>JALPQD010000016.1:3485085-4685085 GCA_023101885.1 Typhlomys cinereus | reverse complement strand
AAGCTTTAGACCATGGTGGTCTGATAGGGTACAGCCTAGAATTTCAACTTTCCTGTATATGCAGAAATTCATTTTGTGGCCCAATATGTGATCTATTTTGGAGAAAGTTCCATGTGCTGCTGAGAAAAATGTGTATTCTTTGGTGGGTGGATGAAAAGTTTGGTAGAGATCTGTAAGATCCATTTCAATAGAGTTTAATTAAGTGCCAATGTGTCTCTGTTAAGTTTTTGACCTGTTGATCTATCCCAAGGTTGAGAAGGTGGTGTTAAAATCCCTAAGAATTATCGTTTGGGGGTTAATTTCTCACTTTAGATGCTGTAGGATTTGCTTAATGAATGTGGAGGAGTCTGTATTGGGTGCATATATGCTCACTATTGTGAAGTCTTCCTGGGAATGGTATCTGTGACTAAAATGTAGTATCCATCTGTGTCTCTTATGATTTTTTTTGGTTTTAAGTCCACTTTGTCTGATAGCATAATAGCTACCGCTGCCTATTTCCTGGTTCCATTAGCTTGCAGAATTTTGAACTGGCCTTTTATTTTTAGGATGTGCCTGTCTTTTGTAGTGAAATGTGTTTCCTGAAGGCACCAGATTGATGGGTTGTGATTTTTAATCCAAGTTTGTAATCTGTGTCTTGAGTGGTGAGTTAATTCCATTGGCATTTAATGTTATAATGGAGAAAATATTTTTAATTCTGGACATTTTTTATGTTTAATGGCTCTTATAAGTGTGTTGTTTGAGTATTAGGTTTTAGTGTATTATACTTCCCTTTTGTCCTCCTGGATATGCTTGTTTTTTTCTTCAAGCTTGAGTATCATTTCTAGCATTTTTAAAGGCCTGGTTTGGTAGACATGTACGTCTTCAAGTTGTCTTTATGCTGGAAAACTTTTCTTTCCCTGCTTGATCATGACAGATAGTTTTGCTGGGTATATCAACCTGGGTTGACATTTTTGCTCATTCAATACTTGAAATACCCCTCTCCAAACTCTTCTTGCTTTTACTGTTTGCATTGAGAAGTCATTTGTTATTTTAATAGGTTCACCTTTAAAAGTAACCCTTGAAACTCTCAGCACCTTTTCTTTGTCTTGAGTGTGGAGTGTTTTGACTATTATTTGCCATGGTGATTTTCTATTTTGGTCATATTTGTTTGGAGTGTGAAATGCCTCTTGTATTTGGATGGGCCTCTTATTCTTTAGGTGAGGGAAGTTTTCATTTGTGATTAATTTGAAAAATTTCCTCAGGTGTGGTATTTTGGGATTCTTGCTCTGGTATTTCATGAATGTGCATGTTAGGCTTCTTCAGGGTGTCCCATAACTCTTGAATATTCCTCTCAAGTATCTTTTTGGCTTTAACCTCTTCCATTGAGCTGGTTAGTACTTCCACTTTGTCTTCAAGATCTGAAATTCGATTTTCTGCTTCATTAGACTTTCTGTTGAGTTCTGGATTGAAGATTACTTGTTTTTTAGTTCAATTTTAAAGTCTGCTTGAGACTGTTTTAACTGCTCTATGCTGATTTTTGTTTCTTGAACTGTTTTTTTCAACTCCTCCACGTGTCTGTTGTATTCCTGTTCAAAATAGTTGATGAGGTTATTTAACTCCTCTCAGATTTCCTCTTTCATAGTATTGATCATGGTAATGATCATGATTTGGAAGTCGTTATCTTGGACCTGGATTTCTTGGCTATTTTCTATGAATTTGTTCTGGTTGGAATCTACCATTGTTGGGTTAATTCTTTTGGTGGGATATTTGTTTTCTTGGGGTTTTATTTCTCATGGTTCTGTACTTTGACTTGGGCGTTGTTGTTTTGTTTCTTAAGACCTTTCAGTTTCTGTTGTTTTTGACTGAACTGAATTAGTTGGTAATTACTACTCTCAGGCAGTTATTATTAGTGTTTGCCTTGGAGTTGGGTACATTTATCTGTTGTTATTGTTATTTCCTGGATGGGGTATTAGACTGTTAGGACATCAATTAAGACAGGTTTAGTAGAGAGGAGGTGAATATTATTATGGTAGTGCACTTTATGATTTAGTACCTTGGTGATATGTGAGGGTGAGTGGTATAGTCCCTGAAGTTTTATATGGTTTGTGGGTGGCTATATGGAAAAGTTAGTCTGCATTGATTAATAATTTAAAGGAGCAGAATGGCAAAAAGGGGTTTACTTTGGGCTGGATGTGAAAAGTCTCTCCCATGTGATAAGATGAATTTAGAGGACTTCAGATGTATGGCCTTTGTCCCATAGAGCTTTGCTTGGGTTTTCTTTGGACTCTGTTGATTTCTGAGGAGCAGTGTGTCCTCCCTGGACTGACCGCATCCCAGGCAGGAGGAAAGAGCAGAGGGGCTGGTGGTGTGCTGGCTGTGCACTTCACCTGGGACCTGGGGTATGGCCTAGAGGCCCACCAAGCCAGCGGCAACCTGGATGCTGCTCAGGCTGGCTGGTGGGAGGAGATGGAACAGGCTGGTGGGATTTACCTGAGAAGCAGGGTGACCAGGAGCTTCAGGGGTGGGTGGGCAGGCAGATTTTGACAAGTTATATTTTCATTATCATTCCCTTTCAGGAAATCTTGAATTTCCTTTGTAATTTCTTCCTGAATCCAATTCTTATTCAGCATCATGGTGTTTAGTTTCCAGGAGTTAGTGTATTTTCTGTTGTTTTTTGTGTTACGGATGTCAAGCGTTAGACCATGGTGGTCTGATAGGGTACATGCTAGAATTTCAACTTTCCTGTATATGTGGAGATTCGTTTGGGATTTCAACACCACCTTCTCAACATGGGATAGATCAACAGGTCAAAAACTTAACAGAGATATTTGGAACTTAATCAAACCCTTACTTAAATGGACCTTTCCATCCACGCACCAAATTTTTCTCAGCAGCACATGGAACTTTCTCTAAAATAGATGCTTCAGTTTTGGTTTAAACAATGAAAGGGAATGTATTCTTTCTGAGCTGCTCATTTTTTGAAATAACATGGTTGCAAGTAAGAGAGATCTCATTTCAAGTGGGCTAAAGTTGCAAGTTTATCTTAATACTTCTTTATCATTAGAAAAAAGTTTTAAATTCAACTAATATTTCTATTTTCATGTTTTCCATAAATAATAATGATGTATTTGCGGTAACAAATGGCAGCAGTAGCTTTAATGTTCATTTTATCTTTAAATTGAAAAGAATGACATTTCTTTTTCTCGAAAATTTTCAGCAACCATTTAATTTTATCTCATTGAATCTACCTTGAATTGAATCTTGAATTAATTGTGTAATGATGGCTTTTGTCTTTCCAGTTTGCAAGAGTAATCAGAGACTATATAATCTTTGATGCAACATCAAATTTGTATGAATCACCTTGGTTAAAAGTGGGTAAGAGAGAGGGCTGGAGAGATGTCTTAATATTTAATGCCTTTGCTAAGGAAAAATGGAAAATATGAAGGCAAGGGGATTTGAGTTCATATCCGTAGATTCCACATAAAAATGCCAGGCTTATAATGAAGCAGTAACCACCTATATTTCTGGCCCTGGAATTCAGATCCTGAGAAACCCCAGAGAAAAACAATAAGGCTGGAAGAATAATCCAAGACATTTCCTTATGTCACTATTGGGTCTCAACAGATATACACACTCAAGTGTCCTCTGTACACACACACACACACACACACACACACACACACACAGAAACACACCCCAAAAATGGGAAAGAATCATTACCTGAAAACTAAACCTAGCCTGTGCATTACAGACACAAATTTCTGATAACATATACAATAAGGATGATTATTACTTCATTCTTATACCAAACACTTGCCAACTATCCTTCTCTTTGGAACATGTTAGACAACTGCTCCAGAGAATGCCAAACACATGTTTAAAGGTAGAGGTATATATGTCATCCCTTGCACACGCATCTGGAAATATGATTCTTGTTTACTTGCCCATGGAAGATTTTCTGCAGAAGAATGTTTATGTTTCAGTACTCTGTTTCTTTCTTATCCTAGACATTGTCCTGCAGTGAAGAGACCCTCAGTATATAAAAAAAGATTAGCCAAACTGATAAAATTACTAGTGTCTTCCATATGCTTTACTGGAAGAAATATCATATTGCATACCATAAATACTGAAAGGTCATTAAATGTCTTGATTTTCCTTTTATTTTCCACTCAATTTTTTAGTACAAATATACAGCCAGGAAATATCATTTGGACATCAAAAGCCCTTCACACATATGAGGATATAGTTTCTGAATATAAAAATAATATAATTTACCAAAGGCCAAAAGAAAAGCACAGTCTCCATCTGTCCCTCTAAACAGTTGATATATAAAAACATTACCTTTCTAGCCTTTGTTACTATTATGCTGTAGGCTGCAAAAGAAATCAAATATGCTATATTTTCACTTTCTAAGTGGAAACCACTTTTAGATAACACCAAATATTAAAATTAAGGAATCATATTATAAAGCAGTTGTTTCGTGGTTTTTTTAAAGTATTGTTCAATTATTTGAATTAAATCAGAGTTTATTGTATGCCTTTTGTAAACTTTCACTACTACATAATTATAGAAAGTTCCTTCTCAGGGTTTTCATGGAGTTATATAAGTAACCTATATTGCTAAATTGACCTTCCAATCTGGTTCCTTATTTGGCTGTAAATTTCATATATAGGGTAATTCCAAATTCCAGACAAGGAGGGCAGGGCATACAGTCTGGCAGATAGAAGGTAGCCATTTTGCAATGGGAGACTGCCCCACCCCTCACTGCAGTCTCCTACTCTTATTCCATCTACCTTTGAATTATCCTTATAATAAGATTCTAATTTAATAACTTTTTATCTCTGGCCAGGGGGGACATCCAATACTCATCTGGGTGGAGTCAAGGGCATTGCAGGAGCAGCAAAACTGAAAAAAAATCAACAAACCATAATTCAGAACATCAGAGACTCTATATCAACCACCTGGAATCAGGCCCGCCTAATCTCTCCCCATCCTGAAGCTCAGGGAAATTTGCGGAAGAGGGGGCGGTAAGATTGTAAGAGCACAAGGATGGGAGGAGTCATGATATGCAAGATATTCCACACAAGTTAGGGCCAAAGCAATTACAATACGACTCTGCATGATCTGCGCAATGACCAACATATCATTGACCTCTCAAAGTCTAGCATGGACTAAAGGCAGTAGGATCCTTAGAAGCAAGGGATTAACAGTCACAATAGTGTTCCTATACTTAAGGGGAACACAAGAAAGAGTTATAGGAAATGCCACTGAGTCCTTACACCTCGTCAGAGAGGAGGACCCAGAGGAAAGTTTGATATACACATTAAAGGATGCTTCAGAGATGGGGGAGGGGGCACTGGGAGAAATGGAGGGAGGGGGGAAAGGAAAGAGAAAAGAGGGAAGGAGCAGAGAGGTCCAGGGAGGGATGGAGGGAGGGAGGGACACGGGTACTTATTACGTTTTTATGAGCGGAAAAATAAATAAACAAAAAAATAAGTTTCAAAAAGGAAAAGAGAATGAATCACTGGTTATATACTTAAAGTGGTAAGAGCAGTGGGAAGTACTTTCCATGCAGCATTCCAGAGTAGGTATATTTAATTAATCCATTTTTGCAAGTAAAGATACTGAAATTCAGACAGATTCAATGGGACAGAACAGAATATGTATTCGTTTAGTAATGGAGAAAGAGACAGAAATTGAAAATATATTTAGTACACAGTTATGTGGTAGACATAAAAATGATTTTCATACTGTGTTAGTTAGACATAGGTGTTAGCTTTACAAGCACATTTGTGATGAATTAGTAGTTAAGGAAGTCCTGAAAAAGCATGAAATTGTCTGATTGATATGGGAAGATCCAAATCATTCCCAGACAAGGGGGAAAATCTGGAGGGAGTGACTCAGTGAAGTCTGACATACTTCAGTGTACTTTGGACAGTTTTACTGAGGCCCTTGGTTTCTGATGTTGGTATGAATTTTCCTGCCAAGCTGGACTAAGAACTATAACTGGGAATCTTAAGAAAGAATAAATTCTTTTGTTCCCCTAACTCTTTTGGTCATGGATTTATTGACAATATGCAAATAAACTGCAATAGGATTTGATACCAGAGAAGTGAGTATTCCTGATAAATTTGGTTGTATAACTTTTTTGGGGGGCATGAATGATTTTGTTGGAGAAATACAGAAATTCTTGACGATTTTGAGACCATGAGATACAAAAACCTTTCAGCAGAGCTTAGTGCAACATTTTCAGTATCACTGAGAATTCCATGAATTGTTTGGATCCATCTTATGATGAGGGAAACAAAGACTTTGACAAAGTTTAATTTAAAGAGATGGAATGATTTGCTTGTTGGAGGAGAGCTGTGTTGGAAGCCTTGAGGTTTCAGATGAAGAGAGGGCAAACAGGAGAGCAACTGTGGTTATTGGAGAAATTGACACTATTGAAGAGAAACCTAATGATTACTACAAGATAACATCCTATAGAGACACATAGTGTGAAAATCCAGACTCTTTTAGGTGAAGAAAGTCTGAATTGAAGCAATTTCTTTCTCTGTGAAAGATTTGGCTGCCTGGAAAAGGGCTTTTCCATGGTCAGCATACAGAATTTGGTACTTGTGGCTCCAGTGGACCTCATTGAAGAACTAGCAACATTACCCAAATGTTGCTGATTTTGATGCATGATAGAGGGGTTTATGGAGAGCAGCTGAGGTTTTTAACTACATGAAAGTTTAATATTTCTGCAAGGGACATTAACTCTATGAGAGAACCTAGAATTCTGGAGACATCAGAAACATAGGACATGAGTTCAGGATGACTTCAAGTGAAGATTGGACTTGATCTAAATAAAAGCTACTTGTACATCTAGGAGCTGTAAAGTAGAAATGAATGGCATTGTACAAAAATTGTGAGCCGATCTGACTACATAGTGATCAACAAGAATTGGACATTGACTTACAGTATGTGGTATTTATTTACCTTGCCAAACATTAATCTTAATTTAATATTTTTCCTGTTCTGTCCTAATGCTTCACTTTTAATGTATATTTCATGCTAAAATAGTTGACATTTTCTATTTAACATAACTTTACATTAAAGAGAATCTGATCTTTAAAAGAAATAAACTATTTTAAACTATTTAACTATTTTAAAATATTGGAATTAAATTAGTAATGATTATGAACATTTTAAAACTGGACTAAGAGAACTTCTATATTTTTCATTTATTTATTTATTTATTTATTTATTTATTTATTTATTTATTTATTTATTTATTCAGTATGTGTGTGTGTGTTAGAGCAGGACCAAATGTGACATCAGGAATCATCCTGGATTGCTTCTACCTCCTTCTTGTTTCACTCTGGGATTTTCCAGGCTCCATCCACCAAGGCCAGAAGTACAGATCACCTCTGTTTCCCCCTGATATTTTTGGATGGGACCTGGAATCTGAACTCAGGGCCTTCTCTTATGAGGCAGAGTCTTAAGTCCTGAACTATCTCTTCAGTCCCTATGATAACTTTTAATCTTGAACTTTGAAAGCTTTTAAAATTGAGCTAAATATATTCTATAATAGAAATTAAATGTAACTCCTATGGATATGAGGGTTGAAAGGTTACAATATATATGCAATTTGTTTTTGTGTTAAGTTGAGAAGCAGTAGAGATTACTAGTTAGATAGATATAAAAGTGTACAGTTGAAGACTGAACTCTGGGCACATTTGTGAAGAATTGGTAGTTAGGGTAACCCTGATCAAGCCTGAAAGAGATTAGATATGGAAATACCCAGTTCATAGTGGATTGGATCATTCCTTGAGCAGGTGTATAAGGAGAGGTGATCTGGCAACTGAGGTTTTCCAGTTTCTCAGAAATCACTGCGTATATGGTGTTGCCAGCTCCCTTGGCTCCTGGTATTGATTTAAGTTCTTCTGCTAAACTGGATTAAGAACTGTAACTGAGAATCTTAAAAAAGAATAAAATACTTTTGGTCCCCTAAGTGCTTTAGTCATGAATTTATCAGCAGCATGCAGACAAATTGCATGTAGAAAATCACCTTAAGTATCAGCTTTTAAGTATTATTCTTCAGTGAGACAATAAGGCAATATAATGATGACATGTTTTCAACATAATAGACTTTCAATGTTTCTCATGTATATTTTCATATATGCCTTACATATAAAGAAATGGGTCCATACAAATTTTCTCACTTGTTCAAAATTATAAAAATGTTACTATATAATACTGTTTACCCATTTGATCCCAAACTACACTGTCCATTTGATTTTAATTATACTAAGTAATAGAAATCTTAAGCTCTAAATATTTCAATATGTGGATTCATCAATTCCCCAAATCACTATAGTCAATGAAGTCATGTTTATACAGGTGGAAAAGAATAAAAAGAAACGGGCTTGTCCAAGGTCACAAAATCAAGAGGGATAACAGGCAGATTTTCTCAAAATAGGATTCATCTCACAAAAGCAATCAGAGTAAAATGAACACCTTAGCATTTAGGTTTTGAAGACTTTAGTCACAAACCCAGTCACAACTCCTTGTCATTCATTAATGGCATTCAGTAAAACTATGTCAATTAGAATATGTTCCTTTAATGAGACTGTGTCAGTCAGTTTCTCTATCTGGAATGATGTAACTGAAAAATCATTTGACATACTTTTACTTACTATTCGTTTCAGAAGACAAGCTGAAATGGTCATAGGACTTACAGAATCTACTGAAGAGCGGCATTTTACCCAACTGTATGTGGAGATGAAGCCACATTGCAAAGCTACAAATAGAGAGAGAGATGAGAAATAGAGACTGTGACTTTCTGTTTCTCAATCACTGTCTAAGGCAATCTTGTAGAACATGCATTTTATGAATATAAAAGTTAGAGTTGAATGGTATACAGAAAATACTTTGTTAGCAAGTATTTGAATGTAGGTCAACTTTAGCTTTGAATAGTCAAACTCTGTAATCTTGATTTCTCCAAGTAGCAATTCTGTCTGAAATTCATAGATATATATCTATCTGCTTCACATATTTTTAGTTAAAAAATCATTTATCTTTCACATTTTAATGTACACATATGTAAAGAACTGTTTTCAAGCCAAGAGGAAAAGAATAGAATGAAAATCCAGACCCTCTAGAGTTTGGCATGAAAGATTATCAGAAGTAGGTCTAGACATAGCTTTCTGCTCTGTCTATCTGTGAAGAAAAAATATGGCTAAACCTCAAATTACTCCAATTGTGGATTTCTTGCAAAACAAAAATAAATGTTTCTATCCAAAAAACTTTCCATAGTTATAAAAACTAAATCTCGTGAAATTTTATTTAATTATTAGTGAATACTCAAGTCCAAGTATGTTGGAAAGCTTTTATGAAATTTCTCACTTACAGGTAAAATTTGACATCTGCCAGACATTAAATCATGTCTCTATTTTTTTAAATGCAGGATTTAAAAAAGTGGCCATGACAGATGGAGTACCCAAAAGTTTAAGAATGAAAATATCTGAAATACCTCAAAATAAATTTTCAAAGTATTTTATTTTACATGGGTTCTTAACATATATCTGTGAAATTCCATGTTATTGTACCTTCTAAAAGGTACAGTTTCTAATCTTGAGTTCCTATTGGATTATTGGCTCATTTGTAATGAGTTGGTATAAGAAGAAAAGAGATCTCTATAGTAGAGAACTCTGAGGAGACCACCATGACCTCACAATCCATGCGGCTATCAATTTTGATAGCCTCAACCCTCCTGATGTGGTGGCAATGTAAATTACTCTTCATCAAAAACAACTATGCAGATCCGAACTGATGGATGTCTTACAAAATAGCTCACCAATGCTGCTTTACGTATCAATGTAAGAAAGTTGAGGATATATTGAGGGACTGCCATAGGTCAGATAAATAAATAAAACAATATGTGATGCTGGGTTATCAAAGGAAGAATAAGAAAACTGGAAAAGTCTTAATGCGGGATTATAGTTGACTCAGTTGTATTTTATTATTGTTTATTTCTTAGTTTGAGTATTGTATTTTGATTGTACGAGATGTGAACATCAGAAGAAGCTATAGGAAATGACAAAAAGAGGTTTTTAAATAACATATTTGCAACCATTTTGTGTCAAAAATATCCAAATAGAAATGGAAAAATACAAAACAGATTAGTATAGAATTATATACTAGTGGATATGATTGTCACTGAAGGTTGCCTATTATGTTGTGCAGGATGTAACATTCCCAGTTTTCAAACTCTCAACAAGCTAAATTATCAGTCAGCAGCTTCCTGTGAAAGTCTCATTTCCAGCAAAAAGAGGAAGGAATGAAATTGTGTTCAGCATGTTCAATTTTTCATTTGATTATCAGTCATTATATTAAATTACCGATTTTCCCAAAGTAAGACGACACTACCACTTGAAGTATTCGCACCACAGAGGAGAAATATGAGAAGTAAGTAGGAAAGCTGTACACTTTTAGTTAAAAGCAAATTTTCTAACTTTTTGAAGAATAATAAAAATTTCCCTTATGTCTATCAAAATGATGACACCAAAAGAATAATTTGTTAATTCTGTTGATGATATATACACAAAGAATTGGTTTGTATATGAAAAACTAGAACTCCAGATGATAAAATTTTGCAATGAAAGTTATGCTTTAGATGCATCAAGGATGCATTTAAAGAATGTTGCTAGCATCTCCAAAAAGCAGTGAATAGTAAAGTATTATGAGCCCATTGTTTATAGAATAAATGATATTTCTTTTAGAAAAACAACTTAAAAGAAAGAGGAAAGAAAGAGAAAAAGAAATCTCAAGGTTGCAAATATAATTACCAGGGGAATAAGTACAACATATAGAAGACCTACAAAATGCACAGACAAAATATTGTGAAAGCTGTCAGAATCAGTGAAGTAATATGTACCCTGGAATGTTTGTTTGCTAGGGGTTTCTTCTTCTTTACAGATTTGGCAAGTGGCAAACTTCAGTATATTGGTTTCTGTAAGACCGATAAAACAACCATGTTTTCAGACAAAAGGTCATGAAAAGGTGGCACAGAATGTACTGGTGCCCAAAGATGAGAGAGAAGAAAAACGGTGAACTTGAACAGACTCTAGCTTAACTCTGTGATTCAATTCAAGACAGAACCAATGAATATTCAAAAGCCTCAAAGAACTTAACTGAGATTTCAATCAATACCTGTAGGTATGATGAAGGCTTATACTCTAATAACAGTTCTGGTTTGATCACCAAGTGGATCAAAAATCCATTGACAGTACATTATATAAGACCCTAAGAAATAGGGTATTAAAACCAATTATTGAAAGACTAGACAATCAACAGGTTGAAATGACAAAAAAATGATAATTCACATTTTGCAATTATCTGACAATTCATTTCTTTATTTTTATTGAGGACTTTTTATATATAAACAAAATGAGTTCATGTCATTGCCATGACCCCTCTCTCCCACTCTTCCCTTCCCTTCAATCTAGTCATGTTTCTCTCACCCTCCTGTTCTCTGTGTGTGTAGATCACAGGGCCCCTTTAGGGTGCTTGGTTGACAAGGGAGTCAGGTCTGTGTTAGGGTATAAGTGGTTCTTCAGTGGGCAAAACCATAAGAGGGGAAGTTCCTCTTCTCTTGTCTAGTACCTGCCTCAGAGACACTCTCCAAAAGTTATTTTTCCTGAGGTCTTCACTTGTCCTTGGTGGAATGATGTTGATCTGGTGAATCAAGTTAATTGCAGTGAGCTCCTGAGTACAGCAGCCCTGTTGTGACTGGAGTATGTTGGGCCGAAGTTCCTCACCCTATCTTTAGGCTCTTATAATCCTACCATGCCCTCTTTCTCAAGGTTCCCTCAACCTTAGTATTGTAGTCAGCCTGCATGGTTGTTGATGAATCAACATCTAATGGCTTAAGGGAACAACGGGTTTATTGGCTGTTATGATTGTCTAGTTACAGTTTGTCGAGCTTGATGGGAGAACATCCACTAATACCAGTGCTGAGGGAACTGGCCACACCCTCTCTACATAATGGCTGAGAGAGGGACAAGCCTTACTTTTCAGACGAGCATGTCTGGCCAGGTATACACAAGGATGCCGTCTTTCAACCAACTTTCTGTGCTCCTATCCACCTGGGCCTAACCCATCAGACAGACCATCTCCTGCAAATTTGTTCTGGGCTTAACCCAACCACTAATTCTCCATAAATGTACCCAGAGCTCAAAATCTTCAACTGTCATGTTGACACTTGTGCCAAACTATGACACTTGGTGTAGGCAGATTTTGATGGACTGATTAGGGCTGATCATTTCAGGTTCACTGATATTCTACACTTTGGCTAATTGTGGTTTTCTGCTTCTCTAGTCTTATTTTGCAATAGGGTTCATCTTGGTTGAGTTCTGAGAGCTTTTATTATCTAAAGCTTAAATAAGAAATGTTTAGATGGTGATTTATTATGAAGCTTTTAACACTAACACTAAGATAACTGTTCCTGTCCAGTGTCTATTTTCTTCCCTTCTACTGTCATTTGGATAGGTTTACAGTACCGGGAATGAGTTCCCTGGCAATAAGAAGGGATTTAGAATCCATTCAGAGAATAATGGGTTAACCATGGATCTTACATACTACTGTTGTTCTCCTAGATTCGTCTTACTAGAGTTGTAGTAGCTTGCAGTGTTCATAACTGGGTGAGACTTTTGATCCTTCTTTTTTCCTTGAACCGCTTGCCTTTATTTTTTCCTTCCTTATCCCAAAGCAAAACTAGAGTCTTTAAATACATATATATAAAACAAGAAAGGAAACCACAAAAAATACAGACAAGGGCTGGGATATAGCTCAGTGGTACAGTGCTTGCCAGTATTCCTAAGTCTCTGGTTTGAATCTCTAATAGTACAAAAGAAAAATCAGAGGGAACAAGTGAAAAGCAAATAATAAAATGGAATACATACATCAAACCATATTGGTAAGCACAATAGTTATTAGTCTAAATGAAGTTGGCAAACAAATGATCATAATCCATCTTCAGCTTCATAAGGATTGACTGGAACATGAATCTACACTCGATTTCATGTTATTTACATAATATATAGGGTGATCTATTAGCACTTCGATCAAACTACAAAAATGTTGATCACATCTGCAGAATACTCAAACAAATGAAGAAAGCTGCCATGTTCATTGGCCATAAAGATTATAATCTCCATAAATTCACATATCCATTAAATTCTATATCAGGGATAGAGAGAGATGGCTCAGAGGTTTAAACCTGTTTATTGCAAACAAAAGTACCTGAATTCAAATCCCCAGACTCCATATTAATAAATAAAAATTGATAAATAAATAAAATGCAATAATATTTTTGCACCAAATTGACATGTTGAGTCTAAAAACATGAGGAAAAGCAAAGGAATAAGGACAGCTTAAGCAAATTATAAAAGATAATATTAGATTTATTAGAAAATTAATCAAAGAGTTTATACTAATAAAATTCAGTAACTCTTAATGATACATACATGCTTATGGCTGCTGAATTTTCACAAATAAAAGGAAATAAAGAAAGTCCTGTTGACCATAGGGTGATTTACTGATAGAACTGTGTATATTAGGACTTTATACCATATGCATTCTTTAAATAATAGAGGATCACAAATCTAAAAGTTGGAGCATTCAACCAAAAAACTAGAGGAAAACAAAGGTGACATTTGTTATACTTATATACTTATCTAGAAGTCAAAAAATATAAAGGGCAGAAATGCAACAAAACAAGTAATTGGTGTTATGGTTTGAATGTGAGTTGTCTCCCACAGGTTCATATGTTTGTATTCTTAGCTATTGCTAATGCTTGCTTAAGGAAGGCAAATCATGGGCACAGACTTTAAGATTTGGCAGCCCCACCCTGTTTCCTCAAGTAACTTATTTTTGCAGTCTGCTCTTAGCTCTCTTGGCGTTCCTCATGATGCTTTCCATAAGCCTCCTTCAGCTTCTGAAGTTACCAATGCCATAAAGAACTATGTCTTCCCTCTGGATCCATAAGCCAAATAAATCTCTCTTGCTAGCTATTGTGTGCTGTCTCATAGCAGTAGGAAACATAACTGTAATAACCGGATTTCACTAAACTAAAATAGTTTTATTCAAAAATAACACAAGTTGGAGAAAAGTATGTAAAAGCACATATTGAACAGAGAATTTTTTGAAAAAATATAAAGCATGCTTATAAATCAATAGCATGAGGATATTCTAGTAAATAGAAAAATAATTGATTACATGTTTAGGTATTTGAAATCATGGTGAGATACCACCATTAGGATGTTTTAAGTAATGATAATAAAAACTGTTCATGCTGTCATTCTCATAGATTCTCATAGTCAGGGCAGCACAAACCCATATGTAGAAAATGTATTTTTTTCCTCAATGCCTATGAACTCAAATGTGTATGTAAAATTCCTACTAACTGACATAACAACAACCACCACCAAAATAATTTGGATTGTTCTATCTCCCCCACACACACATACCATTCTTGAAATTCCCAATATGGATTTATTTCCTTCAATGGGTAAATCATTCAGTACTATTTTCCACATGTCGACAGATCTTCTTCAGTTTGCATTTCTTGCATGTTTATGACACTATTAACCTAATGTTCCTTCAAATGTTTTCTCTCTGCTGAAGTTATTTTAATCCTGGAAAACTAGTTCCAACAGCCACGACATTAGTATATTAACTATCTACTGTACATTTAGCTCCTTGCATCTGGCTTTCTCAGTCTTAAGCCATCATTTGAAATTGTACAAAAAGCATATAGATCATTTGTCTATAGGATTATCACTGCCAAGGAAACAAATTTTGTTAATTAGTTAGCTAATTAATTGGTATGAAAGCTAAGAGTCACTTCTCCTTTTACTGCACTAACAGAAAGTTTCTGCACTTACTGTTTATTCCCGCTCTGGCGTCTTTCCTAAAGACCAAAACATGGTTGTTCTTAAAGTGCCAAAGGCTTCCTGGTAGCAGAAGTCAAACGCTTCCAGTAAAGATCTCTTGTAATTTTGTGTTTAGAGCTTTTGTACTTCACTGGAGATGACTTATGACTTTAAAGCTGATGAGGCTAAAGGATTATTATATTTTCTTAACTCACCTTTGAACCCTAAGTGAGCTAAGTGTGGTCCAGGTAGTTACCAGTCTGTCTTCAATGACAGTCGTTTACTTTACTCTTCTGTTTATTGTTTATTCAATTTTGTACCTTGTAAGTTCAATACTTAATCTAACCCCTCTATTGATAAACACTAGCATGCCATGTGATTGCATAGTGACATATTTAATGTGATATTTTCACTTAGCCTGTCCCAAGAAATAAGTCATGTATAAAATATCAAAGTGTGCCCATTTTCTATCCCTTAATTCAATATCAGTAAACTATTGTTTTATACCTTCAAACACCAAAATACATGGTTAGCTTCCATATATGTGTTCCTTACTTTCTTGTTCCAGATCCAATAAACACATTACAATATCATTTCATGTTCAACATGATAGATCTAAGTTTTAAGAAGCTTGCATTTCTTTGTGTCTAGATAGGAAGTTATAGATATGACAAAAGTACTAACAAGTTTGTAAGCTTAGCATCTAGTCCCTTTGTGTGCTGAGAGATGGAACAGACTGTGGGCAAAAGAAGCACAAATAAGCAGATATGTCTGATGATATTAGTGTGACCAATGAGTTGCATGTGGAAAGAAAAAGAAAAAAAAGGATGGCTTCTAGTTTTGAACTCTGGATGGGTGAATGACTGATGCAAAAATTTACTTAAATAGAATATTGAGGTCTGCCCTTTCCGCCCGCCCAGGAAACTCCCGGGGTCCAGGAAGCACACACTGCTTCTCAGGTAAATCCCACCAGTCCCCAGGTCATCCACTCATCCCAGCTCCTTCCACCAGCCATTCTGAGCAGCACCCAGAATGCCATGGCTAGGGTGTCACTAAGCTACGCCCCAGGTCCCAGGTGCATTTCATCACCATCACCATCAGCCCCTCTGCCCTTTCCGCCACCCGGGACACTCGCAGTCCAGGGAGGACACACTGCTCCTCAGAATTCAACAGAGTCGGAAGAAAACCCAAGCAAAGCTCTAGGAGACAAAGGCCATACAGCTGAAGTCCTCTAAAATCATCCTATCACATGGGAGAGATCCTTCACAGCCAGCCCAAAGATAAGTAAATCGCTTTTTACCATCCTGCTCCTTTCAGTTATTAATCACTGTAGATTAACTTTTCCATATAGCCACCCTCAAAACATATACAACTTCAAGGACTATACCACTTACCCTCACATATCACCAAGGTACTAAATCATAAAAGTACACTGCCATATTAATATTCACCCCCTGTCTACTAAACCTGTCTTAATTGACTAACAGTCTAATAGCCTCATCTAAGAAATAACAGTAACAGACAAGCATAACCAATTACAAGGCAAATACTAATAATAACTGCCTGAGAGTAGTAATACCAACTAATTCAGTTCAGTCAAAAACAACAGAAACTGAAAGGTCTTAAGAGACAAAACAACAATGCCCAAGTCAAAGTACAGATCCATGAGAAAAGAAAAAAAAAAAAAACACAAGAAAACAAATCTCCCACAGAAGGAAATAACCCCATAATGATGGATTCTATCCAGAACAAATTCACAGAAAATAGCCAAGAAATCCAGGCCCAAGATAACAACTTTCAAAGCATGGTCATTACCATGATCAATACTATGAAAGAGGAAATCCGGGAGGAGTTAAATAACTGCATTAACCACTTTGAACAGGAACACAACAGACACTTGGAGGAGTTGAGAAAAACAGTTCAAGAAACAAAAATAGGCATAGAGCAGTTAAAACAGTCTCAAGCAGACCTTAATATTGAACTAAAAAGACAAGTTATCCTCAACACAGAACTCAACAGAGAATTTTATCAGCAGAACTAATGAAGCAGAAAATAGAATTTCAGATCTTGAAGACAAAGTAGAAGTACTAACCAGCTCAATGGAAGAGGTTGTTAAAGCCAAAAAGATACTTGAGAGGAATATTCAAGAGTTATGGGATACCCTGAAGAAGACTAATATGCACATTCATGGAATACCAGAGCAAGAATCCCAAAATACCACACCTGAGGAAATTTTTCAAATTATTATAAATGAAAACTTCCCTCATCTAAAGAATGAGAAGCCCATCCAAATACAAGAGGCATTCCACACCCCAAACAGACATGATCAAAATGGAAACTTGTCACAGCAAATTATAGTCAAAACACTCCACACTCAAGACAGAGTGCTGAGAGCTTCAAAGGAAAAAAAAAAGTCACTTTTGAAAGTAAACCTATTAAAATAACAAATGACTTCTCAATGGAAACAGTAAAAGGGAGAAGAGCTTGGAGAGACGTACTTCAAGTATTGAATGAGCAAAAATGTCAACCCAGGTTGATATACCCAGCAAAACTATCTGTCATGATCAAGAGGGGAAAGAAAAGTTTTCCAGCACAAAGACAACTTGAAGACATACATGTCTACCAAACCAGGCCTTCAAAAAATGCTGGAAATGATACTCAAGCTTGAAGAAAAAAACAATTATATACAGGAGGACAGAAGGGAAGTATAATACCACCAAAACCTAAAAGCCAAATAACACACTTACCAAAGCCATTAAACATAAAAATGTCCAGAATTAAAAATAATTTCTCCATTATAACAGTAAATGTTAATGGAATTAACTCACCAATCAAGAAACACAGATTACAAACTTGGATTAAAAATCACAACCCATCCATCAATCTGCTGCCTTCAGGAAACCAATTTCACCACAAAAGATAGGCACATCCTAAAAATAAAAGGCTGGCCCAGCATTCTGCAAGTTAATGGAACCAAGAAATAGGCAGCGGTAGCTATTGTGCTATCGGACAAAGTGGACTTAAAACCAAAAAAAAAAAAACCCATGAGAGACACAGGTGGGTACACCTTAGTCACAGGTACAATTCATCAGGAAGACTTCACAATACTGAACATATATGCTCCTAATAAGGGCTCCTCCACATTCATTAAGCAAACCCTATAGCATCTAAAGTGAGAAATCAACCCCCAGATGATAATTATTAGGGATTTCAATACTGCTCTCTCAACATGGGATAGATCAATAGGTCAAAAGCTTAACAGAGACACATTGGAACTTAATCAAACTCTTATTGAAATGGACCTTACAGATCTCTATCGAACTTTTTATCCACATACTAAAGAATACATATTTTTCTCAGCAGTACACAGAACTTTCTCCAAAATAGATCACATATTGGGCCACAAATGAATTTCCGCATATATAGGAAAGTTGAAATTCTAGGCTGTACCCTATCAGACCACCATGGTCTAAAGCTTGACATCCACAACACAAAAAACAACAGAAAATACACTCAATCCTGGAAACTAAACAGTATGATGCTGAATGAGAATTGGATTCAGGAAGAAATTACAAAGAAAATTCAAGATTTCCTGAAAGGGAATGATGAAAATACAACTTATCAAAATCTTTGGGACACAATGAAAGCTGTCCTAAGAGGTAAGTTCAAAGCTCTTAATTACTACACCAAAAAAATGGAAACATCACAAATAAATAGCTTGACAATGCAGCTTAAAGCTTTAGAGGCACTAGAGCAATCCAATCCCAAAAGCAGTAGAAGAGAGGAGATTAGCAAAATCAGGAGACAAATGCCCCAAATTGAGATAGGGAACACGATACAGAGAATCAACTAGTCAAAAAGCTGGTTCTTTGAAAAAAAAATCAGTAAGATTGATACACCCCTAGCTAAATTAACCAAAAGCAAGAGAGAGAAAACCCAAATTAACAAATTAGAAATGAAAATGGAGTTATCACTACCAATAACCAAGAAATTCAAAGAATTATAACATCATATTTCAAAAACTTATACTCTGTGAAATATGACAACACAAAAGAAATGGATGAATTTCTAAGTAAGCACAACTTACCTAAATTGAATCAGGAAGTTTTAAATTATGTAAATAGTCCTATAACATATGAGGAAATCCATGAAGTAATCTCAAATCTTCCCACCAAAAAAATGTCCTGGACCAGATGGATTCAGCACAGAGTTCTACCAGACATTTAAGGAACAAATACCACCAATACTCCTTAAACTGTTCCATCAAATAGCAAAGGAAGGGAAGCAACCAAATTCTTTCTATGAAGCTGATATCATCTTAATCCCAAAACTTAATAAGGATACATTTATAAAGAAAATTGTAGGCTAATCTCTTTGATGAACACAGGCAAAGATTCTCATCAAAGTCTTAGCAAATAGTATTCAAAAACGTATCAGGAAGATCATTCATGGTGATCAAGTAGGCTTTATCTCACACATAAGGTTGGTTCAACATACGCAAATCAATAAATGTAATTCACCATATAAAGCAGTCCAAAATCCAAGACCACATGATATTCTCCATAGATGCAGAAAAAGCTTTTGACATGATCCAACAGTCTTTTATGATCAAAACCCTAGAGACAGCTGGAATGAAAGGTACCTTCATCAATATAATAAAAGCTGTATACAACAAGCCAACAGCAAGGATTATACTAAATGGGGAAAAATTTGAAGCATTCCCGCTTTGATCAGAAACTAGACAAGGCTGTCCACTCTCACCACTTCTATTCAATATTGTACTTGAAGTCTTAGCTGAAGCCATAAGACAAGAAAGGGACATAAGAGGGATTCAAATCTGCAAGGAAGAAGTCAAGTTATCTCTATTGGCAGATGACATGATCTTATACCTGAGTGGTCCCAAAAACACCACCAGGAAACTCCTGGAACTAATACAGACATTCAGCAAGGTGGCAGGATACAAAATAAATGTACAAAGATCAGTGGCCTTCCTGTATGCCAAGAAAGAAAGAAGTAAAAAGCCCTGAGAGAAACAATTCCATTTGCTATAGCCCCTAAAAAAATGAAATACTTTGGTATAAACTTAACCCAGGAAGTAAGAAACTTTTACAATGAAACCTTTAAAACCCTAAAGAAAGAAATTACAAAAGACACCAGAAGGTGGAAAGACCTCCCATGTTCCTGAATTGGTAGAATCAATATCATAAAAATGAATATCCTACCAAAGGCAATATACAGACTCAATGCTATACCAATCAAAATCCCAAGGCAATTCTTTAAAGAGGTTGGCCAAACATTCTCAAGATTCATATGGAGGCACAAAAGACTCAGGATATCAAAAAAAAAATCTTAAGTAACAAAAACACTGCTGGAAGTATCACCATACCAAACCTTGGTCTATACTACAAATCCATAGTTATAAAAACAGCCTGGTACTGGCTCCTAAATAGACACACAGATCAATGGATAACAGTTGAAGACCCAGATATAAGCCCACACAATTACAGCCATTTGATCTTTGACAAAGGGGCCCAAAAATCCAATGGAAAAATAGCAGAATCTTCAACAATTGGTGCTGCCAAAACTGGATGTTCACATGCAGAAGTTTTAAACTTGACTCACATTTGTCATCATGTACAAGAATTAATTCCAAATGGATCAAAGACCTCAGTATAAGGCCAGAGACTATAAAAACCTTAGTTGAAAGGGTAGGGAACTCCTTGGAGCTGATTGGACTAGGCCAAATGTTTCTAAATGGACATCCAATAGGCACAATCACTACAACCAACACTCAACAGATGGGATTTTATGAAATTAAAGAGCTTCTGTTAATATAAAGAGATTGTGCCCAAGCACAAAAGCAACCCACAGAATGGGAGAAAATCTTCATTAACCACATATCTGATAGAGCTCTATTATCCAGAGTGCACAAAGAACTTAGAAAACTAAACACCAAGGAAACAAATGGACCAATTAAAAAATGGGCCTTGGAACCCAAAAGAAACTTTACCAGGGATGAAACTGAAATGTCTAGCAAATATCTTTAAAAAAGCTCCACATCCTTAGCCATCAGGGAAATGCAAATCAAAACCTCCCTGAGATATCCTCTCACCCTGGTCAGGATCGCAAAAATCCACAATACAAACACCACCAAATGTTGGAGAGGATGTGGAGAGAGGGGAACTCTCCTACATTGCTGGTGGGAATGCAGGCTTTTACAGCCACTCTGGCGAGCCATCTGGCGATTCTTAAAGTAATTAAAGATTGAAATGCCATATGACCCTGCTATTCCACTTTTGGGAACAATCCCCCATACAGCAAAATTTCACCATGATAGCACAAGCATGACCATGTTCATAACAGCACTGTTTGATTCCAGCAAAGTCATGAAATCAACCCAAATGCCCAACAGTTGAGTGGATAGGGAAAATGTGGTACATTTATACAATGGAATAGTACTCAGCCATCAAAAATGATGAATTAATGAAATTTGCTGGGAAATGGATGGAATAAAAAAATTCTATTGAGTGAAGTATCCCAGACACAGAAAATTAAGTGCTATATGTAATAAGCTATTACTAGGATCTACCTATTAGATTAGGTTACAATCTAATAGTTAGATCCTAGTACCAAACCCACTTAGTGACACACTCAAAGATAAATCTCTATAATACCTACAGTAATTACAAATATTATAAATAGGAGGGAAGGGAAGGAGTGCCATGTCAAGGAGCAACAAGGAGAGAGGGGATCCTGATACAGCAGAGAAAATAGTCCACTATCAAGTACTGCAAGTAAGTAATGAGACATCTAATTAAGCTCACAGACTTTCCTTACTGGTCACTTGCAACTGATGGGGTTTTATCTCACTGGACAGGGAGGGCATAGAGTCTGAAAGGTAGAAGGTAACCATCCAGCAAATGGGAGACTGAGCTCCCCCCCCCCAACGGTCTCATACTCTTATTCCATCAACCTTTGAATCTATTCTTATAATAAGACTCTATTTTAACACCCTTTTATCTCTGGCTAGGAGGTGATATGCAATATCCATTAGGATAGAGCCAAGGGTGGTGCAGGAACAGCAGCACTGGAAGAAAAAAAACATAATTCGGAACATCAGAGACCCTACATTAATCACCAGGAACCAGGTCAGCCTAATCTCTCTCCATCCCAAAGCTCAGGGACATTTGCGAAGAGGAGGTGGTAAGATTGTAAGAGCCTAAAGATGGAGAGGAGCAACCATATGCAAGATACTCCACACAAGTTAGGGCCGAAGTAATCATAATAGGAATTTGCATGACCTACGCAATGACCAACATATCTATCATTCAACCCCCAAAGTCTAGCATGGGTCACAGGCACTAGGATCCTTAGAGGCAAGGGATGAACAGCTACAATAGTGTTCCTATACTAAAGGGGAACACAAGGAAGATCTCTACGCAATGCTACTGAGTCCTTACACCTCATCAGAGAGGAAGACCCAGAGGAAAGTTTGACATGCACACTAAAGGATGCTCCAGGAATGAGGGGGAGGGGGCACTGGGAGACAGGGAGGGAGGGGGAAAAGGAAGGGGAAAAGAGGGAACAAGGGGATCCATGGAAGGGTGGAGGGAGGGAGGGGAATAGGGTACCTATCAAGTTTGTATGAGTGGATAAAAAAATTACTTCTCCAAGGGGTGTTAGATGTTCTGTATTTTTATGAGCATATATGTCATAACAGGTTAGAACTTACTATTTGCCTCTAGTTGTCATGAATACATAAGAATGTTTATAGCTTCCCATTCCTCTCCTACTGTATACTAGTCTGTGACATTTCTATTTGCTGGAAGAGGCAGTTCTGATCCCTAAGACTCCTCTTTAGACTCAACATTTGATAATCTTCTTCAGGAAGAGATTCAACATTATTGGATAATGCCCCAAACGTGGTCACCCTATTCCATCTTGATTTTGATATAGAGATTCATTGATCAACGGAAGCTCGCAGACCCTCTGTTCAACATTAATACGTTCCTCATATTTTCCTGTGACAATCTCCATGTGAAACATTCTACATTGCTAATAACATCTGAAATTCTCCAAGATGCACCAAGTAACTTGTGATGTAGAAAGTTCTTCCGAAGAGAAGGAATGGGTATTCCGACTGACCAGCATCTTTTGTAGTTTCATAGTGTGGGTTTTTGGGGTGAGCCTGGCCATCAGCAAGCATTGGCGCCTTTGGGATTTCAACAGCACGGTTGTCAAACGTGTGTACTTCGGACTCTGGAAAGTGTATTACTACCAGTACTTAAACATCTCAGGTGTGGTGACAAAGATTCCCACCTATAGCCCTTTCAACGCCAGCTGGATCATTTCACCTGAAATCGAGTACGCACGTGGTCTGATATCACTGGTGAATTTCTTGCAACCAGTGGTCTTGATTTTCAGCTCAGTGGCCATGATGGTGTTCTGGATCCAAGCCCCATACCCACAGTTCGTGACCTTGTGCTACAACACCTCCATCTTATTCCTAGTCGTCACGTGCTTTTGTACAACTACTGCTGTGACTTGGAATCACATGGTTGACCTTTATGGTCAAACCAGTTTTGACTTTCCACTCAATTTCCCTGTGGAGAAAGACATGGTGATCATGAAGCACAACACGCATGTGTTCCCCTTGGGGATTCTCATGGCCATCCTTTCATTCCTCAATATCATCACGTTGATTTATGAGACATGGATGTTGAAAAGGAATAATCGAGTAAAGCCCGCTGTGGTTATGGGAGAGTCCCTTACAAGGCTGAGTTTGTAATGCTTCCAGGGGACTATTGAAAGAAATTCTCTCTAAACAGCACAGTGGTCTTAAAATCTGCACTCCTTTCTTTGCAAGAAAGCAATGTCCTATGTGTGTCCAAAAAAAAAAAAAAAAAAAAAAAAGAATATCGAGGGGGTGATGAAATAATCGGAATTGGAAGATATCATTGTCAAAAATCCTATGCTGAAATAATAAATCCAAGGAATAAATTTATTAAAAAATCAAATAGGTAGAGAAGGTCAATGATAAAAATAAAAATGTAGAAGCAATAGGAATATAAATTGTATTTAAGCACAGGGGACAAATTAACTACTGAGACAGCATGGATAGAACTATATACGACACATCCAAATATTGAGTTAAGTTAGAAGTGGACTCAAAAGAGACATTAAAAGGGAGCAGTTGCAAGATAGCAAGCAAGACAGAAGCTTTGAGGTATTTTTCTCTTTATATGAAAAACTATGTTTAGGGCAATTTGAGCTTCATATAAAAACTAAATAAAAATTGCAGAACTTTCAAAAATATTCTACAACCATACACACGAATTTTCCTTGATTGTAATGCCCTAGTTGAGTGGTACAGTTTTTATGTTGATGAGCCTGCATTAATACATCCTTATTGTTAAAAATCCAGTATTTACATAAGGGTCCACTCCTGACATTTATATTACATGGTTTGTAAATAAGTGGATATATATCATCAAAAAGAAAGATAATAGTAAGGGTGAAGATTAGACGGTTTGGTACAAACAAAAGTTGTCTTTCACATTGTAAAATGATGTAGCCATCTTTTGAAAACGCAAGCAATTTCTCGACCTTAAATGTATACTTGCCATATGACTCATAAATTCTCTTCTAATTATTTAACCAGGATGGTTTGGTACAAACATAAATTGTCTCTCATTGCAAAATTATATAACCATCTTTTGAAAGCACAAGTAATTTCTCAAAGTTAAATGTAGAGCTGCCATATAACCCACAAATTCTCTCTCTAGTTATTTAACCAGGAGAAATGAAGACATAGCTTCAAAAATAATATGTATATAGGTGTTCATAACAATAGTGTTCACAATAGCCTAAACCTAGAAAAACTGGAATACCCATCAAGTGATTAATGGATTAATAAGAGAATATCCATACAATATTTTGGCCTTTAGCAATAAACAGGAAGGAATGAGATACTGACTTATGCTACAAGAAGTTTTTTTCTTTTTATTTATTTATTTATTTTTCTGTCCATACAAACATAATAGGTACCCCTCCCTTGACCTCCCTGCTCCCTCCCCTTTCTTTCCCCCCTCCCTCCCTTTCTCCTAGTGCCCCTTCCCTACATTTCTGAAGCATTCTTTAATGTGTATATCAAACTTTCCTCTGGGTCCTCCTCTCTGATGAGGTGTAAGGACTCAGTGGGATTTCCTAGAACTCTTTCTTGTGTTCCCCTTAATATAGGAACACTATTGTGACTGTTAATCCCTTGATTCTAAGGATCTTAGTGCCTTTAGTCCATGCTAGACTTTAAAGGGTCAATGATATGTTGGTCATTGCACAGATCATGCAGAGTTACAAGGAGAAGTTTTGAAAATATTATGCTACATGAAAGAAAAGCACCACCAAGAACCTAATACATTATTTTATATAGTGAAATACCAGATTTAGACAAATTTAAATAGGAAATGAGATTAGTGGGCAGTTTTGTGACTAAAGAAGAAGTAGGCAGTATTAAGAGCATGGGGAGTGACTGAGTGTGGAGATTGTTTTTGAAGCTATGAACCTGCCCTGAAATTTATGTGATCGCATCTGTGAAACTCTATGAAAATACTGCAAACCATTGAAATATTCACTTTAGGTAAATTATGATATATGAATTTCATGCCAATAAATGTATTACATCTTCAAATATCATAAATGGTGTTTATTGAGGGCAGACTTTGAGCTATACTAGTAATTGCTGAGAATGATTACTTAATTCAAAAAAATTGGAAATGATCAGCCAACACTTGAGAGTAATTTGTTAGTGGAGATTTGTTGGTCATTTCTCTATCATTGTGAGAAAATATCTAAGTTAATCATTTTCAAAGAAGAAAGGTTTATTTTGTCTCATGGTGTCAGAGGTTTTATTATACTGCTGGTTGACCTCAAGTCTTTGGATCTCAAAGCAATGCATCATAAAAGAAACATGCAGTAGAGAAAAAAGCTCACTTTGTGTTAGCCAGAGAGAAGCAAAATAGGCTGGTCTCATGGTCCCAAAGACCTGACTTCTTCCAGGTAAATCCCATTTCTTAAAGTTCCATCATTTCTCAATCGTGCCTCAGGCTGGTAATTAAGTACTATGTTTTTGGGAAACTTTCAAAAGAATTCAGAAAAATCAAGTAACATCTGGAAGCTGAGGTATAAGATTTTAAGATGACAACTATGGACCATATCTTATGGTTATATAGATTATCCCAAAAGAATAAACATTACATGGAACCTGAGAGGGACTAGCAATTTTCATAAATTTTACAGTGGCTAAGGCAGCACTGAACATTACATATAGTGAAATAGTGGGGATCAATCTCTAATATACCAAAATCCTTCTTACATTTTAATCAAAGGAAACACAAAATATATGCATTTGAATTTTGGTGGGTTGCAGATTTATTACCATCAACAATTTGTAGGCAAAGAATTACAACATTATGCATTATGGACTGAAGAAATATTATACAATGATGCCAAGGCAGATAGAAAATGACTAATGACTTTATATGTTTTATCCCAAATAATTGTTCCATTGTCTTTTTTACTTTTCTCTATAAGACTATTTACATGTTTAGTATGGATGCTAGAATATAATTCTAAGAAAATACAGGCTAACAGTGGGTTTTATATTTCTCTTTAATAATTTAAATTTTGAGCCTAATTTTCCTCAGGGAGTAGACAATAAATATAATGGACAGCTTAAAGCAATTTGAGTTTTATTTGATCAAAGCTTACCCAAACCATTTGAACTTATTAGATGGTACACATATTTAATAGAATCTTCCCTAGAAGGTGCATTAGAGATAAAAAAATACTAATTACACAAACAAAAATATTGAGAAATGTATGAGAAAGGAAGCAAGTATGGTGATGAGAATCGTACTATGTGCTACCAAATCCAGCCAAGAACCTTGCTCAAGAATCTTGGGCATGATTGATAGTTGAATTTCCATTTAAATGAAGTAGAATGAGTGGTGAAACCCTTGAAATTCTGTCTAGACAAGGGAATGACTAATGCAACTTCAAGACTGGGAATGAGATGAACATGCTAAGAAAAGATAACTTGCTAACTGGACAGCAAATTGTAACTAAGAGACACAATGGTAGAAAATAAGGTCAGACAGTTAGATAAGAGTCTATTCACATGCAGCACTGAGGATTTTGGGTTTTATTCAATATGAAAATACTGCACCATTGCTTTCATTTTGAGAAGAGCAATAGTGTGGATTTATTTAGGCTTTAAATACATCACTAACTTCTGTATAGAAAATAAACTGTAGAGTATGGAACAAGAAAAAGAAAGGACTTGGATTGGGACTAGAATTGGAGCAGGGGGTGGTGAGAGGTATACCTAAGGTAAATTTGTGGGAATTAGTGCTGGAGTTACTAAATGCAATATGAGATAGAATGAACGTAATGAAGTATGACACCATATGTTTGGTCCTATAAGAGAGTTGATTAGCAGACAGGCCTTTTATAAAAGAAATATTTATCACAAAATAGAAATTAGCCATTCAAAGAAATTTGATCTACTTTGACAATAATCAACTTGTTTGGACAATAAGCATTCACTAGCCTTGTTTTCTTTTTTGGAGTACCTTATGTATTAGCTCAAATATTAAAAACATTTTACAGACAAAGATAAAGCACAGCTTGTCTCAATTCATACATAATTAATAATTTAAACAGGTATATTATCCTGAAGACTTAGATTCTAGCTTGGTTTATATAAAAGGCAGAATGAAATCAATGCAACTTTAACATTCTTTTCTTTTTTAATTTCAGCTCATACAAACTTATTAGGTACACCAGTTCCCTCCCTCCCTCCTCCTCCCCCCGTACCCCCTGCTCCCCCTCCCCACCTTTCTCCCTCCCCATCCCCCAGTGCCTCCAACCCCAATTCCCATAGAGTCCTTTCTTCTGCATGTCTGATTTTCCTCTGGGCCCTCCTTTCCGATGACGTACAAGGACCCAGTGGCCTTTCCCTGAACCCTTTCCCGTGTTCCCCTTAGGTATAGGAACACTGCTGTGGCTGCCAATCCTTTGCCTCCAAGGATCTTGGTGCCTTTAGCAGATGCTAGACTTTGTGAGGTCAACAGTGTGTTGGACAATGCGCAGGGCATGCAAAGTCCAATTATGATTGCTTCAGCCCTAACTAGTATAGAGTATCTTACATATCATTGCTCCTCCCATCCTATTGCTCTTACACTCTTACCGCCCCCTCTTCCGCAAATTTCCCTGAGCTTCAAGATGGGGAGAGACTAAGCTGGCCTAGTTCTAGGTGGTTGATATAGAGTCTCTGAAGTTCTGGATTGTGGTTTGTTGATTTTCTTTTGCAGTTTTGCTGTTCCTGCAATGCCCTTCATTCCATCCTGGTGGGCATTGTATGTTACCCCCTAGCCAGAGACAAAAAGCTGTTAGAGTCTTGTGATAAAAGCACATTCAAAGGTAGATGTAATAAAAGTGGGAAATCACAATAAGGGAGGGGTCTATCATCCATTTGCAAAATGGTTACTTTTTATCTGCCAGACTATATGCCCTCCTCTTCTGGTGAGATCACTCCCCCTCAGTAGTAAATGATCAGGAACAAAAGTCTGTGAACTTAATCAGATGTCTTATTACTTATTTGGGTCCTTGGTGGAGGCCTATTTTCTCTGCTGTAACATGGTCCCTTCTCTCCTTGTTTCTGGTGTGGCCCTCCAACCCCATCCCTCCTGTTCATAATCCTTGCAATTACTGTCTCTAGGTGGGCTGGGTGGGTTTGGTACTAGGAGCCACCTATTAGGGAGTACATACGGCGCTTAATTTTCTGGGTCTGGGATACTTCACTTAATATAATTGTTTCTAATGACATCCATTTCCCGGCAAATTCCAGTATTTCATCATTTTTGATGGCTGAGTAGTACTCCATTGTATAGATGTACCACCGTTTCCTTATCCACTCGTCAACTGTTGGACATTTGGGCTGATTCCATGACTTTGCTATTGTAAACAGTGCTTGTGCTATCGAGGTGAACCTCTGCTGTATGGGGGGTTATTCCCAAAAGTGGAATAGCAGGGTCATATGGCATTTCAATCTTTAATTTCTTTAAGAATCTCCAGACGGATCGCCAGAGTGGCTGTATGAGCCTGCATTCCCACCAGCAATGTAGGAGAGTTCCCCTCTCTCCACATCCTCTCCAGCATTTGTCGTTGTTAGTGTTGTGGATTTTTGCCATCCTGACCGGAGTGAGATGATATCTCAGGGAAGTTTTGATTTGCATTTCCCTGATGGCTAAAGAAGTGGAGCATTTTTAAAGATATTTGTTAGACATTTTAATTTCATCCCTGGGAAAATTTCTTTGAAGTTCCAGGGCCCAATTTTTAATTGGGCCATTGGTTTCCTTGGTGTTTAGTTTTCTAAGTTCTTTGTGCACTCTGGACAATAGAGCTCTATCAGATATGTGGTTAGTGAAGATTTTCTCCCATTCTGTGGGTTGCCTTTGAGCTCACGTTACAATCTCTTTATCTGAACAGAAGCTCTTTAATTTCACAAGATCCCAACTGTTGAGAGTTGGTAGCAGTGACTGTGCCATTGGATGTCTGTTTAGGAAGTGTTGGCCTAGCCCAATCAGCTCGAGGGAGTTCCCTATCCTTTCAAATATGGTTTTTATAGTCTCTGGCCTGATATCAAGGTCCTTGATCCATTTGGAATTAAGTCTTGTACATGGTGACAAGTACGGGTCCAGCTTTAATCTTCTGCATGTGGAGATCCAGTTTTGCCAGCACCATTTGTTGAAGATGCTGTTCTTTTTCCATTGGATTCTTTGGGCCCCTTTGTCAAAGACCAAATGGCTGTAACTTTGTGGGCTTATATCTGGGTCTTCAATCCTTATCCATTGATCTGTGTGTCTATTTTGGAGCCAGTACCAGGCTGTCTTTAGAACTATGGATTTGTAGTATAGACTACGTTTTGGTATGGCAATACTTCCAGCTGTGTTTTTGTTACTCAGGATTGTTTTTGCTATCCTGGGTCTTTTGTGCCTCCATATGAACTTTGAGATTGTTTGGTCAACTTCTTTGAAGAATTGCTTTGGGATTTTGATTGGTATAGCATTGAATCTGTATATTGCCTTTGGTAGGATGGTCATTTTCATGATGTTGATTCTGCCAATCCAGGAACAAGGGAGGTCTTTCCACCTTCTGGTGTCTTCTGCTATTTCTTTCTTTAGGGTTTTAAAGTTTTCATTGTAAAGGTCTTTTACCTCCTTAGTTAGGTTTATACCAAGGTATTTCATTTTTTTAGGGGCTATAGTGAATGGGATGGTTTCTCTCAAGGCTTTTTAACTTCTTTCATTCCGGGCATATAGGAAGGCCTCTGATTTTTGCACATTTATTTTGTATCCTGCCACCCTGCTGAACTTCTCAATTAGTTCCAGAAGCTTCCTGGTGGAGTTTTTGGGATCACTTAGGTATAAGATCATGTCATCTGCAAATAGGGATAGCTTGACTTCTTCCTTGCCGACTTGAATCCCTCTTATGTCCCTTTCTTGCAACTTTAACATTCTAACATAACTTCACTGCAATATCTTAGCACACCACTCTTGTCCTGTATTTCTGATAATGAGGTCCCAGAGAGTTATTGAGTACAAATCCAACTTAAATATACTTGTGAACTAGCTATATCTTGTTTATTTTTCACTGATAGGCATATTCTAGTGCCTTCCCCTACTCTGACTGGTAGAAAGGAAGGGAAAGTACTAAAAACACAAAGTTACCTATATTCTCTTTCATCTCTGCTTGTACCTATTGTCAATTTAACTTTGGATAGGAAAGAGATAACTCTGTACTCAACTGTTGGTGAGATTGCATCAGCAGGTAATACAGAACACAGAGAATAATTGTTTATCTGAAATTATATATACACACAGTGAAAAAGTGGTTTCACTGAAAAATAATCCACAAAATTGAATCGAAGCACATGAAATAACAAAATAGAAAATAGAAAAATTACACAAAATTATTTTCAATCTTCTTGTAAAGAAAAGAAGAATGGACCCCTAAATATGTGCATATAAATCAGAGTTCAAACTAATGACTTTTTGGTTAAATCCAGCTAGGAGATGTGTTTTGGGCTCTAAGGGTTTTTTAAAATAATTTTCTGAATTGTTTCTCTAGCTTTGAAAAAGATTTAAAGTTTTATATCTTTCTGCTAAAATTCAAACTCTGGCAACACTAGAGATCTTTATTCTGGCAAAACGGCTGGCTAGAGCTGATTAAATGCCACGTGTATAAACTCGGCAATTTGCCACATCCCAGACACCCATTCACACACTTCTCTTATTTAAATGGTGTCAATTTCAAATAGATCTGTCATCCATTTTATCTTGGCTGACACTGCTCCACCCCTATACTCATCCCCCATATATCAGCATGATACCTAACAATCCTCCAATATATAAATCAGATCTTACCAGCTCCCAGCTTAAGTATCCAGATAACTTCCCATTGTCCTTAGGTAACTTAAAGATTTACATAAAATTTTGGAATAGAAATATCCTACCAACCTATATAACTTGTATGAATTCACTTTGAATAAATATTGTGAATTAAAGAATCTATAATATAACTTGCTGTTCAATACAAAAATATTTGAAAACATTCAACTGAAGTATTATGCTACTGATTTCATATCTTCTATATGAATTTGACAATCTAAGTTTTTTGAACTGAAAGGAGAATTTTTTCTTATTTTACATTAAAAAATCTCCAATATATTAGTACATATTTGATCAAAGTTTATTGGAAAAAATCTAATTAAAAAGTCACAAAGAAATTCATTATTTTGTGCAACTAATGTACACATAAAAATTTAAAAATTAAGGAATCAAATAAGCTATTATTTTTTTTCAGCAAAAGATATTGTTTTGTTTTGTTTTATTATTTCAGATCATACAAACTTATTAGGTACACCAGTTCCTGAAAGAAATTCTTCGTGAAGAAGACAATGTAATCCTGGAATGGAAATTAAATTCCAAGACTAGATTATAATCCATCCTTTATTACTGTTGTTGTTTATAAAGTGGTCTCAAAATAGTGCAAGTCATTTCAAGACCTGGCTGAAATTTCAATCATGTGACTTCCACTAAAGAAAATTAATTGACTTGTTATTTTCCAAAATTATTCCTCATAAATTTTCTACCCTGGCTTGTATGCATGCCAGAAAGAGTCAGAAGTCTGATCTGATCATATTTGACTTTTTGTCATCTCTTTGTCATAATAAGAGCCCTGGTAATAAGAGAGAACTTTTTCCCTTCACAGCCTGGATATATATTCTGATAAACATGTAATCATACTGATATATATAATCACTCATATATAAATACATATGTATGTGTAATGATGCAGTATATATATAAAATCACATCAATTATATTTTATATAAACATATACAATCACTCAGTGTGTACTTTTATTCATCTTTAAAGTAGAGACAATTTCTCTTCACAATGCTGTGACCAATACTTGACAGGGTGAAACTTAAGAAAGGAAGTGTTGGGCTGGAGAAATGGTTAAGACTGCCTCACAATCAGTAGCTCCTGAATTCAAATTCCAGGTCCCATGTAAAAACACCAAGTGAAAACACCGGTTAGTTGCACTTTTGACCCTGGTGGCTAGAGCCTGGGAAATAGGAGGTAGAAGCAATCCAGGATGATTCCTGAAAGTCACCCTTAGCTTACTCCAACACAATTGTATCTCCTAAATTTTCCACATCCTCCAAGCAGGTATTCAAACACATGAGCCTACAAACGAGCATGTCATATTCAAACTATACACTCTATTGCTGACCTCTATCAGTTTATGTGCAGCTGTGTGATGCAAATGTGCTCATTCCAGCTGCAGAAGTCCCCACAGTCTCAGTAGTTTTACCATTGTTTGAAAGTCCAAAGCTACTCATGAAAATCAGTAAACCAATTATGTACTTCCAACATAACAATGCTAAAATAAATAATAAATAAATAACAAAAATTCCCATTCCAAAAAGAAAGATTGAGGACATAGTTACAAAAAATTAGAACAAAAAAAAATAACAAACAGAAATCTACCAGCTCAAACACCAAGATCTATAATGAATCCATGATGACATCATCCGTTTCCAGCCAGCTTAGGAGCCCAGCCCCTCCTCTGCTGTCTGTGGCATGTGTGTTCCCTCGGGCATCTCAAACAGTGTCTTCAGGTTTCTCTGTGGAATTTTCCATATTAGTAAGAAACCTCCTCTCCTGAATACAACTTGGACTTCATCTTTACAGTTTCATGCAAATATTGTTCCCTGCCTCCTTATCTAACCTACATCACCTATATCATGGCCTGGTTTTATCAGCTTTCTTTCTGCAATCTTGGCACAAACTTCTATATACCACTCACCCTTAAATTTTGCATGCTTGTAAAACCAACATTACAAGGATGATTTCTAAAAATTGCAAACTTTAGATATAGTCAACACACCTTGGGTCACAGTTGCAGAGACCTCTGTATGCCTTCAAGGATAAATACGCTCCTCAGGAGATAGTTTCACTTTAGATTATCCTGAAGATTCTATCTTTCAGGGTACTTTTTTCAAATTAACCTGTACCCTGAACTTATCTTCCCATCAGTGGGGTCTTTCCTTCAATTTATCTTTTCTGTCTTCCCAGTGTAGAATGTGAGAAATGTTTTTAACTGCACTATTTCTTTAGCAATCATGGCTATTTTTCTTTGATCCACCTTATCTTTCCAATCTGTGACTTTAACATGGTTCCCAGCCCTTTCTTCCCACACTGTGCATTTTTCATGTCTTTCTGCTTGAAATTTTCAATATAATATTTGTCAGATGCAATGAGTACTAGCCATACCACAGTGAATATTATGCTGTCTTGATACATTTTTTCCTTCAAAAAAAAAACTTATATGGTACTCTGAATTCAGCCTTTCTTAGATTTTTCAGAACATGTTAAGAATGAGTTCAGACATTTTAGACACAGTTTAAATGAATGACCTCCAGTCCAATTCCTGTTAGAATCCTCTGTATTCATCTACTCACCCCTCACAAAAAAAGACCTGATAATCATAGTCTTTCTAGCAGCATTCTGGTCTTCCAAACTCCTTTCAAAAAGTCCAACTAAATAGTAGCACTCTATGGTTTCCCTAGCATCAAATTCATCCATGTTCCTCTTACTGACCATTTCCAAAGGCCTAACAACCACATCATCAACTATCCCAATACTAGTATCACTATTTTTGTTTCATTTTTAGTTACATTTTACACTGTTGTGATCAAGTATCTAACAAAAATAACTTAAGGATTTATGCCCTGGTCACATCTCAATAAAATGAGAAACAAGGAAGTAAGGACGATGGATAATATCTCACATTAAAACCATTACACTCTCACTTATATGTTTGTGATCATGACATGAAAAGATTCAAGTAAAGAAATTTTGTAACATAATGTCTTAAAAATAATATCATTCCGCATCTTTGTTTGATATTGATACTGAGAGATGATTTACAATAGTAAATCAAGTAGCCACTACAGACATTGCCTGTCTAATTATTATTTTATTCGTTTGGTTTTTAAAAATTTAGTCAAATTATTCTCAAACTGTATTTATCTGAAAAGCAAAAGAAAATTGAATTTTGAACACTATATTACAAGTTAAGCATCTCTGATTATATAACTATATAATAAATGTTTTACCCATAAAAAAATGTCCTTGGCTGTTATGTATTTACAATCAATGGCAGAATGCCTAACATTTTTCTCCACAGAATAAGTAGTTCTTAGAAATATTCTTCTTTCACTCATTTTTCATTTTTATTTATTCTAATGAGATACAGTTTCATAACTTCACAAAATCAAAGGTGAATTAACATGTTAAGCTCATGATGATTTTTATTTGTGGTCAAGAATTTGTGTGCGTATACTAATGCATGTTATATCCTTATAGCATACATTAGAGTTATATTTGCTCTTGTACTAATAGACAATATTTCAGACATTATAATATATATCTCATATATATTATAAATGATATCCACATTACAGATAATGCTTTAAAGGAATAGTTGGGGCAATGGTTTAGATAAATAATCAGATGAGGCCCTTATGTATCTATAGTCCCTATAAGTGGCATTGCAATTGTACCAACAATACCAACTTCTAATTTGACTTCGTTTTCTTTCAGAATTACAGTGTATCTTCATGCCTTTGTAAAGCAAAGCAGAGATGTCTGTGGATCCAAAGTCTAGTCACATGTCTGCCATGAACATATTGTATATCTAGCTGTGCCTCCCTTATAACTCTCATCCTTTTACAGGTTTCTCAGATGGAAGGTTTGGAACATGAAGAGGATGTCTAAGCTTGAATTCTTTGTTATCACTGATTTGATGACAGTAGACATCTTTCTAATACTCACTTGAAGTAACTGAAATCCTAAATTACAAGAAAGTAAAAAGTTCATCTGTTAATCTCTTTGTTGTTAAATTGCCATGTACCTTTAGGATTTTTCAAAGCCCACAATCTCTTTGGTAATATGCTATTGGGCAATAAGTTACCAGCAAATGTTGGGACATTACATTTCAAATGCCATGGGTAATGCTCCATTTTCTTCTTGAAGTGAGGATCCACAGATTTTTTTCATATTTTCATTGATATGAATGAGTGAAGAAGTTTGTATCTTTATATCAGTCCAAATAGTCACCTGTATTTATTTGATAATTTAGAGAAAAATAAGATGTAGGGATACAGCACTGATGGTAGACTATTTGCCTATCTAACATATAGGATGCACTTGTTTGTTCTTCTGCATCACAAAAACTGGCCATGGTAATGCACTTGGCAAGTGAAGGCAGGAGGGACTTAAGTTCATTCTCAGTTACATAGTGAGTCTAGAGGCAGCCTGGTATACAAGAGATCCTGTTGCAGAAAGAAAACAAAATATTGGGAAACATATTGCGCCCCAAATGCCTACAGCAGAAGAATTTTAAATCTAATGAATAAGCCTGATTCTTTTAACCATTGCTTTTAAATCTAATGAATAAGCTTGATTCTTTTAACCATTGTTATGCTTCAATGGAAATGAAAAACATAGAACTTTACTGAAAGTGCTGAGAACACTTGCGTGATAGCACCGAATACCATGGAAATGAGAGGACAGAAGAAATGTTTCTTTTAAAAGGCAGTACTGTAGATTTGAAAAATAAAGAGTTCATGTGAAGAAAGAGTGTTATAAGGAATACCAGGCTAAAGGAAAAGAAAGTCATATATTTGTTCAATAAATATTTGTCATTTGAGGGAATCAACACATTAGGTTGTTCAACTATGTGGATAACAGTACACAGATAAGAACCTATAACACACTTTCATAGATGCTTCTTACTTATAGTACTGTGAACTTCTTTTTTTTTTAGAAAATAAATTTTTTTTAGAAAATAAATATTTTTATATAATACATTTTTCATTATTATTTCAGCTCATACAAACTTAATAGGTACACCATTTCCCTCCCTCCATCCTCCTCCCGCCCAAAGCCCTGTTCCCCCTCCCCTCACCCCTCCCGCCCCATCCCCCCTTGCCTCCCGTCCGGATTCCCAGAGTCCTTTCTTGTGCATGCCTGACTCTCCTCTGGGCCCTCCTCTCCGATGACGTACAAGGACCCAGTGGCATTTCCCTGAATCCCTTCCTGTGTCCCCTTTAAACATAGGAACACTACTGTGGCTGTCAATCCCTTGTCTCCAAGGATCTTGGTGCCTTTAGCAGATGCTAGACTTTGTGAGGTCAATAGTGTGTTGGACATTGTGCCGGGCATGCAATCTCCAATTATGATTGCTTCGGCTCTAACTTGTGTGGAGTATCTTGCAAATCATTGCTCCTCCCATCCTTTTGCTCTTACATTCTTACAGCCCCCTCGTCTGCAAATGTCCCTGAGCTTCAGGATGGGGAGAGATTAGTCTGGCCTAGTTCTAGGTGGTTGATATAGAGTCTCTGAAGTTCTGGATAGTGGTTCATTGATTTTCTTTTGCAGTTTTGTTGCTCCTGTAATGCCCTTCACTCCATCGTGATGGGCACTGTATGTCACCCCCTGGCCAGAGACAGAAAGCTGTTAAACTGGAGTCTTATTATAAGAGCACATTCAAGGGTAGATGTAATACTTATACCCAAAAGTGGAATCGCAGGGTCATATGGTGTTAGGCAATGGGAGGGGTCAATCACCCATTTGCAAAATGGTTACCTTTTAATCTGCCGGACTATATGCCCTCCCCTTCTGGTGAGTTCATACCCCCTTAGTTGTAAATGATCAGGAACGAACTGTGAACTTAACTAGGTGTCACATTACTTTCTTGCAGTCCTTGATGGAGGCCTATTTTCTCTACTGTAACATGGTCACTTCTCACCTTGTTTCTGGTGTGGCCCTCCTACCCCATCCCTCCTGTTCATAATCCTTGCAATTACTGTAGGTAATACATAGATTTACCTATGAGTGTCTCAAGATGGGCTGGGTGGGTTTGGTATTAGGAGCCACCTATTAGGGAGTACATACGGTGCTTAATTTTCTGGGTCTGGGATACTTCACTTAATATAATTGTTTCTAATGAAATCCATTTCCTGGCAAATTCCAGTAATTCATCATTTCTGATGGCTGAGTAGTACTCCATTGTATAGATGTACCACCGTTTCCTTATCCACTCGTCAACTGTTGGACATTTGGGTTGATTCCATGACTTTGCTATTGTAAACAGTGCTGCTATGAACATGGTCGTGCTTGTGCTATCGAGGTGAACCTCTGCTGTATGGGGGGTTATACCCAAAAGTGGAATCGCAGGGTCATATGGCATTTCAATCTTTAATTTCTTTAAGAATCTCCAGATGGCTCGCCAGAGTGTCTGTATGAGCCTGCACTCCCACCAGCAATGTAGGAGAGTTCCCCTCTCTCCACATCCTCTCCAGCATTTGTTGTTTGTATTGTGGATTTTTGCCATCCTGACCGGGGTGAGATGATATCTCAGGGAAGTTTTGATTTGCATTTCCCTGATGGCTAAGGAAGTGGAGCATTTTTTAAGATATTTGTTAGACATTTTAATTTCATCCCTAGTAAAACTTCTTTTACGTTCCAGGGCCCATTTTTTAATTGGGCCATTGGTTTCCTTGGTGTTTACTTTTCTAAGTTCTTTGTGCACTCTGGACAGTAGAGCTCTGTCAGATATGTGGTTAGTGAAGATTTTCTCCCATTCTGTGGGTTGCCTTTGAGCTTATGTTACAATCTCTTTATCTGAACAAAAGCTCTTTAATTTCACAAGATCCCAACTATTGAGAGTTGGTAGCAGTGACTGTGCCATTGGATGTCTGTTTAGGAACTGTTGGCCTAGCCCAATCAGCTCAAGGGAGTTCCCTATCCTTTCAAATATGGTTTTTAAAGTCTCTGGCCTTAAATCAAGGTCCTTGATCCATTTGGAATTAAGTCTTGTACATGGTGACAAGTACGGGTCCAGCTTTAATCTTCTGCATGTGGAGATCCAGTTTTGCCAGCACAATTTGTTGAAGGTGCTTTTTCCATTGGATTTTTTGGGCCTCTTTGTCAAAGGCCAAACGGCTGTAATTGTGTAGGCTTATATCTGGGTCTTCAACTCTTATCCATTGATCTGTGTGTCTATTTTGGAGCCAGTACCAGGCTGTCTTTATAACTATGGATTTGTAGTATAGACTAAGGTTTGGTATGGTAATACCTCCAGCAGTGTTTTTGTTACTCAGGATTGTCTTTGCACTGTGTGTACTCCCTAATAGGTGGCTCCTAGTACCAAACCCTCCCAGCCCATCTTGAGACACTCATAGGTAAATCTATGTATTACCTACAGTAATTGCAAGGAGTATGAACAGGAGGAATGGGGTTGGAGGGCCACACCAGAAACAAGGAGAGAAGGGACCATGTTATAGCGGAGAAAATAGGCCTCCATCAAGGATGGCAAGTAAGTAATGAGACACCTGGTTAAGTTCACAGACTTTTGTTCCTGATCATTTACTACTGAGGGGGTGTGATCTCACCAGAAGAGGAGGGCATATAGTCTGGCAGATAAAAAGTAACCATTTTGCAAATGGGTGATAGACCCCTCCCTTATTGTGGTTTCCCACTTTTATTACATCTACCTTTGAATGTGCTTTTATTACAAGACTCTAACAGCTTTTTGTCTCTGGCCAGGGGGTAATATACAATGCCCACCAGGATGGAGTGAAGGGCATTGCAGGAGCAGCAAAACTGCAAAAGAAAATCAACAAACCACAATCCAGAACTTCAGAGACTCTATATCAACCACCTAGAACTTGGCCAGCTTAGTCTCTCCCCATCTTGAAGCTCAGGGAAATTTGCGGAAGAGGGGGCGGTAAGAGTGTAAGAGCAATAGGATGGGAGGAGCAATGATATGTAAGATACTCTATACTAGTTAGGGCTGAAGCAATCATAATTGGACTTTGCATGCCCTGCGCATTGTCCAACACACTGTTGACCTCACAAAGTCTAGCATCTGCTAAAGGCACCAAGATCTTGGAGGCAAAGGATTGGCAGCCACAGCAGTGTTCCTATACCTAAGGGGAACACGGGAAAGGGTTCAGGGAAAGGCCACTGGGTCCTTGTACGTCATCGGAGAGGAGGGCCCAGAGGAAAATCAGACATGCACAAGAAAGGACTCTCTGGGAATTGGGGTGGGAGGCACTGGGGGATGGGTACGGAGAGCGGTGGGGAGGGGGAGCAGGGGGTACGGGAGGAGGACGAGGGACGGAGGGAACTGGTGTACCTAATAAGTTTGTATGAGCTGAAATAAAAAAAAAAAGAAATTCATCCATCTCTTTTGTGTTGTCAAACTTCACAGAGTATAAGTTTTTGAAATATAATGTTATAATTCTCTGGATTTCTTGGGTATCAGTAGTGATAACTCCATGTTCATTTCTGATTTTGTTAATTTGGATTTTTTCTCTCCTGCTTTTGGTTAATTTAGCTAGGGGTGTGTCAATCTTATTACTTTTTTCAAAGAACCAGCTTTTTGACTGGTTGATTTTTTCTATCATTTTCCTAATCTCGATTTCAGATATTTCTCCCCTTATTTTGCTAATCTCCTCTCTTCTACTACTTTTGGGATCAGATTGCTCTAGTTTCTCTAAAGCTTTAGTTGCATTGTTAAGTTGTTTATTTCTGATGTTTCCATTTTTTTGATGTAGGCATTAAGAGCTATGAACTTACCTCTTAGAACAGCTTTCATTGTGTCCCAGAGATTTTGGTAAGTTGTATTTTCCTTATCATTCACTATCAGGAAATCTTGAATTTCCTTTTTAATTTCTTCCTCAATCCAGTTCTCATTCAGCATCATATTAAGTTTCCAGGAGTTAGTGTATTTTCTCTTGTTTGATGTGTTGTGGATTTCCAGCTTTAGGCCATGGTTAGAATTTCATTGCACAGGTTAGAATTTCAACTTTTTTGTATATGTGTAGATTAGTTTTGTGGCCCAATATGTGATCTATTTTGGAGAAAGTTCCGTGTGCTGCTGAGAAAAATGTGTATTCTTTGGTACGTGGGTGAAAAGTTCGATAGAGATCTTTAAGGTCCATTTCTTTCAGGGTTTGATTAAGTTCCAAACTGTCTCTGTTAAGCTTTTGACCTGTTGATCTATCCCATGTTGAGAGGGCGGTGTTGAAGTCCCCAAGCATTATCGTTTGGGGGTTGATTTCTTGCTTTAGACACTGTAAGGTTTTCTTAATGAATGTGGAAGGGCCCGTATTGGGTGCATATATGTTCAGTATTGTGAAGTCTTCCTGGTGAATTGTATGTGTGACTAAAATGTAGTATCCATCGTGTCTCTTATAATTTTCTTTGGTTTGAAGTCCACTCTGTCTGATAGCATAATGGCTACCCCTGCCTGTTTTCTGCTTCCATTTGCTTGTAGAATTGTTGACCAACCTGTTATTTTTAGAGCGTGCCTATCTTTTGTGGTGAGATGGGTTTCCTGCAGGCAGCAGATTGATGGATTGTGATTTTTAATCCAAGTTTGTAATCTGTGTCTCTTGATCGGTGAATTAATTCCACTAACATTTAATGTTATAATGGAGAAACTATTTTTAATTCCAGACATTTATTATGTTTAGTAGTTTTATAAGTATATTGCTTTGCTTTTAATGGTGTTATACTTGCCTTCTGTTCTCCTGGATATGCCTGTTTTTTTCTTCAAGCTTGAGTATCATTTCTAGCATTTTTTGAAGGCCTGGTTTGGTGGACATGTGTCTCTTCAAGTTGTCTTTGTGCTGGAAGATTTTTCTTTCTCCCTCGATCATGACTGATAGTTTTGCAGGGTAAATCAGCCTGGGTTGACATTTTTGCTCATTCAATACTTGAAGTATGTCTCTCCAAGCTCTTCTTGCTTTTACTGTTTCGACTGAGAAGTCATTTGTTATTTTAATAGGTGTACCTTTAAAAGTGACTTGTTTTTTCTCCCTTGAAGCTCTCAGCACCAGTTCTTTATCTTGAAATGGTTACTTTTTTTTATTATTATTTATTCAATTGTGTGTGTATGTGTATGTGTGTGTAGAACCACGGACGAATTCGGGAACCACCATGGACCGCCTCCACCTCCTCCTTGTTTACTTTGCCCAGGGATTCACAGGCTCTGCCCTACCAGGACCAGAAACGCAGGCCGCCCCTCTGCCAGGAGTCTATACATGGGGTCTAGGATCCGAACTCAGGACCTTCTGCCTGCAAGGCAGAGGCTTGACTATTATTTGCCATGGGGTGCTTCTCTTTTGGTCATATCTGTTTGGGGTGCAGAATGCCTCTTGTATATGGATGGGCCTCTCTTTTTTTAGAGGAGGAAAATTTTCCTTGACGATCGTTTGAAAAATTTCCTCAGGGGTGGTATTTTGAGATTCTTGCTCTGGTATTCCATGAATACGCATGTTGGGCTTCTTCAGGGTATCCCATATCTCTTGGATATTTCTCTCAAGTATCATTTTGGCTTTAACAACCTCTTCCATTGAGCTGGTTAGTACTCCCACTTTATCTTCAAGGTGTGAAATTCTGTTTTCTGCTTTGTTAGTTCTGTTGATAAGACTCTCTGTAGAGTTCTGGGTTGAAGATAACTTGTCTTGTAGCTCAATTTTAAACTTTGCTTGAGTCTGTTTTAAGTGCTCTATGCCAGTTTTTGTTTCTTGCACTGTTTTTCTCAACTCCTCCAAATGTCTGTTGTGTTCCTCTTCAAAGCGCTTGATTCGATTATGTAATTCCTCCCGGATTTCCTCTTTCATAGTATTGAACATGGTAATGATCATATTTTGAAAGTCGTTATCCTGGGTCAGGCTTTCTTGGCCCTTTTCCGTGGGTTTGTTCTGGTTGGAGTCTAACATTATGGGATTAATTTCTTCAGTGGGAAATTTGTTTACTTGAGTGTTGCTTCTCATGGATTTGCACTTTGACTTTGGCATTGTTGTTTTAACTCTTAAGATCTTTCAATTTCACTAAACTGAATTATTTGGCCTGGGGTTCTGGGGGTGGGCAGGGACAGAGCTTACCTAGGTCGCGGGTGAGGCCCGGCTGGACCGAGTGCGCGTCCCGACTGGCGAGCGGGGTGGGGAAGGGAGGATGGGGGTGTCGGCGCGGAGCTATTTAACCTGAGGAGAGCTGGGGCGGGGCCCGGGCGCAGGGGAGGTCCTCCTCGTCCCTCGGCCCTGTGCGTGGCTCAGGCTGGATGGTGGGAGTCGGAGGCGGGTCCCTTTGGGCTGACCTGGGGTTCTGGTGGGCGGGCTGCAGGCGGGGCTTACCTAGGTCGTGGGCTTAGGCCTGTCTGGACCGTGCGCGTGTCCAGACCAGCGGAGTGGGGTGGGGTGAAAGGCTATAGTACTGTGAACTTCTATACAGTGAAAACAAGAACAAGTTTGAGTATACATGTATACATATATATATTTAAAGAAATTTCTACCAGCTTAAGTACAAATTACAAATGAAAAATTTCAAAGATTCCCTTCTCAATTTATATCATTCACTTGAACAAACAGCTTGTCTGGTTATTTTTTTAATGCTTACTTAGCTAATCTCAAATGTGTCAGATTTTACACTAAGACTCCGAATCACCACATCTATAATCTCCATGTTTACTATCTCCAGTCTCTACTTTTTTAAATAATGTTTCCTCAATTTAGATGATATACATCTATTTGGATAAATTTGTTTCTACTTTAAAAAGTAATTGCCACCAAGTTGGCTAATATATTTCTAAGTTAGGGGTTGGACTTCAAAAACAACATAGTACTCTTTATTTTCAAATAATCTATAAATTACCTAATTATTACTTCTAGACTGGCCACATTTCCTCACCCACCTTTAAAAACAACACGTTTCTGATATCCCACACATATCAGTGTGTCTTAACTTTCTTTCTGGCTATTCTTTCATTCCTTATGCTCTCACACAGTAGTATTGAAAATTCTTAGTACCTCAACTATTCCCTATGTTGATGAATCTTACATGTTCGTAGTTATAATTTATCCATTATTGTAGATATTCTTATAGTAGGTACAGAGCAACATATTTAAGATGCCAAAACCCAGTTCATCTTTCCCTGAAAACCTGTTTTTTATCAACATTTTCAACACCAGGAAATTTCATCAACCATACAGATACCTAAGCCATGCTTTACTCATTTTTTTCTCAATCTGAAAGACCTTTTTAAAAAAAACTTATCCAGTTCATCTGATGAACAAATACGAATTTGTTCACAATTGTCAATTGTTGCTTATCAAAAACTCAGTTTTATTAGTCTGATTTCCATTACTATAACAAAATACTTGACATAATGAAGTTGTGAAGAGGAATGTTTATTTCAGATTACACTTTTGGAGGTTCTAGTACATAAATGATTGTCCCAATGATATAGGCCTATGATGAAGGAGTAGAGTATGGCAGAGACCAGAAAAATAACTGCAAATGCATGACCAGGAAACAAAGACAGGGAGGTGGGGGCAATGCTACAAAATAGAGTATGTTCACAATGACCTAAAGACATATCACTAGGCCTCGCCTCTTAAGAGTACACTAAACCAAAATAGTAACCCTCTGGCAAACATGACTTTAGCACAGAGACTTTTGAGAAATGTGAGACATTCAAGGTATAGTCTCATCACTTCATTCTCAGGTCACTACAGCTTCTTATTATGTTTACTCTAGTAGCACCCTTATCACATTCACCTTTCTTGTTGCAACCAGGTTGATAAAATTAAAGATGGATTGAAGATATCACTTTCTTCACTTCAACACTAAATTGTCATTCTGTTCCTTTCAGTGAGGTCCAGACTATGTATCAAGAATAATGTGACATGGTATCATTATCACATGGACCAGCAATTATTAAACAGGTGGATTCTCTGGCCACTGCCCCTGTGGCCTAGGTGAGCTTGTTCCTGGGCAGGTCAGTGTGTGCTTGGGCCTGAAGCTTCTGCTCTGGAATCTGAGCAGCACACTCCCCCCCGCCCCCCCGCCAACCCCACTAATCACACACATACAGAAACAGAAGTCCAAGTAGAAAATTTCATACATCACCAATTTCAAGGAATAAATAGACAAAAAGCCCTCCCAAAACAAATACAACTACAATCAAATCTGCTCATCCTAAAAATGCCAATATCTCACAGGAAAAACAGAAGAACACAAGAATCCAAGAAACCATATCTCCCCTCAAGATTACCCAATCCAAGACATCAGATCCCACAGAGGATAGCCCATTGGAAGGATCCAAGAGAAAATAACCAAGAAGATGAATTTCAAAGATCAATTATTAATAAATATGCTCAAACAACATCAAGAAAACATAGATAAATGCCTAAGCATGTTTCAAGAAGAACACAACAAGCTCAGGAAATAAATCCAAGAATACACAAGCAAACAAGACATAGAATGAAAATAGAAAGCCTGAAAAGAGATCCAGAAACACTGGGGGGGGGGAGGTGATTCTACAAGCAAATACAGATACATTGAAAAAAGAAAAAACCCAGACTTAAACAACACTGGAACAAAAAAAAAAAAAAAAAAAAAAAAAAAAAAAAAAAAAAAAACTAAGCAGTGCAATAAAAATTCAATAAAAGTCTCAAAAATAAAACTAATCATGTAGAAGACAGAATCTCAGAACTGTAAGATAAGATAGAAGAGTTTTATAAATCAAGAGAAACTGAGAAGCTGAAAAACACACTTTAATGGGACATACAGGATCTCTGGAACACCATCAAAAGGTCTAACATACAGATCATGGGTATCCCAGAAACAGACACAACAGGAAGATCTGCCATGTATAATCAATGAGATAATAGAGGAAAATTTCCCTGACCTAAAAAAAAGAAGATACCCATTCTGATTCAAGAGGCATACAGAACACCAAATACTCAGGACAAAAAAAGAAACATACAATAGGCTACACACCAAATATACACATTAAAGGCAAGACCTTAAGAGCTGCCTGTCATAATAGAAGATGAAAGAAACATATTCTATGACAAAAACAAACTAAAAGACTATATGGCCACTAAGCCAGGATATAAGAAATGTGCAAGATGGAAGAGAAGGATAAACACATCAAAGAAGCTGAAGGGAATAAATAATATAAGCACAAGAGCTGAATGAGGGATTAAAAAAGGCAAACATCCCAAGATCAACAAAATGTCAGGAAGCATTAAGCATCTTTCAATAATAATTTGAAATGTCAATGGACTCAACTCCCCAATCAAGAAACTCAGGCTTATAACTTGGATGAGACATCATGACTCATCAATTCTCTGCTTCTAAGAACACACCTTAACCTGAAAGATAAACACTTTTTCAGGGTAAAAGGCTGGTTTAAAGTACTCCAAGCAAATTGAAAGAGTATCAAGGAACTCAAGAGAGATAAGAATATACAGTATAAACCTTGGGGCCTGAATCTGGATGAGTGAAAGGAAATGCCCCTATCAGTGGGGTAGTCCGAGGAAAGGCAACCTGATATAACACAGAGGCCTGAGCCCCCACTAAAGTAGATAGGCCAGGGGGAATCCAGGGATCCATAGAAGTAGGCAGGCAGTAGGGTGTGATTGATGGAGGGATGGGAGGGAGAAACAATGGAGGGAAGCAGGGATAAGTACTCAATATGCTTGTAAATGTAGAAAAAGTTTAAAAAAATAAAAAAAGTGTAGACAGCCAGAGGGAGCCCTGGGGTAAATGAAGAAAGATAGCCAGGAAGGTGGGAGGAAGTAGGATGGATTGAATAAGCAGGGGGGGGGGGATGGGCTAGAGGCAGGAAGGAGAAATGGGGAGAAAATGGAGAGTAGTCAATATGCTTGTAAAACTAGAAAAATAAAATAACTTAAATAATTTTTTCCAAATATACTATATATCCAGAATGTGCAAAATTGTCAAATAAATGTATTAAGTTCCTTCATAGTGATACTTAACGATAGTTTCTTTCATTTCAGATTCTGCTGTCTATCCTCTACCTTTCATTTGTAATCTGGTAACACGGGGTTATTAAAAATATTTGGAATCTCTATGCTTAGTGTTTTCTCAAATTTTGAAACCTGTTTTTTAATTGGTATATGTCACATGAGACGATATGTAAGTCTTCAATTCCGTAGGAAAGAATGTATTAGACTTCTGTTCCAGTCTATCCAAAGAAAACATTTCAATAGGAAGCCTGGTTTTCTTTATTTTAATGTACTCAGTACTTGGACTTCATGGCTTACAGAAACTCAGAGCACTTTTATTATTGCTATTAGAAGACAGAGTGATAAGATAGGAAGTATATTTATATGTTCTTTGTGGTATAATGGTTTCCTATGGCATAAATCAAAGGCAGCCATTTATTTTTTCAAGTCTTAAATAAAGAACATTAGCTTTATAGTTTGAATTTTTCTTTCAAATTTGGCAAGTATATTATCTCATATGTTGCTTATATAAAGCTTTGTCTTTTCTGATTTGTGGGTAATTAAAGAAATATGGAAGAGACTCTGTCATGAAAAGATTATTAGATATCATTCTGAAGTGTCTGCTTATACATTAATTCATAAGTTTGTGTTTAGGCAATTAATATATTCCCCCATGCCTTGAGTTGAATATACTATAATTATGGAGTCCCATAATTATATAGATTCTAATATATAGTTCTAATATATAGAACTCTTTCTAGATGACTTCTTGATAAATTCTGAAGAAGACTGGCTACTCTGCAGGTAGTTATGTGTTTATCATTGTGTAGATAAGATAGGGCCTCTTGAAAAGTGATATTGAATACAGAAAAAAATTAGCAAGAATTGTAAAACTAAATTAAAATAGCAAGAATGAAAGACTATTCCTGGGCAATTCTTGAAGACCCCATCATTGCAATGATATTATTATCATTGTTTGATAAACAATTCTTGGGTAAGATTCAAAAATCTATTAATCTGTCAATTTAATATTTATTAAAAAGGTTGGAAAGAAGTTCTGATAAATAACTAAAAATGCATAATTAGGGAAATCAACCACATACAGTCTTATCAAACTCAATAAATATCAAAATATAGGTCTTTTATAATCTCTTATTTTCACATAAAAGTCTGGTGTCATTAAAGGGATAAGAAAATCTATTTAGCTGTCTCTAAGACTGAGGACTATTTCTCATAAAAAAGACAGGATGTCAATTAATGAGCTTTCTCAATAGCCTCAGAGAAAAATATCAGAGCTAGATTTCCTAGGATTTTTAATATATAAATTAGACAAGAGAAGAAGATAACTTTTTATTTTGATTCTTCCAATATTTTTTCTTTTGTCATGATAAATGACAACTTTGGAAATAGAAGTGAATTTGATATTTATCAAAGGAAGCCCTAGAAGAAGAAAGAATGTATTCAGGCTAAACAAGTGAGTATCTTCTGCTATCTATATGTCTTCCTAAAATGTCCACTAGGCTTTTGAATAATCTATGCAGCTTTGCTATGCTTTGTTTTGTTTAAGTTAAGGAACCACACACTGATGGCAAAACAGCATGAAACAAGAAAGCATTCTATTGATGTTTTTGTTATTATTGTTTGTTCCAAGCACTGCACTAGGTCTTGGAATTGCACAAGTGGATTAAACAAATGCAGCTTGCCTCCCATGAAGCTTAGAGTGCAGGAGAAAAGGCACACATAAATAAAATAATGAAACGAGATTAAATACAGATTTGGACTCTGCAAGGCAGTATAATAGTAAATGCTATGAGTGCACAGAACTGACAGTCTAATAAGTTTCCAAAGGGCAAATAACCATTTTATTCAGCATCAACAGAAGTTTAGAAAAGCTGTAACTAGGAAGGAACCATTGCCCAGTGAAGAAACTGAGAGATAGCTATTAGGTGTTAGGATGTTGGATCCAGGTGTCAAACAATGCATGTTAAAACTCTTCCTACCTTAGGCATTGGCATTTTCATTTTCCATTTCACAGTCAGAACTTCACTGAAACATTAGCTCGACAGTATGACAAACAATTACTTTATCAAAATACCTAGTACAATGACACTGATGGATGTGGATGAAACCAGTCACAACCATTGACACACATGCACCCTCTATCCATTCCCATGGCTGTTCAAAAACAACTCTTTGTTTTGTTTCTGTATTCATCATGAATGTAAATATCATAAATTTAGGGAGACTCTTGTACATCACTGGAATGCAAAGGCTTTATCTTAAGTACATGGTAAATGACAACTGAATAGATAAGTGAATGAATTAATGTGGAAGATATACAGGAATTCTCCCAATAGCTTCTATTATCCTCTTCAAAACAGATGCTCATATTCATGATGGGCCTGATTTTTGGTAAACTGTGATCAAATAACCTAGGTCCTTTCTACCCTTACAATTAGCACTGATCCAAGGAATTTAAAATGAAAATAACATAAACAATTAGCTGTAAAGGCAACCAGGTCAACTACATCCTCATGTTAGGGACACTGGAAATTAGAATATGCTGTTGCTAGGCATGAACCCATATTCAATCATGATTGCAGATTCAAAGCTGTGATCCTGTGGTGTTTGAGGGTTTCTATGGGAACAAAATGATTGTATGTTCTGTTTGTAAGCTTACTACGCGGGGTGGCAAGAAAATGCTGCTGTAACAAACCACGTGTGGATGATTCCAAAGATGAAAGCCTATAAAAATTAATGATCAGAGAAGAATGTGGGCTAGTAAATCAACAGCCGCATTATTAAAGACAGAAGAAATATAATTGGTCGCATATGGTCACAGTATAAAGAGACAAGAGCCACTGAGCTCTTTAAGCCAGTTATGTATGTGAACGCACACACAAAAACTCACAGAGGGAGCAACCATGTGGTAACAGCCTTGCAGAAATGAAATCTTTTCTTTATTAATGCACTCTGTGACATCTAATTAGCAATTACGAAGATAGTCTAACAGCTAGATAGGTAACTAAAATAAAAACCACCCTGATGAATTGCTACCATCACATTTACTTCTGAGAGCAAGTTTGAAAATAATAGACTCCAAGTTTAGAGACCAGGTAATAATTCAAATCAAAGGACACTGTGGGGCACTTGATATTCCATTAATTGCCTCAGCTTCTCAGGATTCAGAAACAGAAATAGAACAAAAGCTTTTTCTCTTTACAAGCCATGAAAAGAGTTGGAAAAGAGAAACAAATCATACATAACTACAGTAAGTCCTTAGAAAAATTCCTTATAAAAATATGCTTTCTGTGAGGTACCCCAGTTTTGAAGATTTTTAACAAGGCTTACAAAAGATTCTAAGAATCTTTAATATGCCTTAATATATATATTATTTATATTAATATATTATGCATTGTGTATTATATATTTTATATCATAATATTAATGTAATATATACATTTGAAGACATTTGAAGACAGAGACTATAATTGAAGACAGAGACTATAAATATATATATATATATATATAGTCTCTGTCTTCAAATGTTTACTGGTCTATAACAATTTTGCTTCCTTAGATTTATAACTATTTCAGACATAAGATATAGTAAAACAAGAAATGACTCTAATTTTTTACTATTTTTCACTTTAATAAGAACTTTTTAAAATTTATTTCCTCTCATACAAACTTAATAGGTACCCCGGTCCCCGGTCCCCTTCCTCCCTCCACCCTTTCCTGGACCCTCTTGCTCCCTTCACCCTTTTTGCATTCCTTTCTCTCCTCCTTCCCTATCTCCCAGTGCCTCTTCCCCCCATCCCTGGGACATCCTTTAATGTGTATGTCTAATTTTCCTCTGGGTCCTCCTCTCTGATGAGTTGTAAAGACTCAGTGGCATTTCCTAGAACTCTTCCTTGTATTCCCCTTAAGTATAGGAGCACTATTGTGACTGTTAATCCTTAGCTTTTAAGGATCCTAGTGCCTTTAGTCCATGCTAGACTTTGAGGGGTCAATAATGTGATGGTCATTGCACAGGTCATGCAAAGTCCTATTATGATTACCTTGGCACTAACTTGTGTGTAGTATCTTGCATATTGTTGCTCCTCCCCATCTTTAGGCTTTTACAATCTTACCACCCCCTCTTCCGCAAATTTCCTTGAGCTTCAGGATGAGGAGAGATTAGGCTGGCCTAGTTCCAGGTGGTTGATATAGAGTCTCTGATGTTCTGAATTATGGTTTGTTGATTTTTTTTTCAGTTTTGCTGCTCCTGTAATGCCCTTCCCTCCATCCTGATGGGTATTGAATGTCACCCCTGGCCAGAGATTAAAAAGCTGTTAAATTAGAGTCTTATTATAAGAGTATATTCAAAGGTAAATGGAGTAAAAGTAGGAGACCGCGGTGAGGGGGGGGGGGGTCAGTCTCCCATTGCAAAATGGTTACTTTCTATCTGCCAGACTATATGCCCTCCCCTTCTGGTGAGATCATACCCCATCAGTTGCAAATGATCAGGAAGGAAAGTCTGTGAACTTAACGAGATGTCTCATTGCTTACTTGCAGTCCTTGATGGTGGCCTGTTTTCTTTGTTGTAACATGATCCCCTCTCTCCTTGTTTCTGGCATGGCCCTCCTTCCCCATCCCTCCTGTTTATAATCTTTGCAATTACTGTAGGTATTACAGAGATTTGTCTTTAGTGTCTCTAAGTGAGTTTGGTATTAGGATCCACCTATTAGGGAGTACACACGGTGCTTAATTTTCTGTGTCTGGGATACTTCACTCAATATAATTGTTTCTAATTCCATCCATTTCCCGGCAAATTGCATTAATTCATCATTTTTGATGGCTGAGTAGTATTCCATTGTATAAATGTACCACATTTTCCTTATCTACTCATCAACTGTTGGACATTTGGGCTGATTTCATGACTTTGCTGTTGTAAACAATGCTGCTATGAACATGGTCATGTTTGTGCTATCAAGGTGAATTTTTGCTGTATGGGGGGTTATTCCCAAAAGTGGAATAGCAGGGTCATATGGTATTTCAATCTTTAACTTCTTTAAGAATCGCCAGACAGTTCGCCAGAGTGGTTGTATGAGCCTGCATTCCCACCAGCAATGTAGGAGAGGTCCCCTCTCTCCACATCCTCTCCAGCATTTGGTGGTGTTTGAATTGTGGATTTTTGCCCTCCTAACCGGGGTGAGATGATATCTCAGGGAAGTTTTGATTTTCATTTCCCAGATGGCTAAGGATGTGGAGCATTTTCTAAGATATTTGTTAGACATTTTAATTTCGTCCCTGGTAAACTTTTTAAATACAAATGTCTATGCCCCCTCTCCTGATCCCCTCCTTTCCAACCTTCCCCTCTTTTCACACATTCAACCCTGTCCCTCAGTGCTCCTTTCAGGGCATCTGTACTATCAAGGTACCAGGCCCCATAAGAGAATAAGCAGATCTTCAGTGGGTAAATCCACAGATGGGGAAGCACCCCTTTACTTATCCATCACCTGCCCCTAGGATTCCCACTGAGTATATGTGTTTCTCATGAGATATCCTTGCTGGAATCCCATTAAAAATAGTTGTTTCTCCTGGGATATTGGCACTGGTCCATGGGGGATATTGATATGTCTGTCTAGATCTCATTGGAATGAGCTCCTAGTCGCAGCAGCCCTATTATGACTGTAGTATCCAGGTCGATAGTCCACCTCCCCACTTTTAATCTTCTAACTTTCCACCCCTTCTTTTACAAGATTCCTTGAGTCTTGGGATATGGAGAGATTTGGGTTACCTGACTGTGACTGAGCATTCTAGGTTTGCCAATACACTGCACTTTGGTCACTTGTAGTCTTCTATTTCACTAACCTTCCATTGGAATAGGATGCATATTGCTTGAGTGCTGAGATCTTCTGTTATAATCTAAGGATATAATAAAAGGTGTCTAGAGGTTGGTTTACTATCACACATGAATATTTAATGCTAAGAAATGTGGTATTGTCTAGGGTGTCTTTTTTTCCTTCTGCTGTTCTAGTTGCCTGTGTCCTTTTGTCTCTACTCTTTTATGATCTTTCTCCAGCCTCTGACTTATGCTTTTTTGCAGTTTGAGTATTATAAAGGTTTGTTTGATTATATCATTCTGAAGATTTAATGTACATTTAGGGAAAGCATGGGGCATCTGTCTTTCTGTGTTTGGGATACTTTGCTCAGTATAATTTTTTCAACTCCACCTATTTATCAGAAAATTTCATTAATTAATTTTTCTTGGCAGCTGAATGGTATTCAATTGTGTATATGTACCACATTTTCATTATCCATTCATCTACTTTTGGACATCTAGACTGATTGTGAATAGAGCTACAATGAACATGGATGTATATGTGTCTCCATAGTAAGATGTAGTCATCTTTGGGAATATTCCCAGGAATGGTATAGCTGGATCATTTTGATTTTCAGCTGTTTTAGGAATCTATGTACTGCTCCCCAAAGGAGTTGTACAAGTTCACATTTCCTCAGCAATGTATGAGGGTTCCTTTCTCCCCTCATCCTAGCCAGCATATGCTTTTTGTGTTTTGGATTTCAGCCCTTCTGACTGGAATGAATGCTACTTTGTTTTTGTAGGCAACATGCAGGGCAATGAGACTTAGATGCTGTACTTTGTTGCTCCTGGAGCATGATAGCAACTTGGAACTTTATTTCATATGTGATTCCAAATCTCAGGAAGAATCTCCAGAGGCAGTGTTGGTTTGGTACCAGATTCTGAAACTGGCATTTTGTCTACAGAATAGAGAAAGAAAATTTAAGCACGGGTCAATCTGTCTTCATACTTTATCTGCCAGTTCTTTCTCTTTCCACTGCCAAACCTATTAAGACTACATCAGTAGTAGTCTAGTCTTTACACTTTCATGAAAGCAACACTCTCTGTGTTCTTGGGCTATGATATCACTGCATGGTTTATATTATATCACTTGTCTATTTTCATACATCTGTTGGTTCATTTATTTTGTTAGGATTAAAAATAAAATTTCTACAATTGTCTGTCACATCCTAGAAACTTCCCTTCATTGTTGATCACCATCTTTCCCCTACCTAGTGTGTACCCAATAGCTCTCTGGCTTCATTATTTCTTCCTCTGCTTTTTTTTTTTTTAACTTACTATGGTCCAACCACACCTGCCTCTTTGCTATTTGCCAAATTTTCAAAACACTTTTCTTCCTCAAGTGGTTTGTACTTTTTTTGTTGATATTCCCAAAACAGTCCCATACTTGCCTCACATGGATTATTCAATGATTTGGTCTCATGGAACCTTCTTTACAAAAAACTTTGCTATCCATTTTATATATGTTTTAAGATTTATACACAGAAAGCACTTATGACCCCATCTCCTATTATCCATAACTCTGTATAATTTCATCCCCCTGAATTTCAGAATGTATTCTGAGTTTCAACCAGCTAAATTAAACTCAGAAAAGAAAATATGTTATAGGTTATTCTCCTGATCACATTACATCACATTCCACCACATTCTACCGTCTGTCTTGATGGAAGATCTAGCTCTAGAACCTTATTTCTCCATCATTGACTCTGAATAAGCCAGCTTCCATAAATGACTTAATGAAAATAAAGGCAATTCTATCAACCACCAAGAGAAGTGAAAGAATATTCTTTCCCATGTAAGCAACCAGATAAGAATGAAGCTTGTGGCCATATGAATTACAGCCTTGAGAAATGATCAATTCAGTTTCATCCATATTCATGAGTCAACAATGTCATTAGTTTCAATAAACATGTACTGTTTTAAGCTTCAACATTTGTGAACGTATGTTATTCAGCATATAAAACAAATTCAGTCTTTCAGACATTCTAAAAGTTTCACATTCACAAGCCTTATTCTAATTTTCCTTCTTGTATACCATCAGTTGTTTATTTAATGGATTTTCCACATACACATAACTGCCCAAAAATGAGAGCTTAAGGAATGCAGGAATTTCATGTGTATAATTAGAGAAAAGCTCCTAATATTCAGTAAATACTTAATAAATGTTTGTGAATGGTGATATCCACTATTCCAGTTAAGTGATTTCTAAAATCAAGTTCATAATTAGTTCATATACACACACTAACATGCACAAACAGTAGCACACATAACAACACCAAAGTCAATTCTTCTAAAACACTATTATGTTTTTTTCCAGATGCATGTTTGGATAAATTTCTTTCCTTTTATCAATACTTTCAGCACAAGGTTGAATTTTCAACTTCTGTTTTAAAATCAAATCCATAAAAATGTAGTGGGTTCACAAGAAAGTACCTCATGATGAAAACATTTATACTAAGACCTCTCCACTGCAGAAATGTGTGAAATTTCCCTCAAAGGGTTTTCAACTTAGGCTAAATAGATGCTCATTTCTTAGAAGACCATATAACCATAGCTGTGCCAAGAGCCATGGCTATTAAGATGTTGCAAAGTTCATTTCATCTGAGTGATATAATTGACCACTGAGTGTAAGAAACATATTAATGTTCTTTATTGAAAAAACTGAAAAGATCATTTCTGTGTTTTTGCAAATGAATGTATTATTTTAAGTCCTTGATGCTTTGAGTAATAATGCTAGCCTAGTCATAGGTCAGCCTGGTCTTGCTATTCATCACTGAGGAAATCATGCATTCTTTAGCAAAGAGGTTCATAAACACTGTAAATTTCCATATCCTGATGGCTACCTAGTTCTATTTTCTCCCAAAAGGTCACTTTTGAAAAATGTAATTGCTGCATAGTGTGTTGCATTATGCAGCAAAGTTTTGTTGTCACCCATTTCCGTTGACAGAAAGAACATGACAAAGCCATTTGAAGGTACACATAGGAAAACATAAAGTATTGAGAAATGAATGTGTTCTTTATATTTCCCAAGTTATTGGCATTTTTATCTTTTTGTTGATTATGTTGTATGTTATGTATTGGACATGATCTGTGGAGTAATATACTAGTTGGCCAGAGACTGACAGGCTGAATCTTTGTTCCAGAAAACATTATGGTAAATGTGGGTTCAAAATAACAATCTTCAAGAGTACAGCAAGTGCAATTTTCTTCTGCTAGGATGAAGAGTTCTGTAAGTCCAAGTGGTTTTTAATAAGACAAACCATTATTTCACTTTTCCACAGCATTTACCAAAGGTACCCATATTTTTTAACAGTTTCATAAGGATGAATGGCAGCATTAATATTGTAAGGAGCAAACCATCTTTTTATCTACAAATACATAATATATCACAAGAGAGTTTTTTATAACAGTAATAAATTTAACAGAACTTTTGGTATGTCATATGGACAATTAGATGGCTAATTGTATATGTTGGCTCCTCTAGGTCAAAGAGTACTCACATATTTGGCTAAGCATTATTCTTTATATATCTATAAGGAATTCTTCAAAAGATTAGAAATCAAATTGATTAGATTGAGTAGCCCTCAGAGAAACAGTGTCTCTCTATATGGATGGGCATCATTCTGTTCGTGGAGGGTCTGAAGAGAGCAAAAAGGGAGAATGGAAAGTAGGGACTCCCCACCTGATTGAACAAGCTAGAGCTTTGTTCTTCTATCATGTACTCATGGTTCTCAGGGACTTAGATTCAAACCAGAACTTAACAAATTCTTCAAGGTCTCTGGTTTATAGACAGAACACAGAGGGACTTCTCAGCCAACCGAGTGAGCCAGACAGTTGATGGAAATAGGTTGATACATGCAAATTGTATGATTATGTATCCTAGTAATAAACATGAAAAGCACTAGGTCCTAGGCCTAGCCCTGTCTAGGTACATTTTCTTCTGTAGTTTAAAATATTCTTTCTCTACATGAAATTTTCTTTCATTTATAAATATGGCAGGTTATACCTTAAAGTCAAAGTGTGTGATGTTCCTATTTATTCCCTCAAATCTCCAGAGATATTAGTCATTGCTTAAGAATAGCAGCATTACCTTAGAACCAATTTGTTCTCTCACAATTTCTCATACAAGTAGCCTTTCCAGACTTGGACAAGTTCTATGTACTCTAATATGAAAAGCTGTTTAAGCATCAGAGTAGCTTCAAATCTAACTTATTTCCTAGTGCTTAGTGAAATCTCTTCTCAGAATTATACATTTAACATCTTTTATTTTTTTTAAAAATATTGAACACCTATTAGGCACCAAAAACTATGCAAAACATTCTAAAAGATAAGGATGAACAGAACGAACTCTTCTATTAATAAGCAAATAAGAAGGAAACAAATACTTTCATAAGCTGCAGTAACTTTTTTGCTGAAGTAATTTCAGAGAATTTGGGGCACATGAAGAAGAACCCTCTTAATTAAACATGACTCTTACTTCATAGTGCAAAACCAGCTAATATTTATCTTTATCAGTATAACTACTAAGAATTTCTTACTCATTCTCAAAACAACACTGTGGTTTGGACAATAATAACATGTTCTACTATATACATTGGGTCAGGTTGATGAAGTAAGAATGAGGATTAAAGTGAGAATGAAGTTTAAAGAAACACTGTCTTAAATCAAGCCACATTTAAGGACTACAAATATTTCAGTGCAAGAAGAGTGTTAGAATATTGTGTGGGTCATAGGCTCCCTGAGAAGAAATATTGAAGTTATGAAGAGGCCAGATCATAAAGTCCTTTGCTTAGAAGTTCGAAGTTCAAAAATATTTGTATGTTATGAAAACCTTTGAAGTAAAAGCTTACAAATTCAGATACGCATTTTGGAAAAAGCACCATGGAAGCTGTGTGAAGCCTAAATCATAGATTTAAGTCAGACACACCCATTCTGAGAGAGCTGCAATAGTTTGATCAAGAAATAAATCTTTCATCTGTGAAAGCAAAGATATAAATAGCTACTAAGGAAAGGCAAAATATAAACAAAATATATAAAATACCATCAACAAAACTTATATTCCATGTGGTCAGGCAGGTGACTAGGAAAGTATATCCTATCTTCCAGGTTCAATGAGGAGTTGTTATTTAAACATCACTTCAGTAGCTAAAACAGGAAGACCTACTGCATTTGTTAATTTGGAGAATATAAAGACATGATTATGAGGTGTACTTTTCTGAGATGGGTTATAAGTGTAGTTGCATGTGCATGCATGTGGACAGCCTAGAGGAGGCATCACTTATCCAATGCAAATCTTCACACCTTCCACCTCATTTCCTTGAGGCAGAGTCTGTCCCAGAACCTAGAGGTGTTCAGGTGGCTAGCAAGCTCTAGTGATCCTCCGGTCTCTATCCCCAGCAGTGCTGGGATCATAGGCACATAGGGTCTCACAAAGCTATTTTTATCATAGGTTCTGAGGATTCAGGCTCAAGTCCTCAAGTGACATGAAAAACACTCTTACCCACTGAGCCATCACCTCAGTTGTAAGTGTATCTTCAAATGACCTTCAAGAACAATATTTAAAAAGGTGAACTTTGAACTAGATTATAATTTGCCTGAACAGAAAATATTGTACTTATTTGTGAAATTCCATGTCCTAATGCCAGAAAGAATGCTTCACAAATGGAATGTTCAAAAAATTATTAGGCAGTTAGTTACAGAATAATCTGTTATAATAATTTGTTTTTACATTTCAACTCAGTCACTTGCTAAATGGGTAAATTATTTTTGCAAATTAGGATGCAACAAATACTATTTGCTGAATTTTGTGAATAACAAGTACTATAGAATATGATAACTGCTTTATTGGCAGCTAATTAATTCCAAAAATTAAAAAAAAAAACACTTTTACTAGTTTAATGGTTAGGGTTCTCAAGACATGGAACCAACAGGGTGCATAGTTTGTCAGATGAATCAATATCGTGTCAGTTAGTTTCAGCTGTCAACTTGACACCTGAGATATGGGTCTTTAAGTACATCTGTGATTAATTTTCTAGTTAAGGCAGAACTCTGGGATTTTTTAATTGAATAATTGATGAAGGAAGATCCATATCACAATGGATGAGAAAATTCCTTAAGCAGGTAGACAAAGATAGAGAAGGAGATAGTTGGAATTTGGCAATCTGGCAAAAAGAAAGAAAGAAAGAAAGAAAGAAAGAAAGAAAGAAAGAAAGAAAGAAAGAAAGAAAGAAAGAAACTAGAAATACAGGCACAGAACGAATACGGACATACCCTCCCTTACTTCCGTCCTTGCCTCCGTCCGAAATTACTTCCTTCCTTCCTGACCTACCTGCCTTCATGTCATTCTTCCTCACTCCCTATCGTCCTTCCCTTCCTTCCTTCCCCTTCCGTCCTCCCTTCCACCCTCCCTCCCTCCTCCCCCCTCCTCCTCCTCCCTCCCTCCCTCCTCCTTGCCGTCCTTCCTTCCTTCCTCCCTCCCTCCCTCCCCCCCTCCCTCCCTCCCTTCCTTCTCCTCCCTCCCTCCCCCCCCCCCCCCTCCCCCTCCCCTCCCTCCTTCCTCCCTCCTCCCCCTCCCCTCTCCTCCCGTTTCCCTCCTCCCTCCCGTCTCTCCACCGACGCGACCTTCCTTTGATCTCTGTTGTTTTAACTCTAGCGAATCCTCAGGAACCCAGCCTTGTACTCCATACTTCTTCTTTTCTTAGGATTTTTATTATTCGATACTTTCATACATAAATAAAATAAATTTACATGTTTTCACCCCTCATTACACATCCCATCCTCAATTCCTGTCCTACTTTTTTTTTTCCTTTACATCCAAACTCCATCCTACTTTCATGTCTTCTTATATGTGTGCCCCCACTGTTTCATCTGGGATGCCTGTATAGGCACATGTATGAGTATTTTTCAGGGTGTGGATAACTTATCAGTGTCATTAATTAAATTTTGAACATAGAGAACCTGGGAGACTGTCGATAGAATTTGCAACCTCGTGTCAAAGGTCAGAGAATATGTTAGATGTCTTGGAATCCAAAGATAATATTCCTATATTTATTTTTAAAATTTTTTTAAATTTTTTATTATTATTTATTATGTATTCAGTTGTGCGTGTATGTGTGTGCATATGTGTGTGTGTGTAGAACCACGGGCGAACTCGGGAACCACCATGGACAGCTCCATCTTCTGTTTACTCTGCCCGGGATTCACAGGCTCCGCCCACCAGGACCAGAAACGCAGGCCGGCCCTGCTTCCGCTGGCGTCTACACGTGGGGTCTAGGATCCGAACTCAGGACCTTCTGCCTGCAAGGCAGAGGCTTAACCCCTGAGCCACCTCTCCAGCCCCAAGATTCCTATATTTCTTATGTGCAAGAATGTGAGAACAATCGAGATCCAGAAGAGAAGTAGAAGGCATATTTCTTTGATACCTTTGATACCTTTGATCTGCATTTTTGTTTCATGGAGAGAAGCCCATATTACGTGGCACAGATCTTCCTTACTCAGTCAACTTATTCAAGTGTCATTTTCCTCCAGAAACACCATTACAGAAATAGCAGGAAATATTTTAGACAACTTCTTGCATATCCTCCTATTCGGGAAATGTAATGTCTAAAACAAAACACTATAGCCACATTGTGTGCTCTGAAGGATAAACTCATGAAATCTTCCATGTCTGTATCCAAATATGACAAATCTGTCCTTGTGCTGTAATCTCCCAGCACACTTCTCAGGTTCAAACTCCATCTCTGCCTCACAAGGCAGCCAGATTTGTATGGAAAGCATGATACTAGATTGTAATTTCTCTCAGTGGGTGTTCTTTAAAAATCCATGATGTCGTCATCGGAGAGGAGGGCCCAGAGAAGAGTCTGACATGCACATTAAAGGATTCTCCGGGGACTGGGGGGGGGGAGGCACTGGGGGATGAGGAGGGAGGAGTGAGGGGAGGGGGAGCAGGGGGTGGAGGGGGAGGAGGAGGGAGGGAGGGAACCGGTGTACCTATTAAGTTTGTATGAGCGGAAATAATAATAATAAAAAAATACATGATGTCCCTTTCTAGGAAATCTTCACTATAAATCAAAAGCCTCATTTTATTTTATTATTTCTGGTGTGTTTGTGTATGTGTATCTCAGTGTATATATCTGTGTGTATCAGAGGGCAAAGTGTGTGCCTGTAGTGGTCCAAGGGTGACTTCAGGAATCATTCTGGATTGTACTAGCTTCTCTTTGCTTTGTTCTGGAGTTTCCCAGGCTTCTCCTTCTAGGGCCAGAAGTATAGGCTGCCACCATTTCTACCTGAAGTTTTAATGTGGCATCTGGGATCTGAACTTAGGACCTTCTGCTTGTGAGGCAGAGATTTAACTCTTGAGCCATCTGTCCAGGCTCAGTGTCTCATTTTAAAAGTATAGCTTGCAGGGACTGGAAGATGTTTAGTCAGTCAAGTATTTCCCATACAAGTACAAGGACATGAATTCAATGGAGTTTTATTCAGTCATGAAGATAAACAAAATTATGAAAAACCTAAGAAATTGGAAATCATCATTTTTTAAGTGAAATAGGCCAGTGTCATAAACACAAGTATCACATGTGACTTCTAAGGTGGAATTAAAAGGACATTAAAGTAAAAGGGGCCTTTTGGGAATATGGAAAGGGATAGGAGAAGGGATTAAGGAAGTGTAATGAAGAGAGTGAATGTGATTAAAGAACATTGCATGTATATTTGGAAATGTCACTATTAAATCCCTTAATTTGTATGATTACTACTTGCTAAAAATTAAAAGTGAAATTTAAAGCTGTGAAGTAAAGAATACAAATGAAACAAACATTTGCCTTCATTCGTATAGGAAGTGGGAGGTAAGCAAATATTCCCAGTTGACACCTTGCTGATAGAGAAGCAATGATAGAGCTAAAGGATCATTATTCTGCAACTCTTAAAGAAATGGACATATGTAAGTTAATATTTTAAAGAAAATCAGAGAATGCTTTAAGAAGAAGCAAACATTTGTTTATTTCCACTCTAGTTGCCTCATAGACTCCAGACTCAGGGAGGAAATCTCTGAGTATTTAAAGAAGGTATCAAACACTCATCATTCCCATTCTCGGCTTAATCTTCATTTTAATAGTGGAACAACTGGATGGTAAATCTCCCTGGTGGAACAGAATATGTGTTGAATGTCATCATAGGGCAAGTTCTTACCAAACTTTAGTTTGAATCTATCAAGCATTTAGAATAATTCCACATTTTTCTTCTCATAGGAAATATAAGAAGAAAGCAAGAAGTTTAAAAATGAACAAGAGGAAGTAACCACACCATGCTGCTCAATAGAATGGCCTCTAATCATGTGCTTGGATCACGACATTCTTCATAGTCTTTCATATTTCCCTTTCACCTTTCCCTTTCCATGTGCCTGAGAAAAATCCTTTTACTCTGTTCTCTTTTGTCCCGCCAATATTTCTCTAGCTCAAGCTCAATGGACACTATATAATGCAGATAAGGAACATTTCTGTCACAAAACATGAGAAATGGGTCTGCAAAAGGAGACAAAACATAGACTTGAAAGTCTTGTGTAGGATAGAACCTATTCACCAAATCCATGACTTCAAATAGATGGAGAATGAAAATTATGCTAGTTCATAAATGTTATGTGGCATAACAAATATGTACTAGGTTTTATTAAAAATTTGAAGGGGAAAATTTAGAAAACACTTAGAGAAACTAGAATATATACTTGAAAAGATAAGATGATAATTTATTAGTGCCAAAAGTGACTACATTTTGAATAACAATCATCTCATCAGTGAGCATATTGTACTTCTCTTTATTATTTGTCTATTCATAACTACTGTTTTCTTCTTTTACAAACTTTTGTTTGTAATTCCAGTGACATTTTTGGAGCAGTCTCATCTAATTTATGCTGAATGAGCAGCATATCTATTTAGACAATGATACATTCATACCACCATAACCCAAAGTTCATATTGTACGTTAGTCATACTCAATGTTGTACAGCCATGGACATTTACAATACAAGGTGACATGTGTGTATTTGCCATTTAGGACCAAATAGAGGAGTTAAGCTGACCCAAGAATTCTCTTTGCTCAACAATTCCTAGGAAAAGATTAACCTTTCATTTACTTTGTAGTCTTGCCTTTTCTAGAATGAAATGCAAACACACGTAACCTTAAAGATTATCTTCATTCTCTTAGTAATGTTTATTTAAAGTGTCGATGTTCATTTTTGTGTTTTGTCGCTCATTTCCTTTTGTCACTGAGTAAATTTCAGTTCTGGATACTGCAGTTTATTTATCCATTCAGCTACTAAAGTGCATCTTGGTTGTTTTGAGAGTTATTGTAAATGAAGTTGCTACAACCTGTGTGCAGCTTTTGGGATGGATGAAAGCTTTCAATTTGGAATGAATGACAAAGTGTTTGATTGCTAAATTATATGGTAAGAGTTTATTTAGTTTTGTATGAAAATTATGATTTTTCATAAAATGTCACCACATCATTCTGCTATATTCTTGACAATAACAAATAAGGATTCCATTACCCACTTCTTAGATAGCCTTTAGTGTTGTCACTATTTAGATTTTGACATTCTAACTGATGTATGATGGCATTTAAGGTATTTGACAGTATGCATAACCTTTCTCTATATGCTTACTTACTATTTGTGTGTTTTTGGAGAGGTTTTGTTTGAAAATTCTTAAAGATCACACTGCTTACCTGCCAAGAGTAACTTTCAATGGCAGGTTTTGTCCTAGATTAACCTTGTCCAGGAGAGGAATGCTTTGGAAAGCTTCCAGGCAGTCAGAGATAAAGATCCCTGGCAGGGCAGAGATGTAAAATCTGAAACATGTGAACAAGTAAAGAGGGTTTAGAGAGAATATTGAAAAAACAGAGCTTCAAAGTCAATTATAAAACAATCATAAAATGACAATAAAGAGTCAAAGCCAAACAAACATAAAAGATAGACATTAGAGGTAGTTAATGGTTAGTGAGTTCTAGAAAAACACTGACAATGGCTTTATTTCACTTCTGTTATTGCTTTTTGCTAGGATATCATTAACCACACAGGACCATATCAAATGTCATAATCTAATCAGGATGTTCTTTCTCTCGTTTTGATCTTAAGCTCTGAATATTTGAATAAAGTTCCTTATCTAGTAAAAAATTTCCTTTGGGGTGAATGTATCCAACCTCATTCTGTATGTATTCATAGGCACACTGTGGAATTTAGATTTCTACTCAGCTTTATTGCTGCCACATTCCTCTTTCTCAATCATCCTACCTGGCACAGGTACACACAGTCATGGTCAATTATTGCCAAGGTCAACATAGAGCATCATACCTTCCTTAAAACATTGTCCTCTTTTAACTAGGTAGGTAGATACCTTCAATACCAGTACCCAAATGCATCATGAATTTGGGGCCAAGCTGGATTGCACAGTGAACTCCTGTCTCAAAAAACAATATGTTCCATGAATCCTGTCATTTGCAGCTTGCTACTATGTGATATATAACTTAGCTATCTACACAAAGTTCATTATATCCTTCTTACCTGCTTGTGAGACTTGATCACGCCTGGGAGATTTTGTTGTTTTCCTTATCGCTGTGACCAAATATCTGAAAAGTAATTTAAAGGAGGAAAAATTTATTTTGGTTCACATTTCAGTGGATCAAGTCCATCGTGGCAGAAGAGACATGGGAGTGGAAAAAGTCTGTCCCTATTCATGGCAACAGGAGATTGATTGTTGACATCTTGGAAGATCAGAAAGCAAAGAAAGATTAAAGTTAGCACTAAGCTTTCTTTCTCTTTATTCTCTGCTTATTCGAACCTGGTTGTCTGACTTGAGATCTTGCCCTCCACATTCAGGGTGGGTTTTTCCTTCTTCAGTTAAACCTCCATGGAAATGCCCTTATGTACACACAAAAGCTGTGCTTTTATAATGCTCCAAGTATGTCTTAATCCAGTCAATTTGACAATGCAATACCTTGTTAAGTCAGCACCCAAATACCCCTCGGTCTTAAACCTCTTCATTCCATGCCTAATCCTCAAAGGACTATCATATCTCACAATATAAAGTGCATGTAGTTCTTCTTCAAGAATCATTTCTTTGCCGGTTAGACTACATAGGCCATAAAGCTTTCTTAGTGACTTGGCATGCATGCTGTGGCTGGCTTCACCAAGGGAGCTGAGAGACCTACAGAGGCAAGGAAGGAGGAGGAGACCCGGCCACAACATTGCTAGGTTCAAAGACTAGAATGGCCTCAAACCTTAATTCACCGAGTTTGTTAATTACTTCTCCTCATTGTGACATAAATACTGGCAAAAAGCTATCTGAGTGGATGATGGATTGACATGGGCTCATGATTTAAGAAGAGACGTAGTCCATCATGGCAGGAAATGCATGGTATTAAGACTGAGAGTTGTCTGCATCCAGGGAACACAGCCAGGGAATGCAGGTGGCTAATGCTCCCCAGATCCCTTTCTCCTATTCAGTCTTGGACCCTAGCCCATGGAATGTTGCTGTCATATTCAGAATGGGTCTTATATGCTCAGGGCAATTTTTCTAAAAATGCCCTCGGGAGCATACCCAGTAGCATGTACCTTCTGGGTGATTCTACATCCCATCAAGTAGACAACGAAAGATCCACTCTCACCCGAGGGAGTAGGAGCCCCTGGCCCTCAGGATGGAAGGAGGCAGCAAGTACCATCAGTCTGGTAGCATAACAGCGAGGGCAGTTCCACCAACTCATCTGTCAAATGTCAAAGGAGGGCAGGGAAAGGCAGTGTCCACAATGCAGGCTATAAAAAAAACCCAACTCTTAATAGCAATGTTTTGATGCATATGAGAACAGAGTATTTGGGTGGTAGATTAAACAATGTGGGTGAACTCCAGTGGGCTTTTGCCTCACAGGTAACAGACGCTCACACAGTATCAGATGACTTGCTTACATTTTAGACACATATTAAAGGTTCATATTCATGGTAAAAAAATCATTTCTTAATAGCTTGCAGCATAGTTCAAAAGTCTAAGTTCAAAGACTGCTTTGAAATGGGTAACCATTCCTATCTAAAAGGGAGGAATATGGGCATAGTAATAAAAGATCTCCTCTATTGTCATGAGACAACATTCATGTACAACTCATGGGAAGAAAAAGAGATTTATTAGTCTTAATGTTTGAGAGAAGAAGAATAGTCAATTAAAGCAGTAAAGGAAAACTAGGGGGCATAAACAAGGTAGTTCAGGTCACAGCTCTCATTATGGAATCAGAGAAAGCAAGACAAACTGCTAGTGGGACTGGACCAACAAAATCTACCTACTCATGGTGCCAGACCTGCCTAAATGGTAAACCTTCAAATACATGAGCCTGTGTTGAACAATTCACATTCAAGTAAGATTAAAAATTAGCAAAGCAAGCACCAAAACTTGGAGCACCATAACAGGGAACTGAGACTCATGACCTATGTTCCAAAACACTGGGCTATACCTACCCCGTCCAACTCTTTTGATGCGGCCTCTCTCTTACTGCTCCAGTTAGTGATTGAAGATTTTCTTAGCAATGTTTGTTCTACCTTTTTGGACTCTCCAATATTCTAGGTTCTCCACTGAAAGTTAGGTTTTACCTTTATTGTTTCATTTACAGCCCATCTAATGTAGAAAAGTTATCCCTACTACACGTTGCTTGGCTTCATCAGCTTTTTGGAACCTTGGCAAAAACCTCTGTGATGCCCTCAATCTGATATGTATATCTGCAAAACTAGAACCATGCAGGTCAAATTCTGCTGCCAGCTTAAATTATAACCTGGTTTCCTTGGACCAAAGCTGACCTCTATGTGTCTTCCCAATAACCGTTGAAAAACAATTCCTTATGTGAACATTTTTCCACTCAAGAATATCTATCTCTCCAGTATTTTCTCCCCAAATATTTTTAAATGAATTTTTCAGTTTTATACTTTGAAGCAGTTGATAAGTGTGGACGTCTCTTAAAAGTGCCTTTTCTATTCTCCTAAAGTATACAGTTTCTCCTTAATTATGTTAATGTTTTTAACAGTTTCAGATACTTTATCTGACCAGTCTTGTCCACAGCTTTAAACTCAAACTCCTTTCCTTAACAAACTATATATTCTTTGACTTTATGCTTCATTTATTACTCTCCCTAATGGTAAATCTTGATCAATATGATGAGTAATAAATATAACATAGCTAGAATTTTGTGTTATATTAATGTCTTTTGATTTGAGTTTCAATCAAGTTTTTAGAGCACCAGAAATACTCAGCTAGATTCTGTGCTAGAATATATCACAAAACTCCCAATTCAGTTTCTAGCAGAGTCTTTGTTTCTTTTTCCCCTCTGTAACCCCATATCTCTTAGCCTTCACTGTCTGACTTTCTGTAGGAATTCTAACTCCCAACTTTTACCAGAAAAATCTCATTTAGCTCTGCTTACAGCTCTATGGGTTTAATTAGCCTACAGGTCAAAACTCTTCCCCTTCTTCTTTCTATTCCTTTTTTTCGTATGTGCATGAGTGCATGTGTCTGCGTGCATATGGTTGATATGTATGTAAGTAGGTGTACATATGTTTTGAGCATATGTCCAGAAAGGGGTATATGCCTATGGAAACCCAAGGATGACATCATAAATCATTCTGGATTGCTCTTTACCTTAATGCTTTGCTCTGGGGTTTCTTCAGACTCCATCTTCCAGGGCTGGAATTACAGGCTTGGCCATCTCCTCAGGACATTTTTAACATGGACTCTGAGGATAAGAACTCAAAGTCCTTTTGCTTGCAAGGCAACCAAGCCATCTTTCTAGACTTCTTTCTCTAATTCCTAAGGCTTCTGAAACATGTGATCATGTCGTCATAGCAACAATTCCACTCTTAAGCACCAATTTTCAGCATTATTTTCCTTATTTCCATGTACAAAATACCTTACAACAACAAACTGATTTTTTATCAATTTAGAAGTTACTTCCACATGATAACCAGTATATTATGAGACAAGGTAAGGTAAAAACTATGACTGGGTTGCAGTTTTGGAAAAACCTTTGAAAGGCCTCTTCTTTCAAACTTTCGTCATTCCTTGGGATTCAGTACCAGGCAGGAGCCCCATCTTTGTAAGTAGAAAAATGAACACTATAGTATGAATGGTATAATGGAAAGGAGGAAAAGAGCCTATACAGAAGGATGGACACACTGTGACTGTCCTGCATGTTGAGCTGCCCGTGTTGATTTTCCTTGCTATGTTTTACTTCACATGAAAACGAAGGTAATTTTATCTAATATATAAGGAAAATAGCATCTCACAGGATATTTTCAAATATGACTATTATTATCAGACACATGTGGCCTATGGTTGGAATTGCACCACTTGATAGCTTAGTTGTGTTTAAAGTAATTTTAAAGATTATCCCACTTAGGGGTCAGAAATTCATGTTTTGAATATTTATGCTTTTATCTAGAATTTTCTGGAAATATGAAAGCTACTATGACTGTATTCCTCAAGTAGGAAAAGAAAATGTGCCTCTATTCTGTTCAAAATCCCTGAAAGACTGTATGGGACTGATGCTGGATAAGATGCGGGGAGCTTCACTTCCCTACAGTTCACTCACTGGTGGTCATTCACTCCAGCTCTGCCTAGTGAAGCATCCTAGATGGGATCCAGATGATCACACTACCAGGGAGATGAGTGAGGGAGGGTGTGATAGAGTCAGGTGTCAACTTGGCAGTTGCAGGCTTTAGGGGGTCACAGATGGTTAGGGCAAAAGTTCTTGAACAAGACTGTAGGTAATTGTTGAATTGATATGGAAGACCCAACCCACAACGGATGTTGCTTTTCAGTGGTGGACTGAATTAAAGGGAGTACAGTGGGGAGGGACTTGCTCCTCTCTTGGACTTACATGAGTCCACTGCTGGTATGTTGCTGCCCCTTCCGTAGTGGCTGCTTCTGCATTTCTTGGTGGATATCAGAAATGGGCCCTTTTGGCCTCACTGCTATTCTCAGTGTCATGGAAGCCGAGTCTTGTGGGCCTTATTGCTGCTCACTGCTGCTGGTCAGAACCCAGCATCTTCAAGTTTGCTGCTGTTCTTCAAATGACGTCTACTAAACCCAGCGTCTTCAGCCCTCCACCATGACTGAGGTTTAAGACTTTCCCAGGACCCTGAACTCTTATGAGATGTTTAGCTCAAGAACTGAGCAGATACATTTGGCTACTGTTGGAGGACACTGGATTGATTTTGTACATCCAACACCTTCACGTCTTTGGCCCTCCAGCATGACTGAGGTATAAGTGCTTCTTTCCCCAGATCTTTCAGTATTATGAGACACTCAGTTTAAGAACTGACACTTTCATTTTACTGCAATTTTATGTTTTCCTCCAAAAAATTTCCCTGACTTTACATTCTAACAGTTTCTCTGTCTAATATCCTGGTTTCACAATTTTTCCCCTTTCTAATATTTAGGGAGAAAAGGTTAAACATCGTGCTCATAAGTGAAGCTAGAAGAAAATATCTCTGATGACAAAAAAACAATAAAATTTTTGAAATTATGTACCTTTAGCATGCTTTACTTTTATAACAGTTTCAGATTCTCAGGGGTATTTATAGTTTCCATGCACTGCTTTCTACTACGTATGCACAAATTCAATGGAACAGCAATATGCTTTTGTTAAAATTGAAAAACATATATCAGAACAATCATCATCATGCAAAGTCCATTGCTCACAGCGGGATTCACTCTTGATATCACACAGCTTATGGGTTTTGACAGTTACATAGTGACATGATGATTGTATTGTTTTAGCAACACAGAATATTTTGACTGCCCTCAAATTCCTCCATTCCAATCATTCACACCTTCTGTCTTCCTGACTTTTTCAGGTACCAGGGTTTGACTTTTCACAGACCATCACACAGATGGAATTACTCAAAGGATGAATTCCTATAAGATTTGTTTTGGTCACTTACTAATGAACAGTTAGATCTCCAATGCCTTTTCATGGCTGGATGACTCATTTCATTTTTAGCTGAATAATATTCCATTTTCTGGATATACCATAATCTATCCCTTCAGCTACTGAAAGAAAACTTGGCTGATTCCAAGTTAGAAAATATAAGAATAAAGCTGGCACAAATGTCTACATATATTTTTTCTATGTCATAAATTTTCAGAAGGGAGAATCAGATTATCCAGAGCAACTCGCTGATCATATGAAACTTAAGGAAAGGCAAGACTGGGTCTATTCCTGAACTTTCTTGGAAGCCCATTTGCACAGTGAGTCTGACTCCTCCTCCCAATTGCTGTGTTTCAAATCATGAGGCTGCCACTGATTGGCTGGCTCTCAAACACTTGTCAGCAGGAGGAGTCTGTATTTGTTGAGTAGATATGTGTAAAACTACTTCTTAGAGATAGGATAAATGTTTAGTAGAATTCTTCTGTGAAGTTTTTTTTCCTGGCATTCCATCAGTTTGGAGAGAGCCTTGTTTCTTGCTTTCATGGTTTCTGTTGGAAAGACCTCCGTTAGCTTGGTGCTTTTTGGATGAAATCTAGCTATTTTTTTGTTTGTTTGTTTTAAATTTTGTCTCTTGCTCTCTTTAGTTTATTTTCCTATAACATACACGAATATATCAAATTGAGTTATAATTTTTACTAAAACACATTTTTGGCACAAGTAAATTCTAAATACTGCACATTTTATATAAAATTATGTTTCTTATTTGAAATTCCAATCTTTCAGAGAATCCTGTATTTTTACTTGTTAAATTCAGCAAGTTATTTCCAGAAGTATTCTCCAATCATTTCAAATGTTTTCTTTAGTAGTTATTCCTAGAGATTTTTGTAAATTAAACGTTTACCAGCAATTTTGGATGAAATCTCAAACTTTATCCCTTAATATTTTGGTTCATTCTGTTTTTTCCTTCTTTTGGACCTCCAACTGTGTATTTATTAGATCATTTTCCATATGCTCCTAGATTCTGAAGATATTTTCCAAATTTTCCACCAATTCTGTCTGACTCGTGAAATTCATCTACTGTGCATTTAATTTCAGCTTATTTTGATTCTAGAATTTCCATGTCTTCATTTATTTATATAGCCAAACTTTATGTCAAAATTCTCCATTCTACCCCTTAATTATTTAGCATACTAATCAATATAATTTAACTCTATAAAGGATGACCCCATGTACCAGTTGCATACAGGTATCACTTGAAAACTAAAAGTTGTCCTTTTAGACACAACTGTGAAAAATTGTTTAGTTAAGGCAATCCATGAGCAAGCCTGAGAATGATTATCTGTTGATGTGTGAAAACCCATTCTCTAGTGGATGATACCGTTCTCTGGGTAGGCAGATAAGATGGAGAGTATGTTGTCTTCAGCAGACTGGCAAGTTAGAAAGTATGCCTATCTTAGCTCTTCCTGTGAATATGATGTGGCCAGTCATCTCAACTCCTGATGTTGGTACAGGCCACCTACCCTGCTGATGAATTGCAACCAAAAACTAAATTTTTGAGTTCTATATTCATTCAGCCACATAAAGATAAAACTATCTTATTCCATTTACTTTACTTTTTCATTTATTTAATTTTATTTTTTACTTTATTATTCTATTTTGTGTTGCTTCTTTTTTCCTATTTTGTACATTTTATTCATTTCAAGTTGAATATTTTTGTAGTATTACATTCCTAAATTAATTCCTTATGTTGTATATACAACGGAGAGTCCAGAACTGAATTTAACTCATATGAAAGAACATATATTGTATTATATCTAACTTTAAGTGTACTATTTGTTTACTGAAAGTTTTAAAACTATCAAAAACATATAGTTTATTTGCTTTTAATAGAGGACATCAGGTAATGAAACTCAGATCATATGTAGTTGACAACAGTAGTAATACCACCTTAACCTTTGCAAAGAATTTTAGATTTATTTAATTTATTTAATTCTCAAAGAATACTACATGTTTATTTGCTGATATTTTATATAAGCTTCCATTTTAAAGTTATAAAAAGAGTGAATCTGAGAGATACTACATAAAGTTCTGGAAAACCATTTACCCACTTAATTTGTTTCCTAACAAGATTCAAAATGAATATTCTAGTTTACTTCCCTGGTTTGCCAGATTATACCATAAATATCACATTCTTTTTGGTCACCTTATTTTGTAATTTGTTATTTAAAAAAAAAAGAAAAAGGCACTAAGTCTTTAGAGCTGCATCCAAATATAACACTGGCCCAGCAGAAAAAAAATGACCACTTACTCCTCCATTACATCTTAGATCACTACATATTGATATCATGAACAGTTGAATCTAGGTGTACCCATAATGGTCATTGTAGCAACATTACTGATGGCTGACTACACATAAAGGACTATCTAGCTCTTGATTGTAATGAACCATTCGATTCCATGTTGGACTTAGAATGCAGGTGGTCTTAGAAAAGACCTTAGACCTTGTTTTATGCTTAGCTTTCATCACCCCACCCCTTTCATGTAGTCCCTCAATGTTTCTCACCTTGGTTGTTTCAGTACATATCCTTCTACCACTTTTAGAAAACCCCTCAAAGACATTCACTTCTGTGAAGACCTCAAAAATGAAAGCTGTATTTTGTCTCATGAGTATCCATTTTGCTTTCCGTCGACTGTGTCATCTGGTTTTCCCCGGAGAGCCATTTTTCTCACCCACAGTGTGTGTTTTTATTAGGGATGACCCTTCTTTACAGTGTCAGGCAGCAGCATCACTAGAATCAAATCTGGCAAGTCAGAACATATGCATGCACACACCTCCACACCCATATGCATACACACACCTCTAAACACATTTAAAGCTACTGATATGTACTCAATTAAGGCAGTAAATATAGATCCTGAGAGTGTTGGGGAATTATGAAGCAGAACTTGTCTCAGTAAATTGGCAAGGTTATATCTAAAGCTGTTGCTACACAGAGGATGCCAATCTGAGAATGAAGCCAATATATAGTCATAACGAAGAGATGGAAGGAGAAGCCAAACTTCTCTTAAATCATTCAGAATTCTTGGATTCAGCTTTGTCTTAAATTGTCTGATCTATCTCTGCAACTTAAAAAATTCCATTACATTTAAGCCAGTTTTGCCTGATAGTCTCTCTTTCTTCTCTGCCTTTTCTTTCCTCTTTTCTGCCTTTTTCTCTTCTTTCTTTTCCCCCTCGCCTCTTTTTTAATCGCTTCCCGAGCTCTTCCTGAAGCACTCTAGCTAACTGGAATTCTTCAGTTCTTTCCCCACACACATTACAGACTCTTATTAGGCAGATACTGGGCAACCTTCATCTACGTCTCATACTGCTTCATAAATTATGTAATGCTGATATGCTATGGGTGATCGAAGAAAAGGAGTAGATAGAGTAGCGGTTGGTGTCATCATTTGGAAAAAAGACTGCTTTTCTTTTAGTCTCCTTTCCTGTCTTTGAGACCCAATAGAAAAACTGAAAATTGTATTTTGTATTTTCCAACTTCCCACACTGCCTTCATATAGAGACTGATAATGTGCCATAAATTTTATTGGCACAACTAATATTATATATTCCATCTTATTGTCAGAACATATGCTGGATGATGTGTCCTCATTTTTTTTTTTCGAAACACAGCCATTGTACTTATTCAACAGCAAAAGAATTACACTCACCAAGTAATAAATCTTGGCTGTCAGGAGTGCCCACAGGCCAAAGCATTTCAGGATGTGATGAAATCCCTCCTGTATCAACCCCTCAATGTGGGTGCCTGTGAGTAGTGACAGGAGAGCTAAAATCACTTGAGCTTGTAGAAGTAGTTAGGGGAAAGATTAAAAGTGTGGTACCAAAGCTAAAGTAAAATACAGTAAAGGGAAAAACTCATGCTCATTCTCAAATACTGTTATCCAAAGAGGCTAAATTAAAATGACAGACAGACACAATAGCAAAGGTAACCTTCACTTCCTTTAAAAAATAATACTGCATAGCAACCATTCTAGTTATTAGCTAAGATATTTTCTATGGTATTGATCTTCACATTGATTCACTAGAACAGACCCTAAAGGCAGTCCAATCCTACATTAAAATGTGACTTCAGTTCTCTGCAACACAGGAATGCCTTTAAAGAGAAATAGTTGTTCATATAAAAGCAGCTTTATTATTGTGTGGGAGAGAAATAGTTGTTCATATAAAAGCAGCTTTATTATTGTGTTAGTAAAAATTCATAGCCTGGTCCCAGTGAATATTACAGCCCACGATTAAGAAAAACCATAAGCATTTTTCAGGCTAGGAAAACTGATGTGAGTAATCACATTATAGATTTTCTTATGTTTACTTATCAATCATTAGTTAGAAACTCTTGGCTAATAGACGTTACAGCATAAAGTGGTTAGAGCATTGGACTCTGGGGCTAGACTGCTTAGGTTGAAAGTCAGTTCCACAACTCTGGGGCTTAGACAGGTCATAAAACTACTCCGAATCTCAGTTTTCTGTTATTTAAGAATGAAAAAAAAATCACAGTACTTGTCTCATTGCATTATGATACATACATTAATGCTGTAGAGGTCCTGAAATATGGCCCCTCACAGAACAACTGGTTATATATGTAGCTGCATACTGTGTATTACCTATATGTGTACATTTCTACATAGCTGCCCATACCTCTGAGGTCATCAACCTTTTGTGGTTTTGGAAAGATAGGATAAGAATCATTCATAGTTCCCCCAAGGGGCAGAACTCAGGGATGAAATGGAAATCTTGAAGCAGGAGATAAATCTAATTTCTTCAGCTTAATGAAAACTTTCCCCAAGCCTTTAAAGAAGCCTGAAACTCCATGAAGATAGTGACCTTATTGTGGTGTTATTAGACCAATGTTTTAGTCTAATACAGGAGGTAGGTGGAAGAGGAACACACATTCAGACTACTTGTCCATAAAGGGAGACCATTCAGGATTCTTACTTTTGGGGTGGAGAGATGGCTTAGGGGTTAAGACTTTGCCTCCCAAGGAGAATGTACTGAATTCGGATCTCAGGTCCCACATGTTATAAAAACTCCAGTCCGCAAGAAGTGGGTGACAGCCTGACTCGTACTTCCTTCTCTCTATCTATGTTCACTACGCCATTGTGCTACTTCGGTATATTTACTCTTCTTTCACACTTGACCTAAGTTTATTTTAATCTGCTAACTTACTTGCTCCTCTGTCATGACTCACAACTATCTTACCTTATGACTAGTCCCCTAGACTTTTACACTTGCTACCCTATTTGTTACTACTTACGGCCCGATTCACTACTACCGTGGTCTTTTATCTTCTCCGCTTTACTTCCGACTCTGGTGGGCAGAGCCTAGGAAATCCCAGAGCAAAGCAAGAAGGAGGTAGAAGCAATCCAGGATGATTCCCAAAGTTACCCTTGGTCTTCCACAGGGACACACGGTGCCTTCTGATACACACACACACACACACACACACACACACACACACACAGAGAGAGAGAGAGAATAAAAGAAATCAATAAAATCTTTAAAAAAAAGAATTCTTACCTTAGAGGAGGGAGCCTGGCTGGAAAGAAAGTATGATGTGGGACAGTAGTGGGGATGCGATTGGATAGTAAGGGATGAAAACACATAAATGTATTGTATTTATGGTTGAAAGTACCAAAAAACTAAAAAAAAAAAAAAAAGAATTCCTGCATTATAGGATTGTTGAAAGAATTTAATAAGTTAATTCACTGATCAAGATATTGCTTGGCACAAAAAGGCAAACCAACTTAGTTGTTATAATAAGTTAGCATAATGTTAGGATAATACAATATGAAATTCTTTCCCTTACAATTTGAACATTGAATGACTGATAATACTACATGTCAAATAAATCTAAATATTGGCAAGACTTATAATATGTAACTTCAGATACTTAAAAATAGAGTGACATTTGAGCAAATCTCAAATTTCAGTGCATGCCATGAAAATAAATTAAGTGTGTAGCCAGGGCTAAGTGGACCTTAACTCCATTTACAGAGATAATGGTTTTTAAATAAGCCTCTAAAAGTCTTTCATTGTATCTTCTGCAATCAGCAGTGAAACCACACCTACAAGCTTCCCTGACAAAGTGAAATCCTCTTATCAGAACCACACAGTGCACAGACAACAGAAGTAAACATGACCAGTTACCCGAGATTACAATAGTATCTGTAAAAAGACTGACAAAGCCCCAAGCCAATTATATAGCCTCGCGCCTGCCTTTTTTCTCTTCCAGACTTCTCTGCAACAACCCAGTCTGAGGGATTTTTTTTTTCTAGTATAAGAACAGCACAAATTATTTAACATTTTGCTAAAGCTTCTGGTTGCCATGGATTTTTTTCTCTCTCTCTCCAGGATACAAAGCATGAGAAAGGTATTGATTTGGCTCACTCATGGAATAACAAGGACTTGCTGAAGCTGCATCCAACCTTACTGTGCAAAGAAAAGAGAACTGAATTAGTGCCATGGTTTAGGTCAGTGAAAAATAAGCCATCAGGAATGATATTTGAGCTGAGAGTGTTGGCTGCTTTGCAATTGCCATTGAAGTCATACATTAAAATCTAATCAGGTACTTGCTTTGGTACTTGAGAATCTGCTTGTCATTAGCTTCTCCCTAAATTGATTCACAGGCAGCAGCAGGAGGATGCGGATGGTGGAAATGACAAGCTGAATGCTTATTATATCCATTCGAAATCACTGTGATACAACAAAGGAACTTTTTAAAAATATAGTTTTATATATTTGGAACATTGACAGAAGGTTTCATTGTTAAACTTGTCAGAAAACCAGCTCATCTCTAAGAAGAAATAGTCAATAGTGCTAAACCATCCATGTGTGTTTACAACGACTGATTTTGCTAAAAATTTACATAGTCCGTTTTACATGGAAATTACTATAATATGATTATTTCCAACCAACTTCTGATTTCTTAGTACATGTCTGCTTTTGCATCCCACTTCCAATGTTGGTTTTGAAGACATGGTCTGCAAAAGAAGGTTAATCTGGTGCGACTGAAGACTTCCTAATTTTTGATTTGAGAGACTACTTGTAATTTTTCCTCCTGAGGGAAGGCTGTGAGGATAAGCTGTATTCAAAGGACTCCAGGACTAGGCCTTGTGCATTTTATTCCCTGGGACACACTTTGCAGGAGCACATGTGAAAACTCAAAAATTATTTCAACAATGACAAATATCTTAATGGAAAGAGAAATTCCCAGAGGCTGGTAAGACAGTGTAGTTTAGAGAAATGCGTGAATTGCAGTATCACCAAGGTAACGTTCTCTTCAGCCATCAGGTCTGTGTGCCTGCAGCCTGGGGAACAGCTGGGGAGGATGACAGTCCTCACTGACAAGCCGAGCCATGCAGCCTGGAACGGAAGTATTGCTGACAACAGCTTGGATAACTCCTGGCTAAGGGTCAGTGGGCTCAATTCATACATGATGATCTCAGTCTAGATATTACTCTTTGGGAAAAGTTTGGAGTTTCAGAGACTCAATACTCAATTGTCTAAACTTAAAGTTAGAAAATTTCCTTCTTCTAAACCAGATCAAATCAAGCCAGAATACCAAAAGTTCTAGTGGCTTTTCCATAAAGCAGGATAAGAAGCCAGAGGAATATTTCAAATTGATCAGCTCTAGTGTTTTTGCCTCTGATTCCTGAATTGTTAACACTGTAGTGGCTGTAAAAGGTTGTGTTTCACCTTCTTACCCTATCTGCATATACAACACTATTTTCTCCTCGTAAATGGACCTGTTATTCCACACAGAAGTACACAGGACAGAACAGCAAATAGAAGCACATAGAGTCCTTGTGGGTTCTTCTTCCTTGTTTCCTGGAAGCTCACCACCACAACTCTATCTCTGAACAAATCTGTTCTTCTTGGGGGAGTTTCTTTTCTGCCTGCTGGCACAACTTCTACCAAACACCTCAAACTTCACAAACATCACCAATCTCCCTTTCTCTCATTTCCGTGACTTAGAATTTGCTGCTTCTTAAGGTTCTACTTTGTCATTACTTTGCTCTTAAGAAAGTAAGCTTCTTCTGCAAATTTCCCTGAGCTTCAATAGTGTTCCTATACTTAAGGGGAACACAAGAATGAATTCTAGGAATTCCCACTGAGTCCTTACACCTAATCAGAGAGGAGGACCCAGAGGAAAGTTTGGTATACACATTAAAAGATGCTTCAGAGATGGGGGGAGGGGCACTGAGAGAAAGGGAGGGAGGGGGGAAAGGAAGGAGCAAAGGGGGAGGGTAAAGGGAGGTTCAGGGAGGGGTGGAAAGAGGGAGGGGACAGGGGTTCCTATTACATATGTATGAACAGAAAAATAAAAAAAAGAAAGTAAGCTTCATTGCTCCAATAATTATTCACCCATGCTACATTTGTACATGAAATAATCTACACCTGCTTTATTCCAGTAGAGATGGCAATAACTTACCACACACCAGATCATTGATTTATTTAAAAGGTATTGATTGAACACCTACTTAGAGACTGACATAGACACAGCAAAAAAAACCAGGATATCTTCTACAATAGTAATTTCAGTTTTATTTTGATCCTATTTTGACTACTTTGATCTCACAGTGGAATGGGTGTTTCTGTTTTTATGAAATATACCAGTTGTATGCATGATAAAGTAGATCACAAAAGGTTCCCAAATATCTGTTTTTATGTGCTGCTTCATAATCTGCTTTAGTAGGATGAACACTATTTTCATATGTCAGTTATCAAACAATTGCCATTCACTTTCAAACTAACAGCGGGTCCTCTGTGCTTTAGCTTCAGAAGAAGCTCACAGTCTCTAATGAAACACATTTTTAATGTGTTGTTTGTTTGAGAAGGAGCAAAAGTGAAAGAGATGGAGAAAGAAAAATAGAGCAAGCACAAATGCACCCATGCCATGAGACATTTTTGGAGGTCAGAAAACAACTTTCGGATGTCAGTTCTCTTTTCCCACTGTATAAGGTCTGGGTAGTGAATTCAGGCTACCAGTTTCACACACAGATGTCCTTTCCCTCCGAGTCATCTCACCAGCCTTGATGATACATTTTTATGGCAAGCACCTTCTTTTCCTGTCTTCTTGTGGTCATTTTAGGCAATTTTTGAGAATGAGAGTTCTTTGTACATAAATCTTATTGTATTGAAAGAGAATTTCATATGTTAGAAGAGTAATACTAAAAAAAAAAAAGCATCAAACATGTTTTGGAATATGGTTCTTACCCAAACAGCCTCCTGTAAGCTGGTTCTGAGTTTTGATTTTGTAGTCCAGATTTTCAGCCACTTCATCACAATGGCTTTTGTTATCTTCTTTTTCCTCTCTGATCCTTAATTAATATAACAACCCATGTACCATAATACATAGCAAGAGAAGTGTTTGTCCTTTGTTTCCATATGTATTGGTACATCTTCAGCTACACCAACCATCATGATTTTCAATAACTGTGCTTTGTAAGCTTCAAATTGCTTGCTAATATTGTTAAGTACTAAAGATAATGTGTTTATTCACCCTCTTTTTAGGTCAAGGGTATCAAGAACATAAATAGTGTGTGTGTGTGTGTGTGGTGTGTGTGTGTGTGTGTTTGTCTGTAAAATCAATCTCAATTAGTTTCTTTAACAAGAAAGAATAGAATATTATTTCTGAGTTGTTTAACCAGTATAATAGCTGATGATTTCCAAAGGAATTATGAAAATAGATTATTAAAATGGAAAACAAGATTCATATTAATATTCAGGCCTCATACCCATTGTCTCTAACAAAGTATGATTTATTGAGATAGTATGAAAATTATGAACAATTCTACACTGATTTATTGCTTCTCAGAGATAGAAAGCAACATAATTAGCAGCAGTGTCTTCAGATGAAAAGAAAATCAATTTCTCTGTGTGTGTTTGTGTAGATTATGGACTTCTTAGAAAGCTTCACAATTCAACAGGGTGTCCACAATTCAGACAACTAAATATACTTGTTCATAAAGCATCTTGACTGCTACTCAAAATGTTATAGATCTTCAAAGAACCACAATAAATAAATATTGTACTACTACACAATACTAGAAGGCAATTCAACTCCTAAGCAGCAACCTTCTGAAAATAGTTTGTTTGCAGATATAAATTTGTATTAGGGTGAAACTAAAGATGGTATGGAGGGGGTAAAAGAGAACAGAGGAAGCTGACTGTATAGTAGGAGAAAAGAATATCTCTTGGTCACAATATTTTGAAGGCATTGTAGCACATGAATTCAAGAGATATTTTAGCATTGCTATAACTATTAGTAGGTGGTTGCAAGAGCAATGCAAATACAGACCAAACTGCTACACAAACACATCTTTCTACAAAAATATCTTAAATTATTCAAATGACAGGAATTTCTTCCATAAAAGATTAATAAGGATGAAACATATGCTTAACTGGATTTAGCTCTACAAGCTGTTCTTTAGGCTTCAAAGAAAAAATATTTTCCATTACTCACAAGTCTTCCCTACCCCTTTTACCAACTAGGAGAGACCATGAGCCTCCTACTCTCCATTGGTGTGCCAGCAACAGTCAAGAATGAATCCTGCAACTGAGAAAGGGAAAATGTTCATCCTTTTTTCATCTTTTATTTCAGTTTCATGGGAAAAATGGAGGCTTCCAGGTTTTTCCTTTAGTGTTCAGGTTTAGATGTATACATATAAGCAGTTCACTCAGATCATAAACACTATTTTTAATGCTGCTATGTGATTAGCTCTAATGAACCTAGTGCTTTGTTGAAATTTATATATACAGAAACCATTAAAAATGCATGAAAATCCAATACATAATATAAATCCATTGAAAGTGAATCCATGGCCACTTATTCTTTCTTGCCTTGCTTTATTTTGAAGCATATGGAAAATTGAAATATTGTCACTATGTTCAAACTAAATGTGCCAAGTGAAATGTTTGAGATGATTCTTTCATATAGAGCTAAAGAGGTCTTGGTCAGTCTTAATCGAGCTGGATTTTCCTGCGAGACCTCTAGGATCAAATGAAGAAGAATGTATAAGCAAAGAAGGATTACCAACTGATGGAAAAGCAAAGGAAAACAAGAGGATTTGTTCCATAAGTTGGTCAGGTGGCTGATCATTAGTGGGATGGCTGGTTGGTTGCTTGCTTGACTGAATGATTGTTTGGCTGGTTGGTTAGTTGGATGGATGGATTGTCTGTTAATTTTAATTGTGTTAGCAGATTTGCAATTTTAGACTAGTGAAGTAAAAGAAAAATGTTGCCACAAGTGGGTGAATGCCTAGGAACTTGATTAAGACAAAGCAGGTGATAGGAGTTATTCGCTTTAGTCCATCACATCCCAGGAATTCAAAACTCTGGAGCAAAATGTACCTCATAGTTCTATAAATCTGAAATGAATTTGACTCAAAAACAGAGAGTATTTTTAAGCAGTGCCTCTCTATTCAAAGGTGAAAAATGTGGATACTTCAGAGGAAACTGTTTTTGGAAAAGACATCTTTTACAAAATTTAAAATTCTTGGATTGTTATTCCACCTCTGTCATTTAACCATAAAAGTCTGAGCAAATGTGTCCTGATAGTATTCTCTTACCCTGAAGCAGCAATGATCACACCTTCTGAATTAACTTCATAGGACCATAATATCATGTTTGTGAATACATGAAACACTGGAAATATGACAAGCAACCTGTCAAAGAATAGCATTCCACTGATATTATATTAACCACTACAAACTTAACAAAACTGAAAATATTCAGTAAGGATTCTAGCTAAATGTCAGTCATGGCAATCTTGTATATGGGTATATGAAAGGCAATGGTAACATGCCCAACAGTCTACTATGCCCACTCAGTAATATTTTAGGTCAGACTTTTGAGATTCTGATAATGAAAACAATATTGGTCTAGGAATAATCAAAAGAGAAGAGATAATTCCTAATCACAAACAATGTGTAAGAATTTCATGTTTGAGGTTCTCAGCATGGAGTATGTTACAGCAATTTTTATCTACAAACAGCATTGCTTCTGCATGCACTTCACTATTTTAGACCCATAGCCTACTGTGACAAATATAGTTGTTAAGAAAGTCAATGATGAGGCTAGGAGCTTCTGTGTAAAATAGAATTGTCCCAAGCATTGGCTTCCTGTGAGCATAGGCCTTGAGAAAAGATGAAAACAATGATGTACCCTGCTGAGTGGTGGAACAGGATGCTTTACATTTATCCCAAAGAATATTCCTCGCATCCTTCTGTTTATTTGTGCTGGTGGAGTGATTTCAGAAAGATTGTAGTCCTGTCCTGATAACACCAGTTTTATTACTTTTTTTTCTGAAAGTTATTGTAATTCTTATTGAACCAGAGTCTGTAGACACAAGCTTGGGCTCAAAATCACCAGCCCTCTTGCTTCTTAGGCTTTTGTTTCTTAATATTTCCTTTTTCTTTTCTATCCCCAGGAAGCCCTCTACCGTCTTGACTCTATGTATGGTTTCTTTCTCAAATCTATGTTTTGCTCCTCAAATCTATACATTTTTAACTTTTTATCTCAAATTTGAATCATTTATTCCAAGGCCATCATTCTTGTCTCATGATCATGTTCATAGTTGCTTAAATAAACTGTCATTTCTAGAAACTTGATGTTACTCTTTCACTTTGTCACAATGTAGATCACAGAAAAATATTCTTCACAAAGCCTTCACAACCTCCACTCTTCCACCAGGTTACAGGAGACCTTTCTACAACTTAATTGTTAGAAAGGTATTTCTCTGTCTTGCCTTTTTTCCTGCCATCCCCAGAGCCCAGTAGACATTCAATCATCAGTGGCTGTGAAATTTGATCTTTGCAAAAACTCCTAAAACATTCAATACAAAAGAACTAGGCCACATGCCTATCCATGCTTGTTGTGGCTATAAAGAAAACTATGGGAAGTACTATGGGATAATTAATTATAGGCTGCTTTTCTCCACTGCAAATTGAAAGTCTTCTTCCTTTGTATGGTTAAAATATCTGCCTCTAGATTTGCTAGTGATTAGAAGTAGATGTCACTGTTCTTATCTGTCAATAGCATCCTTAGACACAAACAACAGAGACCTCTGCCCAGGACTTATACTTTAAAGAATGCTGAATATCAAAATTATATGGATTGTTTATAGCAGCAGTGTTTATAATAGCAAAGTCATGGAATGAACTCAAATGTCCAACATTTGAAGAGTGGATAAGGAAAATGTGGTACATTTATACAATGGAATACTACTCAGCCATCAAAAAAGATGAATTAAAGAAATTTGTCAAGAAATGGATGGAATTAGAAAAAATTATATTGAGTTAAGTATCCCAAACATGGAAAATTAAATGCCGTATGTACTCCCTAATAGGTGGATCCTAGTACCAAACCCACTTAGTGGGATATTCAAAGATAAAGCTCTGTAATACCTACAGTAATTGCAAAGATTATAAACAGGAGGGAAGGGGAAGGAGTACCCCCCAGAAATAAGGAGAGAGGGTATCATGCTTCAGTAGAAAAAATAGGTCACCATCAAGTATTGCAAGTAAGTAGCTATATATCTGGTTAAGCTCACTCTCACTTTCCTTCCTGGTCAGGTGCGACTGAGGGGTTTTGATCTCACCAATCAGAGAGGGTATAGTGACTGGCAGATAGATGGCAACCATCTGACCCCCCTTCACTTCAGTATCCTACTTCTATTCCATCTACCTTTGAATCTCCTCTTATAGTAAGATTTCATTTAAACAGCCTTTTATCTTTGCTTAAGAGGTGAGCCCCAATACCAATCAGGATGGAGCCAAGGATGGTGCAGGAATTGCAAAACTGAAAACAACAACAAACCATAATTCAGAACACCAAAGACCCTACGTTAATCACCTGGAACCAAACCAGCCAAATCTCTTCCTATTCTAAAGCTCCGGGAAATTTGCAAAAGAGAGGGTGGCAGTATTGCAAGAACCTAAAGATGGAGAGGACCAACTATACACAAGATACTCCACACAAGTTAGGGCCGCAGTAGCCATAATCGGACTTTGCATGACCTGCACAATGACTGATATGTCAATGACCCCCCAAAGTCTAGTATGGGTCACAGGCACCAGGATCTTTAGACCCAAGGGATTAACAGTCATTATAGTGTTTCCATATTGAAGGGGAGTCCAAGAAAGGGCTCTGGGCAATGCCACTGAGTCCTTACACCTCACTAGAATGGAGGACTCAAAGGGAAGTTTGGCATTCACACAAAACAATGCTCCAGGGAATGGGAGGGGGGAAAGGGGAAGCCCTGAGAGAAGGGGAGGGAAGGGGATGAAAGGAAGGGGAAAAAGAAGGAGGGTGCAAGGGGGACTGGGGAGGGGTGGAGGCAAGGAGGGGACAGGGTACCTATTAAGCTTGTATGACTGGGGAAAAATAAATATTTTAAAAAGTATATGGAATTATAAATTAATATGCTGTTCAGATCTGGCATTTTGTACTTGTCACAGTATAATCTAGGTCCTTGAAAATTTGACTAGTATAAGTATGGTCCAGATAAAGGAGTCTCTGGATCCTTCCCTGTGGTCTCAAAAAATATACTATAGCTAATGTTAATTGCTAATTGCCTCACCATCCAGGTTGGGGATAGAAATAGAAAGGATCTGAACATGAGAATGTCTAAGGCATCAAGAAAAATCCTTTTAAATTCTTTTAATCAGCATATTTGTAATAGGATTTTTCATATGAAGCATAATTTTTCATTGTGAATCCATATTTTTCTTCTTCTTTGCTCTCTAATTTATTTTTCAAAGACTATAGTGACTTAACAAAATCTTTGTCAAAATTATTCAAGTTAATCTAGAAACAAATTAACCGAAAATTTATGCTTGTATTTATGCAAGCATACCATCTACCTTGATTTAAATATAAATAATAAATTTATACAAATATAAATTTTTTGCATTGGCAGTATAATATTGGATATTGAAAATTGAATTATGGAAACTCATATTTTTGTCAAATATCGAATGATTTCAATAATTGATACGTACTAATTATAAGTTGTGTTTACTTGAAAAACAGTATTTAAGAAGAAATAAACTTATTACAAATCAAGAAGGTCCTTTCCCCATCCCTGCTCTGCCGGTCAGGACGCGCGCGCAGTCCAGCCGGCCTCACCCGTGACCTAGGTAAGCTCCGCCCGCACCCGCCCACCAGAACCCCAGGTCAGCCCAAAGGGACCCAGCTCCTACCCGACCATCCAGCCGGAGCCACGCCCAGGGCCGAAGGATGAGGAGGACCTCCCCCTGTGACCGGGCCCCGCCCCAGCTCCCCTCGGGTTAAATAGCTCCACGCGGACGCCCCCATCCTCCCTTCTCCACTCCACTCCGCCTGCCCGGACACACGCTCAGACCAGCCGGGCCTCATCCGCGACCTAGATAAGCCCTGTCCCTGCCCACCCCCAGAACCCCAGGCCAAATAATTCAGTTTAGTGAAATTGAAAGATCTTAAGAGTTAAAAGGACAATGCCAAAGTCAAAGTACAAATCCATGAGAAGCAACACTCAAGTAAACAAATTTCCCACTGAAGAAATTAATCCCATAATGTTAGACTCCAACCAGAACAAACCCGCGGAAAAAGGCCAAGAAAGCCTGACCCAGGATAACGACTTTCAAAATATGATCATTACCATGTTCAATACTATGAAAGAGGATAATCCAATCCGGGAGGAATTACATAATCGAATCAAGCGCTTTGAAGAGGAACACAACAGACATTTGGAGGAGTTCAGAAAAAAAGTGCAAGAAACAAAAACTGGCATAGAGCACTTAAAACAGACTCAAGCAAAGTTTAAAACTCAGCTACAAGTTATCTTCAACCCAGAACTCCACAGAGAGTCTTATCAACAGAACTAAGGAAGCAGAAAACAGAATTTCACACCTTGAAGATAAAGTAGGAGTACTAACCAGCTCAATGAAAGAGGTTGTTAAAGCCAAAAAGATACTTGAGAGAAATATCCAAGAGATATGGGACACCCTGAAGAAGCATAACATGCATATTCATGGAATACCAGAGCAAGAATCTCAAAATACCACCCCTGAGGAAATTTTTCAAACAATCATCAAGGAAAACTTTCCTCATCTAAAAAAAGAGAGGCCCATCCATATACAAGAGGCATTCCACACCCGAAACAGATAGAATCAAAACAGAAGCATGCCACAGCAAATAATAGTTAAAACACTCCACATTCAAGATAAAGAACTGGTAATGAGAGCTTCAAGGGAGAAAAAAACAAGTCACTTTTAAAGGTAAACCTATTAAAATAACAAATGACTTCTCAGTCGAAACAGTAAAAGCAAGAAGAGCTTGGAGAGACATACTTCAAGTATTGAATGAGCAAAAATGTCAACCTAGGCTGATTTACCCTGCAAAACTATCCGTCATGATCGAGGGAGAAAGAGAAAATCTTACAGCACAAAGACAACTTGAAGGGATACATGTCCACCAAACCAGGCCTTCAAAAAATGCTAGAAATGATGCTCAAGCGTGAAGAAAAAAACAGGCATATCCAGGAGAACAGAAGGCAAGTATAACACCATTAAAAGCAAAGCAATATACTTATAAAATCTACTAAACATAATAAATGTCTGGAATCAAAAATAGTTTCTCCATTATAACACCAAATGTTAATGGAATTAACTCACCGATCAAGAGACACAGATTACAAACTTGGATTAAAAATCACAATCCATCAATCTGCTGCCTGCAGGAAACCCATCTCACAACAAAAGATAGGCACACTCTAAAAATAAAAGGCTGGTCAACAATTCTACAAGCTAATGGAAGCAGAAAACAGGCAGGGGTAGCCATTATGCTATCAGACAGAGTGGACTTCAAACCAAAGAAAATTATAAGAGACACGGATGGATACTACATTTTAGTCACACATACAATTCACCAGGAAGACTTCACAATACTGAAAATATGTGCACCCAATACGGGCCCCTCCACATTCATTAAGAAAACCCTAAAGCGTCTAAAGCGAGAAATCAATCCCCAAACGATAATTCTTGGGGACTTCAACACCGCCCTCTCAAAATGGGATAGATCAACAGGTCAAAAGCTTAACAGAGACACTTTGGAACTTAATCAAACCCTGAAAGAAATGGACCTTACAGATCTCTATCGAACTTTTCACCCACGTACCAAAGAATACACATTTTTCTCAGCAGCACACGGAACTTTCTCCAAAATAGATCACATATTGGGCCACAAAACGAATCTACACATATACAAAAAAGTTGAAATTCTAACCTGTGCCCTATCAGAGCACCACATCAAACAAGAGAAAATACACTAACTCCTGGAAATTTAGCAATATGATGCTGAATGAGAACTGGATTCAGGAAGAAATTAAAAAGGAAATTCAAGATTTCCTGAAAGGGAATGATAATGAAAATACAACTTACCAAAATCTCTGGGGGACAATGAAAGCTGTTCTAAGAGGTAAGTTCATAACTCCTAATGCCTACATCAAAAAAATGGAAACATCAGAAATAAACAATTTAACAATGCAGCTTAAAGCTTTAGAGAAACTAGAGCAATCTGGTCCCAAAAGTAGTAGAAGAGAGGAGATTAGGAAAAAAAGGGGAGAAATATCTGAAATCGAGATTAAGAAAACGATAGAAAAAATCAACCAGTCAAAAAGATGGTTCTTTGAAAAAATCAATAAGATTGATACACCCCTAGCTAAATTAACCAAAAGCAGGAGAGAGAAAACCCAAATTAACAAAATCAGAAATGAACATGTAGGTATCACTACTGATACCCAAGAAATCCAGACAATTATAACATCATATTTCAAAAACTTATACTCAGTGAAGTTTGACAACACAAAAGAGATGGACGAATTTCTAAGTAAACACAACTTACCTAAATTGAATCAGGAAGTTGTGAATTATTTAAATAGTCCTATAACATATAAGGAAATTGAGGAAGTAATCTTGAATCTTCCCACCAAAAAATGTCCTGGACCAGATGGATTCAGCACAGAGTTCTACCAGACATTTAAGGAGTTAATAACACCAATACTCCTTAAACTGTTCCATCAAATAGCAAAGGAAGGAACACTACCAAATTCCTTCTATGAAGCTAATATCGTTTTAATCCCAAAACCTAATAAAGACTCACTTAAAAAAGAAAACTATAGGCCGATCTCTCTGATGAACACAGACGCAAAGATTCTCAACAAAGTTTTAGCAAATCAGATTCAAAAACATATTAAAAAGATTATTCACGGGGACCAAGTAGGCTTCATCCCCGGCACACAAGGTTGGTTCAACATACGCAAATCAATAAATGTAATTCATCATGTAAACCAGTCCAAAGTCCAAGACCACATGATACTCTCGATAGATGCAGAAAAAGCTTTTGACAAGATCCAACAGCCTTTTATGATCAAAACGCTAGAGACAGTAGGAATGGAAGGAACCTTTATCAATATAATAAAAGCTGCATACAACAAGCCCACAGCAAGGATTATGCTCAATGGGGAACAATTGGAAGCATTCCCACTTCGATCAGGAACTAGACAAGGCTGTCCACTCTCACCACTTCTATTCAATATTGTACTTGAAGTCTTAGCTGAAGCCATAAGACAAGAAAGGGACATAAGAGAAATTCAAATCGGCAAGGAAAAAGTCAAGCTATCCCTATTTGCAGATGACATGATCTTATACCTGAGTGATCCCAAAAACTCCACCAGGAAGCTTCTGGAACTAATTGAGAAAAAATTCATATGGAGGCACAAAAAACCCAGGATAGCAAAGACAATCCTGAGTAATAAAAACACTGCTGGAGGTATTACCACACCAAACCTTAGTCTACATTACAAATCCATAGTTATAAAAACAGCCTGGTACTGGCTCCAAAATAGACACACAGATCAATGGATAAGGATTGAAGACCCAGTAATAAGCCCACAAAATTACAGCCATTTGGTCTTTCACAAAGGGGCCCAAAGAATCCAATGGAAAATGAACAGCATCTTCAACAAATGGTGCTGGCAAAACTGGATCTCCACATGCAGAAGATTAAAGCTGGACCCATACTTGTCACCATGTACAAGACTTAATTCCAAATGGATCAAGGACCTTGATATCAGACCAGAGACTATAAAAACCATAGTTGAAAGGATAGGGAACTCCCTCGAGCTGATTGGGCTAGGCCAACATTTCCTAAACAGACATCCAATGGCACAGTCACTGCTACCAACTCTCAACAGTTGGGATCTTGTGAAATTAAAGAGCTTCTATTCAGATAAAGAGATTGTAACAGGAGCTCAAAGGCAACCCACAGAATGGGAGAAAATCTTTGCTAACCACATAGCTGATAGAGCTCTACTGTCCAGAGTGCACAAAGAACTTAGAAAACTAAACATCAAGGAAACCAATGGCCCAATTAAAAAATTGGGCCTGGAACTTAAAAGAAATTTTACCAGGGATGAAATTAAAATGTCTAACAAATATCTTAAAAAAATGCTCCACTTCTTTAGCCATCAGGGAAATGCAAATCAAAACCTCCCTGAGATGTCATCTCACCCTGGTCAGGATGGCAAAAATCCACAACACAAACAACAACAAATGCTGGAGAGGATGTGGAAGAGGGGAACTTTCCTACATTGCTGGTGGGAGTGCAGGCTCATACAGCCACTCTGGCGAGCCGTCTGGAGATTCTTAAAGAAATTAAAGATTGAAATGCCATATGAGATTCTTAAAGAAATTAAAGATTGAAATGCCATATGACTCTGCGATTCCACTTTTGGGTATAACCCTCCATACAGCAGAGGTTCACCTCGATAGCACAAGCACAACCATGTTCATAGCAGCACTGTTTACAATAGCAAAGACATGGAATCAACCCAAATGTCCAACAGTTGACGAGTGGATAAGGAAAATGTGGTAAATTTATACAATGGAATACTACTCAGCCATCAAAAATGATGAATTACTGGAATTTGCGGGGAAATGGATGTCATTAGAAACAATTATATTAAGTGAAGTATCCCAGACCCAGAAAATTAAGCACCGTATGTACTCCCTAATAGGTGGCTCCTAATACCAAACCCACCCAGCCCATCTTGAGACACTCATAGGTAAATCTATGTATTACCTACAGTAATTGCAAGGAGTATGAACAGGAGGGATGGGGTTGGAGGGCCACACCAGAAACAAGGAGAGAAGTGACCATGTTACAGTAGAGAAAATAGGCCTGCATCAAGGACTGCAAGAAAGTAATGTGACACCTAGTTAAGTTCACAGTTCGTTCCTGATCATTTACAACTAAGGGGGTATGAACTCACCAGAAGGGGAGGGCATATAGTCCGGCAGATTAAAAGGTAACCATTTTGCAAATGGGTGATTGACCCCTCCCATTGCCTAACACCATATGACCCTGCGATTCCACTTTTGGGTATAAGTATTACATCTACCCTTGAATGTGCTCTTATAATAAGACTCCAGGTTAACAGCTTTCTGTCTCTGGCCAGGGGGTGACATACAGTGCCCATCACGATGGAGTGAAGGGCATTGCAGGAGCAACAAAACTGCAAAAGAAAATCAATGAACCACTATCCAGAACTTCAGAGACTCTATATCAACCACCTAGAACTAGGCCAGACTAATCTCTCCCCATCCTGAAGCTCAGGGACTTTTGGGGAAGAGGGGGCGTAAGAGTGTAAGAGCAAAAGGATGGGAGGAGCAATGATTTGCAAGGTACTCCATACAAGTTAGAGCTGAAGCAATCATAATTGGACATTTCATGCCCAGTGCAATGTCCAACATACTATTGACCTCACAAAGTCTAGCATCTGCTAAAGGCACCAAGATCTTTGGAGGCAAGGGATTGATAGCCACGGTAGTGTTCCTATGCTACAGGGAACACAGGAAAGGGTTCAGGGAAATGCCACTGGGTCCTTGTACGTCATCGGAGAGGAGGGCCCAGAGGAGATTCAGGCATGCACAAGAAAGGACTCTGGGAATTGGGGAGGGAGGCACGGGGGGATGGGGCAGGAGGGGTGAGGGGAGGGAGAACAGGGGGTTCGGGGGGAGGAGGAAGGAGGGAGGGAACTGGTGTACCTATGAAGTTTGTATGAGCTGAAATAATAATAAAAAATGTATTAAAAAAACAAAAAGGTCATTGTACTTTTTATATTTGCTTTAATTTTTGTCTCATATATCCAAAATATAAAAACTTTAAATAATTGCATTTTATGTTGTATTTTATATATTCAAATATAAACATTTTGAATAAATTATATTTTATTTATTGATCATATCATCACTACCAAAAATATAGTTATCTATTTCAAAATCATGATCAAGTGAGAAATAAACAATATATAAATTATTTATCTTCACACTTATGTAAACATTCAGTTCCATTAACAGTTCAAAAACTCTGGCATATTTTATATCTTGCCAGGCAATGAGGTACCTGACTGTAATCCCAACACTCAGAAGACTGAGCAGATGACTGCTCACTTGGACTACGCAACGAGTTTGAGGCCAGGCTGAGCTACCTGGCAAGTTTGTGGCTAGCCTAAAGTACATTCTCAGAGTCTTTCTCAAAAAATAAAAAAATAAAAAAATAAACTGTCTTTCATCTTATAGAATCATACCTTTAAATCTACTTTAAAGGCAAAAAGTGAGATATTAGAGAGTAGAAGTAGAGAGCAAAAGTAGAACAATTTAAGGGAAATGGGATGATGAAATAAGGTAGAGGAGGGGTAATGGAGAAATAAGTAACACTAAAGATGTATGATAAAGCTATAAAAAAACCTATTTTATAAAACTATTCAAAGATACAATTAAGTGAAATTGAATGAGATGCCGTGCCCAAGGGTACCCAGAGGTGGGAGAAAAGGGATAGCAGAAACTGCCTTGGGGTATTCCTCCCAAAAGCCAAGGATAATTAAGCAAAATTCCCAAAATCAAGTTTGGTCTACCTCCACATGAAGATCTCAGAGGCTCTCAAGTCAATATAGGCTTTGCCACTGCTTTTGGTTCCTGACCAAAACTTTATAATAAGATCCTGTTGAAGAAACCCCACATACCGATCACATGACATGGAAAAATCAATTTGGAACTGATTTAGAAACTTCTTCCTTGAAGGTCAGATTTCATAGTACTAGAAGATGCTGTGTATACTGCTAAGGGAGAAAAGTCATCAACCTACTTATGAATTCTATGAGCTACAATAACAGTCAGCCTGACAAAATATTACTATTGATTAGATAATGGTACAAATGGGAAGGAGGGAATTAACCCCTTTCTGGTCGTATTTCAGGACCACATTTAAGTTGGTGTGCTTATTTTTACCTGGTACCATAAATTTAGCTAAATACCCATGAATATGGGATGTCATAGGTCCTAGGAAAGAACCTACTGGTATTGTTCTGTTAAAGGGATGCAGTATCAAACTTCTTTCTAAAACCTTGTCTTTACATGCATAGATTGGTGTAGCTTTCAGTTGTTTTCAACTTTCCACCAAGAAGCTTCTTTTTGCAATGGATGGCATTAATACAGAGAACCATACTGGCCAAAGTGAAAATAAGAAGTGATGGTGGAAAACTGTCCATAAATGGGACATTTAAATCACTGGTTCCCAACCTGAGACTCAGAAAACAGAGTAAAAGGTGGCAGAATGAATTTAAGAAGCAGAGGTAAAGAGTAGTGCCACCAAGTACTTTCCTCTGGATACAATAGGGTTTCTGTGCCCATAAAATCATTGCATCTGTGTTTATATGCACAAGACCTGCCCAAGACTGAATCTGTCAACATTTCATGTGAAGGGAGAAATTTCCTGAGACCTCACTGCTGAGGGTTAATGCTGGCTACAGGATTAGTTCCTATTCCTACTTGTCTCAATGATACAGCTACTAATATATCACCCATGCTCTAACAAGCACCCAGGCACATGCTATTGCAAGCAATCTTTATGATATTCAGTAGGTCAAATGAACAAAGAGTACATTAAAGTAGGAGGGAGATTTGTTGTGAGGAATGTTTCCATAGGATAATGAGGGAGGGTGAGAGATGGCAATATGTCAAGAAAATGACTAAAATTCACTGTATACATGCATGAAACTGTCAATCAAAAAGAACTTTTTAAAAATAAGTCAGTACCCTTTTATTTTAAATTATAAAATAATTTTGTTCAATTATCCTATTTAAAATTTTAATAGTTTGAGACTGGAGAGATGGCACAAGTGTTAAGACTCTGCCCCTCAAGAAGAAGGTCCTGAGTTTGAACCCCAGGATTCACATTTTAAAAAGCCAGGAGGAAAGGCTTGCACTTAGCGGTCCTGGGTGGAACCTGAGAAATCCCAGATGAAAGGAATAGAATTAATCCAGGATGATTCCTGAAGTCACCCTTGGTGCTCCACAGGGACATACAATGCCCTCTGATACATACATACATACACACACACAACACACACACACACACACACACACACACACACACACATGAATGTGTGTGCACAGGCATGTGCTTAACGAAAAAAGAAAAAATTAAAAATAAAACAGTTTTAATAGCTTTCAAACCTTATAAATGGTATGTTGGCCTTTCTCTGGATTCTGCCTCTGTCCCTTCATATATTTGGAGCAGACCTGAGTTTGGTGAATCAATTTACTTTTGCAAGAGGCTGAGGCAGAAGGCTTTCTGCAAGTTTGATGCCAACCAGGGCTACAAATGAGACTATGACTAAAAGAAAAAAAAATTCAAAACAAATCTGTAAGCTAGAACAGTAAAAGAAAAAACACACAGATTTCATTTTCCCCTGATTGTGACCTTTACAAATAGCCAACAGGTCTTTAAGAAATTGATTTCCTCCCCTAGAAATGTGAACTGCTGCCATTGCAAACATGTTTCCAGAATTGACTGTGCTCCCCTGTGGCTTCGTCTAAATTCCATTACTGTTCTCTTACTAACTCTTTGTTTTCTGACTCTAGTTACCCACATCTAGGTTGCATCTCTCTGGTGAATGGTGATTAGTATTAGTTTTGATTGCAAAACACGTTTGATTGACCTATTTAACTTCCCTTAGGGCTTAAGTAGTGGGGAAAAACAATTTGAACCTTGTTAATCCTATCAGTGAAATAATCTAGAATCTGGCAGAATTAGTCCAGATTTCCATTATCAGTCGGGATGTGGGGGGGGTTCAGATGATTAACACCAATTTTTCATTAGTTATTCTAGGAAACAACACTCAGACTCAAGCAACTTAAGGGGAGAAAGGGAGATTTATTTGACTTATGGCTCCAGAAAGGGATATGGTGAATTATGGTGGAAAAGATATGGCTGGAGGCTGAAGGTGGAGGTGGCTTAGGCCACAGCTGTCCTGGAATCAGAGAGAGCTAGCTGAAAACTACAAGGACAGATGCCAAGCAGAAACAGGGCCGAGATAACCAGCATCAAAGCCCACCCACTACAGCATGCCTTATTTCACCAAAGCTCCACCTCCTAAAGTTGCCACAACCTTCCCAAACATCAACTAATGACACAAATACATGAGCATGTGGAGGACAATTTACATTTCAACTATGATAATTACCATGGAACCAAATTAAAAGAAATTATTTAATACAGAGGGATGAAAAGCAATTATTTTATGTAAAATCTCACACATGAGAACTCTACTGAAAATTCTCCATGCTGTCATGTGGGCTTACAAATGTGTTGGCTCCCCTGTGGAATCTTTTTTCTTTAATCAAATTATAGAAAACTAGACATACTAAATATCTGTCATATGTATTTCTGTACTTCATCTTATTAAATGTTAATATGTGGTTGTTCAATGAAGTAACATTGAATAAATAAGTGCAAATAAAGATTAGCATTTGAAAGTCCATGCCTTGTATATTTATCTGTCATTTCAACATGACTTATTATGCTTTATACAAATACATAATTCAATCACCAAAATATACATAAGAAAAACAACATAGGAGCTTAATCTCATATTTTCCATGAATGCTAGTAATATTGGTTACTTAGAATTCCACTCACTATTAATGTCTCATATTCTCTCTTATGCACAGTTAGAAACTCCTGGTTACACTGTAGAATCAAGAACGGTCCAGGTTCTTTTAGGAATGACATGTGATGAAGTCTTCATTCTGATTCTGGAAAACTTGAGAGACTAGGAATAATGGAAGCAAGATTTGATGTACAAAACTTGCAGAACAATATGGTCTGCTTCATTTTTTAATAGACACCAATACTCAATTCTCACCAATTTCCTGATTGGCTCTGTGACCTCTCTTGAATGAAATGTGAGGTTTCAGAGCCCCTTATGGAAAATAAATTCAGTACTTGATGTAAGATATCTACCACTGTAAAATCTTATTGAGTAATCAAGGAGTGCAACATAATCTAAGTGTTGTATCCATTGATTTGGAAAATAGTTGCAAAAAAAGACTTATCAGTATATATTTGTTGAAATAAGCAGAAATTTTTAAGTTATAAATGGACGTTTTCACACTGATGGCTTTTTGCTATTTACAATAATGAGGCTTGTATAAGCCATCCAGAATATAAACTTGAAAGAAATGAAAATATTCACAGTTTGAAGAGATTTTTTTGTAGAACAATAAATATAGTCATCAAGAAATCTATGGCAACTTAGCAAGATATAGAGCAGATAAAATGCAGATTATTCCTCTCACTGCAAGCATGTGTTGGTCTATGTGGGCTTCTTGAAATACTGAAAGAAAATAAATTTTCTGGCATGGTTATGTTGTGATTCTGGTTTCAAGAAGTAGCTGGCAAAAAGCTCTAAACCTGGTGATCTGCGTTTTATTTCCAAAAGCCAACATGGTTTAAAGCAACACTGATTTCCGAAAGTTGTCCTCTGTCCTTCAGTCATGTACTATAACATGAAAGTGTTCTCTCTCCCTCTCCTTCTTTTTCCCTCTCTTCCCTCTCTTTTGCAAAGAGATCAAATATATTTTTAAAAGAAAAGAAATCAGAATCAAACATGATAAAAACATTTTTATTAAAGTATTATTGAATAGCTCACAGAATTTCAATGTGGGAATGCTGAAACAGGCCAAAGGAAAAAATACAGAAAACAGAATGAAAATTACAAAAGATTTTCCCAAATACCATAGCAGCTCAAAGCATGTGTGTCCCTGATTTACTTCCTGAATTCAATTGGCAATTGTATCTAAGTTCATCAGGAATATTGGTATATAGTTTTCATTTTTATTGTTGTTGTTTTTGTGTCCTTAAAAAACAATTGATATCCCAATAATATTAGTTTCATAGAATGAATTTAGTATTGTCCTTATTTTCTTGTGGCATTTTGAGAAACATTGGTGTTAGTTCTTCCTTGATATTTTAGTAGAGTTCAGCAGTGAATATGTCTTTGGTCCTGGGTTTTTCCATGTGTGGTTTGTTTTTCTACTTTCATTAATTAAATTTATTCTTTAACAAATTCACATATACACATAATGCATGTCAGCCACCTTGTCCACCAGCCTTTCAACTCAACTATTATTCCTGTTTACCCACTATCTTCACTATAAAATTCTACTCACATTCATGCCTTTTGTTTTGCTTCATGACCCACTTAGTATAATTAGAGATATCTGTGTAATTAAGTGTTTGGAGCTATGTGCTGAACCTGAGGACTTTTGATTTTTGTCTTCAGTCTCACTGCTTATTTAAGTTATTTATATTTTTATTTAGGTTTGGTGAGTCATATGTCTAGAAATTTCATGCATTTTTTCTATAGTTTAAGGTTTTAGAATACAATTTTTCAAAGTATTCCCTAGTGATTCTCGGGATTTCTTTGCAATATATTGTAATAATAATCTTTTCAATTCTAATTTTTATTAATTAATTATGACCTTCTGTTTTTTAATCTTTGTTTCAAGATTTTCCAGTCTTTGATTATTATTATTATTATTATTATTATTATTATTAGTGTGTGTGTGTGTGTGTGTGTGTGTGTGTGTGTGTGTGTGTATCAAAGAGCACTGTGTGTCCCTATGGAGGGCCAAGGGTAACTTTTAGGATCATCTTGAATTACTTCTACTTTCTTTTCTTCACTCTGAGATTTCTCGGGCTTTGTCTACCAGGGCTATGTCTGCATGGCGTTATTACATGGACCTTGGATTGGAATTAAGGACCTTCTGCTTGCAAGACAGAATCATAACCCTGAGCCATCTCTCTCCAGCCCAGATTTGCCAGTTTTATTTATTTACTCAAAGGACATTTTTTTTTGTTAGTTTGTATTTCAGTCATTTCTGCCCTGATCATTATTGTTTCTTGTCATATTCTGTGTATGGGTTTGGCTTGTTTAGGCTCTTGAAAGATCAGAAGTATTTATTTAGAATTTTTCTGACTTTCTTTCCTCCCTCCGTCCCTCTGTCCCTTGGTCCCTCCGTCCCTCACTCCCTCCCTTACTCCCTCTTTCTTCTTCTTCGTTCTTCTTGATCTTTCTGTCGTTTGCTTTCTTTCTTTGCTTTGCTTGCTTGCGTTCTTCCTTTTTCTTATCTTTCTTTTCTTTCTTCCTTCTTTTCTTCTCCGTCCTTCCTCTTCTTCTTCCTCCTTTTTCCTTCTTTCTTTCCTTTCTTCCTTCCCTTCCTTCCTTCTCCTTCCTTCCTTCCTTCCTTCCTTCTTCCTCCTTCCTTCCTTCCTTCCTCCTCTTCTCCTTCCTTCTTCTCCCTTTCTTTCTCCCTCCTCTCTTTCTTCTTTCTTCTCTTTCTTCTTTCTTCTTTTTCTTTCTTTCTTTCTTTCTTTCTTCTTTCTTTCTTTCTTCTCTCTTTCTTTCTTGTGTGTGTATCAAAGGGCATGTGTGTGCTTATGAAAGTCCAAGAATGACTTGAGGAATCATCCTGGATTGTTCTGCCTCCTTTCTGCTTTTCTCTAGGATTTCCCAGGATCCACATTCCAGTGCCAGAAGTAGAGGCCAATGCTATTTCTGCTGGGTGTTTTTACATGTTCTCCAAGATTCAAACTCAGGTCCTTCTGCTTGCTAGGCAAAGGCTTAGCCACTCAGCAGTCTCTCCGGCCCGATTATCTCTGTATTTTATGTAAGCTCATATTACTATACACTTTCCTCTTAGAACTGCCTTAGCTATATTTCAGATATTATGGTAAATTAAGATGTCATTTTCATTTTACTATAGGATTTTTGAAATCATCCCTTATTTCTTCAATATAATGTAACCTTTAAAGTAGCTTTGATTTAAAGTCCACCTTATGAGGTATGACAAATATTTACAGTGCTTTTTTTATCTTCTTTTTGCCTGTTAGACTGATTCTGTTTTTGTTTTTGTCTGAATTGAAATATATTTCTTGTAGACAAAACTTAGATGGATTTTGGTTTTTTGTGTGTTTGTTTTTTTGTTTTTAATCCAGTCAGTCTGTATCTAATCTAAATGGTGAATTGAGGTCATTTAAAAGAGTATTATTGCTCAGTTTCCAAATACTGATTTCTCTTACTGATTTTTAATTTCATTGATTTGTGGTCTGATAAGATATGAAAACTTGTTTTAATATTTTTGTGTCTTAAGCCTTGTTTTCTATCCTGTCATGTAATAATAATGTATAATCCCTATCTGTATGATAGAATATTCTGTAGATATCTATTAAGTCCAAATGGTCTATGACATAGTTTAAAGTTTCATTGTTGATCTTTTTACTTTCAAGGACCGATGTAAAATGAAAAAGGCATTGTCTCCTGTTAATATTGTATCAGGACATTTGTGACATTTTGTATCTTTCAGTGTTCATTTTATGAAATATGGATCCTCACTATGTAGTGCATGAATATATGCAATTGTTATATCTTATTGATGAACTATTACTTTATTAATATATAATAGTTTTCTGACTATTTCATGTTGAAGTCCACTTCTGCAGAGATAAGTAGTCCAACATTTTATTTTCAGTTCCATTTGTTTGGTAGGTTGATTGACTTGAATGATAGGCAGTAATATGTCGGTGAGGAGCTCAATGAGCCTTATCACTTATTGCTTAAAAATTAGCAACCAACAGATTTTAGGAGAGGGAGACACATAGTATCCAAAACAGACTATAAAAGTCAATTCTAAAACCATGGCCACATAGACAAACCTGGCCAAGAATAGTGAGACACAAAATAAAAAAAAAATTCAAAAATATGGGAAAAAGATTTGTAAGAAAGAGGATGGGAGGAACAGCCGGCACACATTATACACATATATGGAATAATAAGGGAACAGCAGTTACTAATAAAATGTATATGGAATGCATTATACACATATATAAAATAATAAAGGAATGACAGTTACTAATAAAATTTATATCTCACAGCCTAGAATGTTGAGTTCAAGATCAAGATATTGGAAGATTTAGTATCTGTGAGGACCTGTTAAAGCATCATGCCTCAGCTTGTGTTCTCATGTAGTGGAAGGATCTAGCTAGCTGATTACTAACATCAAATAAAAGGGCTTGTAAACTAATTACCTCCAAACACCTTCTGCCTTCTAAACATGTCAATTTATACATTTTGGAAGGTTTAGAAATACTCAGACCAGGACAAACATTTATGTTTGTATTGTTATCCTTTTTCACTGAATGATGATAGTTTGTCTTTATTCATAAGTAGACTTTATACTGTTAAAATGCAAAAAATTGTCCTTTAATGTCAAATGGATGAGAGAATTAATTTTCTGGGAAAACCTTTCTCATACTGATACTAACAAAAGACCAGTCAGTTTCCTGCTTTGAACCTCCCTCTGATTCTGGGCCTCACACCTGTTTCCCCACCTTTCCCCATGTTGTAAATTTATGAGTGGGGAGTGTAACTATGGTTCCTATTAACTTTATGGAGTATGCTCAGGCTTAGTATCAATTGTCATGTTAAAGCACAGTAATTGCACAATCACAGTTTGAAGAACTAATAAAAACCAACAGAACTGTGATCTGAAAGAAAAAAATGAAATGAAGATGAAAACAAGTTCCATATATATATATATACATTAGCGAATTCTGTAGCCTCCATGATTTATCATTAATGTTATCTATTTATTGCAAATAGAGGCCAGCAAAACTTTAAAATTATGTCTGCTTCTTATCACTATGGGCATTAAATGTAGGACCCAAATTACACTTAAGACAAAGTAAAATACTTTAGATTTATGTCCCTGATGCCAGTTTCTAGGAAAGCAGGCAATATCACATTTTATTTTCTCTGAATCACAATAATAATAAAAAAAAAAAAACTCTCGGGGCTGGAGAGGTGGCTCAGGGGTTAAGCCTCTGCCTTGCAGGCGGAAGGTCCTGAGTTTGGATCCTTGACCCCACGTATACGGAAGCGGGGGCGACCTGCGTTTCTGGTCCTGGTAGGGCAGAGCATGTGAATCCGGGGGCAGAGTAAACAAGGTGGAGGTGGAGGCGTCCATGGTGGTTCCCTAATTCGTCCGTGGTTCTACACACACATACACACACGCGTACACATGCATACAAGCACAATTGAGTAAAAAAAAAAAAAAAACTCCCTTACTTCAAAGCATTGATGCCGAGATCTTAGGGCTCAGTGGATTTTGTGGGAGGATGCATTTTTTTAAAATAAATTTCCAATGTAGAGAAGCACTATAAACCATGTTTTTCTGCCACCTGGGTGTTTCCTTAATTCCCTTGCATATATTTCACTAGGAGGAGTCAGAGTGAGCACCGTTTTCTTGCTATGGAAAGTTTTTTTCCTTTGGAAATTCAGCAAATACTGCAGCACTGGATGGTTTGTCTTCATCTCCTGAGATTCACAGTACTAGAGAGAAAGCTTTACTTGGCACAAATTCAAGGACATTCCACGCACAAGGAGAAATCCTACATCACAAAAAAATTCTAGATTTTGCTTAAATTTGTTCAAATACCTTAAGATATGTTCTCTGCTTTGATGTTTTTCATACATTCTGCTGTCTTAGGAGAGTGAATAAACAAAGAAATATGAGCATAGCTACATTTCAGGCAATACTTTTTTCCTAAATATAAGAGACAGTGCATTTTACAAAAACTAAAAAAGTCTGGGTGTCTTTGCCATACAGGAAATGAATACAAAATGTGCAGAATCCTGAACAATCAGTTTTCTACTGAATAAAAGTGGTTTTTTCTCTCCTTTAAGTTTAATGATCCAGTAAAATTTTATAATTATTTCTCTGCAACTTCTATGGAACCGATCTTGATATTATGCTCAGTCTTAAATTTTAAGGTGAGTTTATGATTTAAAAATGGAAATAATTTTTAAGATGTGAGAACTAATTCCAAGAGAAACCATTCTATCACGTCCTGCCTAACAATGATCTTTTCTTTCCAAGAAGTCCGTTTCTACAGACATGTCTCTGTAATTTAGCATTAGGTTTATTAGATTTATATATGCTCACATTCACAGCTGACTTAATCAATTTAGTCATGTTTCTTGATTCTGCTTCAAAAATCTGAGAGCTTAATTGTCGAGAAGATACTGATTCTGTCTTAATTTATTTGATAAGGTAAACTGTTAGGGGGGGGCTGAAGAGGTGGCTTACGGATTAAGCCTCTGCCTTGCAGGCAGAAGGTCCTGAGCGCCAGGCGGAAGCGGGGGCAGCCTGTGCTTCTGGTCCTGGTAGGGCGGAGCCTGTGAATCTCGGGGCAGAAGGAGGTGGAGGCGTCCATGGTGGTTCCCGATTCGTCCGTGGTTCTACACACACACAAACACACACACACACACACACACACACACACACACACACACACATGCGCACGCACATACATACACACACGCACAATTGAATAAATAATTAAAAAAAAGAAAGTTCATTAGGTCCTCAGACAAGAGTGGATCTTCCAGCTGTCTCTTGGAGCACTTACATCTTGCATTATTTTAGGATTAAGATGGAGCTGTATTTGTCAGAACTATAAATGAGAATCTGTTTACAGAGAAATATTTTAATAGAAGTCAACAGTAAAATAGAACAAAAATAAAAAAGAAGAAAAACAGAGGAGGGAGGAAGAGGCCAACGAGGAGAGGAATTTGTCCTTGCACACCTTTGCCTTTATCCTCTTTTGTTTTAATATTACGTATTCTGTGTTTCTAACTATATTACTTACTTTCACCTCTTGCTTATTCAGATTTGGTTTTGTTGTTGAAATATAGTTCAGTCACCTTACCAAAAGACAAAAATGCTCCATCTTCCATAGTATCAGGCAAATAACTGCTCTAACCATCATGAAGCCCTTGCCTATGATTATCACTGAAGGACCAAAGTCTGTTGACAAATGATCTATGCAGGAGACAATGTTTGTTGAGATTCTCTGCTGATGACAGTGGGAGAAGCTCAACTGGGAAATGCAGTGATCTGTTCAAGTAGATATACATTAGACCATCACTGGTTAACAAAAACACAAACTTACCCAAACATTTCTGTCACATGCTTACCAATCCCATATCACATTAAGACATTAGTTCCTATGATTATTTCCCTAATTTCTATAAATGATGTTGAGTATTTAATTAGGTTAAATACCAGGGGATAAATGCTTACACGTTTAAAAATAACTTCAGTGATATAGAACTTCCCATGACAAAATGACAATGTTCTTCCCAACACTCTCTGGTCTTCCATAGCCTACACTGTCTTCAGACTCAACAGTAGTAGACAATGGCCTTGAACTATTGATTCTCCTGCCTTTCACTCCCCTGCAAGTAGGTGTCACATCTCTCTAAACTTCTAATTTCTCATTTGGGTCTTACATGGCAGTTTAAATGTTTTCTATCTCTTTGTAACAACAGAATGGACAATTATAAAAGTAAATCCCTTCTATCGCAATTATAAAAGTAAATCTCTTCTATTGCATGTCTTCCTTCTTGTTGAACTCAGAGGGTTTAGTCTGGTATGCCCACACTGCCTCCCCACCAAAAGTGAGCCAAATACTAATCACTTTCCACTTTAGGATATGATTCCAAAATGCTCAGGCATTGGCTCTGAGGTAACTCAAACAAGACAGACTTCTCTATCAGTCATTCTAAGAGGTCATTTTACATTTTGCCAAATTTTGCTGCTCTGGAACTGAGTGTGATGTTTATGAAATTCCCTGATTTATTATTGGCTTAAACCAGCATCATTTGGAAATTAATACAAGAGTAGAAAATGGAGAAAAGGCAACCATTATGTTGCCAGATGTCTAATTATTCTATTCCATACTCTTTTGTTCTTTGAAAATTATTGTTTTTATATCAAGTGATGACATGTTTTTGTAGGGCAAAGCAAAATTTGCTATGACTTATTTCCTGGGGCATTTTCAAGCAACGATTCCTATCATTGTCCATACTTTGCCAAGGTTTTGATATTCCCAAAACCTTGGGACCTTAAATTTTATTATTATGAGACTGTGAAGTACTTCTGGATATAGGAGAAAAACTAATATCATTTTTCCAGACCTGGCTCGATCCTGTGGTTTCAAGTCATTCTTTTAGTTCTATGTATTCCCTAACTTCTGCTCTAACAGGCCTGCATCCTAAATATAATATCAGTTATCTGGATAAAGTCCTCTGTCTGTTCTTGCTCTGGTCTAGTACAATTTTCTCTCGTTCTTCAACACCAGATCAATATTCTATTAAGCATCTTGCCTTGGATTTTTGTACACTGGACCTACTTTGAATCTATATGTGTTATTATTATGCCATTCTCTTGACAGCTTGTCACTTAATTTTTTTTATTTTTTAAAATTTATCTCTTGTGTGTGTGTGTGTGTGTGTGTGTGTGTGTGTGTGTGTGTGTGTGTCAGAGAGCACAGTGTGCCCTTATAGACAACCAAGAATGACTTCAGGAATCATTCTGAATTGCTTCTACCTTCTTTTTGCTTCACTTTGGGATCTCCCAGGCTCGGCTTACCAGGGCAGGAAGTAAGGCCAAGGCCATTTCTGCCTGGTGTTTTTACATGGAACCTGGGATCCAAACTCAGGACATTCTGCTTGCAACATAATCTGTCATGGTTTGAAATGTGTCCCCCAGAGTCTCATGTGTTCGGCAAGGTCATGGCACATTGAGAGGTGAGGTCTTGCTAGAGGAAGGCGGTCATAAGGGGTGGGCCTTGATGTGGATTAGTCTCACTATCTCCAGGAGAAATCTACGTTTGTAACAAGCAGACTTGCATTTCTCAGCCTCCAAAATGTCTGTAGTGACATAGCCTCCTTCCAGCTTCAGCCAGCCATGCCACTTTGAAAAGACTATATCTATTTCCCCTCTGGAACTGTAAGTTGAATAACTCTCCCTTTCTCCCTTAAGTTGCTCGACTTTGGGTGCTATCTCATAGCAAAAGTTAAGAGTAACTGTTACACAGTCTTAACCCCTGAGTTATCTTTCTACCCCTTAGCTACTTTAAACTGATATTTTCATGTGTTGCTTATAAGTTATACTTACATATGTATTCACATATTGATTATAATATATGTGTGAACATATTTGTCATATTGAATGTAAGATATATACATAAACATTCATTTGTTATATATAAAAATTACAACAAATGAATGTTTATGTATGTATGTTATGTACTGGCAATATTTTATTATATATAAGCACATTCATAAATCAACTGTAAATAAATTATATGTACATAATTTTATCCATCTAATATATCTATGGATAGATAAGCATATTTATATATAGATTATAGATAGTTTATGCAATATATAAACAAAAATTCAAGAAAATAATATATATTGTTCAAACTGCTCATATACTTTTTCTGTCTGATAGTTTAACATAAATTGAAAAATACCATTTTACAGAAAAATACCATAGGGCAGAGTGTATATAAACAATATGCATTTGTTCTTGTTTCAGGAACAGGAATGTCCAAATAGAAAGCCAGAAATTTTGGTGACTGGTGAAAGCTCACCTCAAAAACAGCCATCCTCTGTTACATTATAGAGCTAGGAAGCTCCCTGGTGTCTCCTATATGGCCACTAATTCCATTCCTAAGAGATATACACTCAGGACCACATCACTTCACAAGGTTTCACCTACTAACACAATCACAGTGGAAGGAAGGAAGAATAAGATTTTTATTCATGTGAATTTCTATGAGCCTCGAATATTCAGTGATTCCATGCTACCACAGTGACTTGACAAAACATCTCTTCACAACTCTATGAGGACTATTGATGAGTAATGCTTCCTAGGGAGAGGGATAGATTTTTTCAGTATCGTCCACCCTCCCACATATGCCCACAGACATCGTAATGCAGGAAATACTTACTAAATTCAGTAAGACACACACACACACACACACACACACACACACACACACACACACATGTAGGAGGAGGATCTGTTGATTTTTAACGGGAGGAGAGAAAGAGGAATATGGGGTAAAAATGACTAAATTCATTATATACATGTATGAAAATGTAAAAGTAAACAATGAAAATATTTCAAAAATCACAAATAAAACCAAAACCCAGCTGCTCTTCTGTCTTGTCTCATGGCATCTATGCTCTGCGATATCCATGATTAAAAATATCATGATCCTCATGATTGTTTCCTGTTGCATGCATGAGCTCTCGATGTGTTTATCGTATGTAATGAACAAAATATTCTTGCAAAACACAGATTTCCAGCAGCATTTTAAAGTTCAAAGAACTGGAGTTCAGAAAAATTGAAAGGTAATTTTTTTCAGGGAAATAGAATAAATAACAGAACTAGAATTTTGGTCATTCTCCTATTTAAAGGAACTCTGTTTCTGAGATTGCTTGACCCTCCTGTATCATCTTTCCCTCTGATTTCAGTCCAACTTTATTCTGCTCTGGCTCTCAGTACAGAATGAAGTGCTGGCTCTGCTGATTTGTGAAAATATCGATTTCCCCTCCTCACTCATAGAAATTATGTTTTTATTTTTCTCATTCTATCTGGAAAGTATATGCACTGAAAGCAATGTCCAAAATGATAATTATGCCATGTTACAGAAATGTTAATAGGAACAACATGGACAAAGCAATCTTTGCAAACCTGAGATGATTTGATAGTTTCTTTCAAATCATTTGTGATAGCTAGATACAGGTGTCAACTTGACAGTTGGAAGCTGAACTGATCTTTAAGGTGAGCCCTTTATCTGGCTGCAGGGGATTGTCTAATTGATATGGAAGACCCCGCCTATCAGGAAGTGCAAGAAGTAAGACTTGCCATATCTTTTTCCCTGCACTGACTACCTTGTTGAATTCATTGCTGGTGTTCTGCCTCCTTTCTCCACAGCTACTGCTGTTCTTCCCTGACGCCCCCTGGCTGTCCAGCTTAACTGAATTCAACAATTCTTTCAGTATTCGTCTCAAGAACTGAACAATTACAGACAGCTACTGTTGGATTACTACGACTTTACCTCATAAATCAATCTATTAAATTTCCTTTCATATACATGTATTACTGGTGCTATTCTCTACTGGTTACTTTTATCTGCTTCTTTCAGACATCTAAAGTCAAGCAACTTATGGGGAGAAAGGGAGATTTATTGAATTTGTAGAAAAGGAGTGCCTGGCAACAGACACTGGAGGCGCCCTTGGACATCTTGGAAGGCAAGAGCTACTGCTGCAAGCTCAAGAGCAGAATCATTCACTCACACAGGGTGGATTAACCAACCTCAAGGCCCAGCCCCTATGACTGCCTTCCTTCAACAAGGTTCCACTTCTTAAAGGTGCCATGACTTTCTCAAACAACTAAAGACACAAAAACAGAAACCTGTGGGGGACAACTCATATTTCAAACACTAACATGTTCCTCTAAAAACCGTGACATTCTATATGCCATGGCCAATACATGAGTTTGGAGCATGTTAGATTCCAACTCTCATTCTTTCTCCCAAACTTTTTCTTTAGAGCAAATAGAAATTGTTAGAAAGTATGAAAAGGAAACTTACTACAATCAACTGAGGTTCTATTATTCCCATATAAAAAAACAGAGTTTCAAATTAATCATTCTTAGAGGACTGTATCAGAACTGAGCAAACTTGATCTCAGGAATGTAACTTCCTTAAAAATGGGTAGTCCTCTCATGTTTGATGCTGTGGATCCAAGGGAGAGAACTTCATCCGAAAGACAGAGCAGGTTCCTGGGATACATATACATATAATCATTTGATGAAATTGGCACATGTATTATATATGTATACGTAATATACATAGAATATATGCATTATATATAAACTATATGTATTATATGTGTATATATGTAATATTACATAATCAGTTGATGAAAGTGGTATATATCAAGATCATTTTTTCTTGAATAAGCACAGCATTTTTTTATTTACTTTTCTGCTCATACAAATGTAATAAGAACCCTTGTCCCCTCCCTCCCTCCACCCTCCCCAAACCTCCCTGTTCGCTCCCCCCTTTGACGCTTCCTTTCCCCCCTCCCTCCCTTTCTCCCAGTGCCCCTCCCCCATCTCTGAAGCATCCTTCAATGTGTATATCAAACTTTCCTCTGGGTCCTCCACTCTGATGAGGTGTAAGGACTCAGTGGCAATTCCTAAAACTCTTTCTTGTGTTCCCCTTAAGTATAGGAACACTATAGTGACTGTTAATCCCTTGCTTCTAAGGATCCTACTGCCTTTAGTCCATGCTAGATTTTGAGGGGTCAATGATATGTTGGTCATTGCACAGATCATGCAGAGTCTTATTATAATTGCTTCGGCCCTAACTTGTGTGGAGTATCTTACATATCATGACTCCTCTCATCCTTGTGCTCTTACAATCTTACCACCCCCTCTTCCGCAAATTTCCCTGAGCTTAAGGATGGGGAAAGATTAGGCAGGCTTGATTCCAGGTGGTTGATAGAGAGTCTCTGATGTTCTGAATTATGGTTTGTAGATTTTTTTTCAGTTTTCCTGTTCCTGCAATGCCCTTGGCTCCATCCTGATGGGTATTGGATGTCACCTCCTGGCCAGAGATAAAAACCTGTTAAATTAGAGTCTTGTTATAAGAGTATATTCAAAGGTAGATGGAATAAAAGTAGGAGACTGTGGTGAGAGAGGGGTCAATCACCCATTTGCAAAATGGTTCTATCTGGCAGCCTATATGCCCTCCCCTTCTGGTAAGATCATACCCCATCAGCTGGAAATGATCAGGAAGGGAAGTCTGTGAACTTAACCAGATGTCTCATTACTAACTTGCAGCCCTTGATGGTGGCCTATTTTCTCTCCTGTAATATGGTTCCCCTCTCTTTGTTTCTGCTGGGGCCCTTCTTCCCCATCACTCTGTTTATAATCTTTATAATTACTGTAGGTATTACAGAGATTTGTCTTTAAGTGTCTCTAAGTGGGTTTGGTACTAGGATCCACCTATTAGGGAGTACATACAACACTTAATTTTCCATGTCTGGGATACTTCATTCAATATAATTGTTTCTAATTCCATCCATTTCCCAGCAAATTGCATTAATTCATCATTTTTAATGGCTGAGTAGTATTCCATTGTATAAATGTACCACATTTTCCTTATCCACTTGTCAACTGTTGGACATTTGGGTTGATTCCATGACTTTGCTATTGTAAACAGTGCTGCTATGAACATGGTCATGCTTGTGCTATCGAGGTGAATTTTTGCTGTGTGAGGGGTTGTTCCCAAAAGTGGTATAGCAGGGTCATATGGCATTTCAATCTTTAACTTCTTTAATAATCGCCAGACAGCTCGCCAGAGTGGTTGTTTGAGCCTGCATTCCCACCAGCAATGTAGGAGAGTTTCCCCTCTCTCCACATCCTCTCCAGCATTTGGTGTTGTTTGTATTGTGGATTTTTGCCATCCTGACAGGGGTGAGATGATATCTCAGGGAGATTTTGATTTGCATTTCCCCGATGGCTAAGGATGTGGAGCATTTTTTAAGATATTTGTTAGACATTTTAATTTCGTCCTTGATAAAGTTTCTTTTAACTTCCAGGGCCCATTTTTTAATTGGGCCATTACTTTCCTTGGTGTTTAGTTTTCTAAGTTCTTTGTGCACTCTGGATAGAGCTCTATCAGATATGTGGTTAGTGAAGAACAGAAGCTCTTTAATTTCACAAGATCCCATCTGTTGAGTGTTGGTTGTAGTGACTGTGCTATTGGATGTCCATTTAGGAACTGTTGGCCTAGCCCAATCAGCTCAAGGGAGTGCCCTACCCTTTCAACTATGGTTTTTATAGTCTCTAGCCTTACATCGAGATCCTTGATCCATTTGGAGTTAATTCTAGTAATGGTGACAATTACGGGTCCACTTTTAATCTTCTACATGTGGAGATCCAATTTTGCCAGCACCATTTTTTGAAGGATAAGCACAGCATATTAGCACTGACTTAGCTATATATATTTCTTTGCCATTTCTTATAGAAAGCAATGAGATTTAATAGAAAATGTATAGAAAAACAAAATATAAAATTAAAAATTATTGATAAGTGGATGCTTATATCTAAAAAATTTATGTTTCTATTATATAAAAGATCAATTGTGATTAATATAACAAGAAAAATGAACATTATCAGACTCCAAAGATGATGGTTAAACTGTATTTAATTTGTGATTTAAATTTACAAACTACTAGTGTCTGTTTGTGTGTGTGTGTGTGTGTGTGTGTGTGTGTGTGTGTGTGTGTGTCTCCAGTTTCAGTTGGAATAGACCTATCCAGATCAAGTCAAACATCACTTGTCATAGGACTTGATTAGTGGTTTCTTTCACACTATGTGCTCATAATTTTATGTATTTATGTGGCAAGAATGGACACCTTTGTCTTTGAGAAATATATTCTCTGCACAGCATTATGGAAATGCAAACTGACCCTGCCACTGTGTCCCGGTTCTGATTAGGGCTTGAAGGTCCCACATGGCTACTGGATCTCACAGCGAGCAGGCCCGTTGCTAGGAGACCACATTGATTCCTCTCTAGCCCTTTTGCAGATGATCCCATCTACTTTCCAGGGATTGATCGTTGTCATTTACAACGTAGATAGTTACAAGCCATTTCTTGTCTTTAGTATTTATAAAGACAAAGAATCATTTGATCAAAATGCTGTCCAGAATTCTATTTTCACACCTATAATATGCTTAGGAATGCCTGCACATTTCATACATGTAATTTTGGGTATGGTTAAGCAGACATATGCATTTCTTCTTAATAGTTGTACTGGTTTGTTTTGTGTCTGCCTTGCCAACCTCTTTGTGCTGATAGCACAAAGCATCAAGTCAAAGAGCCTTTAACAATTTGATTTTCTTTCAAACCTGAAAACATCCCAAATAGTAGAAGATTTCATCATGCAAGAGTGCTTTGAGGTCTGGATCCTAAAGGTCAGGCTAGACAGGGCAGTCAATAACTTAATGCTTTATCTACAAGCAGGCTGTCTTTCTTCACTAAAGGTTGAGGTTGTGTGGAGTAGCTTACTTGATCAGAATGCTGACTGAGTCAGATGGCAGCCTTTGCAAAGTCAGGCTTTCCGATTATACTTCTCAATGATTAAATGTCTGATTTAAATATAGTTCATATTTCAGAATAGATGGAAAGAACCAGATGGAAACAGCCTCGAGGGGGATAGCTTTCATTAAATCTACACAAGACTTCAAATCAAATAGACATCTCAGCAATATTTCATTTAGCCCACCTTCTCTAACACAAGTCCTATAAAGGTACTACCATAATGAAATCCTTAACTTCCTAGAGACTTCTGAAAGACATGGAGATATTATGGGAGATATCACAAAAACAAATACTGGATGCTTGTGTTGTGACAGACAATTACAAGAGGGAGGATAGATGATTAATTAGACAAATGTTTAGTTATCACTATACTTGGCCATCATAACAAATCTTTAGTTATTATTCTTTTTAACCAAATGAAGAAATTTGGCCTCAGATATCTCAAATGATTTGCCCAGATCTATGTGTCCCTGGAAAGGATGGAATTCAAGTCCACGGAATTTGAAAGCAGAGTTAGAATTTCTAAATGCACATAATCAAATCATGCCTTACTAGTATGGTGACCCATATCCGTGGTCTGAGCCTGGAGTACAAGAATCTTTTGAACAGGCTCCTGTGTGATCATCAGAAAACTCCAGATGCTCATATACTAAGTTGACCTTCCTGTCTTTGACTGAATTACAAACAGACTCCATGCTGACAAATACGGAATACAAGTATAAGCCCTGAATCAAACAGCAAGACTTTTATAGAACAGACCTCACACAAGTAATGTAAGAACCAACTTCCAGGCCACTACTGTGTAGTACAGGACAGCTATGGTCTCCTGAGATCTCCACCCGGTGTGCATAGTGGACCATTTTTTCAATTCCTTACCAATTTATGTTACAATTCAACTATAGTCACTTCTCCATCGCAAATGCCCTTAATTTTCTACCATAAAAACCACAGAGGCGATTAATAACTACTGAGAATTTTATATCATCCCATTTTTGAAGAGTAAACAGAAAGGAGAAAAATACTAAGGACATTTTTAAGCTCTATCAATGCAATTCCTGCACATAAAAGTTTGCTCATGGGACTGGAGCAATGGCTAAGCCTATGCCTCACAACAAAAGGAACTGAGTTCATATCCTTAGATCCCATGTAAAAGTGCCAAGTGGAAATGGAGGAAACCTGCAATTCTGGCCCTGGAGATAGAGTCTGAGAATCCAGGATGATTCTCATCTTACCTTTAGGCCTCCATAAGTACACACACTAAAATACCTCTTGTATGCACACATGTATGTTGATCCACATGCAAAACACATGGCCACATGCAAGAAAAAAAATGTTCACCCATACATATTAATGCAATTGCTTTTATCCTCTTTCTGACTTCTGAAACTTTGACTCATTGAAGTTCGGGAAAACAAGCAATTTTAAACATGGTCGGATTGTTTTGATCTTTTCATTCTACCTGCTAAAAAAAAATCTGAGATAATTTTGTTTGATCAATAATAAATTAAATAAAATATGTAGCCATAATGCAATAACAGAGATAGAATAAATCTTTCAATGGACATATTGTTAGCAAGCATCCTAGGTACTCAGTGCCAAGCATTGTGCTAAGCACTTGTATATTCTTCATGTCCATAAACACTCCATCAGACAGATGTTAGTATTATCTATGTTAAGCAGAAAATTGAAAGAGGCACAGCACAGTTAAGAAAGAACTCGGAGAAAACAGCATTAATTGATAAAGACATGGTGTGAGTAGAGCTAGTTAGGCTACAGAGCTCATTTTATTGAGCACAATGTTTATATTCATTTCAATTATGAGAGCAAACTCCTTTCCTTTAAGGTAATTTGTCATGGCAAAATTTCTATTGCAGCATGTTCTTATGAGCCAGGAATTAATGGTTCATTAAAACATTGCTTTAATTGGAGTTTTTATTGACTCAACTTTTATTGAAAATGGAATCATCCTCATATTTTTATCAGAGATAATTAACTTCCATAGTAAAATTTGAGTTAAATCTACAATGCACCTGTTGTGATAAATTTTCTTCTTTCCTTACATAATTGCTTTAACAGGGTCAGTACAATATAATATAACCTCTCATTAGAGTTACAGTTACAGCTTTTACGGAGTTATATATAGGTTTCATAGGACAATTCATATAGCTACATGAAGAGGTATATAAAACATAACTGTATATAGACCATATAGACCGTGTCTGTGTATATCTGTGTTTGCATTTGCATGTAAATCTGTGTTTATATTTTTCTGTGTGAATGACTAATCTTCTGTGTGATAAAGATGGTCACATGCCAAGGAAATCATGAAGGTCAGGCCCCACCCCAGGCCCAGAAGCTGAGTTTTAACTAGCCTAAACTAATTATAGTAATTGTATTCCTTTTACCACTGATTAATTTACAAATGGCATTAGTGCAGTTATTGTCAATGACATATGGTTGGAAAATGAGCTCTTCCAGCTTCTGATAAAGTTTCCTTTGTTCCCCTCAATTAACTAATCCAGGAATCATACACTGTTAAACCTGAAAATAGGTTGATGTGTGAGGCAAATTTTTCTGGTTCCTTCAAACAATTTGATCAGATTGTCATTATTTAAGCAATTTAACTTCCCTTTTAAATTACAAGTACTAAAGAGATGATAAACTGTAAGTCTGACTGTGAGTTCCAAAGAACTTGCTTGACATCAACATAGAAGAGATGGTCAAGTGTGTAAGCTTCTGGGATGGCCATTTATGTTCAGTAGCTGAGTTTAATGTCACAAGCCTATGCATCTAGCCCTTAGCATCCTCTCACTCAGACAGAAAGATCAGGAGTTCAAAGTATATAACCAATTCAAAACTAGACTGAGCTATATGGGACACTGACTCAAAGCAAACAATGGTAACAGCCACACACACACACACACACAAAAGAGTTTCATTTATGTTCCTCTTAATGTGATCTTAAACTCACTTTAAAAGGATTTTGTTGGGAATTTTTACATTTATTTTCATCAGGAAAATTTGTCTGTAATTTTTTTTGGGGGGATGGACAAGGAACTAACAGCAAAGCGAACAGACAGTCTATGGAAAGGTAGAAAATCTTCCACCACCACACCTCAGAAAAGGGGTTAATAACTAGAGCGTGTGTGTGTGTGTGTGTGTGTGTGTGTGTGTGTGTGTGGTGTGCTTCCCAGACTCTAAATAATAAATACTATATTTTATATCTCATATGTGAATAGTAGCTTCTAATTATTATGAGAGTAGAACAGAGCTCATGAAAGTGTTAAGTGGAGACTTTTACAGAGGGAAGCTGAGGAAGAGACTAGAACAAATGTGATTTGAAAATGGAAGGTTCAAATGGAATGTTTGGACAAAGGGTAAGGTAGAAAGGGAGAAATCAAACTAAACTTTGTATAAAATGTCATAAGGAAGCATGCTATTGTGTAGGCTAATTAAAAATATGATGAAAAATTCAAATATTTTTGCCTTGAGAACATACATTGCAAATAAATATTATTTTTGTCATTATATCGTGGTTTTCTGTTCTTAGTCCATCCTTATCACCAAAATAGTAAAACATTTTTTAAAATATTTAATTAAGAAAAGCATTATATTTCTTTCTAAGAGGCAAGAAGTTATAGATGGAAGAATACTGGACAGTGTGCAGTTGGATATAATGAAGGCATTTAAAACTACAAAGTTCCAGTCTTAAGTGCACTGGTTACCTAAAAAAATGAAATACCTTGGTATAAACCTAACCAAGAAGGTAAGGGACCTTTATAATGAAAACTTTAAAAACCTAAAGAAAGAAATTGCAAAAGACATTAGAAGGTGGAAAGATCTGCCATGTTCCTGGATTGGCAGAATCAATATCATAAAAATGACCATCTTACCAAAGGCAATATACAGATTCAATGCTATACTAATTAAAATCCCAAAGCAATTTTTTAAAGAAGTTGACCAAACAATCTCAACGTTCATTTCACAAAAGACACATCAAAAATGATGAATTAATGCAATATGCCGGGAAATGGATGGAATTAGAAGCAATTATATTGAGTGAAGTATCCCAGACATGGAAAATTAATAGCAAAACACATAGCAAAAACAATCCTGAGTAACAAAAACAAGGTGGAGGTATCACCATACCAAACCTTAGTCTATACTACAAATTCATAGTTATAAAAACAGCCTGGTACTGGCTCCAAAATAGACACACAGATCAATGAATAATGGTTAAAGACACAAATATAAGCCCACACAATTACAGCCATTTGATCTTTGACAAAGGGGCCCAAAAAATCCAATGGAAAAAGAACAGTATCTTCAACAAATGGTACTGGCAAAACTGGATCTCCACATGCAGAAGATTAAAACTGGACCGTACTTGTCACCATGCACAAGACTTAATTCCAAATGGATCAAGGACTTCAATATAAGGCCAGAGACTATAAAAACCTTAGTTGAAAAGGTAAGGAACTCCCTGGAGCTGATCGGGCTAGGCCAACAGTTCCTAATTGGAAATCCAATAGCGCAGTCAATACAACCAACACTTAACAGATGGGATATTATGAAATTAAAGAGCTTCTGTTCAGATAAAGAGATTGTAACTCGAGCACATAGGCAACCACAGAATGGGAGAAAATCTTCACTAACCACATATCTGATAGAGCTCTGTTGTCCAGAGTGCACAAAGAACTTAGAAAACTAAACACCAAGGAAACTAATGGCCCAATTAAAAAATGGGTCTTGGAACTTAAAAGAAACTTTACTAGGGATGAAATTAAAATGTCTAACAAATATCTTAAAAAATGCTCCACTTCCTTAGCCATCAGGGAAATGAAAATCAAAACTTCCCTGAGATATCATCTCACCCCGGTCAGGATGGCAAAAATCTGCAATACAAACAACAACAAATGCTGGAGAGGATATGGAGAGAGGGGAACTCTCCTACATTGCTGGTGGGAATGCAGACTCATACAACCACTCTGGTGAGCCGTCTGGAGATTTTTAAAGAAGTTAAAGATTGAAATGCCTTATGACCCAGCTATTCTACTTTTGGGAATAACCCCCCATACAGCAAAAGTTCACCTCGATAGCAGAAGCACGACCATGTTCACAGCAGCACTGTTTACAATAGCAAAGTCATGGAATCAGCCCAAATGTCCAACAATTGACTAGTGGATAAGGAAAATGTGGTACATTTATACAATGGAATACTACTCAGCCATCAAAAATGATGAATTAATGCAATTTGCGGGGAAATGGATGGAATTAGAAGCAATTATATTGAGTGAAGTATCGCAGACATGGAAAATTAAGTGCCTTATGTACTCCCTAATAGGTGGATCCTAGTACCAAACCCACTTAGAGACACATTCAAAGATAATTGTCTGTAATTCTTACAGTAATTGCAAAGATTATAAACAGGAGAAAAGGGAAAGGAGGGCCCTACCAGAAACAAGGAGAGAGAGGATCATGCTACTATAGCAGAAATAATAGGCCACCATCAAGGACTGCAAGTAACTAATGAGACATAGGGTTAAGCTCACAGACTATCCTTCCTGGTCACCTGTAACTGATGGGGTATGATCTTACCAGAAAGGGAGGGCATACAGTCTGTCAGATAGAAGGTAACCATTTTTCAATGGGAGACCTACCCACCCCTCACCGCAGTCTCCTACTCTTATTCCATCTACCTTTGAATCTATCCTTATAATGAAACTCTTTTTAACATCCTTTTAATCTCTAGCCAGGGGGTGACATCCAATACCCATCAGGATGGAGCCAAGGGCATTGCAGGAACATCAAAACTGAAAAAAACATTGACAAACCATAATTCAGAACATCAGAGATTCTATATCAACCACCTGGAATCAGGCCTGCCTAATTTCTCCCCATCCTGAAGCTCAGGGAAATTTGCGGAAGAGGGGGTGGTAAGATTGTAAGAGCACAAGGATGGGAGGAGTCATGATATGCAAGATACTCCACACAAGTTAGGGCCGAAGCAATTATAATAGGACTCTGCATGATCTGCGCAATGACCAACATATCAATGACTCCTGAAAGTCTAGCATGTATTAAAGGAACTTGGATCCTTAGAAGCAAGGGATTAACAGTCACTATAGTGTTCCTATACTTAAGGGGAACACAAGAAAGAGTTCTAGGAAATGCCACTGAGCCCTTACACCTCATCAGACAAGAGGACCCAGAGGAAAGTTTGATATACATCTTAAAGGATGCTTCCAATATGGGGGGAGAGGGCACTGGGAGAAAGGGAGGGAGGGGGGAAAGGAAAGGGAAAAGGAGGGAGAGAGCAGGGAGGAGTGGAGGGAGGGAGGCATTACCTATTACGTTTGTATGAGCGGAAAAATAAATAAATAAATAAATTGATATAAAAAATGACACTGGCTAAATGATACAAAAATTGATTTTATACCCTTTGTACCAGTTAGTCTTCTTTACTGTTATGAAATACCACTCAAAGTCAAGTAGCTCAAAGGCAAAAAGGTAGATTTATTCACCTTACAGTTCCAGAGAAGAGATAAAGTCCTTCACCATGGCTGGCTAGTAGAAGGTGGAGGCATGTTAAGTCACATCTATGATGGAGACTGAAAGAACTAAAACTGCAAAACTGCAAAAGCAAACTTCTCAAGGAAGCAGGTTGGGACTAATCAACCTCAGGGTCCAATACCTGTGACTGTCTTCCTCTAGCAAGGCTCCATCTCCCAAAGGTGTCATGACCTTCCAAACATCAACTAAGGATTCAAATTCATGAGCCTGTAGGTGGCAAATCACATTCAAGCCATAACACCCTGAACCTTAGATTCTTCATGAAAAGAATGAAAAGGACCATGAGATCCTTAAAGTAATTCTAGTTCAAATAACCTATAATCGCTGTATATCTCAAAGCCACAAGGATGTTTTCTGTGAAAATGAATGGGGAGAAAGTCAAATGGCTACAAGATTTTAATAAAATTCTTGATTTGGAAATAATTTTAAATTCACACACAAAATGATACTCAGTATTTTGTTCCTATTAATAATGCCCTAAATTACTATTGCACATTTGCAGGATGATGAGCCAATGTGGATAGGGTATTATTAATTGAAGGTCCTTGGTGTGTTAAGGTTTTCTAGAGGAATAGAATCGTACAATGGAATATCTATTTTAATTATATATATATATATATATATATATATATATATAATTAAAACACAAAATAAAATCAGTATAGTCCAATAGTAGCCTGTAGCTGTTTAGTTATTGAGCTGAGTATCTCAAAATGTTAAAGGATCCCTGGGAAAGTGCTGAGTTTCAAGGAGGGCTGAAGAGGCTGGGCTTCAATGTCTGTGATAAACACCAAAAAGTCCAAGAGGCTGGAATCATGGTGGTGAGAACAAGAAGGCCAAAAAGGCAAAGCTCTGATATCAGCTAAGAACAGTAGCAGAAGGAGAAGGAGAAGAGAAGGAGAAGGAGAAGGAGAAGGAGAAGGAGAAGGAGAAGGAGAAGGAGAAGGAGAAGGAGAAGGAGGAGAAGGAGAAGGAGGAGAAGGAGAAGGAGGAGAAGGAGAAGGAGAAGGAGGAGAAGGAAAAGGAGAAGGAGGAAGAGCAGGAAAGGAGGAGGAGGAAGAGGAGGAGGAGGAGGAGAAGGAAAGGAGAAGGAGGAGAAGTAAAGGAGGAGGAGCACAAAGAGGAAGAGGAGGAGAAAGAGTAGGAGCAGGAGGAGCAGGAGGAGGAGGAGCAAGAGGAGGAGGAGGAGGAGGAAGAAGAAGAAGAAGAAGAAGAAGAAGAAGAAGAAGAAGAAGAAGAAGAAGAAGAAGAAGAAGAAGAAGAAGAAGAAGAAGAAGAAGAAGAAGAAGTAAAGGCAGCAACACACCAGTAGAAGACTCAACACAGCAAATCCATATAGGATAAAGGAGGAGCAAGTCCTTCCCTCTTGTACTTCCTTTTATCCAGTACACCCCTAGAATGCACCATTCACTGGGTTTTCCATATCAATTTCACAATCACCTGCAGATTTGTTCAAAGCTTTCCCTAACAATTCTTCCTGGCTGTGCACCCAAACAGCCAGCAACTGTCAAGTTGACAGCTGAATCTATCACACTAGATTTTAACCTAATGTCCTTTCTCTATCCCAGGATCCATTCATTGAAGTTTCTATTAGTTTTCATGTTTTCTTAGGTGTCTTTTAACTGTGACAGTTTTTCATACTTTATTTAGTTACTTAGACAGTAATTAAAATATCTGGCTGGTGTGTCTCATTGAGGAGGAGTCAGATATTTTGTTGAATATATATTGATTGGGATTCTTCTGATTTGTTTCACAGTTAGACAGGAACTTTGAGCTTTGGAGATAAATACCACAGAGGCAAAGTACCATTCATTCTCAAATCATCACCCCAAGGGGACTTACTATTGGTATGACTTTGATTCTGATACTGTGCTTGATTGTGAGTTTGAGGTCATGAGATTTGAATCTCTTTTTATGAAAAATGAAAAATTTATTTGTCACATATGTACAATAGATAGCACTCTGGATGGTGAACAAACAAAGATGATCTTTGCCCTCACTGAGGACACAAAAAAAATAACACAATTAATTGTAGTTCTATATCTAAAACAGAAGCACTTAATTTGAATCAGTGATTCTCTAGAGAATAGCATTTAGGTAGAAGCACAGGTTATCAGAAAGAAAAGCCTAAAGAGATTTGTAAAAAATGCTTGGCGTGAGGAGTATATAGCTGGCTTGAACTGATGATGTGGAGATAAGAGATTTATCAAGAAAGCTGTAGAACACTCCTGAAGTTAATCTTTAGACAGCTTTCTTTCTGATTCCTGAGCCTTTGACCTCCCTTTTTGTAATCATTTGCTTTAGAAAACTTGTTCTTGGGCTTTCTGAAGTGTAAATCTGAAAGTCAGAAAGGCCTTTCTTCAGGTCCCTGTAGACAGTCTTTGAAGAAGAGAGGTCTCCTCTCTCCTTAAGGTTGTAGGAGGCGAAGAACATACCATCACTGAAACCACCTGCTTCCTCTTCCCTCTCACATTCCCAGGGTTTAAAAATGCCCCACCCCACCTTTAGTTTCAACAGAACGAGTTGGCTCTGTTCTCTGATTGCCTTATTCTTTTTTTTTAAATTCAATTGTGTGTGTGTGTGTGTGTGTGTGTGTGTGTGTGTGTGTGTAGAACCACGGACGAATTCAGGAACCACCATGGACGCCTCCACCTCCTCCTTGTTTACTCTGCCCCGGGATTCACAGGCTCTACCTTACCAGGACCAGAAACGCAGGCTGCCCGCGCTTCCGTCCGGCGTCTATAAGTGGGGTCAGGATCCGAACTCAGGACCTTCTGCCTGCAAGGCAGAGGCTTAACCCCTGAGCCACCTCTCCAGCCCCAGTCTAGTGCCTTATTCTTAAATAAAGTCTTCCTTGTCCATTGAATTGGTCCACAGCAAAATTTCTTGTATAAGGTTAAGGCCATAGTTAAATTCACAGGCCATGTTTAAGAAATGGAACATATGATTGGAAGTGATTAAAACACTAACGATAATCCTGTTAAAAGAAAGTCCTCATGATTTGCTTCCTACATTGGCATTGTGGCTAGTTTTAGATAGGTCTAGCCAAATATAAAGGAGTAAATTCTAAAAACTATTTTTTTTATTATTTATTCAACTGTGCGCATGTGCGTGTGTGTGTGTGTGTGTGTGTGTGTAGAACCACGGACGAATTCGCGAACCACCATGGACACCTCCACCTCCTTCTGCCCCTGGATGCACAGGCTCCGCCCTACCAGGACCAGAAACGCAGGCCGCCCCCGCTTCCGTCTGGCGTCTATACGTGGGATCTGGGATCCGAACTCAGGACCTTCCGCCTGCAAGGCGGAGGCTTAACCCTTGAGCCACCTCTCCAGCCCCCTAAAAACTGTTTTTGAAGGCATCAGAGAACCAGAAATTCCATGAGGACTGGAGAAGCCAAGACTTAAGAACAGAAGAACCAAGACCAATCATGTCGGCTGCCTGAAAGCCCTGTGAGTGACACAGTGGTACAGGTGCAGAGCAGTGTTTTCAGAAGACTCATTTGCTATGATCTCCCCAAGTGGCTCCGCATCTTCCTGTGTGTGCTGATTATCTTCTTTGGAGCCTAGAATGTACTTATGATGTTTTATACCATGGAATGCAGAGCATGATCTGAAAGTTACAGACTTAGGTTTGAAGAAAACCTAGCTATTTTTATCTTACTTCTCAGGACTCATAAGGTGTGGAAACTCAAAACCCCATGTGGATTTAAAAAAAAAAAAGAAACAAAAAGATAACATGCAGAGAAATTTTACCAGCTGCATTGTTCACAGGAGCCCAACAAGTGAAATAACTCAAGTGTTTGTCATCATTAAATGTAATAAATATATTGGATACAGTGATATGACAGAACATTAGAGGAAATAAAAATAAACTACATTTACCAGTATATATGAATCACATAGAATGTTGAACTAAGAATCAGAAAATTGAATCTGTAATAGGGTGTGGATAATCTTTGAACAAACTTGAGAACCCATTCCTGAAAATGCCCATGAAGTGTTAGTTTATGCAACTGGAAATGCTCTTTTTCTATACCTGAGTGGTATCTGTGTAAGCATAATTATCTTTTAACAATTCACTGAGAAATTTTATATGTCACAGTCTAGTTATATTTATTTCAGGAAGCAATTTCACATTCAAAGAAACTAAAACCTTTCTCTTAGCCATGGCTGGGAAACTACTGATTGTAAACAGTGCCTTAAGAAACAGGAAGACAAATTAGAATTGCACAAAAAAATATAAGTTCTTTGCACTGCAACAGATACTCAGAAGAGGTTAGAGATATTTTAAACAGTGTGTGAGGAAATCCAATTTGTGTTATTGTGAAAAAATTCCATTTCCTAGTTTATTGGTTCTTTTCCCTTAACAATTTGGAGTCCACAAGATAGGGGATTTTGATTGCTTATTTGCTTGCTTGTCTGCTTGCTCTTTGATTTTCATGGTCAGAACTCAAGTCCTTTTCCTTGTCACTCTCTGATCTCATTCTTGTTTCAGTAAATGGATTGTCTTCTAAGCCAAAGCAGTTGGAAATGTCCAGCTGTCTTATCTTTCACGTTTGTCTTACAATTTACATTTGTTAGGGCAGTTTATGTCTTTTAATGTCATTTCCTGACCCGATGACTTTTAATCTGAGGCACTGAGAGTCTAAGTTTCCTCAGAGGAAACAACATTGACTGTCTTTCAGATATGAAGAATCACAGAGAAGTGTGACTGTGTATAGAGCCATTTCAATTGTCAGAGGAGATTGCTCTCACCTGCTCACTTAGAGCCATTAAACCTTGACAGCTGCCAGCTTTCAAAGGATCCCATGGCGTTAAAAGTCTCTGTGCATTTCCTGTCATCTGGTTAAGTTACAAAGGTTATGCTTGGCTGCTTTGTCTCCTTGGAGATCCCTTGTATCCCCTATCCAGAATAATCATGCATTTCTCCCCAATCTATTCTTTCACTGAGCTACCAGGTAATTTTTTATACCATTTGATGCCATTTGGAACACCTTTCAGGTGATTTAGCTTTTCACTTCTAGTTTTACACTGGTATCTTATCCTAAGACATGATAGTACAGGACTTGGTGTTTTCCTTAGAAAGAATGATGCAAAGCAGCAACGAAACAGAGACAGACTAACAAGTAGATTTTTATCATTGAGGCACTGCATAATACTTACATCAAGAGCCTTAAAAGATTCAGTTCAAGTCTATCGCTTTATAGTTGAGTCAAATAAAGAATAGCTATGGCTTCCTTGACACAAAGGGTGAGACCAATCCTAGAAATCATGCTGACTGTTCATCCATGACAACTACAGTTGCAATCATTGAAACACAATAGAAAAGCCAGCTGTTAAATTGGCATTAGATAAGTCAAATTTGCAAGTATAATTTGCTTCATTTGTTAGGCAACCTAAGATTTCAGATTTCCTCAGTGGGTGGTATTGCATGACCTTAAAAGAGTGAAGAATCAGGGTGACCTCCTCAGAATTAGATCCCTGGAAGCAATTTCATGATATATGTTTGAAAGGAGATTAGATATAATAAAAGATAAATTATTATAAATGGAAAAATTTTAGGTAGGAAATTTCCAAACTGGAAAATGGAATATGGCACAGAAAACAAGAGAAAAAGAAAATAGGAAAGGAGAAGAAAAGAAAACATAATGTAAGGCGTGATAGTCAATAAATAGTCATGGGCTAAAACAAAGGTCATGAAATGAAAGAAAGAAAATAAAGTTGTCCTATCACGAAGAGATAAAAACAGATTATAAAATAGGGATAAAGTAAACAGATTATAAAATAGGGATAAAGTAAACAGATTATAAAATAGGGATAGAGGAAGAGCAATGTTATACTTTACAAGTGTTTTGGGGATTAATCCTGAAGTATTACTCTGTAAAAAACAGTGGAGTGAAATTACATGTAATTTCTATAGAATTACAATTTGATTCATGTATCCCTATAAATGAACACATTACTCTGTGCAAGATATAGCTACCACAAGGAAACTTGCCTTCTTTGACATAGTGAAGTCATACATATAAACCAATGAAATATGGTTTTATCTCAGTGTAAGTTTTGCTTGATATTTTGACTATTCGTCAGCTAGTTGTTTCAAAATAATCATCTTTCTCAAAACAATATTGAATAATTTTGGGGAAAGTAAGATGAACAGGTACATGAATAATAAATACATGTCTTATTGAACCTGACGTATTCACATTGAATCCCACATGAATTGAGCCAATTAGCTTCAGGAATGACAAGAAGTGCTTTTTATATTTAATTAGAAATCCCAATAAATACATGCTAACATTTAAGGGGTTACTAAAAACTATTCTGAATAGAACAGGAAAAGAAAAGAAAAAATAGCACCATTGAAGAATGAATTGAAAGATCAGGAATTTAGACATGATCTAAAATATTACACATTGCTGATTCAGCAAAAGAAATCATTTGAAAATATAAAATTGTATTAATGAGTTGCATATGCATTATAACCAAAATTCTAATTTGTAAAGAGAGTTGAGTAAGAGAATTGAGTCTTTAAGCCATATTGTATATGGGTAATACACATAGAAAGCTACCGACTTTTCCTTCTACTCTACAAGTTCAGGAAAATAAAATTGAATTAATTGTGATCCATGAGTTAAAATGTGCTATTTATCAATTGTATATTGAAAGGTCCACTTATATACATCAATTTATTCTACTTTTAATATTACAAAAATACTCCAAACACTATCAACCAGCCATAGCTAAAATATCAATAGCTATCCAAATCCTTCTCTCCCATATCCTTCTATGCTTCTTTCTAATGGCTAGCAGCTTGGGCAACGGTTTAACACTTCTTATTTGAATTATGTAGAAAGAAAGGCAAATGTTGGTAAATAATTTTGTTATACATATAACTTTGTCACATGGATATAACTGGATTCTATTTTTCCTGTAGTCATGAATGTTGCTCCTAAAGGAAAAGGTAGTTAACAGACTTTTTTCAAATAGGAGATTTCTTGCCCTTTGGAAGTTTGGCTGCCCAAAAGAGGCATTTCTAGCATCAGTACACAAAACTTAATACAGCTGTGGCTTGAGTGGACCAAGCTACATTTCAAATTCACTTCTGAATCTGGCAGCATCCCCCAGATGGTACTGGTTTTGATGTACAATTGAGGGGTTCATGGAGAGCAGCAAAAGCTTGGCACCAAATGGCAGGCATAGAGTTCCTGCAAAGAAAGGTGAAGCGTATAGCTGCAGAGGTGAATCCAGAGTACTATTGGAGATGCCAGAACCACGGGATGTACGCTGAGGACTGCTTCGAGTGGAGATTCAGCCTGGTTCAGAGGAACTCTGCTTCTACAGCTTTGAGCTTTGAACAGGGACTGGGATTGCCTAGAATTTTTGAGCCACCATAACTATGTGATGAGCATCAGAAGATGGGCACTGATGTAAAGGATATGGTATTTGATTTGCTGAACTTGATTCTAATTTGATATTTTCTTATTGTGTCAAGATGCTTCTATTTTGATGTTTTATCTGTGTTGGAGTATTTAACTTATTTTGACTTCATAGAGTCCTATGGTTAAAAGATTTGGGATATTTAAAGAAAGACTTTCAGTTCCAATATTTTAATAATTGAGCTTTTAATGATTGATATTTTAAATTAGACTTTTTTTAATTTTGGACTTTTAGAATTAATAAAATTAAATGTATCTATATATTTTTTAACATTTTTATTATTATTTCTGCTCATACAAACTTAATAGGTACACCATTTCCCTCCCTCCCTTCTCCTTCCCCCGAACCCCCTGTTCCCCTTCCCTCCACCTCTCCCTCCCCATCCTGCAGTGCCTCCCCCCCTATCCCCAGAGAGTCCTTTGATGTGCATGCCAGACTCTCCTCTGGGCCCTCCTCTCTGATGACGTACAAGGACCCAGTGGCATTTCCCTGAACCCTTTCCTGTGTTCCCCTTAACCAAAGGAACACTACTGTAGCTGTCAATTCCTTGTCTCCAAGGATCTTGGTGCCTTTAGCAAATGCTAGACTTTGTGAGGTCAATAGTGTGTTGGACATTGCGCAGGGCATGCAAAGTCCAATTATGATTGCTTCGGCCCTAACTTGTGTGGAGTATCTTGCAAATCATTGTTCCTCCCATCCTTTTGCTCTTACAATCTTACCGCCCCCTCTTCCGCAAATTTCCCTGAGCTTCAGGATGGGGAGAGATTAAGCTGGCCTAGTTCTAGGTGGTTGATATAGAGTCTCTGAAGTTCTGGATAGTGGTTTGTTGATTTTGTTTTGCAGTTTTGCTGCTCCTGCAATGCCCTTCACTCCATCCTGATGGGCATTGTATGTCACCCCCTGGCCAGAGACAAAAAGCTGTTAAACTGGAGTCTTGTTATAAGAGCACATTCAAGGGTAGATGTAATAAAATGTAAAAACAGTGAGGGACGGGTCAATCACCCATTTGCAAAATGATTACTTTTTATCTGCCAGACTATATGCCCTCCCCTTCTGGTGAGATCATACTCCCTCAGTTGTAAATGATCAGGAACGAATGTCTGTGAACTTAACCAGGTGTCTCATTACTTACTTGCCGTCCTTGATGGAGGCCTATTTTCTCCGCTGTAACATGGTCCCCTCTCTCCTTATTTCTGGTGTGGCCCTCCAACCCCATCCCTCCTGTTCATAATCCTTGCAATTACTGTAGGTATTACAGAGATTTATCTTTGAATGTCTCAAGGTGGGCTGGGTGGGTTTGGTACTAGGATCCACCTATTAGGGAGTACATACGGTGCTTAATCTTCTGGGTTTGGGATACTTCACTTAATATAATTGTTTCTAATGACATCCATTTCCTGGCAAATTCCAGTAATTCATCATTTTTGATGGCTGAGTAGTACTCCATTGTATAGATGTACCACCGTTTCCTTATCCACTCATCAACTGTCAGACATTTGGGTTGATTCCATGACTTTGCTATTGTAAACAGTGCTGCTATGAAAATAGTTGTGCTTGTGCTATTGAGGTAAATTTTTGCTGTATGGTGGGTTATTCCCAAAAGTGGAATCGCAGGGTCATATGCCATTTCAATCTTTAATTTCTTTAAGAATCTCCAGACGGCTCGCCAGAGTGGCTGTATGAGCCTGCATTCCCACCAGCAATGTAGGAGAGTTCCCCTCTCTCCACATCCTCTCCAACATTTGTTGTTGTTTGTATTGTGGATTTTTGCCATCCTGACCAGAGTGAGATGATATCTCAGGGAAGTTTTGATTTGCATTTCCCTGATGGCTAAGGAAGTGGAGCATTTTTAAGATATTTGTTAGATATTTTAATTCATCCCTGGTAAAGTTTCTTTTAAGTTCCAGGGCCCAATTTTTTAATTGGGCCATTAGTTTCCTTGGTGTTTAGTTTTCTAAGTTCTTTGTGCACTCTGGATAGTAGAGCTCTACCAGATATCTATATTTTTAAGATAACTTTTAACACCTATGGGGACAAGGATTGAAGTTTAAAAGTGCTATGTTTTTGTGTCAAGTTGACAAGGAATATATATAACTACATAGCCACCTAGAGAAGAAAGAAACTCATCACTCCTGTGGTTACAAGTTAATTGGAAATTGTGTAAATTAACTAATTTAAGTCAGACAGTACAAATTAATGAATCCTACATATGCACGTTGTAACAAGTCATAAGGTATTCCGAGATAAGCATGTATATCCCACTTCTGGTTATTGATTATTTATGGCACAAACATGTAACCAGTACTATTGAGCATGCAGAGTTTAATATTCTTTTCAAGCCCTATCCTTCCAGAAATGCATAGTGTGTATTCATAATCTGATGCCTTTCATGGTGAGCATGGCTTTTCATTCAGCCTATTTCCTTTTTCTTCAGATCTGTGCCCTCAGCAATTATTCATCTCACTTTCTGTCTGCCTATGGCAATGGGCCTGAATTGGATTTGGTGTTTTGCCCCATTCACAACACAGGAAACCTCATCACATGACTCACTTTAATTCCTGAAGGTCAGTCAGAACACTGAAGTCTTACAGAAGAAAGTCTTGTTCCTGAATCACTTTACAGATGTGTGCTTCTAAGTAGCCGCATAAAGAGTTATTGAGCAATAAATAAACTCTCCCTTGCTAAGCTTCCTGGAATTATTTAGGGTTTTTCTGTTACTATGACTGGCATTTACTATGTGAAGTGTTTTGCCTGCCCCTGAAAAGTTATAAATAACAAAGTTTTCTTTTTCTAGGCACAATAATGGTAATTGTGTAAACCTTGTATGTGTAACAAGAGGCCCAAGTTTCCAGTGTGTCCTTACTTAATCTTTCTTTACTTATCTCTTAAGATTTTATTTGTTTGTTTGTTTGTTTGTTTGTTTGTTTGGCATGTGCATGTAAATCAAATGGCCTACAAATTGATTTCAAATAACAACACTGGTGTCAGTTCTTGCCTGCCACCATGGGCTTCCAAATATTGAACTAAGGTTTCCAGACTTGAACAACAAACACCTTTACCCACTGAGGTATCTCTCTGACCCCCTCCAACTGATACTTTTATTCACAAATTTCTTTTCAGATTAATGAAGTGGGGGAAAAAAGGACAGAGTCTCAGTTCCCATAGAGATTTCCTTGAGAGTATGCAGGCACACAATAAATCAGAATCTAAACTGACAATGTAATATAGAGATGCTAAGTGTTGCAAAGGCAAAAGTTAAAGAGGAATCAAATGATATACAGAGATACTTAAATGAAATAGATATGATACTGTAAAACTGAATTAAATATTTAAGAATAATTCAGAAGACTGAAGATTATTAAGATCAGAAAATATAACCCAGTTATTTTATCTAAATAAGATTTTATTTAAATTTACTAAATGGTATAACCTCTATGTCAATTAAGATGCAAAAAGGGAAGCAATATTTATTTACTTACAGTGATGAAATTTTTGGAAAGGTGATTCTCATGAGATGAATGTCTCATTTAGCAGCCACTTAAAGAATAGTTGATAATGCACAGTACCTTGCTCATAAACTTTAAAGTGGCTTCAGAAGACAAATAGAAGACATATTTACTTAGTACAGAAATAATTTAAAATCTCCTGTCTATTAATATATGAGCAAAGGGTCCCAAAAAATCAGAACTAGTAGGATATATCTCTTTTGAAATAAATCTCTCTCTCATAAACATCTTTTGAAATAAGTATCTCTCTTTCTCTTTAAACACACACACACACAGACACACACACACATATGCTAAGCTACAGTTCTCCTTGACTTACAGTGAAGTCCTAATAAACCAAATTTGAGCTGAAACCATTGTGAGTTAAAAATAAATATCATTCACCTAACTTGAAGAAACCCACAGCTCAGAAACAGTCCCTTGTAGAGTGTCTGTGGCTATCTACAATTATAGGGCAGGTTCTGAGTTGAAATTCACTGACACTGACCACATAATAGGAGAGAACCATTCCATATATCACCAGTCCAGGAAATGATTAAAGTTCACAACTAAAAGTATAGTTTTTTACTGAATAGGTATCATTTTTACACATTAAAAAGTCAAAATAGTATAAGTTGATCTGTAAGTCAAGGACCATCAGCATAATTATGCCTGATAATATGCAGCACACATCAAATACTATATAAAACATGTAATACTATGGCATCCAATATAGTATCATGAAAAATGGCATTATGATACCATATTATTTAGAATTTTTATGCTACCCATTTTCTATTCATGAGCTTAAACACAAACCTTGGTTTTCATAAAGGTCTGGAAACAGACAGCTTCAATACTGTAGATCTCTTCTCCATGGGGGCTTTAAAGACCCCAAATCCCTTTTTTTTAACCATTATTTCTATACAAGTAGGTGAAGAACTTGAATAGGAAGGGGAAAGAAGGGCAGCAGTTCTTCCAGGGAAGGTATCCTGGAACTGAAACCTTCTCTTTTCATCTCACTGATAGATGTCCACATGTAACAAGATGCAAAAAATTGGAGAAGTGAGTAAGCAGATACTAGAAGTTATCTGCACAATTGAAATCTCTTTTTTTTAAGTCTATGAAAGACAGAGAACATGAACATTGTGAGCAGGCTTGAGTTTCTGTCACTCTGTGCTATTTAAATATGAATAACCTACAGATCTGAGTCTTAATTAATCCTCATAGTGACACTGAAGGAAATATTTCCACTTAGAAAATGAAGCAATTAGACAGGGAAGGTTACCCCATGGGTAGAAGCACTTGCTATACAAAGTTTGAATTCCAAGAACCCATGTAAAAGTCACATGCAACATCTTTATCACCCACCCCCTCCCCAGGTCTGTGGAAAATAGAATACAGAAAGAGTAGAATGCAGAAACTTGGAAGTCAGTTATTCTGGCTTATGTGATTGTGAAGGGAGAATATCTTGGTAAAGAATGGTAAAGAATGATACTAAAATTGTACTCCACTTCCACACATGTGCCATGCCCTATGTGTGCATCCATTTACAAACACGAACAAGTACACACACATGCACACACATACACACATATGCCAAAAGGACTTTTTAAAAAAGAAAATAAGTAAGGTTTATCAAGTCATATTCATTCATTCATATTCATTCCATATGATTATACATATATAAACCAAGAAATGTAACTCATCACAAAAATAGATTCAAGAGAAGAAATTACATGAGTTATACCTATTTGCTGATGACATGATTCTATATTTGAGAGACCCCAAAAGTTCCATCAGAAAGCTAGAGTTGATGTACATATTCATCAAAGTGTAAAGTGATAAAACCAACATACAAAAATTAGTTGTCTTCCTATATGACAAAAAAATTCTTTTGAGTAAACCTAATCGAGAAAGTGGGAGACCTGATCAATGAGAACTTCAAAACACTGAGAAGAGAAAATAAAGAGGTCATAAGAAGAAGGAAAGACTCCCATGCTCATGCATTAATAGGTTTAATAGTGTGAAAATGGTCTTTCAACCAAAAACAACGTACAGAATAATGAAATCCCCAACAAAGGCCCTAAAACAATGTAGTCTTTTCCCATTGCTCTTGGTAGTCCACCAGAACCTGAGAGTAGGGTCCTATTGCTAAAAACACCACACATACTCTGATTATATGGCATGAAGAAAAAAAGTTGGATCAGACCTGAAAGTTTTCTCTCTGATAAATACTTTTTATAGTGCAAAAGGCATTATGCAGGCTGATGATCATCAACTGTACTTTGCCATCAACAGTCTTACACAGCTGTGAATTCCTCAAGCTAAAATTAAAAAAAAAATTGGAAAGATGTGTCCAACAGTACAATAGTAACATGAATGTTATGGCAATAACTGGATACTTTATGATTGTATTTCAGGCCTGTTCCATAAGAGGTAACTCAAGCTAAGACCCTGTAGATTGGAAGGTTATAGGCCCTAGAGGAGAACAAACTATCATTGCTTTGTTATATGGGAATGATATCAAAGGACTTCCTAAATACTTATCAATATACCCATAGTTCAGTGAAGCCCAAAAACTTTCTTTTTTAATAGAAGGCATGCAATACAGGGAAGAACAATTGGATAAAGTATAGAGAATAAGTGACTATTCAGAACTTGTCCCTAAATAGTACATCAATATTCCCTGGACCCAAAACTCAGTGAATATTGTAGAATATGGACTATAAGAATGTAAAAGTCTGACAGTTGACAGAAGTGCCACCAAATAGCATCTTCTCTATGTGACAGAGTCTTTGCACCCACGAATTCAATGAACCTGTGTTTGCCTCTATAAGAGATGAACATTATTGAGCCTATCAGCATTCCATCATGGAAAGGGGGAAACCTCCTGAGACCCTACCGTCCTTGAAAAACTATTGATGGTTAATGGTGGCTCTATGAAAAGGAGCTGCTTTCTTTCGTGGTATGCCCACTGACACATAATCCATGCCCCAGCAAACTCCCAACACATGGAAATGCAACCCTTATGAAACTTAGTGGGACACACAAAGACAGAAATGAAAAGTATATTGGGAAGAAGGTTTTAAATGGGAGGAATGGGCTTAGGTAATATAGGTGAAAAATGACTGAAACTATATATATATTTTTTTTCAGTTATCAATCTGTCATGAAACATTAGCCGAATGATCAGGGGCAGGCCACTTAAGCTCTTTGAGCATTAGCTGCAAGAGATAATGAACATTCCCACTTGCCAGTGCTGCTCTAAATATTTGAATAATGCCTGTGCTGGAAAGGACTCTAAAATTGGGCACTGACAAAAGTTGTAGAAATGGTAATAAAGGTGGTCCCACTGCAAACAAAGGATTAAGAGACACTTTAGATCCAGCCCACATCCTCCATTTTGTTCTTATATTTTATTGCTATTCAAAATCTATTCCACAGGAAGTGTGGGGACAAGTTTACTATTGTTGCTTACATAAACTGACCTGGTACCAAACTGTATTCTAAATATTTCTGTTATATCAATAGACAGATACTAATCACAGATTTAATCAGAGAAACCTCTGTTTGGAATAAGTGCAGATGGTGAATGCAGACATGCGTGGCTGCTAAACTGCAGAGATTAAGTGATGGTCGAGTACTCAGCCCTAATCAGGGCATTTTTATACCACAACCTTTAAGTCTGTCTCCTGGGCATGGCACAGCCAAAGCAATCCTGATATAACAGCAGCTACAGCTGCTTGTGTTGGGCCTGCATAATACTGAGTGTCAGTGGTCAGTTGTGCATACAGGAGACTCACAGGGCCATACTCTTCCCTGCAGAGCTACTGGACTACTAATGGATTCTGAAGGAGGGACAGCCATTGCCTTCTGCCGTGTACCTACTGAGGAGCCCATACGCTTCTAATGGATAGTTCCAAACCCATGTCACACAGATGATATTGGTTAAACTCAGTGGACCTTTAAAAAGAAATCCAAATGTGGGTAATGAACTTACAGACAAAAGAGGTGTAACAGAGGTGGGAGAAAGACTAAACAGGTTAAAGTGGTTGCAGTAAGCAAGCAGACTATATACATGTATGAAATTGTCAGAGAAAATTCAACAAAACTTTAAATTAATTACTTTATTTATTTATAAGCAAACTTGATAATAGCCTTCTGAGATCTCACCAGTACAAGTTAAAATTTTACTTTTTATTAAACACAGGGCAAGAAGTGGAGAATCTGAAGACAATATCAGTGGCATTCAAAGAACCTATCAATACTGTGATTTAGTTCAATTGATAGGTATACTTTGCCATTCTTTGATAAATTTCTATTTAATAAGCAGCTAGTCTGTTCTATTGAAGGATTTGAGGTCTAAATGAAACAACTCACTGCTTACTGCCCACTGCCACCAGATTTTGCAAACAGCTCACAATTATCCTGCTTGAGATAGTAAGTTCCTGTTTCATTTTATTTCAGGGCTTCTGTAAAAGAACCTAGAATGTCTTTTTAACACTAAAGTCCTGGGCATCTTCCAAGGCCTATTGAGTTAGAATCTATCTTGGTGGAAGCTGGTCCATGCATGCATTTCTTGAGGCTGTCTGCTCTCATCAATGCACAGTAATCCAGATAGGGTCAGCACAATAGTTCTATTATGTGAAAAGCTTTGCAAACGCCCCCTGCCTTAACTATACCCAAGGATATATCAAAGAGAGAGTGAAAGTGAGAGACACAGAATCGATAGAAAATAAAAAAGCCTAAGCGTGAATGAATTCTTTCCAAAGTATCTCCACATCTGCCTATAAACCAAAGCCCACTCAGCACCCATTTGTATATCTAGAATTATAGGATCAGACTAGAAGTCATGGAGAGAAGGCAGAGAACTTCTGAAAAAGGACAAGCAAATCTCAACCTCTTCCACCATTCACCAGAGCTCAGCACCCTCTTGTCAATTGAGCAGAACTGACTGACGAGTACATTTTGCTGAATCATGCTGTGAAGGCATAGTCAGTAACTGAGTGGAGTTGTCTAATTTTAATGAGATCTTCACTTTTGAGACAATATTGTTTTGCTTTTCCATGTGTATATGTGAGGTGTTTGTGTATTTCGTGTGTTTTGTGTGTGTGTGTGTGTGTGTGTGTGTGTGTGTGCATATATGTAGAAGCCCAAGGTTGTTGGGAACCTTCCACCATCATTTTCTACCTTATTAACTAAGGCTGGGTCTCTTAATTGAGCCCAGAGACCACCAGTAAAGCTAGTCTGGTCTCACTAGCTAGCTTGCTCCAGGGATCTTCTGTCTCTGTCTTCAGAGTGCCTTAATTCGAGCCAGGCTGCCTGGCTCCCACAGCATTTATATGGGCTCTGGAAACCTGGACTCCAGTCTTGATGCTTACCCAGCAAGCACTATACCTGTTGAGCATCTCCTCAGCCCAGCTCTGGCTTTTAACCATGCAATGCTGGTACAGTAGAAATGACACAGCATCCATAATACTGCCTCATGCAGTTCTAAGTATGATCTACCAAAGACTTTAAACTTATCTATAAACTGCCAATGGAAGCTGTTTCCATGACAACTTTACTAGATTAAGAGATCATTAAGAGCAAAAGTCTCTTTAAAGATTTCTTTAAACTATGGGGCTGGAGAGGTGGCTCAAGGGTTAAGTCTCTGCCTTGCAGGCGGAAGGTCTTGAGTTCGGATCCTAGACCCCACGTATAGACGCCGGGCAAAAGCGGGGGCGGCCTGCGTTTCTGGTCCTGGTAGGGCGGAGCCTGTGAATCCCCAGGCAGAGTAAACAAGGAGGAGGTGGTTCCTGAATTCGTCCATGGTTCTACACACACACACACACACACACACACACACATACACACACACGCACACACACGCATACACGCATAACTGAATTAAATTAAAAAAATTTAAACTGTAGTAAATGGTATGACATAAAATTTACGTTTCAACCTTAGCTCAAGTATTCAGTTCAGTGGCACTAAATACATTTGTTTACATTGCCACACAGCTGACAACACCCATATTCAAAACTTTTCATCTTGCAAAACCAGAACTCTCTACCAGTAAAAGTAACTCCCATTTCCCTGTCTTTAACTATAGGAATACCCTTCCCATTTCTACTTTTGGTCTCAATTACTGATTTTTGTATCTCTCTTAAGTAAACTCATGCAATGTTATAAACTTAAAATCATATGGAAAGGGGAAAGTGAGAGAATGAGTACAGACTTATCTGAGTCAAACAATGCACACCGCCATTCGGAAACAGCTTGATTAGAAAAGGATGCAGAGGAAGAGAGAGGTTTAAAACATTGGATACTGCCAATTCAGCTTGGGGACATAGGGTAGATAAGAAACGTATGGATGAGAATCAATTTGTTAGTTTGGAACATGTGAAGCTAGATATATCTTGTAGACATCCAAGTACAGAATTTGAGTGGGGGGGACAATGACACAGTGGTCCAAAGTTGAAAGGTAAGGTCAGTGTAGAGATACATACTCTTCAACCATTATGGCATAAATAATATTTACTTATATGTAAATATTATAAAGTTAAAGGCCTTAATCAGATCACCTAGAGATGAATTAGTAGAATATATTTCCATTCACATACAATGTATCACTTTTTGTATTCTTCATTTGATGAGTGTTGTTGACTTAGGAAGAGAAGCATGTCATATCCATATCTTTGTATCTCATTCTAGCTATCAATCTGTCTCTCTACGGAAAAATCCCATATAAAACTGTAGGAAAAAATGACACTGTGCCTTACTTTTTCTTGAACAGACACACTAAAATTTCTGTGCTTTCCGACAAGCAAGAACATTTTTCCTTATAACTCATCCATAATTGAAAGCAAAAAACAGTTTTCTGTCATAAAGAACTTTTTATGTGACAATAAAAGAAACTTTGCGCACGTTAGTACTAGTTGTAAATAGCACCTTGAAGTCCAAAGTAAATGGATGAGCATGGAATTTCATTAGATTTCAAATTAGGACAAATAAAGTTGCATTATGGTGTGCTTACTAATAAATTGAATTCAATTAAATAACATTGTGTTTCTACCATGTGCTATTCTGTTCTGGAGGTAAGGACATAAAAATGAACAAACAAAATTGTAGGTTCTGCAATTCACAACCTAGCAGGGAAGGATTATAAACTAATAATTGCATATTGAATTGAAAGATGTTAAGGGGTGCAATGTGAATTCATAAAAATGAATGGTAACAACTCAATATGAGGAGTCAGAGAAGAATTCCTAGAAAAATCACATTTGAATCTGGAGAAGAGAGGCTACAAAACAACTTGGGGCATAATTTTCAACACAATGAAGGTAACTCAACATAGAAAACTGATAAGAGAGATATATTTGTTAGCAAGCTACTCCAACATCTCTAAGGAATCTATAAAAATATTTGAATTTTTCATAATGAAAAATATGCAAATTTTTGCAATCTCAAAAAAATATTTTTAAGCAGAAATTTTATGTATTAATCTGCTAAAATACATATATAATACTTGAAGGATGGTGGAGGCCCAGAAGCATCAAATGGAAAGGTTTCTAGCAGGGGAAAGAAACAAGGTTGAACTTGAAGAAACAAAGAAGTTGCCAAGAAACCCAGAAAACAGACCGGAACACAAGAGCAGACACTCTATTACCCTGAACTAAAACTGGGTGACAAGAGCAAATGGTCATAAGCACAAGGTCATAATGGTCAAAAGATAGAGAAAAAACATTCATTCTCATACGTAATCAGAAAATTACCTAGAGAACATTACCTAAGCTGTGTGCAAGGAGGACTCAGAACTTCCAGATGATAGATCTCCTATGTTGATTCAAACTATGTGAGGGTCAAGAGAACAGACAAGTCAGATTTGGTTTTATATACACAGTCTTCAATTAATTTCATTTGTTTTAATCTAATGAATCAGGCCTATGTCGCCTTTTGCTTTCATGGAAAAGTCTTTCAGAATTTAACTGAGCTTCATGTGGACATCTTAAATGTAACATTGGATGAGCAGTTGGGACATGAATCAGGGGTAGTTGGGATACAGATGAGATTTCTGTAAATCTAATGCTAGTCTTTGAAAAGAATAAATGTTAGATGGGTGGAAGGGAGGATGGAGGGAAGCAGAGATAGGTACATTTTTTTTCTTTTCAAATTTTTTATTACTACTCTTTTGTTGCTTTGTACATATATATAGTGATTTTATAATATTTTCACACCTTAATCTCCAATCCAATCCCTCTTTCCCTTTTTAATGTCCTTATTCCTCTTCCTATTAGAATACTTCTTCTTACCATCCCGATTCTCTCCTATGTTAAAGCTTTTTCACATGTTTTCCTCATTGGTTTCAGCTGTCAAAAAAGCTTTTTACTTAATAGAACTTTAGAATCCCAACTCTCAGTTTTTAAGCTAAAGGCACTGTCCATGGTGCTGTTATGTAGCAAAAAGCGTGATCGAAATTCCATGCCTTAGTAGACCTTGGAATCACCAAAATAAGAAGAAAAAAAAAAATAGAGACACAACCAAAATACACTGAGTTATACTGAGTATAGTGTTCTAGGTATGTGTGATAGTTGAATCAGGGCTGAGATCCACGCAAGAGCCTTCCAATATTATCAGATGTTGCAGTGTGTTCAAATCTGTTATATATGAAATTCATGAGAAATTTTAAACTTAATTTTAAACTTAGCCAGACCTTCTGTAGAATAATTAAATTAGAATCTCTGGATGAGAAAGCAAATCATGGTTATTTTTCTAAAGTTTCCTAGACATTTATAACAATCATTCAAAGGCCACAGGAGGGGATTTGAATCTAAGCATGGGAATATTATATAGTTTATGTTCAAAATGAATAATCTACAAGATTATTGCTAAGGGATTTATGGTTTCACCACACAGAAACACATAAATATCAACTTTTGCTATTGGCATTAAAACCAAACTGAATAACAATAGGTATGTCCAAACATTCAGAGGAAAGTATTCTTTATAATGTGCTTTTCAGAAGTTCTAGTTAAAAGTATGCAAAGTTGTTAAATGACAACCAATGTGTTTTCGTGCCAATAATTGCAATAATTACTTTAACACTGAAAGCATAACCTTAAGATAAGTTTAATCACATGGGAGCATATTTAGTAAATTAGTAAAATTAACAAAATGCTTGCTATGCAATCATAAGGACCTAAGCTTGATGCCCAGAATCCACTTTATATAAAAAAAAAAAGAGCATGGTAGCTTGAGCTTGAAACTTCAGTGCTAGGATGGAAATAGGTAGATCTTGGGGTTCACTAGTCAACAGTGTACCTGCCTAGCAGGTTCCAGGCCAGTAAAAGATGGTATATCAAAAAGCAAGGTACATGGCACCAGAAGAACAACTCTCAAGGTTGTTCTCTGGCCTCCACATATGCAGTCACACATGTGCATATGCACACAGGCACACGCACACACACACCACTCATACATGTGCACATACCAAAAATAAAAGAATAGATGTATGCAATTTAAAAACATGCAGTTTTCTTCGAATAGACAGCATCTTAATTTTTTCTTCTGCAAGCAAACCAAATCCCATATGGGAACTTGGTTTATTTTTTAAAGGTCAGCAGGAAAATGGGTTTGCTATTGTGTTATTGTGCTACTGTGCTAATCCCTCTCCCTATGGATTAAGAATTGCTCAAGAATTAAGATAGTAGTCAGTGAACAGAGATAACTACTCAAAGTTCGTTTATTGTTTGTTTGTTTATTTATACATAAAACATAATCATTTCCACTTTATTATTTTTTCCCAGAAGACAGTTTTGTCTTGTATTTTCAACAATCCAGCTCTTTCCTTGGGCTTGGGTGAAGGTCGAGGGGCACCACCAGCAGATGTAAATCCTGGTGAAAGTGTTCGGTTCTTTCGGCTTCACTAATTCAGTTCTTAGCCACCTTGCTGTGAATGGCACAGCTCATATAACAATGCAGCCTCACATAGAGCTTGGGGAGAATGTAAGCGTCAAAGACACTGGCTTCAGAAATGTCTCTGACAAAAAAAAAAAATTAATCTGACGGCAGTGCTTCCACCAAGTTCTGAATGACAAATTTATTTATGGCCTTGTCCTTGAGCATACATCGGGCACAATTCGTGCTTGGAATAGGATGTTTTGGCTTGCCCATTGTTCCTTCTTTCTTTGGTCATTTTGGAAGCTAAGACCCAAAAGAGGCTTGTAGTAATGTACCAAATAGGTTGAAAGAACAATAGCAATAAGAGACTGGTCATTCATAGAAAACCTGTTTATCTTTCTTTGGAGAGAAAAAGTAAGAATTCTGAAGTAGCTGTAAATGGCTCTTGAGTGTTCAACTATCTCAGGAACAGAAGTATAAATTGCACCTGTCAGTATGAAAGCATAAAAGGTCAGGTATAAATGTTATTTACTACAATCAAGTATCTTAAAACTTTCAAATGTTACATAAAGATAACTGCAAATAAATCTTGCATACAGGGCATCTTCTAGCTTGGGAATTACACTTCTTTAACTGTCTATGCACATCAGAAGCTTATCTTCAAATGCAAAAAGCCATCCCCACCACTGTCAAGGAACTCTCTCTGACATAGATTGTGGACACTAATTTCCAGTGCTTTCCTTGTCATTGGGTTTCTGTTGTTGCTGTTCAGCATTACTCTTGCAGAGGCTCGAGATGAGTCATCACAGTCACAGTGCCGTGTCTGGGTTCCTGGCAAGCAGAAGACACTATAACATGAGGGAAGGCTGAATTGACTCTAAATTTGAAGCCAATTTGATGTACTGTCCTTTTGTCAGAACTCAATCAAATGAGTTGAAGGGGTAAATTTGATGAACGGATGACTGTAATGATAAGTTGGCAGAGAAACAAATGAAGGCTACACATTAGCACAATGCCATGCAAATCATGAATTACAAAGAAGTACAAGCACCCATATAGGAATTGGAATTTCAATGCCCTTATGAGTCATTCAGGTCTTTCTACAACAGCCCCCTTGTACCACTACTATCACTGATGTCTTGCTTATAACAAAGAATTGATAATCATTGAACAACCTGTGTTAGATGAAATTTTGTGGTCACTCCCACAACTTTCATTCCTTAAACTATAATATGACATTCCTAGGTGCCTGTCACTGAATCTTGGGTCCATTCACAAATCTTTCATCTATTAAAAAAACTTTATCAAAAATGTGAACATGAAGAAAAACACTTCTGTCTGTTTCTAAACATACATTTTGTGTCAGTGATAATAAGAGCAAACAATATGGGGGAAAATAAAGAGGTTTAAAGACAGATTATAGATTTAAGTGGTAGGCTTAACTTTATCAGAAATGAGTGTCGGCGTTCAGTTGTAAAAGTTGAGCATACACTGACTGCCAATATTGTTGCATACTGACATAAAGGCCCCAAGTAAAGACATGTCACCGCCTGTATATGTGGTAATAGTGAAAGCAGAAGTATTTGTAAATATGTTAGTAAGTGATTTTTTTAAACTTACATAAATTTTTAATAATAATCAAATCTCACAAAATATTATGCCATACGTTTTACTAGGTTACATATGAGGTAGTATGCAAAAATTTTAATTAAAATTTCAATAATCTTTGACTTTTATAATTTTAAGAATTATTTGCATATCTGGTTGAACTCTCAGAACAAGACCAAATAGAGAGGTAGTATGTGCATGGCCATGTGAGTGTACATGTTTGTGAATTTGTATGTATATGATCTATGTCTTTCCCAATCACTCTCCACCTGTGTGTATATGTATGTTGTGTATGTATGGTCATCCATGATCACATATGTATATGGATATCATGTATGCATGCACATGTATTTGGAGTCCAGATGTCAATATTTGGTGTTTTCCTCTATTGCTCTAAAACTTAATTTTTTAAAAATTATTTTTATTTATTCAATTGTGCGTGTGTGTGTGTGTGTGTGTGTGTGTGTGTGTGTATGTATGTGTGTGTGAGTGTAGAACCATGGGCAAATTGGGGAACCACTATGGACGCCTCCATCTCCTCCTTGTTTACTCTGCCACGGGATTCACAGGCTCCGCCCTATCAGGACCAGAAACGCAGGCTGCCCCCGCTTCTGCCTGGCGTCTATACCTGGGGTCTAGGATCCGAACTCAGGACCTTCTTCCTGTAAGGCAGAGGCTTAACCCCTGAGCCACCTCTCCTGAGCCACCTCTTCAGCCCCTCTAAAACTTTTGAGACAGGATCTTTCAAAGAACTTGGAGCTTATGCAAAACTAGTTTACTACTAAGCTCTAGGTATGCTCCTATCACTCTTTCACCAGTGCCAGAGTTATAGGCATATGCCACTGTGCTCAAGTTTTCTTCTTTGTTAATTTCTTTCAGTTTGCTTTTGTCAGTGCCTGGGATCCAAACTCAAGTCTTTATGTTTACACAAAGCACTCGACTAACTGAACCATTCCCCAGGCTCTCTACTGATATTTTAAATAAGCAAAATGAAATTTACAGTTTTCAGTACTAGCAATCATTCTCTCATTCTATGAAAAACCTTAGTCAGGGATTAAAAGAGTCTATAACTCAAAATAAGTTCAAAATCAAAGAGAATTTATAAAAAGAGTCATAATATAAATCTCAACATAAAGCAAAGATTATCAGCAAATGTAAAGTGAATGGAGGCTGCCCCAAGCTATTCAGGTTTCTGCTTCACTACACAACAAATTGAACCATTAGTGTAGGGCACAGGAATGTCCATTTCAAGGGAGCACTGGGTCAGCCGGGTACTAATCTGTTTCATCAGCCCTGGAATATCATTTATCAGCTCACCCTGACAACAGGGATCTGAAATGGATTGGAACAGGGAAAGGGAAACCTGGATGACTGCATTTTCTTCAGAGCAAGAAGCTATGTAAATGACTTAAATTCAAAGCCCATGTTTTATTTATCAAGGTTCAAGTGATAAAAATTTAAGGGCAGTGTCAAGTGAGGCAGATAGATGGTTTTAAAAGCCTTGGGGATTGCTGCCATCTCTGCACCTCCCAATTTCCTAAGAAACATCATTCAACCTCCAAGTTCCACTTTTTACAGTAAAAACAAGTCCATTTATTTTCTCATTAGGACTTATGAAGAAAATAGTAAAAATAGTTAAAAAGCTATGTTTTTATAAGTGCTTGTATCATACACACAATCAGCAGGCACACAAGAACTCTAAATTTGATTGTCAACTTGACTGAATTGAGAAGCATTGGGAAGTTGGTAGATCGTGTTTCTGTGAAGGTGTTTCTATAGATATTTATTGATGAGAAGACTCACCATGAGGCTAACCTCACAGTTGGCCAGGGACCCAGAAAGATGAAAAGAAATATACAGACATATTATAGGCATATTCATATTCTCTATTCTCTCTCTCTCTTTCTCTCTCTCTCTCTCAATTTTGCTCTGCCATTCCCTTTCTGCCATGATAGAATGAAACTTTTAAAGCTGTTAACCCTTCCTGTGCTCAGATATTTCTGTCTTAGCAATAAAAACCTGACTACCACTAATACTTAAAACTAGTTTACAAAACAGAGCAAGGCTACCCAATCTCTACGATTATAACCAACAAGAATTCACATGCCCTACATGAGATTAGAATATTTTGATTGAATATGGATGCTGCCCCAGAAGGTACTCATTTTGTTGCATGATTCTGAATCATTTCACAGATGGAAAATGAGCTATCTTCCTGTGTGTTATCTAGAAGCAGCAGGACTTAAAAATAGTCAATGGAAAATCTATAAACTGTCATTATAACATATGTTGAAGTTACACCAAAATGAAGAAATTTGATAATGATAAATGTGATGAGATGAACAGCATTATTAATGCAAATAATAAGAAAAGAAATGAAATGGAGGACAGACAGACAGTTAGCTGATATTTACCCATAGTGGGTGGTAGACATGGAATGTAGTACAGAAATTAGTCTGCATGGTCTGTGTCCAGATGAAACTTCTGGGGATACACTATGAATCCATACTTGAAAGATATCTTGCAGCCCTTCCTTTCCACCTTTACCAGATGTTGTTCCTTCTTGGTCCTATCTGCACAGGACATGTAACCAAGGGTGGATTAGTAAGATAGATCTCTTGATCACCTGCTATATAACTCTTTCTTAGATTGGCCAGTGGAAATCCCAAGATCAAATCCTTTTCCAATGCTTCTACTATTCTTTTTCTTTCAATTTTTGGAAACATAGGGTCTCATGTAGCCCAGGCTGGCCTTTAAATCAATGTGTACTGAGGATTACCTTGAATACTTTATCTTCCTGACTTTACCATCCATGTCCTGAAATATATCACCACACATGCATAAAGGCCTTTTTTTACTTTTTTTAAATTCTCTGTCACTTTTATACATTTATACAATGAATTTTAATCATTTTTATAACACATTGCCCAAAAACGTTCCCTCTCCTTCTCCAACTGAAAGCCTACTTTTCCCCTAATAAATCTTTCTCCTGCTTTCGTGTCTTTTTGTGTGCATGTTGGCCACTGACTTTTATGAGGATTACTATATTAATATGTTCATGGACACTTACAGAAGTATGGATGATGTATTAGTGGGTGTATCATTAAAGAAAGTGACTACTCTTCCCACAGTAACACTAACCACCAATAGTCCTTCAAGGAAGGATGTGGCTTCATAACTACTTCCTTTTTCTGTGATGAAATGTTGATAAACTCAATCCTGTGCAAGTTCTGTACTGGTAAACACAGCTGTATTCAGCTTATGGGTGCCAAGGTCCTTTCATGTTCAGAAGACACTGCTTGGTGTTATTTCTCCTAACTATCTGATTCCTTTATTCTTTTTGCTTCATCTTTCATTATATTCCTTTGGGCATGGGGGTATGAGATTTAGATATTCCATTAAGGGCTGAATACTCCATAGTCATTTATTCTTTCCAGGAAAGATATTTTTTCAGGTGAGTAGAAGCCAGAGTGCCTCTTTGACCTTGACATGACCTTGGCTTATCCAGTGTTTGCAAGTGGCCCTTTGCTGTCTTCCCTTTGTCATCACTGCATATTTTCTTTTTTGAAAAATTAGGTTTTTGGCTTACTACCTGTCAATCTTGACAACTGAGTTGCTAATGTGTGAGATAAATAAATGTAAAAATTCACTTTAAAGTTATTTCCAAGCTTTTAAGGCTATTATCATCTTGCAGGAGATTATATTTTTTAATATAAGAATCACTCTTTCTTGTAGCATTCCTCCAGAGAACAAATTATAACTGTTGCCCTGAATCCCTACAGTAATGATCAGGTGCTCAAAAAGACAAAAGGGCATTAACAATTGTCAAAGGACACCAAATTTCAGTTAGCAGAAGCAAGTTGAAATGCATTGTTCAACATGTGATCACAGGTAAGGAAAAAACAGATTGTGTATTTGAAAATTGACAAGTATATTTTAAGTGCAAAAATCAAAACAGGTGCAGTTATATGTATGCTAATTAATTTAAATTAGTCATTGCACGGTTGCAGAAAAGCAGGTAGCAGACAAATATCAATGATTTCACTTACATATAGATCTAAAAAAGAAATTAAAAAGAACCATGGCCACTAAAGGCAGTGGGAAGGAAAAGATGATGAGAGGGGTGAGTTGGCCAGGGAATGGAAATTTTTATTTACAACCACTCACTGGCTGCACAGAGTATTATAATTAATATGCACTATGAAGTTCAGAATCGCTAAAAGAAAAGGTAGATTTTCAATATTTTCATCACAAAAGATGTGAGTTTATGAACCATTAGTGTTAATGATCTCATGTAATCCTCTCGCAGTGTAAGTGTGCACCAAAACATTGAATTAAACACTATACATAAATTTTAAATAGTGTTGTAGACCACAAATGCCAATGAAAACTAGCCAATGAAAACTAAGCTAAAATAATTTTAAAAATACACTTTATCATGGTACCTGGAAGATGCTAGGGACCTAATAAGTCATAATTAATACTACTTTAAATATAACAATAATATGCTAATATTTAATACTTATTCCAGTCTAATATTCACAGAGTGAATGTAAATATGAAATTGTGGTAAAGGAATTATGTTTTTTCAAAGTTAAAAGAAAGTTATTGCTCTTTGTTCATTCTACTTAAACTGGAATATCCATCCTTGGATCTTAATTTATCACTATATATTGTGATGGTTAATCTCACTTGCCAATTTGGTGAGATTTAGATTCATCAAAGCAAAGGTTTCTAGGCACACCTGTGAGATATTATCTTGATTAGATTAACTAATGTGGGAAGATACATTTTATCTATGGGAAGGGCTATCCCCTGGGCAGTGTAAAGATGAGAAAGCAAACTGAGTACTTCTTGCCATAATGGATTATCACATGAACTGTGAATTTTTTTAAATTTTTTTATTATTTATTCAATTGTGCATGTATGTATGTGCATGTGTATGTGTGCGCGTGTGTATGTTTATATGTGTGTCTATGTATATATGTGTGTGTATGTATATATGTGTGTGTATGTATATCTGTGTGTGTGTAGGACCACAGATGAATCCGGGAACCACCATGGACGCCTCCACCTCCTCCTTGTTTACTCTGCCTTGGGATTCACAGGCTCCGCCCTACCAGGACCAGAAACACTGGCGGCCCCATTTCTGGCCAGCGTCTGTACATGGGGTCTGGAATCCGAACTCAGGACCTTCTGCCTGCAAGGCAGAGGCTTAACCCCTGAGCCACCTCTCCAGCCCCCTGAACTGTGAATTAAATAAACCTTTTCTCCCTTAAGCTGCTGTGATTAGGGTATTTTATCATTGCAACAAGAAACTAAACTAAAACCTGTGCCAACAAAATTGATGTTTATGATCTCCAACACTGGATACAGGAGTTAGAGAAAGCGAAAACAGTCCTCAGAATCTTCCTGCAGAGACTTCCTGCAAGACTTTACCAGAAAGATCTACTCTTAAGATAAAGGGTTGAAGAACCAGTTCCCTTTTTCTTTGGTCTGATCACTGTTGCTAAATGACAAGCAAAGCTGTGTAGATCAGTCATTTAGGTCCTGGGAACTCATGTGAATTCTGAATTTCCTTCAAGGTTTCTCCCCAAGAGAGATGATGGTTACAGATGAGAGGGGTGTATTTCTGAAGTGTTTATTCCATGAGGGTTTCCTGTTTCCAGAAACCATATGGCTCTTGATGTTTTGTGAAAATTGAGTTCTTGCTTATGAGAAGAAATTGTCTCATGAGGAGGCATGTTTGTGCTGGTGTAAATTGTAGCTCTGAGCCTGAAAAGCTGCTGTACCGCAGTGACATCCAGGGTGGAGAGTAACAAGCCACGCAGCATACATAACTCCCTTGCCCTTCATGCATCAGAGTAAGTCAGTGATAAAAAGCAACAGTCCCAATGGCCTGGCTCAGCCTTCAAATCGGGTCCTCCAGGAAGAAATCATGTCATACATGAGCACTTTCCATGACAATCTGTTAGTCTCCACTTAGATTAATTATGATTGTAGAAAAGGCTTCACCCTGCCAATGAACTTCATCAAAAAAGCCCCATAAGGCTGTCTACATTATTATTGCTTGCTTGACCTATCCATTCTTCAGCTTCACCTGAGACATACCCATGGGATTCTTACTGACATTTCCAGAAAGCCCACCATATAGTCCTTAAAGCGACCAAATAAAACATCGTTCAATAAATCAACTTCTGCATCCCACACTGAGTCAGCGGCTCGCTCCCTTATGATGGTACTCTATTCTGATGCCCCCATCATACATTTATAAGATCCTAATCCGCAATTCATTTAATGCAAATAGCCTATCAAACCGCTTGACTTGGCAACACAGCACAAGGCAGGATAATGGCCATGCTCTTGTGCCTGCACCACTGTCTGAGAGTTGCAGCTCACGTTGTCATGGAGGATTCACATCTCATCTAGTTCAGGAAGAGGTAAAAATTCAAAATTCCAAGTATTATTTAGGCTGAATACTGATTAATTTTATACCATGAAAAGCCTTAAAAGTTCCTGAGTTGAACCACTTTAAGTCAGAGACTCTTAATTGATGCTGATATCACATTCTGACAGTGTGTTATGACTCCTTCCCTGTGACTGTTTTCTTTTAGGTCATCTTTCTGAGTGGAAATAGGTCATGCACTGAAAGAGAATGAGGAATGATGTGGAAATTCATTTGAAATCTTTGTCTTTATGAGAACAATTATAAATTCTAGTTATAGAAAGGCATGAAAAAAAGTGGTCAGTTTGTCAACATCCTTTTCCCAAATTATTTTTTTTTCATTTTTCTCTAACAAGTCTTTATTTTAAACTCTTGAATAAGGGATTGTTCTGAACACATCTAGGATTGTTCTGAACACATCTGTCCTAGATGTGTTCAAATAGCATTTTTCTCTCATGTATTTTTTATTTGTTTTTTAAATTTATTTTTACTTATTCAGTGTAGCATTTTATCTTAATACAAAATTCATTTACCATTAAAAGTCCTTTCTCATCCCATGTAGAGAGAAAGAATCTTTCACACATTGCTTGTGGGAATGCAGGCTAATACTATCACTCTGGCAATCAGTTTGGCAATTTCTAAAAAATAACTTTTTTATTTTTTGAATTGTCATATGATCCTGCTATACCATTTCTGGGAATAATCCCCCATAATTCAGAAATTCACCACAGTGACACAAGCAGAACCATGTTCAATGAAGCATTATTTACAATAGTAAAGTAGTAGAATCAACCCAAATGCTCAACAGTTGACAAATGGATAATGAAAATGTGGTACATTTATACAATGGAATACTAACTCAACAATTAAAAAAATGAATTAATGAAATTTGCTGGGAAATGAATGGAATTAGAAAAAAATTACATTGAGTGAAGTATCCCAGACACAGAAAGTTAGGTACCATATGTAATCCCTAATAGGTGGATTCTAGTACCAATGCCACTTAATGGCATATTCAAAGGTAAATCTCTGTAATACCTACTGTAATTGCAAAGATTATAACCAGGAGGGAAGGAGAAGGAGGACTTTCCCCCCAAAAAGAGAGAAGGGATCATGCTTCAATAGAGAAAATAGATCACCATCAACTATTGCACATAAGTAGTGAGACATCTGGTGAAGCTCACTCTCATTTCTTTACCTGGTCACTTGCAACTGAAGAGGCTTGACCTCACCAATCAAGGAGGATATAGGGATTGGTAGATAGATAATAACCATCCTGCAAATGGGACACTGACCCCCCCCCCCTGATGTGTCCTACTCCTATTCTTCCATCTACCTTTGAGTCTTCTCTTATATTCAGATCTTCATTTAAACAGTCTTTTATCTTTGGTTAGGAGGTGACCTTTGATACCAATCAGGATACAGCCAATGGTGGTACAGGGAAAGCAAAACTAAAACCAATAACAAACCATAATTCAGAACACCAAAGATTCTACATTAATCACCTGGAACCAAATCAGCCAAATCTTTCCCCATTCTAAAGCTCAGGGAACCTTGTGGAAGAGGGGGCAGCAAGATGGTAAGAGCCTAAAGATGGCAAAGACCAACAATATGCAAGATACGCCACACAAATTAGGGCTGCAGCAGCCAGGACTGGACTTTGCCTGACCTGCACAATGGTTGAAATGTCAATGACCCCTCAAAGTCTAGCATGAATCATAGGGGAGAAGGCTCCAGGCAATAGGATCCTTAGAGGCAAGGGATTAACAGTTATAATAAGGTTCTCATATTAATGGGAAGCCCAGGAAATGGCTCTGGGCTATGCTACTGAGTCTTTACCCCTCACTAGGGTGAAGGACTCAGAGGGAGGTTTGGCATTCACACAAAAGAATGCTCCAGGGGATTGGAGGGTGGAAGGGGGAGGCACTGGGAGATGGGGAGAAAGAAAAGGGGATAAAAGGAAGGGGAAAAGAGAGGGGGAATGCAAGGAGGGAATGGGGAGAGGAGGAGGGAGGGAGAGGACAGGGGTACCTACTGAATTTATATGATTGGGAAAAAATAAAATGTGGAAGAAAAAAAAGTCCTTTCTCATCCCAAAGTTATTTTTAAGCATCTTAGTTGAAAATAATACTTTTTTTGGCATGTGTGTTTGTGCGTGTGTGTGTGTCTATGTATGTGCATATGTGCATGTCTGCGTGGATCAGAGAGCACTGAATGTACCTATAGAAGCTCAAGGATTGCACTCCCTCATCCTTGCTTTCCTCTGGAGTCTCCCAGGCTCTGTCTTCCAGAACCTCCATTTCTGTCTGATATTTTCATGTGGGATCTGGGATATGAATTCAAGACTTCCAGCAGGTTAGGCAGAGGCTTAACCGCTGAACCACTTCTACAGTCCCATAAATACATTTTATATTTGTAACTTACTAATGTTTTTCCTCTGCTAAGGTTTATCCTTCTTTGAAAAATAAATTCTAGAGAGTGCCTACTTTATAAATTCCTTACCAAATAATTTTGGAGAAGAGATTCATACATTTTGGCATTAAAATCAATTGGAAGACACTTGAAATCAGACTCCTGGAGTCCACTTTCAGAGTTTGAATGTCAGTGGGTCTCAGCTGGGTCAGTTGGAAACTTTAGCAGCTCCTGCAGCCATACTGTACACCAGGAAGGCTATTTCTGGCCAAGTCTGCATCCAACATCACCCTCCCAGAAGTAATAATATAGCTATTGGTGGAGGAGCCTTGAGAGAATCAGTTGACTGTTTCTTTTTCTTTTAGCCAGGTCAGGTTCTCTCTTTCCAAGAAAAGCTTAAGAAAACTAGTACTGAAAATAACTAGGAATTGTCCAAAAATGATTTTCCAAAGTTAAAAATTTAAGCTAGCACCAAAATGCAACAAGGACTGAAGAAAATAACAATGGAAATAGGGATAGGTAAAATGGGCCCAAAAGAGCATCAGAGAGAGGGAAATGCTGTAAATGAAGTAAAGAATCATGGAAAAGGATTGCAATGCAGTGGAGAGTTGGCTAGTGTTCAGTGAATTCTAGTGGCCTTTAGGATCACTCTTTTTGGAGAGATAGCTAATGTGCAGTGTGTTCCAACTGTGCATTTAGGATGGCTCTCTCTACTTGGCAGAAAACTCGTTTCCTTTGGGAAAAAAACATATGTCTTAGTCTCATATTCCTGTTGCTGCAATGAATACATGGCCCAAGCAATTTGGAGGAACAGGGACTTGTGATTTTAGATTACAGTTGGTTTTCATGGCATTAGAGTGATACCAGCATCAGAAGCCAAGGAAACGGTACATCACAACCTCGTGAAGAGCTGAGAGAGAGGCAAGGACCCAAGGATGTCTTTAAGTGTGCCAGTCTGCTAAGGCCTGCCAGTTCCCACTCCGTCTTATCCACCTGCCCAGGGAAGTGTCTCACCATGCCCTGTGCCCTGCATCTTCCCATGATCAGATCATCTCTTGTAGGCTTCTCAAAGACTTGCCGTAACCATATAACTCTGCACAGGTGTGCCTACACGCTCACTACTCAATTGTCAAAGTGAAACCAAAAAGAACTGGCACCATACATGAGTCAGTGATTATCTCATTCCACAGAGTCCAAGCTCTAACCTTTGGTGAATAGTAAGTAAATCAAACAAATCTAGATTCATCTGTGTATGGATTGCTAAACTACAGGCAGTGAGCCAAATCTTACCCACCTTATCACATAGGGGAATGACTGCTTTTTGTTTATAATATTGAGAATTAGATAAAATAGTGCTCCAACATGATATATAAGGCTATAAATAAAGCATCATTCCATAGAAATCCAGTAAAGGGAGAAGAACTACAGCTTAGTAGTCTATTATCTTCATTAAATTGAGACTAAATTCCTAAAATTCCTTTCTCTGAAACTATATGATCTGTCAAACCAAATAAATTTTACAACGTTTCTTATCTGGATCCTGCCTTCTCTTTTCTTAAGGACATTTACTTTAGAACCCTGGTGATTGTGTATTAATTCCCTGTTTCATTGAACTGAGAGTGTTGTCAGTTCTAAAGCCCAACATCATCTTTCTTAAGGACCCAGAAGCTAACCTTTCTGAATGTAATCATTGGGCAAGATAACGTAACATCTCTCACTACTATGGGAGAGTATAGCTCTAACATCTGTGAGAATCTTGATTCAAGTTCTAAAACTAGTGCTATAGGCAAGCACAGATCAGAGTTGGGGGGAACCTGCTAAATTTACATGGTTCTTATGTCCCAAAACAAAGAATAGTAGTAAGGACACATGGTTAAAGATAGAACTAGTTCTATTCCTGCAATATCAGAAGTCAGCTAGGGGGAAAAGAAAGGTCACAATCTCATGACCCTTGTATAGGCTATAAACATCACACCTACCTCCCCTATGACTGCACACCCTGGCATTTTCTTCAGCATGCTTTGTTACAGACATCCCAAGCACTGAAAGGTTTCCTGTCTTGTTAGATGACTTCTTTCATACCTTGATGCAGATCTCTGGACCCAACTTTTCTGCCACAACACTTCTATCAAAAAGGTAAGAGGTTTCTCTTCCTTTTGAGTCAACAAATATAAATGACCACAAACAATCTCTCTCTCTCTCTCTCTCTCTCTCTCTTTCTCTCTCTTTCTCTCTCACCATTCTGCCATCTATCTTGATGGGATTAAACTCAAATTGGTTTGTAGTCTCTCTCTTATTGCAATAACCTTATCTAAAGTCTTCTTCAAGTGTTTACTATTGTCTGACAATTTTTGCTTCAACCTCTCCATATCTCCTTATTAACATTGTTCATTTGAGACATTTTCTTTGGCATAGAAGAGCAGTGAGAGAAGGTACATTCTGTTTCTGTACAAATTCCTCAGCATCTGTTGCATCTCATTCTTCACTATCATTACAGTTATTCTTCATATTGCTGATAAATTCATAACCAAATATATTATAGGGGAACAAGGGGTTTTATTGTCTCTTATGATGCTTGGTTACAGTTCTTAGTCCAGCTTGGCAGGAGAGCTCTCACTAGTAACTAGGATCAAGGGAACTGGCCACACCATATCCACAGGACTGCTGAGGGAGGGACAATCCTTACTTGCAGAAAAGCATGTCTGGTCGTGTATGCCAAAGGATGCTAACTTCTTTAACTGGTTCCTTCCTTCTTATTCACCTGCCCCAGGAACTAGCCCCATCCACCATGGGGCCTCCATCAGTCAATCTCCTGCAGATTTGCCAAGGGGTTAATTCAGCTTCTTTGTAAGTGTGCCCAGAGCCCTGAACCTTCAGTTGTCAAGTTGATACCTGTATCTAACTATAAAAGCTATCAACAGATCCCTGCCTAGGATTTGCAGCAACTAGGACTGAAATAGCTCACATTCCTGAAAAATCTCCAAAGCTCTCCAAAACCTGAACATAAGCTTCTACAAATGGTTAGTAGCATCACTGAAGTGGTGGAGAAAGTTATGGAGATGGAGAGAAGGAGATGTGTATTCCAATTCATTCTTACTGATTTCATCTGTGTGCATTTTCACACCATACCTCAGATCCATCATTTATGTTTTGCTTTGTTTGCATTTGTTATTATTACCTTCAAGCTGTGTACTAGGATGGGAGTAATAGCTGAACAAGAATTGCTTAGCAAAATGCCACAAGGGCTTAATGGAAACTGTCAGAGTGAAAGTTAAAATATTCTAGTTGGAGAGTTGAATCTAAAATTGCAGAGAGGAGCAGTACTCTAGAATCTTACTTGACCTGCATAAACAGCTCAACTCTAATTCAGTGAACTTAAAATTGTTAAAATGTTACAGCTGAGAAACCATGTCCTTCATAAAATTTTCCGGAACATGCTGGGTCACAGATCAGAACTCTTCAACTGAACAAAAAGCCAAGTATAGTGAGAAAGGGAGTGAGGGAGAGAAGAGGGCTTATTACATAGATTGTGAGTATCCCAAACTTCCCCAATAGAATGTATGTATACCTTCTTGCCAGAGTAACTGAAGTGAAATAATCAGGCTTTTGTCAAACTGTAAGACACTGGCTTCTAACTTAAGCAAACTCATTGAAACCAAAATGTCACTGTGGAGCACCAGTGATGGTAGGTGCTGATGGAAGTCAGAGATCCATCAGAGTTTTGTGCGGAATTTACAGAATATCAGTGATTCTTCAATCCACCCTATAAGTAACTTCCCTGTTTCTAGAATGTATTGTTGGATCAAATATGTACAACAAATAGCAAAATTCCTATTTTGATTTCTTAACTTGAGAAGTAAAGATTGTTCTGTTAGGAAAAGTCAAGTGGAAGAATCCAGACTGGCCTATAGTAAGCCATAAAAATCTTGCATTCCAGAGAGATTGGGGAAATTATTGCATTGGTAAGGACATAAAAGGTTTGAAGGTAGTGATTCTGATCCATCTCACGCGACATGGGAATTTGGCATATTTTGGAAAAGATATGGCAGATTTCTATATATTTTACCACATGGTGACTATAACATCTATTCCTGTTTTAGATGTAGTTGACTGCATTATGAAAACAAGATAGCATATCTATTCCCTAGCATATGGCAATAGTTCACTGATCCTGCAAGTGTTCTTTGTTCCAATCCTATTAGTAAGTCCATTGCAAAAGTTTCTCTTCTACTAGTTAAGTAGCATTGACTCAGTATTATTCTACCTCAGAGCTACATTACTTTTCCGCTTTATGTCATAATCTATTCTGTAAGGAACTTGACACCTCTGTCTTTAGTATTATGATACTAAATATTTTTATTGTAATATTCACCTGATTTATAGCAAAAATATGTAGTAGAACTATTGTAGGCTTTTACTAAAAAGAAATAGTAAACACTGTAATCAATGGCTGGGGGACATGTAAATTCTAAATTTATAAAGACTAAATGTACAGATATTTTCTCCAAAATGAAGAGTGAATTTCAGCAATAGACATCTCTACTATTAAAGAAAGAAGTATTTGATCTTTTTTGAATAGCAAGTGCAAACCATGCCCTATTTGGACTTGATACTCTGACCTAGTCATTTTACAAACTTTCTGTGTTGATAAAAGCCCATAACAAGAGAAATACCTACAATATGGTCAGGATACCAAGAAATATATTCTATCATTTGGACTGTGTGACTCCAAAAAAGGACTACTTGCAAAATGTTTGAAAGAAAACATCATGAAGTTCTTCCTGACCTTAATTTTTTTCTTTCACAAAGTTTTAGAGAAAAGTATGCCTCCTTTGACAGATAATTGTTATCCCTCTGAAAATGTCTCAATTGGATGTAGTAGTGTACAGTTACTCCTAGCATGTGGAAGTTAAAATCAAGAGGATCTAGAGTTCAAGATTAGCCTCAGCTACATAGCAAGTTTGAAGCTGGCCTGGGCTGCATGAAAAACTGTCTCAAAACACAAAAGAAGGAAAGACAGATTAAGTAAAGAAAAACAAAAGAAGGAAGAAAGTGAAAGAAAAAAATTTAAAAATTTTAAAAATCATCAGAGGAAAATAGTTTGCTGAGATTGAGTCCAATCTATTGACTTGACAAGTAAATTGTACAAGCATGAATTACAAATTCACACATCATTTTCCTCCAATATTGCCTTCTCCATTTCAACCTGTAGCACTGGCTTCATGGAGAGTTGATTGGAACAAAAGAAAAGAAATGGATCTGGTGTGCACATCTGTAGAACATCTCAACACAAACCACACAGGGATGTAGATCCAGCATGGCATCTCTGGCATGTACCTGAAGATTAGACATATCAATATTTCATTCGTAGTGGAAGAAGAGGTCTTAGAACACTTGGCAATGTAAACAAACCTTACAAAGTTCAGAATGTTACTGAAACTTACAAGATTTACAAAATCCCTCACCAATATTATGCGATCATTAACAATGGTTGGGAGAAGGACCCTCAAATGTCCAAATCCATTGCAAGTTCTTGAGGAAGTTCCAGGTTTTGTGAGTCAACACTTTTCAGTGACCCAGCTGCTTTGGAGTCACTCTTGTTCCTATAAGAAATCTCTTAACTATATAAGTAACCCTAATAAGTAAGTAACTCCAGTAAACTCATTGGTTCACTACTCTAGACATGGGTAGAATCATTCCTTTAGTGTATTGCAGTACATTCACCTGAGGTGAATACAGATTACTCATTAGACAAAATCATTCAGTAATACTGATGAAGGAAAACTTACCTGGTGGTACTAATATCCTTATGCAGTTTAACTGATTAATTATTTTACCTGAAAGGGGAGATGACCAGAGCATAAGCTATACATTAAAGACTAATGATTGATTTGTCAGGTAACCAGGGACTTGAAAGAATTATAATGGTTGATAGACAGATCAGAGAAAAAATAGGAGGTTCATCTCTCTGAATGTATAGCATATAACAATATGTGTACAAACACTAATGCCCTCCAGGAAATGTCTTCACCAGAGGATCTCAACAGTAAGTCAGAAAAGATGTTTCCTTCCCAGTAGGCATCAGTCAGCCTTTTTCCTAAAGGAATGGTCTCATGAATGAACTGTACAGTGTAGCAAAAGTAGGTGTTTTCCATGTGTTGTAGTCAGTGCTATGGTCCCTAGTCTCAGAAGGAACTAGTAAGACATCATTCTTCAGGGAACCAGTCAGTTACCACCTAGAGTATTGTAGACACACCATTACTTCCAGCATAATTGGAAAGGGGCTTTGATTTCACTAGAATCACCATTATGGATACCCAATTTGCTATTCCTATGAGGAAGTGTCTCTAGAAAAACCTTCATCTGTGAATCAAAGAAATTCCTTTTACACATCTTCATATTTGTCAAAGTAGTTCCCCTAAACAAGAAATTCACATTCTGGGTAGATAATAATTGACTACATCCATAGAATCCACCAATTTTCCTAGTTCCCATTATGAAGAATCAGCTAACTTTTTGAAGTCTCAGTCACCATACCAACTAGGTAACAATATTTCTAGAGACTTGAATAGTGTCCTGCAGGATGTATTTTAAATCATCCAATTAGCAACCAGAAACAACAGCCAGTTTTACAGAGGCAAATTTGTCTATCTAATAATCAAGAATAGAAATGGAAGTGGCCCCTTTTATCATTATTGAAAGTCATCTAGCAAAACACCTTGTTTTCCGTTCCTAAATATTAGGTTTGTTGGTCTAAAAGTCACAGCTTCCAAGAAAACAGAGCTTCCGTTAGCTGGCAAAGTAAATATTTCATTACATTTAAATCTGAGCTTCACACCTGGATGCATTTGACTAAATGTGAAGAAAATTTATATCTCAATGTAAAACCTATATGAGTAGAGTTTATTTACATACATATTTTAATATACCTACATAACAAAAGCTTATATTTAGCAGATTACTGTTCTGTATCAGGCAGACAAAGACACTGACACACAGTGGTTCAATTATTTGCAAAAGTTACATAGGATGTGAACATCCTATGATTGAAGTTTTCTCTGATTCCAAACATTTTCCCCAGAACCAAGCTTACATCATCAGACAACTCTTATCTCAGGGTTAAAATACTAAACAATAAGGTGAGACCCTCTATGCCTAATGTGTGAATTTATTCTCATGTGCTTGAAGACATAGATGACAACATAATTGAACAACTGGAAAAAAGTGTAAAGATATAAACTAAGTGCAAATAAACAAAGCAAAATTCTGGAAGTGTACACAGCACTCTTGTGTTCATGTCCATACATTAACTATGGTGAAATTCTGTCAAAAGCCAAATAAACCTATTTTCCTCTTTTTATTTAAATTATATCCCAAAGTGTGAGTCCCAGCTTTCCATCTTTAATGAAATAGAGAAGAAAATAACTGTTTCATATGTTATAATAGAACAGGAGAAGACTTACAGAACATGAGTACCCTGAATAGCAAGCTGGGAGAGAGCACTCAGAGCCTTTTAAGGACTAACATAGTGTGGCTAGAGTCTTGATGCTACAATTAAACTGCACATTTTGAGTCTTGCATCTGTCACACCTGTTACGACAAATTCCTGAACTTCTCAGCAGATGTGTGCTCCTCTAGGGAGCAGGTTGGTAACCGTGAGGAATTTCAGGTGTGTTCATATTTTCAAAGAGGTTTAAAAATCAATTCACATGACAAGGCACTATATTAGATACACATAATTAAATCAAATTAAATACTTTTCACACTCCAGAATATATTGTGGGACACAGTAAGGCAAAGGTCATCTCCTTTTTGAGATTGTTCTCACTGATTCAACTAACAAGTCTTTTGTAACACCTGGGAGGTTCTCAATCAGACAACTAAAAGTTGGTAAAGAGAACTGGCATTAAATATGAGCTGGCAGAGACTACATTATTCTGATCCTGTACTACATTATATCACAGGAACATACTGAGGTATTGATTTAGTCTATAAAGCACAGATCATTGCACAGATCATGCAGTGTATTTCTATGTAAAGTATACATAATAATTTTGCACCTGTCTACAAAGCCTTTGTATTAGTCAGCATTCTTTAGAGGAATAAAACTAACATATTATATATTAAATATATTCATAAATATATGTATGTATGAATTTGTTGGATTAAATTGCAAAATAAATCAGAGTAGTCCAAAAGCAGTTGCCTCTAGCTGCTCAGTTCTTCTTTTTTTATTTTTCTGCTCATACAAACATAATAGAAAGCCCTGTCCCCTCCCTCCCTCCACCCTTCCCTGGACCTCCCTGTTCCCTTCCCCCTTTGCCCCTTCCTTTCCCCTCTCCCTCCCTTTCTCCCAGTGCCCCCTCCCCTCATCTCTGAAGAATCCTTTAATGTGTATATAAAACTTTCCTATGGGTCCTCCTCTCTGATGAGGTGTAAGGACTCAGTGGCATTTCCTAGAACTCTTTCTTGTGTCCCCCTTAAGTATAGGAACACTATTGTGACTGTTAATCCCTTGCTTCTAAGGATCCTAGTGCCTTTAGTCCATGTTAGACTTTGAGAGGTCAATGATATGTTGGTCATTGCACAGATCATGCAGTGTCCTATTATAATTTCTTCAGCCCTAACTTGTGTGGAGTATCTTGCATATCATGACTCCTCCCATTCTTGTGCTCTTACAATCTTACCACCCCCTCTTCCGCAAATTTCCCTGAGCTTCAGGATGAGGAGAGATTAGGCTGGCTTAGTTCCTGGTGGTTTATAGAGAGTCTCTGATGTTCTGCATTATGGTTTGTTGATTTTTTTTCAGTGTTGCTGCTCCTGCAATGCCCTTAGCTCCATCCTGATGGGTATTGGAATTCACCCCCTGGCCAGAGATAAAAACCTGTTAAATTAGAGTCTTGTTATAAGAGTATATCCAAAGGTAGATGGAATAAAAGTAGGAGACCGCGGTAAGAGAGGGGTCAATCACACCCATTTGCAAAATGTTACTTTCTATCTGGCAGCCTATATGCCCTCCCCTTCTGGTGAGATCATACCCCATCAGTTGCAAATGATCAGGAAGGAAAGTCTGTGAACTTAACCAGATGTCTCATTACTTACTTGCAGTCCTTGACGGTGGCCTATTTTCTCTGCTGTAACATGGTCCCCTCTCTTTGTTTCTGGTGGGGCCCTTCTTCCCCATCACTCTGTCTATAATCTTTATAATTACTGTAGGTATTACAGAGATTTGTCTTTAAGTGTCTCTAAGTGGGTTTTGTACTATGATCCACCTATTAGGGAGTACCTACGGCGTTTAATTTACTGTGTCTGGGATACTTCACTCAATAGAATTGTTTCTAATTCCATCCATTTCCCGGCAAATTGTATTAATTCATCATTTTTGATGGATGACTAGTATTCCATTGTATAACTGTACCGCATTTTCCTTATCCACTCAGTAAACTGTTGGACATTTGGGTTGATTCCATGACTTTCCTATTGTAAACAGTGCTGCTATGAACATGGCCGTGCTTGTGCTATCGAGGTGAATTTTTGTTGTGTGGGGGGGTTATTCCCAAAACTGGAATAGCAAGGTCATATGGCATTTCAATCTTTAACTTCTTTAATAATCGCCAGACAGCTCGCCAGAGTGGCTGTATGAGCCTGCATTCCCACCAGCAATGTAGGAGAGTTCCCCTCTCTCTACATCCTCTCCAGCCCTTAGTGTTGTTTGTATTGTGGATTTTTGCAATCCTGACTAGGGAAGTTTTGATTTGCATTTCCCTGATGGCTAAGAATGTGGAGCATTTTTTAAGATATTTGTTAGACATTTTAATTTCTTTCCCGGTAAAGTTTCTTTTAAATTTCAGGGCCCATTTTTTAATTGGCCCATTTGTTTCCTTGGTGTTTAGTTTTCTAAGTTCTTTGTGCACTCTGGATAATAGAGCTCTGTCAGATATGTGGTTAGTGAAGATTTTCTCCCATTCTGTGGGTTGTGTTTTTTGCTCGAGTTACAATCTCTTTTTCTGAACAGAAGCTCTTTAATTTCACAAGATCCCATCTGTTGAGTGTTGGTTGTAGTGACTGTGTTATTGGATGTCCGTTTAGGAACTGTAGGCCTAGCCCAATCAGCTCTAGGGATTTCCCTAATCTTTCAAGTATGGTTTTTTATAGTCTCTGGCCTTACATCGAGGTCCTTGATGCATTTGGAGTTAATTATTGTACATGGTGACAAGTATGGGTCCATTTTTAATCCTCTGCATGTGGATATACAGTTTTGTCAGCACCATTTGTTGAAGGTGCTGTTTTTTTCCATTGGATTTTTTGGTCCCCTTTGTCAAAGATTAAATGGCCGTAGTTGTGTGGGCTTATATCTGGGTCTTCAACCCTTATCCATTGATCTGTGTGTCTATTTTGGAGCCAATATTAGGCTGTTTTTGCAACTATGGATTTGTAGTATGGACTAAGGTTTGGTATGGTGAGACCTCCAGCAGTGTTTTTGTTACTCAGGATTGTTTTTGCTATCCTGGGTCTTTTGTGCCTCCATATGAATTTTTAGATTGTTTGGTCAACTTCTTTAAGGAATTGCTTTGGGATTTTAATTGGTATAGCATTGAATTTGTATACTGCCTTTGGTAGGATGGTCATTTTTATGATGTTGATTCTGCCAATCCAGGAACATGGGAGGTCTTTCCACCTTCTGGTGTCTTCTGCAATTTCTTTCTTCAGGGTTCTAAAGTTTTCAGTACAGAGGTCTCTTACTTCGTTGGTTAGGTTTATACCAAGATATTTCATTTTTTTAGGGGCTATAGTAAATGGGATTGTTTCTCTCAGGGCTTTTTCACTTCTTTCATTCTTGACATATAGGAAAGCCACTTATTTTTGTACATTTATTTGTATCCTTCCACCCTGCTGAACTTCTGTATTAGTTCCAGGAGCTTCCTGGTGGAGTTTTTGGGATCACTCAGGTATAAGATCATGTCATCTACAAATAGAAATAACTTCACTTCTTCCTTGCCAATTTCAATCCCTTTTATCTCCCTTTCTTGTCTTATGGCTTCAGCTAAGATTTCAAGTACAATATTGAATAGAAGTGGTGAAAGTGGACAGCCTTGTCTAGTTCCTGATCGAAGTGGGAATGCTTCAAGTTTTTCCCCATTGAGTATAATCCTTGCTGTTGGTTTGTTGCATACAGCTTTTATTATATTGATAAAGGTTCCTTCCATTCTAACCTTCTCTAGGGTTTCAATCATAAAGGGCTGTTCAATCTTGTCAAAAGCTTTTTCTGCATCTATTGAGAGTATCATGTGGTCTTGAACTTTGGATTGGTTTATATGATTAATTACATTTTATTGATTTGCGTATGTTGAACCAACCTTGTGTGCCTGGGATAGAGCCTATTTGATCCCCACTAGCTGCTCAGTTCTTAAGCTGCATATCTCAGCAATTCCATACTGGTACTAAAGACCAAGGAAAGACTCACTGTAGTTCCCATTAGTTGCTGAAGACTCTGAAAATTAAAGGGCTCCTGAACCTCGGTCATACTAGAACATCTGAGAGGATGGACTCCAATGTCAGCAAAGAACAGTAGCAAGACCAAAAAGGCTGGTCTCTGATGTCAGTGACCAACTGGGCTCTGATGTTGGTGACCAACTAGTCTCTGATGTCAGTGACGAAGAGGCTGGGCTCCAACATCAGCCAAGTACAGCAATGGCATTGACAGCATCAGCAATAGCAGCAAAGAAAAAGGAGAAAAACACAGTAACAGACTCAGCACAGCAAGTCAACGCAGGGTAAAAGAGAGGGCAAGTCCCTTTCCCTTCCACTTCCTTTCACTCAGTCCACCACTGGAAAGTTCCACTTACTATGAGATGGGTCTTCTCTGTCAATTAAACAATCACCTCCAGGCTTGTTTCAGGACTTGCCTTAACTGTCTATTTGTCACAGTTTTACCCCAACCTCAACCTGCAACTGTCAAGCTGACCCCTGAATTTATCACATCCTTTAAGAAGCTGAAATATATACTTTATTATGTATAAATATGTTCTAAAAAGGTATTCAGGAAGTACTTTCTGGTGAAGAAAAGAGAAAAGGGGAGAGAGAGAGAGAAGGACAAAAGAGAAAAGAAAGAAAGGATTAAATGAGAGAGGGACAAAGAGAGGGTGAGAACATCAGTAAGATACATGAAAAAACACTATTGTGAAGTCCACCTTCTTGAGCTTAAACCTCAGCAATTAGGACAGAATATGTAATCTCTGCAATTCTGGTGTCTTTGGCTATGAGGTTACACTCTTAGGTTGATGAAGTTCCATGTGACATATTAAAAGCTCACTAATGGAAAACATGGTGCATAATGTACGTCTCAGACTGATCCCATCATTTAATATATTACTATTACTATGAACTTGAGAACAAAATAAACTTTAGAAAAATATTCCCTAAAAATGATTATGAGTCAACATGTATAGATGGAGTTTAAAAAAAACTCTTGATATGTGTGTCACAACAAAGCATTCCTATGATTGGAAAATATCATAACTAGTAAAATTGAAACCCAAAAATGTAGTCTATCTAGCTTTATTCCAAATCAGTGTGACACCATGAACACAAGGATTGCAGTGCTGGGTCTGTGCCATGTTGTGATACAGCCCAATTGCAGCAAAGTCAGTGAGTCAAATGCAATTTAGTCCAGATCAACTAGATCCAGCTGGAGGCTGTTTCAGCATATGAAGCAGAAAAACCATTATGGACCTTAGTTTCTCCTCAGCCCAGTCAGTCTCAGTCATTCTACTTGGCAGGCAATTGATCTAGCTAAAATGACTCTGTGTGAATGATTTTGTAATGGGGAGGAACCATACATAACCTCTAACCTGTATAAAGTTCTCAGTGAATCTTCTTAACTCAATATAGAATGATTATTAGGCTTGTAAGCTGGAACACCTTCTACATGCCTAGCTGTGTCTCTAAAGAAGCCACATGATTGTTTCTGAAGGAACAGTCAAGTGGAACTTCTTTTGTCTTGGTAAGACTCTCCATTAAAGAAACTAGCAATGGTCATCTCAATCACTAAAAAAATCCCAGTTTCTGCTCCTTGTCATGCAAGGTCTTTGCTAATAGATATGGAACCAGGGTATGGCCTAAAACGTTTTCTTCTTGTGTGCAAGCTTCTCAAGAGCAAAGGCCACGTGACATATGGGTTGTACTTTCTATCTGACATCTGAGTCTCCTTTCATGAGTTCTTAAATTCGTGCAAGTGAAGATACTATTCAAAGAAAGTGAAGACACAGAAATGCATAGCTTAGTCAGAGGCCCATCCTCTTGGAGTTTCCATGCTAACAGGAAAACTATAAACATTCAAATAAATACATGAATACACATTTCTCTCCATTCTGACAGAAGTAAGAACTAAGAAAATATTATGACTAATTAATATGCTATTGTTGAGTTAAAGAGATTAGTGATTCCTAGGCACTAGGATCCTTAAAGACAAGGGATTAACAGTCATAAGAGTGTTCCCATACCAAAAAGGAACCCAAGAAAGGGCTCTGAGCAATGCCAATCAGTCCTTACACTTCATTAGAATGACTCAGAGGGAAGTTAGGCATTCACACAAAAGGATGCTCCAGGTAAAAGGAGGGAGAAGGGGAAGACACTGGGAAAAGGGGAGGATTGGGGGGTGAAAGGAAGGGAAAAAGGAGGAGAGGGTGCAAGGGGGACTGGCGAGGGGTGGTGGAAGGGATGGGAATGGGGTACCTATTAAGCTTGTATGATTGGGGAAAATAAAAAACAAGAGATTAGTGATTCTTATATTTTTTTTCTAAATTTTCCCAAAAAAAAAATAAAAGACATTCTTGCATCGTCACACAGTGGGTGAAAGGGCTAATTTTACTTGGTGATGACTGATTTGTGGACCTAGGTTATCCCACTCTGAACAATTGCATTGAAACCAAGAAGACACCCAGGATATCTGGGTTAAATATACTCTAAAACTACCTCAGTGATGTTTACACAATCTCCAAACATGTAGCTAGAAGGACCAAATTGAAGTGCAGGGCCATGTAATCACACAGTGATTAGCAGGATCCACTTTATGTCACCAGATACCTAACGCCACTTTATGACTTTCCCTTCGTTCCCTATTCTGTGCCCTCTTTTGGGCCCGGGTTTATGGATTATGATAAAACCAAACACTACTGTTCTCTTTTTTATTACACATTTCACTTTTGCCTAATCACACAAGCTCAATAGGTGTCCTCCTCCTCTTCCTCTCCCCTCCCCTCCTGCTTTCCTGGTGCCTACCACTTCCTCCCATCCCCCAGAGCATCCATTTTATGTGGGCGCTGGACCTCCCTGTGAGTCCTCTACCCTAGTTCAAGATTCAGAGGCATAACTTGGGGCCCCTTCTTGGGCTGGCCACTAGCATGGGAACTCTATTATGACAGTTTTACCCTTTGCCTATAAGGATCCTACTGCCTGAAGCAGCCCTGTGATTCCTGATAGACTTTGGAGGGTCGTTGACATGTCAGCCATTGTGCAGGTCAGACAAAGTCTAATTATATTGTGGCTATATCCTGGCTGCTGCAACCCTGACTTGTATAGAGTATCTTGCATACCGTTGGTCTTCCCCATCTTTAGTCTCTTACAATTTTGCCACTCTCTCTTCTACAAGGTTCCCTGAGCTTGAGGATGGAGAGAGATTTGGCTGGTCAGGTTCCAGGTGAATAACGTAGGGATTTAGTGTCCTGAACTGAGGTTTGTTGCTTTCTGTTTTGCTGCTCCTGCACTGCCCTTGGCTCTTCTCTGTAAGTTTTATTTCTATTCACCCATAAATATTCCATAGTTCTCTCTAGCTTGTGTGCCTGCTCTTGTGAGTGAAACGGCACTGTGAGTGAAACAGCACATCATGTGACTGAAGACAGGAAGATCCAACAATAGTTCTGTGACTATGGAGCAAATAATGTTTGATGTCCTAGGTTAGGATTCTGTCGTCAGAAAACCACACAGGATAGATTTAGGGGAAGCTCATCTTCAACAGGAAGCTGGAAGGCTCATCAAAGGGAGCAAAAATAAGTTAAGGAGAAACAAAGGAAAAGGGTCAACTCATAGGATGAACTAAGAGGAAAGAGATGTAGAAATTTTAGGATGGGCTCATGTTCTTCCATTTCTAGAAGAGCACTCCTTTGCTGAAGGATTATAAAGTCTTCTCTAATTAAATGCAGGTTTGGCTATGTGACTTTCTCTGATTCACAAAGCAATGGCAAATGTGACAAAGCCAGAAGTTTGAAAGATTCTTGTGCAGTGATTGCCATCGATTGCTTGTTGCTGCTTTTAGGGAACCAATCACCTTGACTTATGTGAAGACACATGGCCTATGAGTCACTTATGCCACTAGGTGTGAGTTTTTCAAACATGCACAAATGAACCTTGCTGAGGTCAACAGATTCATTATGCCATAAACTAGACCCAACTGGTAGTCTAGAGTGTGGCTAATAAATAGATACTATTTTAAGGTACTACTATATTTGATGAAAAGTAATTAATATAGAACTGTACCCTCTTTCAATGTAGCTAACAGGTTCCACAATAAGGAGAGTCTAAGTATCCTCATCTTGAATCTGAGCTTTTAGATGGCTTATTACTGGTGGTATTTTAGAAAGTGTGACAAAGTAGAGATTTTTGAGAACAGCATTGGAGTTTGTTGCTCTTTTGCTATAGGATCCTAATACAACCATGAAAACTAGCCTGCTAAAGATTAAAAGAGAAAGAATTGAGGTATCTATTCAAGGTTAAGCCAGGCCTAACCTTGAGCCAGGTATGTGAATGTGACCAAAAATTAAAAAAAAAAAGATACCAGATGAATGCAAGCACCTGAGTGAGCCTGAGGAGACTGACAGACTGCCATCAGTTGATCCAAACCTAACTGTTGACCTTCAATAAATGACTGTTAGCTTAGTTACTCAGTTTAAGGAAAATTTGTTCTATAGCAAAAGCTAATAATAAAATAAAAGGAGTTCTGGGAGCAACACTGGTTTGTCCTTGGATTCCACATGTTTTTTGTTTTGTTTTGTTTTTTTGGTTTTTTTTTGTTTTGTTTTGTTTTTTTGACAACAAAAAGATGGGAATTTCACATTCCAAGCCCTGGTACAAGACATTCTAAATGTAACAGGAACATCATGGGGATTACAAATGAGTTCCATATTTGTAGGAATGGAGACATTCAAGTTTAAGGAATGGTTGGTGTATTTTCCCTGAAAGTTTAAAGTTGTAATTACTTACCTTATAAGGCTAACTAATATCTCATTGAATGTGCTTATCATACTTTATTCATTCAGCTGCCAAGAGTGACATGGTTAATTATTCTGATGTGATAATCATTTTGCAAGGTACATATCAAAACACAGTATTGTAAAAAATGTATACCATTTGTCATAAATGGGTATACCATTTATACTTCCATAAAACTAAGCAGTTAAACCAATCTATTGTATCACAAAACCTGGAAGAATCATATCAAAGATTCAGTCTTACACTTACTGTTTAATTTTGATTAGGAGTTGATGAGTAAATAATAGCTCATGACTTGAGTCCTTTCTCAGTTTTAAAGATTCTGTCAATGTCTTAAATGGAGCTTGGACAATAAAATACTGCTGAGATCTTCCTAGAATGATGACAGATAATAATAATTTTAAGCCAGTATCTAAGCAGAAAATACTTAGAAAGTATGCACTGGATTATTTGATACTACAGTAATATTACATACACTTGGAGTCATGGTACTACCTTGTCAGTGCCCACCTACTACCTTCTTCACCAGTGTCTGAGTGGTTAAATTGCCATTTTTCCAGTTATTCCATTATAGTAGCTATAGCTAAAATTCTGGGTGACTCTGGGCCTACAATGGACTTCTGAAAAATCAATAGACGGACTAAGCACATCTGGATGCCAACAATTAAAGGAGAGACTTTGACTTGCTTTGTGAAGTTACAGTCCTACAATGTAAGACTGATTTTCAGAGCTATCTGTTGATGCCAATTTAGAAAAAAAAACTCTGAAAAAAAGAAATAGATGTTTTCTGTTTGTGAGAATGAGTGAAAACAGATGTAGTCCCTTTTCACTTTTTTATGTCTTTTCCAAGATGCCAATATTTTGTTCCTTTCAAGGACCTAATTCCTCTCCTAAATATGTTTTGGTATGTGCTTTCAAATCTGATTCTGAAGCATATTTCATCCGGTTATGCCTTAGATATAAGGGTTCACACAAAGTCTAGAATGGGCACCTTTGCACTTTTTTCTTAATATAAATTGGGTGACAGGGAGATATGTACCAAGTATGGAGTCATACACCAAGGATCCAGAAGAAAATGATGAGAAGATACCCTGCCCTATGGGCCTGGGCTTCTACTGCCCCTCATGACTCTCCCTGTCACTGTCTCTATTGTTCTTGTGCTCAAAGTCCCCTTCCAAAGTGTGTCTCTATGTCTCTATTCCCTGAGACATAATTTGAGGGCAAAATTATTAGTAAATCCAGCTTGTTTCCACAGAGTGTTGACTATCAGAAACTATATATAACTTATTTTACTCAGCATTTTTCAGGAGTTTACAAAACTATTCTGTAATGAACTCCATTTACAGATGAAAACACAGAACTGTAAGTGGTAGTGCCAATAGTTAAACATATGTTTACTTCTTCAATGTTTTTTATGGATATTACTAGGCATTATGTCCTATGAAAGCAAGAATCACAACAGCTTGGTTACACTGATGGACATGTTTTATACACATCATCTTAGTTTTTCATGACTGTAGCTTGAAGCAAACATTTTTACTTGTACTATAAGAATAAGGAGCCTTGTGTTCATTGAAGTTAGGAAATATCGCTAAGATCTCTAGACCAATTCAAATGCTCATCCATATCAATGGCTTTGTCTAAAATATATATTCTTGGATTATTTATTTAGAATTTTAGGGGCACATTGCAACTTCTAAAACTGATTGTCTAATGTGATAAGCACACTTCTTCAGTAGCAGGAACTCCAGGAGGACAGTATTAAGGGTATGAGTACTCAGCAGAGAAATGTAAGGAGTCATGTATGTTATGAACTGTTTATAAACTTCTGGGTGATTACACATAACAGACTTTCTCTCACAGCTGCTTGTAAATGAAGTCATAAATGCAGAAAGATAAAAAAGAAACCTTGTTTTATGAAAACATAATTGAGATAATTAGATTATTATAGAGAATATGAACTTAGATTTATTTTAAATGTTAAGCATAATAATACCAAATGAGCCAAGACTAAAAAGATAACATTTTATAAAAATAACTTAAAACACCATTTTCTCATTGATTTGTATCCTTTGCTCTAAATAAAGCTGTTATCTTCAAGGCATAATCCTGACCTTGACCTCAGATATCCACAGTTCATTTTCTAGATAGAGCACTTTGCATTTCAGCAAAATTGTAGGCATTATTCAAAGTTTAAAATTGCTGTCACAATGGCCATATTAAAATAATATTAACAATAAAGTCAAAGACAGAGGAAAGAACAAAGTAATAAAAAGTAGAAGATATACTGATTCACTAGAAAGCAATAAAGATAACCATAAAAGGAATCCAAATATTTCAACCGAAAAAAGATAAACAATTATGTAGAAAAGATTATTACATACAATTTGAAAAGTCACAAGTAATGATAAGTAAAAAGAGGTAAACATGTTTTCAGATAAAAATATTTTCACATCTAAATATATATAGAGATCTTAATAATTTTGAATACTAGATGAAATGGTAATTTAAGATGTGATGTATTTTATTAATATCAGCAAAAGAAGACATCAAATGCTCATATATAAATCATTAACCATTAAAGAAAACATTTAGTTACCATTCACCTTTTGTATGCACAGAAAGATACTAAGTCCAGTTGAATGTGAACATAAGACTTTTAATACTTTAAGAAACAGATCAGTTACACAAAGCAGTCCTGAAATTAGAAAAGAGAGAAAGCTTCTGAGTGTAGTTCAGGAAGCTGCCCACGGTCCTGATATTAGAACCAAAGGATAATAAGAAAGGGAAGAGCAGTTATTTAGTGAGCATAGAAATACTTGGAGATCAGAGAATTACATGAAAGTCCACAAAAATTGGTTGCAAGGAAAAAGGAAGGTAGCAAATTATGGAGTATGTGTATGCAAAACCAAAGCAACTTATTGTAAAATGTACTATTAATATACAAATCTACTGAACTTTAGTTGTACAAATAGAATTTACTATTTTGTAATCCAGTGGAACAATATACACACATATATTATATATGCATGACCACTGTGAGACTAAATAAAGGAAAATATGTCCTTTGTTTATTTGTTTGTTTTTTTGTTTGTTTGTTTGTTTGCTTTGATGCTGGAGATTGAGCCAGGACCTTTCACCTATGACACTCAAAATTTTGATGGTAATGATTATGAAGAAAAATTACACTATTGATTTCTTTCTATTTTCTGATACATTTCAGGTTACAGATTGGTGAAACTAAATATGTGGTTTAATGACTCAAAACATCTAACCACAAGAAAATTTTAACCTTTTTCTTTACATGTATATGAACACATACACACAACATGTATATAGAGTATCATTGCTGGACATTTAAGAATGAAATTAATCCTATAGCTTATAATTTATTTATTTGTTTAACTGTAGAATTTCAAGATAGCATCTCTTGTAGTTGTTATGTAGTCAAGAATTATCTTGCACTTTTGATCCTCCTCCCTCCACCTCCCAAGTGCTAAGATTGCAAGCTTGATCCACCATACTTGATTCATATGATGGTAGGGAATTAACAGGACTTTGTACATACTAGGCAAGCATTCAACTGAAAAATCTACATATTCATGTCTCCTAATTTTTAATGGTAAGACTTTATGATCTGAGGTGTTTATTTATATTTAAACAATTTAAGCTAAAAAATCTGCCTAATAATATATTCATCTTACTAAAATCTGATTTTGATGAATAATATTGAAACCTTTACATAGATGTTTCATAAAGAAAACCCACTATGGCCAGTATCAGTGGGAACTGGCTGCAGCCAAAGACTCTTCAGCCGCAGATAGTGATGACTGAGTACAAAGCCTGCTGCCAGTCCAGGGTCTTTAGAGAGCATTTGTCTTCTAGGTAGTAACTCAGGCAGCTTACTTTCTTAGCACTAAATAGATAGTCTTTATGGTCATTGCTAGAGAAGAAGAGAGATTAGGGAAGCAGCATATTCATTCTGAAAAGTCCCAAGCCAGGAGTAAGATCATCAATTTCACTTGACTTTTGCTATAAAACTGGAAAGGGTTCTGGGAGGAAAAAATAATTAGCTATGAAAAGCTTTAGTAAATCGTAGCAAATATTGAAATAACATTTGCTTTTTTAAATATCGTTTCAACTGAGTTCTCTATTTTTATAATAACTTGAAGTATGAGCTTTCTCTTTTCAACATGAAATAAAAAGATATTTGACAAGCTTCATGCTTTTACTTTTCTACAAATTATATGTTTTAGACATAATGGCAGTGCTTCCAAACACAATTCAGTACATGTCAGTAATAGCTCTTAATGACTCAGAAAGAATATAATGATCTACTATGATCAAAACTAATCTTCCATAAAGTGTACAGAAATATCAAATGACTTACTCTGTGGAAACAAATCTAAATCAATTGCCTCATTTGTTACATCACACAATGTACACTTGAACACTGTCATGATTTTACACAGCACCCAACTACTCGCAGAAATTCAGAAACACATCATCAAAATACAACTCCCTTCTCTATAAAGAAATATGCCTAATGAGGCAACTACTAAATCTCTGTAGGGTTTATTATTATGTACTAATTATTGATTCAATTGTAAATATCCTATGTTAATAAAAGATAAAGTTTGTCTCTATGCTTCATTTCTTAGAGCAAACAAAACAGACACACAAACACACCTATAAGTGTGTGCACACACTTAGGTATGCACACACATACATATTTCACATACAATTTTGTTATTTTTTTGAGATAGGTACTCATATCTGATCCTCCTCGCTTTATCTCCCAAGAACTGGGATCACAAGGATGAGCCACGATAACTAGTTTTTGTGGTGTTAGGAACTGAACCCAGGGCCTTGTACATGCTGGGCAAGTACTCTATCAACTCAGCTGTTTCTTGGTGCCACATTCAACTTTTAAAAGCTTTTTAGTTTAATCATAACTGAAAGAAATGCACCATAAACCTCTTATCTTCTCAGAATTTATAGAAATATCTCATCTCCTTTGCCTGTTCTTTATAATTCTATTCATAATCTTTATAGGTTTACAAACTTCTACAAGTTTCAGGGATGATAGGCAAATGACAAAGAATGTTTTAATCCAGAAGAAATTTTTTTCATGAACTGATCATTTTGGTTTTGATTCTTTGTTTTGTTTTATTTTGGTTGGGGAAATATTGCTTATCTGAAATCTACCTGCAACTATCGCAATTGACTATTCTGCCTCTCCAATCATGTATGGTCCTATAAATATATCTTATAATATCATTTCTATATTTTTGGCTAATTTCACATGAATCTGTGAAGCAAATATGAAATGTGGTCTGCTGAAATATGCCTTAGAATTTCCATGACAATTCTACATAACATTGTGCTTTCTACAAACCAGCTCAAGTTCTTCCTCAGGTACACAGAAAATTCATGTCAGCCTAGGATATTAAGAGAAAAGGAGTAAAAAAGGATGAGGAGAGAGGGACAATTGCTCATTATGCTTGTAAAACTAGGAAAAATAAAATCAAATTTAAAAAAGAGATTCTGTCTCAAAAACAAAATTGAAATGCAGAAACTATGTATTTTTAATCCTTCCATATGATTTTAATGTAAAGTTAGTCTTTTGAACTACATCATAAATTTTAGCATATGCTATTTATCACAATCTTGACAATTTTAAAAGTTGTACTCTATTGTACATATCAACTTATCCAGTTATTTCTTTATTAGCATACATACACTTGGGGAAGAGAATCTAAAATTAATCATCCAAAACTTCCCAACAGATGGTTGGAAAAACAAACAATTGCAAATTAAAATCTAGGAGGAAAGGAGAAAACTAAAATCTGAACAATTAGCTTGAGAGGGTACATGAAATGCCCTGAGGATAAAGCAGTAGCTTACGTCATCACTAGAGAACAGGAGGAAAATTTAAGATTCTATACAAGTAAAAATAAATGTCAACTTCAAATGATTGAAAATTAGAATGACATTAGGACTTTTAAAAGTAATGCAAGGGACTGGAGAAATGGCTTAGAGGTTAAGACTCAGCCTCACAAGCAGAAAGGCCCCGAGTTTGGATCTGATATCCCACATACAAATGCCAGGCAAAAATGGCAGTGGCCTGAACTTCTACCATTCCAAGAACAGCTTCTAAAATTCAGTGTGCTTCCAAAAACAAGTTAAAATTAAAGTCAAATGTGAAGAAATAAATATTAAAATTACATTAGGATTCTCAAAGTTAATACAGAGATAAAACACAATTTAAACTATCTGGGAAATTGATAAACCTCATAATAACAATTGCCATATTGTTTTCAAATATGGAGTTAGACATCAAAAGAACTAATTAGTGCTTCAGAAATAAATGTCAGAGAGCCAGTGCTCAGGAGTGAAGACGGATTTACACACATACATTTTGCTTAACACACAATTCAAAAACATAAATTATTTAGTTTGATATTGTTATATTTTATATATGTACTTGGAACATGATGCTTTTACATCTTAATATATATATTTGCTAACTTCAACCTAAATTTTGCTTAGATACCATGTTTCAGACTGGGAATCTAAAATGTCATTTCTGAATGATAAAAAAATTAATATCTCTGTCTTCTTTCCTCTTTCTCCTCTTTCTTTCTCTTTCTCTTTCTCTCTCTCTCTCTGTCCTAAAACATTTCACTCACTCCACATCAATCATGTTGTGTATTAAAAATATCTAATAAGTTGTATTAATTAATCTAAAATGTCATTTCTGAATGATAAAAAAATTAATATCTCTGTCTTCTTTCCTCTTTCTCCTCTTTCTTTCTCTTTCTCTTTCTCTCTCTCTCTCTCTGTCCTAAAACATTTCACTCACTCCACATCAATCATGTTGTGTATTAAAAATATCTAATAAGTTGTATTAATTCTTACCCATTATTACTTATTTCACCTGTATGGGATGAAATAATAAGTTTCAATAAATTTCACTACAAATAAGGTACAAATGCTTAATGAGCTTCATTCTTTCAAAGCAATGGAAATCCCTCCATGTTTCTGAAACAGTGTCCACAAGTCAGTTGTTCATCTATCTAGATCAAGACACAGCAGTTATTGAGTTTTGCATACAAGTATCATTTCTTCAAATGATACATAAATATTCTCTCTAGAGAAACAATTTCTAAATACCTAGTAGACCTGGGCTGTAAATTTGCTTTATTTCTCATATTCTTACAACTTACACTGGATAAACAGACTTGGATTCTCAACATTGTTCCTAAGAACTTAATCTCTAAGGGCCTCTGTTTTCTCATACAGCTAATGAATATTAAACTATCCCTTGATTAAATTCTCAAATGTTTTTTGTTTGCAGGTACTTTAAGGTCATGAGAGACCCAATACAGAAGAGGTCAGAACAGTCTGGCTTCAGAGATAAAAACAGCACCAACACCATTGCTTTGAGAATAAAAATAAGACATTAAGGAGAAACGTTTTTAAAGTGCACTATATCATGGAAAACTGGAGCCTTGTGACTCTTGCTTACATAATAAAATTAATTTTTTTTAAATGCAGACAGCAAATATTTGCTTAAAAATGTGAAACTCCTCAAATTGATCTTTGCATCCAATATCCTCTCCATCCAATATCCAAAGATTTCCTTTGGCAAAAATTGTATCCCTCCCTTCTTTCTCAAAATAAACCTCTCAAAGAATTGGTCATTTTCAAGATGGACATTTCCTCACCTTCCACTTTCTCGTGAATGTTTTCCAACCTGACTCTTGTCTTTATCATAGTACAAAACTGCCGTCATTAAGACGGTCTCCCTGGCTGGAAAATTGTTGGGTTGTTCATTTTTTCTCAATTTTTAAAAACATTTTTATTATTATTTCCGCTCATACAAACTAAGTAGGTACACCGGTTCCCTCCCTCCCACCTCCTCCCCCCGACCCCCCTGCTCCCCCTCCCCTTTTCCCTCCCTCCCCAGTGCCCCCGCCCAATCTGCGGAGAATCCTTTAATGTGCCTGCCAGTCTCTCCTCTGGGTCCTCCTGTCCGATGAGGTGCGAGGACCCAGTGGCATTTCCCTGAATACTTTCCTGTGTTCCCTTTAAGCATAGGAACACTACTGTGGCTGTCAATCCCTTGCCTCTAAGGATCTTGGTGCCTTTAGCAAATGCTAGACTTTGTGGGGTCAATAGTGTGTTGGACATTGCGCAGGTCATGCAAAGTCGAATTATGATTGCTTCGGCCCTAACTTGTATCATTGCTCCTCCCATCCTTGTGCTCTTACACTCTTACCGCCCCCTCTTCCGCAAATTTCCCTGAGCTTCAGGATGGGGAACTTTTTCTCAATTTTAAGCCTCTCAGAGTAATTGCTACTGTGGAAAGCAATGCCTTTGCCCAATCCTCCACATATTTTCTCTTTGTGCTCTAGCAGCTTTAAGAATCCTCTGCTCATAATAAGTCAAATCTCTTAGTCATGAATTTTGTGTTCTTCTCATTCTATACTTCTGATGTTCTGTTCTGTTCTGCTTCCACCTCCAAACTCAAAACTTAGACCTCTAATTCAATACTATCAAGGTTACATAATCTGTCTTTTTCTTTAAGTATATTGGAGACACCTCAAATTAATAAGAAGATACAGAAATATTCCCTTCTCCTGAAGCAAGTCCTTGTTCAGTGTTTCTATTATCATAGGGGGATCTTATTATATGGTCAGATATAAAAGGTGGAGAACTAAAAGAAGCATTTAGGTCACCTTTGAAATCTGTAATTTTTTTCCAAAACCCTCAGTTTCATTGATTTCCATTCATGTCTATCAACTATGCCTCATGCAGGCTACTGTCATCTTTCTCCTGAAGTTCAACAGTCTCCTAAATCTTATATAGACTTATCTTGTAGCCAGAATGACCTTCAAACACAATGACTTATTTCTATTGTTATATGGACAAGGGTAAAAGTCTTTAAACTTTCTCTAGGCTAAGTATAAGACAACTGAATTAACTGGCCTATCTTGGACTACTCTTCCCCTAGTTGAATATTGTGCAGAAACATTGGCCTACTTTATTCACAAAAGACTTATAAACCTTTTCCTCAGGAATTTTGTTCATGCTACTTTCTGTTGGAAATGATCTTCTTTCTTCTCTTTTTAAATCTTTGAGTGCATAAATTTTAGAATCTTCTTCCGAAAATATCTTCTTTGCATTTTTTCTTTTGCTTTCTTTCTTTTTCAGTGGCTCATAGAAATGGGAATCGAATCTAGAGCTTAATCCAGAGTAAGCACATGGTTCACCATGAAGTCATCCCTCAGCCTTTCTCCTGAAGTTTTAATTTAGTCAAATCTGTCTGTTCCCTCCTAGCACTTGATATTTTTCTTCACAATGCCCATAATAATTTCATTCACATTATAACTAATTGTTTTTATTTTCTCTGCTGTAGTAACAGTCATGTCTGTGGAAAACATGTCTGTGCTGGATTGCTGTTATAGTCCATATACACGACACAGGATTTACCATTATGATGGAAACGTACATTGTATTAAAATGAAAAAGAGTACATGTAGACTTGTAGAAAGTAAAATCCTACAAGCTTAAAAAAAGTAAAGGCTAAAGCAATAATGAAATGCTGCAACTATTAAAAAATACTATTCTTAAAAATAGCATTGTGTTAGTAACATCTTCCAAAGAAACAGAACTAATAGAATATGTGCATGAAAGGAAGAAAGCTTTTTTTTTTCAGATAAGAGGCAGAATATTCTCCCAGTGGCTGTCTATAGGTAAAGAGTTTAGTCTAAGAAGGCAGAGTGAAAATAAGATAGGCCCACTATGCAGCCCTACTCTGAAGTTACAGATGTAGAAGTCCTGGAAAATATCTGGTTCAAGTCCAACTTCAAAGACCATAGACACTGGAGTCTGAGGAGCCAGAGGTGAGAGCAGCAGGAAAAAAAATCTTTCACGTGCTTGCACTATATTGTTCCCCCTTCTGCTTTTCCTCTGTCCAGACTCCCAACCTATTGATGGCACTACCACATTCAGAGTAAATCTTCCCCACCCTTTTCAGCTGACATCCTGGTATAATTTAGATATGAAATGGTTCTAAAGCGTTGAGAATTTGGTCTTAATGCAAAACTATTGAGAGATGGACACTGATAGGTAATTAGACCATAAATGTGTCAATTTCATCAACTCATGAATTCACTATTTAATGAGCTATTATGAAATGCAAACTAGGCATGGAGGTGGAATACACTGAGGAGCATATCTTTTCCCTTTCCTCTAACTCTCTTGCTTTCTATTGGCCATTAGGCCAACATCTTAGCTTTGATACATGCTGCCAGCAGTTCATGATGTTTTGTGGTACCATAGCTCGAAACATCAGAACCAAGTGACAATGGAGTGAAACCTCTGAAACTGTGAGCCAAGGTAAATCTTTCTTCTTTTGTTTTGTTCAAGTATTTTTTCATCATGCTAAAAAGTGACCAATATGTGGACATATTGGTTGTTCCACAGACACACCACTTACTAGTGGTTCCACAGGCACCACTTACTAGTTTTCTAAATGCTCCTGCAGTTCAATCAAGTTGACAATGAGAAGTAAACAGTATAAATGTTCTGAACTCTTTTGGTTTCATAAAGATAAAACTCACTCAATGAGCAATTCCAATTAATTAAACAAAAGAGCAAGGTGAATATCATCAACATCATTTTGAGTCTTCTGAGTACGATAAAGTACTCAATAAAGTTCATCAAAAAAATACACCATTTTTGTCAGTACCAACAAATGGTAATGAATTGAATCAATTTAAATCCAAGAAAAAAAATTAAGGCTTTTGTTTTAGATTTCTTGGGGATATTCAGCATTCATGATATTTTTGTAAGAAAAATAAACTCAGTTGTATGATATGCTAACAAAGAGGAATCAGATGGCAAAAGAAGCTACAAATTATTTCCAATCCACTCCAAATTGTCACTTTCCATTGTTTCTTCACATCTCTTATGAGGGTTTGCATAATGAGCTAATTCATGCTCTCTTCATTTTGCCAGCTTCAAAAGTGATAAATGCATGAACATTTTCTTGCTGATGCTGGGAACTTCATGGAGGGTCCTGACCCTCTGGAACTCTCCCAGATTGACTGCTCAGAAATTGCCCAATCACACAAATGGTTTGTGCCACTGTAATAATGTAATAAGACTGGACATTTCTGAGAATATACTATTTTTGTTCAGTTTTGTCTTAAATTTTAGGAGTTCAATATGATGTAACTTTATGGGGAATGGTCCTTCTGGCTGAAATAATGCATTTTACTTATACTTGATTAAATCTAAGAAACAAATGCTAAGCTCTACTTTGTAACTTCCAGTTTAGCTAGCACTATAAACTCATCCTTCAGTCTTCTCTCCCCTGTAGATGTATAAAGATAATGGATGGAATATAAAGGAAGTTTGGTGGGAAAAATACCATGTTGAAACAAAAAGACAAACATGTCTTTTTATCAGAAATCTTGAAGCTAAAAGTAAAGCTGGGGTCATGAGGTAGAGGAAAGCAAAGTGGTGCATGCCTATGATCCCAGCACTTGAGAGGCTAGCACCATACATTCAGATCCAGTCAACCAGGATTGCACAGTAAACTCCTGTGTCAAAAATTCAAAGACTGAGTAACCTCTATTCATATCAAGGCTGCTGTGCCCAAGAGCTCAATCCAGTAATGTCTACTTTGACTAAACTCCCATAATACCTAACTTGTTAACATTGTGCTATGAAGAAAGAAGCATCACATGGAGGAGGGAGATATAGTACCACCCTGAGAGACTGATTGTGACTGGTCCTAGTGAAGAGAGGGGAAACTTCTTTAAGCAATGTTTTTCCACTGGTGGTCCTGCATGCTGCAATGGGTACCAAGGTACTTGGTAATGTAGACTCTCTGGATTGGGCTCAATGGTTCACACATGCAGGCTATGTGGGAGGATGACTGGCTGGAAAGAGAACAAGTAGTGTGGAATACAAGGTGTTGGAGGGTGGATAGTAAAGGATAAAAATACATAACATAAATTATATTTGTTATAAAAGTTTCACAGAATAAAAAATGTTCCCAGATGATTTGATAAGCAGTCAGAGTTATAATCATTACTATTAAGCACTGAAAGAAAATATAAAGAGGTCATTGAGCTTTAATTTAAACTTGTGTTCTTGCAGTACTTAAAACTGTAATTTTTAAAAGACTATGAAGTTTGTCCTAAAAAGCTAGTATTTGGTTGCTTGTCTTAAGAGAACTCTCTGTTCCTCTTCATTGTATATGTATATATGTATATCTATGCACACTTTCAAAACATTCAGAATGAGACAGATGCAAAATTACACACAATATAGGCTAACTCTGAAATAATTGTAACACTATATATATGTAATATACATATATATCCACTTATATAATAAAATAATTGAACTTTACTTGACTCTACCAAAAGTATGGTAATTATCCATCTTTTCTTACAAATATTATAAAATACATGTAATTCTGTGGTATTCCTCTAATGTCAAGGCAAAGTTTATCTAAAGTACTGAGATGAGGACAATCATAGCACTTATGAACTACATTTTTAAGAACCTTTGATTATCGTCATGAAGAAATGAGCATTCTCAGGTAAACCAAGCTAATCTTCTTACGTTTTCATCTTTCATACCTGCATAATCTTAACTTACTTTGCATACTACTATCATCATCCTCATCTGCTACCATAATTCCTTTCACTATTAAGTTTTGGCTCCACATTGTACATTACTTACTCAAGCCATTTTACTTTGGTTGCTTCATGGCTGAAATCTTTCTTTGAATATGCATTTCCATTCTTTTTCTTCTTTTGTTTAATTTCCAGAAAGACCCAAGGACATCATATCTCTTCCCACATTTAAGAAGTTCTCCCTGTGGCTTTTATTCTTGAAATATGACTTGAATGGCTACAATAAGCTGACATGACACTTTTTTGTCTTTCAATGGAGATGCTCCTCCATCGAAGGTTGCTATGCAAAAAAATGAAGACACTTGAATATTTTCCCCTTATGTGTGATACTCATACTTTGCCTAGATAATTGAGGAATTTTTTTCTTTTACTTTGAGTCCACTCTTTACAGAGATATTTTAATGTTGACTTGGAAAATTTTTTCTCCCATTTCTTTTGCTGAATTCCCGACTCATGGATGTGCGCTAACTTTTTGCTGAATCACTTTTTACTCCACTCCACTCCTCCTAACATCCAATAGCTTATTTAATCGCCTTTCTTTTTTTCAGTGCTCAGTGTAATTGCTTTGGTGCCTTAAAATTTGATAGATATTACCAGAATATCCACTGAAAATGCTGGAAAAATTCATATCAATGTTCCCCAGGTTGGGCTTTGAGTGAGACCCTTACTCTGACCTAATCAAAATTACTGGGAGATGATAGGAAGTCCTCCTTTAATCACACAAATAAAATTTCACAGGTTCTTTGGTTCTGTGCCATAGCCTTTTGGCCACATTGTTTCTTTAGTGATTCTTATTCTTGCAAAGCCTAGAATCTCCTCCTCAAAGACCTCTTAGAGCCTCTTTTCCTGATGTGACACATATCCAGGTACACATGAATATTCACCTGGTGTGTGGCATCAGCTGTGATAATGTCCACACGAATGGTCAAATCAGCTGAGTAAGTCTACTGGAGACAAAGCAATGTTATAGTCATAGCACTCTCCTCAGTAAATATCAGAAAGGAGAAATCAGGGACATTCCCAACATTTGGAAAATGGTCAAAATCACACTCAAAGACAAATCTCTGTAATACCTACAGTAATTGTAAAAATTATGAACAGGAGGGATGGGGAAGGAGGGCCCCACCAGAAACAAGGAGAGAGGGGACTATGTTACAGCAGAGAAAATAGGCCACCATCAAGGACTGCAAGTAAGTAATGAGGCATCTGGTTAAGTTCACAGACTTTCCTTCCTGATCATTTACAACTGATGGGGTATGATGTCACCAGAAGGGGAGGGCATATAGGCTGCCTGATAGAAAGTAACCATTTTGCAAATGGGTGACTGACCCCTCCCTCACTGTGGTTTCCTACTTTTATTCCATCTACTTTGAATATACTCTTATACCAAGACTCTAGTTTAACAGCTTTTTATCTCTGACCAGGGGGTGAATTCCAATACCCATCAGGATGGAGCCAAAGGCATTGCATGAGCAGCAAAACCGAAAAAAAAATCAAGAAACCATAATTCAGAACATCAGAGACTCTATATCAACCACATGGAACTGGGCCAGCCTAATCTCTCCCCATCCTGAAGCTCATGGAAATTTGCAGAAGAGGGGGTGGTAAGATTGTAAGAGCACAAGGATGGGAAGAGTAATGATATGCAAGATACTCCACACAAGTTAGGGCTGAAGCAATCATAATAGGACTTTGCATGACCTGCGCAATGTCCAGCACATTATTGACTGCATAAAGTCTAGCATGGACTAAAAGCACTAGGATCCTTGGAGACTAGGGACTGACAGTCACAGTAGTATTCCTAAGCTTAAGGGGAACACAGGAAAGGTTTCTGGGAAATGCCCCTGGGTCCTTGCACCTCATCGGAGAGGAGGGTCCAGAGGAGAGTTTGGCATGCATAGTAAAGGATGCTCTGGGGATTGTGGGGGGGGGCACTGAGGGATGGGGAGAGAGGGGGAAGGGGAGGGGGAGCAGGAGGGTCGGGGGGAGGTGGAGGGAGGTAGGGGACCGGTGTACCTATTAAGTTTGTATGAGCAGAAATAATAATAAAAAAAAGAAAAGAAAATGTTCAAAATCAGATGACTGGAAATGTCAAGAAAAGAATGCCTCTTCAAAATTTTACCTGGATGATATTTTTCAGCTATCACAACTATCTGTAAAACCACAAACTTATGTGATAGAAATTCCAGGGTCATTTTTCCTTCTACTTCTCTAAAATTCCAAATAAAGTGGAAGGATAAGAGAATAAATAAAAGGTTTTTTTTTCTTTCTTCCAAAAGCCCAAAGCATTGTAGAGAGAACTGTTTGCATTTCTTTAAGATAGTGCATGCTGTTCTCACATCTGAAAGAGGAAAGAGGTCAAGCAGGAGGACATCAGGGCATAGCAGCAGCCCTGCTTGGCCAGAATTTCTTATTGCCCAATAGGGCCAAGAGACTTGGACCAGGCTCATTTCAATTTTGTGTCTGACCTTCCAGGGCACTGTTTTCCTTTCTTTGATGGAACATGCTTAGCTGTTTGATTCTTGTGATTTCAGTGGGGCAGTAAACAAGACCTACTTGCTTCATTCCCGAACCAATCCTAATAGAAGCTGCAAGACCCTTCCTGCCCTACAGAGTTTACCTCAGTCCTCCACACCAGCCCTGATAAGATTGCTTAGAAGATGAATATTCCTCAGCTTCCTTCACTGAAACAACATCCTGTGACTTTTCTAAGGTTTAATTTTTTCTTCCCATGTTTACATATCTTCTATTATCTACACATATGATTATCCTAGAAATAGGTAGACATAGGCACAAGGAAAAGGAATCAGAATCACAAAAAATCTTCCTTTTTCATTTATGTATTTGTAATTACAGTGAAGCTTTTACTGCGTCCCCAACTAGCCCACCTCATTATCTTTTCCCCATCTGGTAAATGTCTTCTCCTGATAAGTGTTCCTTCTTGTGTTTGTGTCCTGCTCAGTCCCATGTGGGATATCTGTTATGAGAGTGTCTAGGTAACTGCTGCAGTATAGTTGATATTTCAGTAAGGGTATCAGTGATGCTTAGGAGACCTCTAGGTCAAGTTTGACCATAAGTGACCAGAGCATTCCTATAATTAGAAGAGATGACATGAAAAAAAACAAGATAAAAATGAATGTCTAAGTGATTAAGTAACTAAGTGGTTAATATCTCATGCTTTGCAAAAAGTTAAGAAGGTATCCCTGAGTCTAGAGAATCAGTCTCTGTGAACAGGAGAATATTTTAGCTCACAATGGATATTGAACCCAAAAAAGTCCACAAACCACAGAACCATCAACCATCTCCCTAAGTATTATTTCAAGTCTCTTCAAGGCAATACAGAATTGTCTGATGTCTGAGTATATGAGTGTCTTCTCATCATAGAATAAGTGTAAATTTTCATTTATGTTCTCTGTTTTAGACTAAGGAGCAAAATGATGAATACTTCAGTTTCCAACCACCATCCAGGTCTTTAGCCACTTGCTGCCAAGAATTGACTCATAAAATGATGAAGATAGTTCCCCAATTCTTGTGGCAAATAGATGCAGACAGGGATAGACATGAGACACATTCAAATTCACCAGTGCAGTCTGCTATATTTTTAAAAATTAAGCAAAACATTCAAATCCAAAACATGTATTTCATTTATTTATCTTAAAAATGTAACTGAAGGCGTATTTTGGACACATTCATTGGACAGATGCAATATCTGATCAAGTCTCTTCCTTTTCTAACTTTTGTTCATAACCAAAGAGGTTATAGCACATCAATACATGCAACGATTCTGCCAAAATCAGAAAATAACAAAAAATATTCCAAGGTTACAGAATGATTTATTTCTTCATACATCAATAAACAAGTCTTCCTTCCAATTGTGTTTTATTTCGTGTCCAAAATAGAACTCTCAGAAATATTTTAGAAAGTGAACTGTCTTAAGGAACTGAGACTTGACTGCTTGCCAGTGCTTTATTTTTGACTGTGAAAAATATTCACATCACTCTCTTTCCCTTCCTAGCCTTGGCTTGGTCAGTCATCCATTTTGATTGGACCCAATGTTACTATTCCCATCAACTTGATTTTAAGGATTTCACAGGTGTGAGATACATTTCTGTGCAATGCCAGGATATTTTGGCTCACAATTAATATTGAATTCTAAAAGATTTCCCAAAGAAAAAGCTTTCATTCAGTTCTTCCAAGTGCTTCATGCAATAATTACTACAATCTTGCTGATACTAGGAAGAAATATGATTGTAGCATAATGGCTTGTGATATTTCTAGGTCTGACATTACAAAAGGAAATTATAGATAATTGAAAACAGGATGGATATGGTAAGAATTCAGCATTAAGGGCACATCTGCAGAGAGTTCCATGTTAGGGGACATAATCAATAGACTTCTGCAGGATCCATCTGTGGAATAAGAACAAAAAATGAGTTCTTGAGTAATGTCTCTGTGAAGTTTCTCTCTCTCTCTCTCTCTCTCTCTCTCTCTCTCTCTCTCTCTCTCTCTCTCTCTGTTATGTCCAGGCATATACACATGTACATATCATGCACTCTAGTTAAACATCTCTGGTATTCATTCTCATTCACAGCAAACCAAGTTTTTAAGTGTACTATTAAATGCAAGTATAACAAGGACATATACATATATATATATACATATTCAACTCTAACATCTCAAGCTTAATTGACTTTTAAAAATATTTTATTTATCCTTTGACACTTTCATATATAACTACAATGAAGATATGTTTTCACCCTTTACCACTCAATCCACTTCCCTCCTGTCTCACTTCATCCTTTTTCTCCTTTCCCACTACTATCCTCTTACTTTCATGTCTTTTTGCATGTATGTTCTACTGGGTTTCCTCTGAGATGCCTGAACTGAACACAGTACTGGGACATAGATGACTTTATCAGTGGGTAAACCACTGAGTAAAGGCAGTAAGAGTGTAAGAGCCTAAAGATGGGGAGGAGCAACGATATAAAAGATACTTCATACAAGTTAGGGCCGAAGTAATCAAAATAGGACTTTGCATGACCTGCACAATAACCAACATATCATTGAACCCCCAAAGTCTAATATGGATGACAGGCACTAGGATCCTTAGAAGCGACGGATTAACAGCCACAATAGTGTTCTTATACTAATGGGGAACACAAGAAAGGGCTCTAGGCAATGCTACTGAGTCCTTACACCTCATCAGAGAGGAGGACCCAGAGGAAAGTTTGACATGCACACTAAAGGATGCTCCAGGAATGGAGGGGGGTCGGCACTGGGAGAAGGGGAGAGAGAGGAGAAAGGAAGGGTAAACGGGGGAAAGGAGCGGGAGGGGGGGTTCAGGCAGGGGATGAGGGAAGAAGGGGAATGGGCTACTTATCAACTTTGTATGAGTGGAAAAAAAAATTAGAGGAAAAAAAAAAAACAAAAAAATGCTCCCCCTCACCTGTTTATCAACTTTGAGAACATTTAAATTTCAATGCTCTGAAATTTCATTGTTTCTGACACTCTAAATGGGCCTTCAAGAAAACCAGACTATATCTGAGAGTCTCCTTTTTTGAATAGCTTCTGTTAGTCTAAAAAGTTCACAAATGCTAAATAATTTATTTTATGCTTTCTTTCTGTCTTGCAAAGGAAAAAAAAAAAAACCTGCTCTTTTTGTGTAACTTGATTCTAGCTCCTGTTAGTATGCACTGGTTATCAAATTATGCATACAAGAAATATTTTAATGTAGTGGGCATGGCTGAGGCTGGTAATATGTGCCAAATTATTCCATAAAATGGTAATCATATAAGTAAAGAGGAGCAACAGATTAAAAGGGTTTATGGTAAGGCTTTTCCATTTCTATAATTTGTTTAAGACAGTAGAATGGTTCAAATATATTTTCATCTTCAGTCCTGAGACCCATGAATGCCAGTTTCCAAGGCACTAAGACTTTGCAAATATGATTACCACTAAAAACTTTTTGTAGTTGAGCTCTGATTCCAAATGCAATATGACAAATGAAGAAGGATAACAAATTCATCATGCTGCTGGAGTTGAAAATTGGTGGAAGATGCTATTAACCAAAGTAAGCAGGAACCTCCTAAAGCTGGAGAAAGCAAGTGTTATAGTTACTTTGCATTATTGCTGATAAATTCACAACCAAATAACTTAAGGGAAGAAGGGCTTTTATTCTGGGTTACAGTTACAGTTCTTACTCCTGCCAAGGGCTCTTACTCCCTCAAGGGCTGAGGGAACTGGCCACACCATATCTACATAATGGCTAAGAAGGACAAGCCTTACTTGCCAGACCAATATATCTGCCCAAGTATGCAGAAAGATGTCTGATTTCCTCTCTTATTCACCTGCGCACAATCCTAGTCCCACCCACCATGAGCTGGTCCTTCCCTAACAACTAGATAATCTCCTTCAGGTTCACTTGGGGCCTAACTCAACTACCGATTCTTTACAATTGTGCCCAGAACTCAAATCTTCAATGATTAAGTTGACACCTGTATTTTGCTGTGACAACAAGAAACAGAGTCTATGCTGGACAATTCCTGTTTAGAGCCTCTGCTGGGAGTTCATTACTGTGACTTGGACTTTACCCAGTTCACTTGTATTTGTTTGACTTCTAGGATTCAGTGTGTTAGATGGCTACAAATGGATCAATTTGAAAATTGAGGATCATGCCTTCAGAAACATCCATAAAGAATCAGTAGCTAAGGCAAGTCCTGGGCAAGCCTGTGGGAGATTTTCTGATTGATGCAGGAAGAACCAGCCTCTAGTGGTGGATCTACTCTGGGGAGCTGAATGAGATGGAAAGGGCTTGTTCAGTACTTTGACATCCTTTGGCATAGAAGCATAATGGCAAATGGCAAAAGAATGTTCGTCTCTTATCTTTTTCTGTTGCTGTGTGGCTTCCTCAGCTCCTGATGCTTACATGAGCTCTCCTGCCATACTTAACTACCTGTAACCAGAAACTATAAGAAAGAACACACCTCTTGTTTCTGTAAGTTGTGTGGGCACAATTAGTTGTTAACAATAACATGTAGAGCAAAAATGTAAGATAATCAACTTGTATAAATCTCTTAAATTTGTACTCATTTGGTAAATTAACCAATAGGAAAGTAATACGAGGTTATCATAGGGAAGCAATTTTGCTCCTACTATTCTGTCAAATCATACTTGGCTCTAACTAGGCCACTGCTTATAGCTAGCAGTTACCAAGGCTTGCTGGAAGAGGTCAACCCACTATGGCAAGGTATGGAGGTAGCGAGCACCCATTTCCCCTTTCCCAGTGTGCTCAGACAATTCACTTAAGATTGACAGAGACAGAAGTGGTGATTGGTCAATATGTGATAGTTCTTTCCAGCTACTCACCTCTTTTCCCAAAGGACTTGCCACGAATGGAGTGGCTGACTCACAAATGTAACAAATGTATTTTCAAACTCAATACTTCTTTTTATCCTTCATCTTTAATGCTAAAGTCTGTCTTCAAATTATCTTATGCTTACTCCCTCTTTACAGCTAAAGTGCCTGTTAAGAATTCTTCTGCTGATAAAGATTTTACATTGTTTCCTCACACAGTCTTTCATGGTCAATGTTTCTTATACAATGACAGGACATAAATCCCTGAGTCATTTCTACACTAGAGCTTTGGCACCATGTGGATGTGCTAAATCAATTACAGGGTTTCCAGTAGTTTGTCTGTGCCCACTCAAGGAGTATCTCTCCAGCAACTCAGCACTCAAAGTCACATAACACCAATGGTGTTTCCCTGACTCCTGATTTCTTATCCAAGAGTAGAACTTAATGGTCTCTCTCCCTCCCTCTCTCTCTCTCTTTCTTCTCCCCTCACTCTCTCACATGCATACACATGCACACCACACCACACATACACACATGCATGCATACACTCACACAGAAATGTTGGTACAACTATTTTATTGATGAATCCCAATTAAAATTTATCTCATAATCTTAAGTATGACAATGATATGGATGTGTATATAAATGTTCATTTACTCAACCCACTATGCATACAACTTTGACTTGCTATTACAGATTTAGTCATTTCAAAGACCAAGGAATAAAAATAAAGCATGAGCAGCAAGGGAGAATTACAACTTTAAAAATATTTCCAGAAACTGTATTTAACACAGTACATTTCCACATAGCACTTCCATCTTTTCCAAATCTCCTTCCTCTAAATGAAAAACATATCATATTAAATTGTTCCTATTATCTTGAATTTGCAGAAAGATAACTGATGTCTGCAGAGGTCTACAACTTTCCCAAGACATCAGCACATTAACTTACAATGGAGATTTTCTGAGCATATTTTCTGCCATTTTGCTTTTCTTGGTTTAGTGCCAGCAAATGATAGGTTAGCCATCTATTTATGTAAGTACTCTGATTAAGTTCATGACTTTTCACTTTAAAAAATATACTTTATCCCTAAATGAAAGCAAATAAAACTATTCATCATTACATAAAACACCAGCACTACATGTTCCTACTGGAAATTTCAACTTTAAACTCTCTGAAGCACAATCCTTATCACAAGTCAGGAATAGAGAAATGCTATTTATAGAATAGTTTCAGAAGAGCTCTTTAATTTAATTCAGAATGCCAGTGAGAAAATTATATTCGTTGTTAAGAGTTGGAAGGAAAATTTTGCTAGTGTTTCAGATTCTGAAAACTCTATGCTCTTCAACACCACTTGGATTTTTCTTCAGCTTTTAAAATGTTTTCAGTCAGATTGTAAGTGCCTAAAGATGGAGAGATCTACCAACAGACAAGACATTCCTCTATAGTCTGGGCTTCAGCAGCCAGGATCTTGTAATTGGGCCTTACCTGAACTTGCACAATGGCTGACATGTCAACAAGACACCACAGACTAGTGAAGATCTCTGGGGAGATGACTTCAGATCCTTAGAGGGAAGGGGTTAAACAGATATAATGGAGTTCCTACATTAGTGGGCAGCCAAAGAAGGAACACCAAGGTATATCACCTTGCTAGTGTAGACAACTAAGAGGGAGCTTCAAGGCCCATATAAGCTGAAATTTTGGAAGGAGGAAGGGAGAAGGTGGAAAACACCTAGAGAGTGGAAGATTGTAAGAGCACAAGGAGGGGAGGACTAATGATTGCAAGATACTCCACACAAGTTAGGGCCGAAGCAATCATAATAGGACTTTGCATGACCCGCGCTATGTCCAACACATTATTGGCCTCACAAAGTCTAGCATGGACTAAAGGCACTAGGATCCTGGGAGGCAAGGGACTGACAGTCACAGTAGTGTTCCTAAGCTTAAGGGGAATACAGGAAAGGGTTCTGGGAAATGCCCCTGGATCCTTGCACCTCATCGGAGATGAGGACCCAGAGGAGAGTTTGGCATGCACAGTAAAGGATGCTCTGGGGATTGGGGGGAGAGGCAATGGGGAATGGGGAGGGAGGGGAGAGGGGAGGGGGGAGAAGGGGGGTGGGGGGAGGTAGAGAGAGGGAGGGGACCGGTGTACCTGTTAAGTTTGTATGAGTGGAAATAATAATAATAATAATAAAGAATTTACAATAGCTTCCAAACTTAACATTATATAAAAAAGTTATTTTACCAAAAGTTCATCACTCATCTCCAAAAAAAAGGAATATATTATCTTATATTTGCATATTTATTTAATACATTTACATATAACTATCAAGTTATTGTTCTAGTTAAGCTAAAAAGTCATAATTTTGCTCATTCTTCAGGAAATATAAAATAATTTCCAAAGCAGTTCCTTGAATATTTGCCCTGATTATATACATACATAGTTGAAATTTGACAAACATTAATTATACTTCAGAAGAGAAAAATTAATCTTTTTCATTCCAGGTATTACTGACCTCTAAATAATTATTGAAAAATCTTGATTTTACCATGAAAGGATACAGTCATTACTTCCCTCCCAATCATTATACGAAGTGTGCGACCACCAGTAACTCTACTGTATGCAGCATCGTCTTTGCAGATGTTTCAAAGTGGTGCTTAAAAGACTGCCCCAACCTGGTACCTCTGCAGAATAATGTGATCGGTAGCTCTGGTTTTCTGAGATGTCAACATTCAAAAATAAATCATGCTGAAATCCCAGGAGTTCTAGGTATACTTTGAGATAATGCAACAACATGCAAGGGCAGAACATGTAGAGCTACTTCATGTTTCCATGAAATGGAATTTGTTTCTACAAATCATCCTAAAAATGTCCTGTCCCCCCACAGAAAAATATGCACATGAGAGGTTCTGAGTATCTACTTATGTCTAAATCTATAGAATCCAATAGCATTGACTGCCATTGCTCCAAACTTTTATGGTCCAGTTTTAACTGTGATGGAGAAGCTGAGATAGAAGTTCAACTTGGTTTGTCAAAGGTGAGTATCTATTTATACCAGATAAAGAAACAAACCCCTAAAAAGTTATATAAAACATTTTTAATCACACAGTATTATTGCAAATGATAAATGTAGCCTGAAGCTTGTCTTTAGCCTCTCAGAAAAGCAAACTTTTCCCCATCAAAAAATGTAAGTGTATCCCTAACATTCTTGTGGTATAAGCTAGTAGTGGATTAATTATGTAATTTCTTTGAAGATAGAAAACAAATTAAGTTCCAATAGCTTAGTTCGCTTACTATGCTTTAAAATAAATACTTAACTTTCTTGTGTATTGTTAACTGCAAAAGATTACTTGACAATTTTCCTTGTACCAATTAAGTTATTGATATAGTTTAATTTCCAATTAAACTAATTTTGGGGCACATCATTATCTGATGGTTCTAACCATTCAAGAGTCACCTTTATTTCTAAAAAAAAAAAAAAAAAATCTCACTTTGTCCAAAGGGTATGTGAAAAGTGAACTTTCCCTGCATTTCTAATATGAGGCTATCAAAACCCACTAATATAAGTGGATTTCTGTTTTTTATGCTATTGTGTTTTAGTCATACAACATTCCAATAGAATGAGAAGCTCTAGTATTATAATGAAATATTTCTTCAATTATACACTTCCTCTCCTTTTGTATCATCAATAGTATGGTTTTCCTCTGCCCAGGCAGTATGTTGCTGTCGCTAACACTATCTACCTTAATGGCCTTGTCCTATATGTAGACTCAGGCAACCCCCAGTGAAGTGTTCTTAGCCATTGGGAAGAAATAGGTTCACTATGCATTGGTGGCAAGCTCATCTGAGTTTAGCAAGACAGAACATCAGGAAGTTATATCTATTAGCAATAGAAGCCTAGGGGTTTACCTGTGAGCCTGTCCCCATCAGGCCAGACAAGTTGGCATAGTTCCCTGAGACAGAGCTTACCATGGATTTCACACTGTGAGGGACCTTAGAATAATTACACTAAGCTTTCAAGACTTATCTCTCTATTTAGGAATAACAAAGAGCCCAGGTTTTTCTGTCTAGCTCTTCATCATCTGGGAACACTGCTCATCATTCAGAAAAAAAAATTCTTAAGAACTGCACTAGAATGTAAATTTTCATTATTTGTACTAGTAATGTAAATAGAGCCTAGTTTTTTATAAGAAAATAGAGTCTCCCATCCCACCATTCTCTGTCAATGGTTACAGTAACTTCCTTATTGCTCAGCATTGCTGCTGTTGAAGGTAGTATCCCTGCAACGACCAAGGAAAGACTGTCACGTGAAAACATCATCCATAGTGTAAATCAGACTGATAAAGGTGAGGAAGCATGCCAAATATATTTTTGGAACCAGTCATCTGATGTACTGGTCTCCTGTCTACTACTCTTTCATGAAAACGTCTTGTGCTTCCTTTCTAATGCCACTGCTGGGAAGATGTTAACCACTAACAAAGGAAAACATAAACAAAGCCTAATTGGGAACTTCACATCTTTCATACCCAAGCATATGGGTCAGATTTCATCAGGTTATTTGATTCAACCATGCAAATAAAGTTTGAAATAAATCAGACTGTGTCTAGAAAAAATTGGGTAGTACCTCTTTTCAAAAATCTCTTTACTTCTCTCTCTTTTTATATTCAAGGAACACTTCATATGCTAATGTTAGAGACAGTCTTAACACAAACTTCAGCTTTCTCACAAACCAAGTATATAAGCTAAAACAGGAAACCAAAGGAAATTATGCCCTAGCTAATTCATTTGTAGAATAGCATGGATGGAATCCATAGGAAATGGAATTCTATGTGCCAGAAAACATACAGGAGAAAAAGGTATCTACCACAATGACAGAAAGAACTACTGAGTAACCAGAGGTAAATTAGAAAACTAGCTTAAGAAGGAAAATAATACCACCAGTTAGTGTCCCAAATTTCAAAAATAGCATTAAAATAATATGAAGAAAATAGTTTTAGACTATGCTTTAAAGACATAAATACAGCTTTCAGATGTAATTGAGCTTCACTCAGTGGGAAAGGATTCCTAAAAGGAATGGATATTTTTCCACTTTTATATTTATGATTTTTTACTCTTTTATTATTTCATACACATATATAAAATGTTCCATTTACTCTCCAAAACCCACCACCACTTTCCCTCCTTCATCTTCCGACCATATTTATTATGTTTTCTACGCACTAGGTTCAACCCAAGACCCCTATGTGAGATTGAGATCTCTTGGACCATAGCAGACTCTTCTGTGGGCAAACAACTGGATGTTCCTTCTCCCCCCGACCCACCCCAACATTGTTTATCAGTATTCTGTAGGACCCAGTGGATTTCTCCTCAGAGCATGGTTGCTCATTTGCCCTATAGGTCCCCTGTAGACTTAGTGTCAAAAACCATCTCTGTTGCCGGCTCATGACTGCCATGGCTGTGTCATTGGGAGAGGGTAGTGATTTGCAACCCTTTCCCCATCTTCTGGCCTTTATATGGCTTCTACAAATGGCCCTAGGCCCTTAGACGTAGTATATTGCCCGCAATGAGCTCTGAACCTCATTCTTCACTTATTAATGACATCTTATGCAGCCATAGGTCTTTGTTCAGCCCTAGTCACTGCAGTGAGCAGTTCTTTGACTTAAGGTTGAGGCTAGTCTTAGTATTTCTTCTGCTCCCTTCTCTGTGGTGTCTCCCGGTCCTTGAGGGGGAGAAGATAAGATACCTTGCCTTGGGTCGAGTGTTGTTTGTCTATTCTCTGCCATTCTTTTACTTGTTCTATGTAGAATTGTGTCACCAGAGTAGAATGGTTTTCACTTTTGACTCATGACACTGGATCCTACCTTTCACCATATCTTGATTTAGTATCACAAAGAGAAGAATATAGAGTGAAAGCTGAAAGCTGCACAAATCAAGACATAGTATCAAATTGCCTTCTAAACCAAAGGACAGAATTTAAGACAGAGCTACTTCATTTTTAATGAAAGAACTTTGAGCAATTAGAATTTCTTCCAAAGAGAATGTCTGCTTAATAAATTCTGCTCTTTTTCAGAAAGATTCGCTGACTTTCTAAACATAGTGTTTACTAGGTAGAAATTTTACCTGACTCTTCTCTATTGTCTTTTTCAATCCCTAGATTACGAATGTCTAGATTTATTTCAAGCCCCTAAATCAACTAAAACCCGCAAGAATCAGTTCAAAGTCTCACTTTTTGTGAAGTTGAGAGATTTCTCATTGTGTGTGTGTGTGTGTATGTGTGTGTGTATCACTTGGTATCAATGATCTTTATAAGAATCTATTCCCCTTAATTTTTGTTTCGCACAGGCCTGAAAGTTCATGTTGTTAATCTGAGGGAATTAGTGTCATCCTATGAATTTTAGGATCATTTTTTTCACTTCTGTTAAAAATATCATTGATGTTTTAGTAGAAATTACATTACAGTTTTACATCACTTTGGACAATTTGACATTCAATAATATTGATACACATAATCCATTTACATGAAATTCCTCCTAATACTCATTTCATTTATTTGTGTCTTCACTTTCTTCAATATTTTGTAATTCTCAATGTGCAAACCTTTCTCTTCCTAATTTAAATTTATTGAAAAGTAGTTTTGATGCTGTTGTAAATCCAACTCTTTCATGATTTCTTTTTTCAGATAGTTCATTATCCCTGTATGGAAACAATGCTATTTTTATGTGCTGGCTGCATTCTTCAGCTCTGCTGAACTCAACTTCATGTGAAATATAATTTGAATAAAATTCCAATTTTACAAGTTAGTGCTTTAAATTCAGACAAAAATAAGCTGATCCCGGGTGTTCAGTTTACCATCCAGGTGGCCGCACACACTGAAAGGCCATGTTTAAGTTTATATCGCCCATGCAGGATGGACAGAACATTGCCTGTCTCCTGGTCTAAAGCCAAGCAAAGGCTCCACAGTCACAAATTCTAAACCACAGCTCTGAATGTTGTTGCTTTGCCTAACTACCTGCGAATTCAATAAACCAATAAAAAAGCTTTTTAAAAATTGTGCTTTTCAGACAGATTCACAAATGTTTGGTTAGTAATCACAGTAGTAATGATGCACAGCAGATGCCCCAGGAGCCCTGGTGATTCCTCAGTGGATACTTGGGAGCCGACAGGAAAGCACTACATAATGGCATTGCAAGCAGCAAGCACAGTCAGGGAGAGATGGGGCTGAAAGAAATCACACATATGCAAACACACAGACACAAACACACAGACACATTCATATATATGCATACTCATATATATGTACACATTTATATAAACATACACATGCATACATACACAAACACAAATGCACATACATGCAAACACACACATACATACACTCATGCAAATATACATACAATGCATACATATGTATACAAACATATATAGCATTGTTTGAATGTAAGTTGTCCCTTACAGCCTTATGTGTCTGAATTTTTAGCTAATGTTAGTGTTTGGGAAGATAGTGGCACCTTTGGGAGAGGTATCCTTTATTGAGGAAGATACATCACAATGAGGGCAGGTTTCCAGATTTTAATAGGTCAACCCTACTTTATTATTTGTCTCTTGCTTCCTCTGCCTCCATTATGGCTGCTGTGATCTGCGCTGCCTCTGACTTCTGCAATTACCATGCCTTTTCTTTCATAATGAACTGTATTTGCCCTGTGGAACTATAAGTCAAATAAATCTCCCTTTCTCCCCTTAAGTTCTATCTTGAGTGTTGTCTCATAGCAGCAAAAAGAAAGGTAACATGAAAACATGTACACATACACATATACACACAAACATACATAAATGCACATGCAATTTAGGATTAAATTGAGAATTCAGTTGAGAAGTCAATGGAAAATCTTGACTCCCTCTTCCTGCTCTTCCTCCTCCTTTTCTTCCTCACCCTTCTTCTTATTTTTCTTTTATAGTATTTCAGAAAGAAATCCTGTTTTATTCCTTTTCTCTGTTTAGGGTTACTTCTTGACATCATGGCATATTTTAGAAAACCTTCTAAGCGTCTTGACACTACAAAAATTCTCTCAGAAAGAGGAATTATTTTCTCTGTTGTGACAACTTCAGAGATATTCTCATCAACTCTAAATAGAATTTTAGATAAACCATTAAAAAAATCCCAACTGACCTTTAGCTAGTTCCTGCTTTGCTTTCTCCAGTTATATTGGCCTACACCAGGTAAGCACATGTCGTATATCTCCTACAGCAGCATGTATTTTATACATTGGTAAGCATGCATTGTGTGTTTCTTACAAAAGGATATATTTTTATACATTGATGTTTATTACATGTTTTCAAATCCTCTGGAATTCTGTGAAGAATTTCCACTTCTTCAGTGTTTCTAAAAGTTTCCTGGATATACATTGTAATACAAGACAATGCTGAATTATTCTCAGTTTTCTTTGTGATTTTGATTCTATGTCTGCCAAGGAAAAAATTCACAACACTGAGGTAAGTATTGGGTAATACATTCTATTTAGCATTCTAAAAATGCTTACAGACATGTGAAATGAAGTTCTATAGAACGATTCTTTCATATAGTGCTTATTTAGAGTAGGGCTTAGAAGCTAATTATGTATTCATCCATGCTTAATTACTGAGCCATAGAAACACCTAAATAAGCAATTTGTAGTTATCCAGTGTGAAATGGTTGTCCTATTAACACTTAATTTGAAGCATAGAGAGGAGAATACCTTTCTTCAAACTAAAAATAAAATAACACTATTTTTCTTGATAGCTAATGAAGCCAATTGCTTTAAGCTAACTAAAACTACATATTCTCTACTACATTTAACTGTTCACCTGAAAATTATACATCAAATTACAGAAGTCAGTGTTAGAAATTAACATATTTTTATCTTGAATATCAATTTCCTTGCCTGTTTATCTCTTTCATCTCTATATTGAAAGATACATTTGAGGCTAGTCCTTTTGAAGGTTGGTTGTAGATTTACCTGCACTTAAGAATATTCATAATACAGTGTTGTTGTGATAGTTAATCCTAGGTGTCAACTTGACACACCTGGAGTTTGCCAAGATCAGCTGAGACACGTGAAGAGATTATCCAGATCAACACATTTACAATACAAGAACAGCCCTAGATCTGATCAGAGTCTCTCTAGATCTCATTAGAACCTCCCAGTAGTAGGCCAGATAAAAAGAACTACAGAACAGAAGACTGGGAAGAAGAGAGACTCTCCAGGAATCCTCCAGCCTTCAGCCATCACCCACTAGCCTCATGGATGACAGTGATTTAATGTGCCACCTTCAGCCACCAGCCATATCACCTCTGCCATGAAAGTCTGTTTCTCCCCTCCAGAACTGTAAGTTGAATAAATCTCCCTTTCTCCCTTAAGTTGTTTGACTTTGCTTTCTCGCAACAATAGTTAAGAGTAACTGTTACGAGGAAAGTTTGACATGCACAGTAAAGGATGTTCCAGGAATGAGAGGGGAGGGAAGGGGGCACTGGAAGAAAGGGGGGGGGAAAGGAAGGGGAAAAGGGGGGAGGGAGCAAGGGGATCCAGGGAAGGGTAGAGGGAGGGAGAGGAATGGGGTACCTATCAAGTTGTATGAGTGGAAAAAAAAAGATAAAATGATAAAAAATGCAAAAGAAAAAGAGTAACTGTTACATTTGTCATTTATTTAAGCAGAGATTCTTTTTTTATTCATTTATTTTTCCCCAATCATACAAGCTTAATAGGGACCCCGCTCCCTTCCCTCCTTCCACCCCTTCCCAGTTTCCCTTGCACCCTCCCTGCCTTTTCTCCTTCCTTTCACTACCCTCCCTCCCCTTCTCCCAATGCCTCACTCTTCTCCCCTTCCCATTCCCTGGAACATCATTTTGTGTGAATGCCAAACTTCCCTCTGAGTCCTCCACTCTAGTGAGGTATAAGGACTCAGTAGCATTGCCCAGAGTCCTTTCTTGGGCTCCCCTTTAATATGGGAACACTATTATGTCTGTTAATCCATTGTCTCTAAGTATCTTAGTGCCTGCGATCCATGTTAGATTTTGGGGGGTCATTGACATGATAGTCATTGTGCAGGTCATGCAAAGTCTGATTATGGCTACTGTGGCCCTAACTTGTGTGGAGTATCTTGCATATCATTGGTCCTCCCCATATTTAGTCTCCTACAATCTTGTCACCCCCTATTCCATAAGTTTCCCTGAGCTTTAGGATGGAGAGAGCTTTGGCTGGTCTGGTTCCAGGTGATTAATGTAGGGTCTCTGGTGTTCTGAATAATGGTTTGTTGTTGTTTTCACTTTTGTTAAGCAGAGATTCTTGGTTCTTTCTTCAGATGTTTTCCTTGAAGCCCTTTTATTTAATGTATCACGTATTCTGTGATTGTTACCAACTACTACATAAAATCAAATAGACAGAACTATGCCACCTTAAATGAATGGCTTAAATCTAATGACAGAAGCTGCCTTCAAGTTCTTGGTCACTCTCCCTCAAGCATCTCTCTTTTCTCTAAGATTACAAGAAAGTACCAACATCACCTTCAATACAAAATCCTGAGTAGAAGGAAAAGGAAGAACACAGGTGATTGAGCTCAGCGCTTAGGTTTTGCCTCTATAGGAGCCCCACCAATACCCTATCATCTTCAATGACACACTGAACATTTTTAGACTCCAGATACTCATTTTCAAGAAGAAAAGGGTTAAAAGATCTTATGTTTGTATGTTGAACCAACCTTGTGTGCCTGGAATAAAGCCTACTTGATCCCCATGGATGATCTTTTTGATATATTTTTGAATCCGATTTGCTAAGACTTTGTTGAGAATCTTTGCATCTGTGTTCATCAGAGAGATTGGCCTATAGTTTTCTTTTTTAAGTGTATCTTTATACCATAGTTGAAAGGGTAGGGAACTCCCTGGAGCTGACTGGGCTAGGCCAACAGTTCCTAAACGGATATCCAATAGCACAGTCACTGCAACTAACTCTCAACAGATGGGATCTTGTGAAATTAAAGAGCTTCTGCTCAGATAAAGAGATTGTAACTCCAACACAAAGGCAACCCACAGAATGGGAGAAAATCTTCACTAACCACATATCTGACAGAGCTCTACACAAGAACTTAGAAAACTAAACACCGGGGCTGGAGAGGTGGCTCAGGAGTTAAGCCTCCGCCCTGCAGGCAGAAGGTCCTGAGTTCGGATCCCAGATCCACGTATAGACGCCAGGCAGAAACAGGGGCGGCCTGCGCTTCTGGCCCTGGTAGGGCGGAGCCTGTAAACGCCAGCCTGTAAACAGGGGCAGAAGGAGGTGGAGGCGTCCATGGTGGTTCGCGAATTCGTCCGTGGTTCTACACAAACACACACACACACACACACACACACACACACACACACACACGCGCGCACATACACATGCATATGTACACAGTTGAATAAATAATAATAATAAAAAAATTAAAAAAAAAAAACTAAACACCAAGGAAACCAATGGCCCAATTAAAAAAATGGGCCCTGGAACTTAAAAGAAAATTTACCAGGGAAGAAATTAAAATGTCTAACAAATATCTTTAAAAATGCTGCACATCCTTAGCCATCAGGGAAATGCAAATCAAAACTTCCCTGAGATATCATCTCACCCGGTCAGGATGGCAAAAATCCACAATACAAACAACACCAAATGCTGGAGAGGATGTGGAGAGAGGGGAACTCTCCTACATTGCTGGTGGGAATGCAGGCTCATACAACCACTCTGGCCAGCCATCTGGAGATTCTTAAAGAAATTAAAGATTGAAATGCCATATGACCCTGCTATTCCACTTTTGGGAATAACCCCCCATACAGCAAAAATTCACCTCGATAGCACAAGCACAACCATGTTCATAGCAGCACTGTTTACAATAGCAAGTCATGGAATCAACCCAAATGTCCAACAGTTGACAAGTGGATAAGGAAACGGTGGTACATCTATACAATGGAATAGTACTCAGCCATCAAAAATGATGAATTCATGGAATTTTCCAGAAAATGGATGGAATTAGAAACAATTATATTGAGTGAAGTATCCCAGACACAGAAAATTAAGCACTCTATGTACTCCCTAATAGGTGGATCCTAGTACCAAACCCACTTAGAGACACTCAAGGATGAATCTCTGTAATACCTACAGTAATTGCAAGGATTATGAACAGGAGGGATGGGGTAGGAGGGCCACACCAGAAACAAGGAGAGAGGGGACCATGTTACAGCAGAGAAAATAGGCCTCCATCAAGGACTGCAAGTAATTAATGAGACATCTGGTTAAGTTCACAGACTTTCCTTCCTGATCATTTACAACTGATGGGGTATGATCTCACCAGAAGGGAAGGGCATATAGTCTGGCAATAAAAAGTAACCATTTTGCAAATGGGTAATTGACCTCTCCCTCACTGTGGTTTCCTAATTTTATTCCATCTACTTTGAATATACTCTTATACCAAGACTCTAGTTTAACAGCTTTTTATCTCTGGCCAGGGGGTGAATTCCAATACCCATCAGGATGGAGCCAAGGGCATTGCAGGAGCAGCAAAACTGAAAAAAAAAAATCAACAAACCATAATCCAGACATCATAGACTCTATATCAATCACCTGGAACTAGGCCAGCCTAATCTCTCCCCATCCTGAAGCTCAGGGAAATTTGCAGGAGAAGGGGCGGTAAGATTGTAAGAGCACAAGGATGGGAGGAGCAATGATATGCAAGATACTCCACACAAGTTAGGGCTGAAGCAATCATACTTGGAATTCGCATGCCCTGCGCAATGTCCAACACACTATTGACCCCACAAAGTCTAGCATTTCCTAAAGGCACTTGGATCCTTGGAGGCAAAGGATTGACAGCCACAGTAGTGTTCCTGAGCTTAAGGGGAACACAGGAAAGAGTTCTGGGAAACGCCCCTGTGTCCTTGCACCTCATCAGAGAGGAGGACCTATAGGAGAGTTTGGCATGACATTTAAGGATGCTCCGGGGATGGAAAGGGAGGCACTGGGGGATGGGGAGGGAGCGGTGAAGGGAAGGGGGGCACAGGACCTTGGGAGGTTGGACGGAGGGAGTGGACAGGTGTACCTGTTAAGTTTGTAGGAGTGGAAATAAAAATTAATTAATTAATTAATTAATTAAGATTCAACTTTTACTTTGAGCATGAGATTGATTTTATTGTAATTTTTAAAACTTATTTATGTATCTTGACAAACGAAGATTTTTAATACTTCCTATTTATGCATTACAGCATGTCAAACAGAAAAGATGGTTTATAAAGCTAAATTGTTTTATTTTAGAGGAATCATATGCATGTATTACCATGACAGTTTGTTGAAGTTGTCCACTTACATGAAGTTGTCAGTTGAAGATCACATGTATCATGGGTTATGCACATTTGAGCATAACACAAATGTCCCTCTCTCCACTTTTTGGGTGACTATAGCTTGACCAGTTCCTTGGATCCTGAGGATGGTATGATTTCTTCTGTCTGCTGAACTGTAACAAGAAACTGTAAACCAGAAATAAAATCCTTACTTCTTTTAAAAAAATCTTGTTTCTGTTTGAACAAAACAAGACCACCTTTATCATAGTTTTTTGAGACACACAGTTGTCTTGTGTAATCAACAAGACTAAAAAGGTAATGTCTATGATTATATAGGAACTCAAAATATACTTTTAGTATGCATCCACAGCACATCTTGACTAAAGAATTACCTAAAAATTTCAGTTTCCTCAAGAGGAAAAAAGAGTTACTTAGAAGAGTCCTACTGAGATCTTTTCCACACTAGTCTGGTGTCTGCTTCCTTACCATCTCATTCTGAATATCAAATGGCAAAAAACTAAGCACAGTACATGAAATTTAGGAAATCAATAAATAGTTCACACTATAACACAAATGTACCAACACAGTACTATCCTCCATTCTGAAAGACTGTCATTATCTTCATCAAGTGTCTCCTAAACTTGCATAGCAGAAAAAAAGACTACATACTACAATTAATCTCTCTAATCTAGAAATACAGTCATCCTTCCATATATGTGGGAGGTACAGGTTTCATGAATGCCAGAATGCCAAAATCCAAGGCTACTCAAGTGTTTTCTATAAGACGCCAGCGGTTTTTTCATATAATCTGCATACATTCTTCCATTCACTTAAGCCATTTTCAGATTAATTGCAATGCCAAATATTTGCTTTGTGAAAAGATGTTTTGTCTTGTTGTAGTTAACAATGACAAGGAAATGTCTACAAGTATGTGTTCATTGCAGTGCAATTTTTCATCTACAAGTATATATATGTAGAGAGAGAGAGAGTCAATCTGTGATTGATTGAATTCATGATGGTAGAACCCACATATATGAAAGGCCACCTACACTGACCTTGTGCAAATGTTTATATAGAGTTTGCAAATAAAATATTCCATCTCTCAAACTTCACTACCCCTTTTCTCTCGTGACAGTCTTTGGTTACTATGACCTAGGACAGAAAGAGTGAAGTTAATATTGAAACCAAAGATTATACTCTGAAATTTTGGTTTCCATGGTGATGTTCATTGTCCTCCAAGTTTCACCTGCTCAAATAATTCAAAACCAGGCTGCATAACTCTTGGTCCATGCATTCCTTTTTGGATAAAGTATGATGATCTGATGTTGTTAAGCTTTAGCAAGCCACATTGCAGACATAAGACAATATTTTAATCATCATTTTCATGGTTTGAATGTGATTTGTCATCCCCCTCTTTCCCCCACACACAAGCTCATGTGTTTGCATTCTTAGCTGTTCTTAACAATTTGGAAGATTGTAGCACTGTTGGGAGGTGGTACTTTCCTGGAGGAAGGCAGGTCACAGGGGACAGACCTTGAGATTTGGTAACCTGGCCCTGTTTCCACTCAATTTGTGCTTGTTCTCTCTGCTTCCTGATAGCTGTGGTGTCCTGATCTAACCTCCTACGTCTGCCTTCAACCATGCCTTGTGTTATGCAATTCCCACTATAAAAAACTCTGTCCCCTCTGGAACCCTAAGCCAAATAAATCTCCCTTAAGCTGGGCCCAAGCATTGTCTCGTAGCAGCAAAAAGAAAATAACTGCAATACCAGTGCATCTAAGTTCCCAGTAATTCTGAGAAAAATCAGCGCTTTTGCCTATGTAACTGTAATCCATTCTTAGCCCACCAGTGCTTGGACAGACATATCTTTGTGCTTTTTTCTTATGTGAGCAGGTCTTCAAAACTATTGTCATGTTGTAAAAGACACTTTCAATGTTTTTAGAGCCAGGAATAGTGCCATGTGCCTGTGTTTCAGCACTGGAGAGATTAAAAGAGGAAAATGCCAAGTCCTAGACCAGTGTGTATAACATAACCAGACCTTATCTGGGGGGGAAAAAAGCTTAGAGTATAACTCCGTGATGAACACTTATCTATCATGTGGAAAGCTCTGGCTTCCACTGCTATCACTTCAAAAGTAAAACTGAAAAAAAATCAATCTCATTTTGACAAGTTCATCTCTTTCTTCATCTCTCAAAGGATATCACCAGTATATTAAAGAAAATGGAAGAGAAATCATGCTAGTGTCTTTGCTTAAAAATAAAAAAGTTCAAAGACCTGAAATAAATACAGTCCATCCCATTCAATAGCTGACTCAGGAAAAAGAAAAAAAGATGAGGCAAAGCAACTCCAGGTATTGAAGAAAATAAGACACAGGGCAAGCAGGGGCAAGCTAGGCAAGACCTAGCCAGAGTGGACATGTGCTTTGTAACATCTATCCAAACTTTCTCACATTCCTCTGTCAAGCTATTTGTGAGCTTGTCTATGTGAAATTAATAAAAACATAGTATGGATTGAAGAACCTTCCATTGATCTGATTTTGACAAGGGAGGATAGTGACCTTTATTTGTCCCAAAACTCCCACTGGTCTGACAAAGCCCATCTGCAGCTGACCCTTCTATCTCTTCATGTGCCACTCCATTTTGATCATAATTTTAAAAATTTCACAAACACCATTTTCTTTATCAACTCAACATTATATGCCCTGAATTCTCTTTCTTGACATAGAGTACTACTGAATTCTCCATTGTCTTTTATTCTTTCTATGTTCTATTTATTTTTCTCAGGGAGACATTTAAGTATGATTTATTTCAATAACATTTTACATGACTAATATATGTTTCAAATAGAAAAGTTGCATTTGTGATGCCTTTTTGTTTTCTGGATGTATGTTTAAACTGATCACTTTCTTATGAAGCAAATTTGAAGTTAAGGAAAGGTTTTTAATCACAGACAGAGAAAAAGGACATGAGAGAGAGAGAGAGGGAGGGAAGGAGATTTGAAGCAAAGATGGGTAGATACAAGTTTCTTGAGAGTCTCCTTAAATTGCTTTTTGTTTACTTCATATATACTGAGTGAGGGGTAAATGTCTTCTATTTTTTTCCCCAGTCTTTTGCATGTAACTATTCTAGTGGAAATTTCACTGCAGTAGTTCTAGGCAGTGACTCCCATAACAGTGTACAAAACTTTCTCAACTGGGAATGTCATTAACATTTTCCAAGGGAATATTGTACCAAAGTATCACAGAATAGGAACTCATATAGCAGAAACTTACTGTCTCATAATTCTGGAAGCTAGATGTTCAAGATCAAAGTGTCATCAAATTTTTTCCTTTTTTATGTGGAATGGGTGATTTGATTCTTCTACATGCTGAGGGTATCAGGACCATGAGCAACACAATGGAAAAGCATTTCAGGCACAGAACTCAAAACCACACTGTCCCACTCTGCTCCCTCTATTTCTTTTTACATGAAAAAAATCACCTCCTTTCTTGTTATTTAAAAATCCTGCCCAGAAAAAGGATGCATGGTATCTACACTTAGTCTAGGTTTCACTAGAATGCAAGAAATTATTTTCAAACTGCTTTTACAGCAAGACCACTGAAGGGTCAGGTCAAGTTTCTTCTTTTTGAAGACCATATAAGAAAAACCTGCCCCAAATCTTGTCTAAGCTTCTGATGGTTTCTTGTAGGGTTTGCCATTTAGCGTGTATAGCTTTACTTTCATCCTCACATAATGCTATCCTTATGTATGTATCCGTGTCTAATTTTTCCTACTTTATGAAGAGAGTAGCTGTTGTAGTTTGTCTGCGTATTACACATAAAGTTATTATCTAACCATTAAGAGAACAAGGAGGTTTTATTCTCAGTTTACAATTCTTCATTATAGTTTATAGTCCAGTTTGGCAGTAGAGTTCATACTAGAATCAGGAGCCGAGAAACTAAAAATCCTAAAAGAAAGAGTAAGGAATTCCCTTAAACTAGTTAGCCTAGGCCAACATCTTCTAAACAGGAAATAGGACCAGCACTCAACAAGTGAAATCTCATGAAATTAAAGAGCTTCTGTTCAGCAAAAGATATTGTTAACCAAGCAAAAAGACAATCCACAGTATGGGAGAAAATCTTCACTAATAAACTATCTGATAGAGGACATCCATCGAAAAAGGACAAAGAACTCAAAAAATTAAACACCAAGGTGGTAAACAGCCCAATTGAAAAATGGACCTTGGAACTTAAAACAGTACTGATCTTAATGTGAACATGAAGCAAGTCAACAATATAAGTGTCTCTGTCCCCAAGTATTCTTTATGGGTAAAATGCGAAAAGAAGACTGGGCAGAAGCAATCAATTCAACCCATCACTGCCTCCCATCTGCTTCCTTCAGTGGGCCCTAGAATTCCCTTTGGCTTGTTTGCTCCAGTTGGGTCCCAAGCCTCTGCAGCAGATCAAGTAGCCCTTCCTTGGGTAGACTCCTATAGAGGCCCTCCCCTTCACCTGTCTAATCCTAAACCTTGAGGTTACCACTGTATGTAATTGTTTCTACTGAAATTCTCTCTGGTACATGGGGAGAGGAGTTTCTGGATACAGCAGCCCTACCTTGAGTGGAATGTCTCAGCCAGTAATGGACCTCCCCATCTTTAGCCTCTTAAATCGTACCACCTCCTTTTCCACAAGATTCACTGAGCCTTAGGATGGAAAGAGATCTGGTTAGCCTGATTCAGCTGAGTGTTTCATGGTCGCCCGTCTGCTGCATCCTAGTTGGTTGCTGTTGTCTCTTTCACTGTGTGCATTGCATTAAACTATGTCTTATTTAGGTGTTGAGAGATTTTTCTTATCTAAAGATAAAATGAGAGGATGTTTAGATGGAAGTTTACTCTAGGGTGTTTGTGGTTAGTATTAAGACATCTGACCCTCTCCAGTTGTCAGTTTTCTTTTTGTCTACTGTTGTTCAGATAGGTTTACAGTGTTGCTGTGTGTTCCCTATCATTGAGGGGGGTTGGATTAGTAAGCAGGTGGTTGGTTACCTGGAGGCTAATACACTCTCCACTGTGTCCTATTTCTGTTTACCCTATCTATATATATAGATAGATATACCCTAAGTATGTCTAAGGATATACCAAGACCACCTGCTTACCCAATTAGATGGCATCTAACTAAATTCAACTGCTCAGAAATAATCTACCAACTCTAGGATTAATACCACCTCTCTTCCAATATAGTTAGAGGCTTAACTTCCTAATACATTTAATTTTTTTAAAAAAGTTAGAAGTAAGAACCACATGCTACTTACCATTGTTATTAAATCCTGATACGTACTAAGCCCCTAATTTAAATTGCACTAATCCCTTAATTTAAATTATACTAAGCCTCTAATTTAAATTAGTTGAAAAATTAATGAATTAATAGAAGCTAGATGGGTGAATTTTAATGTGACTATTCTTGACTTCAATGTTAGCATGCTAATTAAACTACATTTGTTGAACCTTTGATTCAATAACCACATTATGCTTAGAGAGAATATACATTACCACATGTGGTTGAAGAAAGTGCATTTTAAAGGAAGATCCTGTTTATAAAGATGCAAGCATGCAAACATGTCAAGTGAATAGCCTTTTATTTTTCTTTTTATTATGGGTGTGACCTGAAAACTCACCTCTTTATCCAGCTCTGCTTTCACTGAACACAGGATTTGTGTACTTTGTATGATGGCTGTGAGCAAGGGTTTGCATTCTGATTCATATCTCTTATATCTGAAGTCCTCATGAACAGTGACATGGCCTTGCTTCTTTCTCTTGTCTCCATGGTGACAAGCACTCTGCATCTCTTGTCTGTTTGAGACATGTTGTTGACTGGGTCCTTTCCTCCTGAGAGCAAAGCTGAGGCCAATTAGCACAAACCTTCAACTGAATTTTTTTCAAGCAGTTTTAGCAAATAATCTAATTGATTTCTTATGTCTAAACTGTGTGAATAATTCTGCAATAATAGAACTTAGAGGTGTTGGCTTTTTACCTTTAAAAAAAGACAAAAATCCTATTTAATGACTACATGAGTTTGATAAATATCTAATATACAATCATTAACATGTTCAAATACAAAGAATATGTTCTGTTCTCACAATATCGCAGTTGCTAGAAAAATTACTTTATCTGAGTTTAAATGACTCCAACTAGAAGCTCTCAGAGGGAATGCAAAATTCATATTAAAAAAGTGAACAGGGTTGGAGAGCTGTCTCAGGAGTTAAGACTGGACCCTGAAAGAAATGGACCTTACAGATCTCTATCGAACTTTTCACCCACACACCAAAGAATACACATTTTTCTCAGCAGCACATGGAACTTTCTCCAAAATAGATCACATATTGGGCCACAAAATGAATGTACACATATACAAGAAAGTTGAAATTCTAACCTGTGCCCTATCAGACCACCATGGCCTAAAGCTGGACATCCACAACACATCAAACAAGAGAAAATACACTAACTCCTGGAAACTTAACACTATGATGCTGAATGAGAACTGGATTCAGGAAGAAATTAAAAAGGAAATTCAAGATTTCCTGATAGTGAATGATAACGAAAATACAACTTACCAAAATCTCTGGGACACAATGAAAGCTGTTCTAAGAGGTAAGTTCATAGCTCGTAATGCCTACATCAAAAAAATGGAAACATCAGAAATAAACAACTTAACAATGCAGCTTAAAGCTTTAGAGAAACTAGAGCAATCTGATCCCAAAAGTAGTAGAAGAGAGGAGATTAGCAAAATAAGGGGAGAAATATCTGAAATCGAGATAAAGAAAATGATAGAAAAAAGTCAACCAGTCAAAAAGCTGGTTCTTTTAAAAAATCAATAAGATTGATATACCCCTAGCTAAATTAACCAAAAGCAAGAGAGAGAAAACCCAAATTAACAAAATTAGAAATGAACATGGAGTTATCACTACTGATACCCAAGAAATCCAGAGAATTATAACATCATATTTCAAAAACTTATACTCTGTGAAGTTTGACAACACAAAAGAGATGGATGAATTTCTAAGTAAACACAACTTACCTAAATTGAATCAGGAAGTTGGGAATTATTTAAATACTCCTATAACATATAAGGAAATTGAGGAAGTAATCTCGAATCTTCCCACCAAAAAATGTCCTGGACTAGATGGATTCAGCACAGAGTTCTACCAGACATTTAAGGAGTTAATAACACCAATATACTCCTTAAACTGTTCCATCAAATAGCAAAGGAAGGAACACTACCAAATTCCTTCTATGAAGCTAATATCGTTTTAATCCCAAAACATAATAAAGATTCACTTAAAAAAGAAAACTATAGGCCGATCTCCCTGATGAACACAGACGCAAAGATTCTCAACAAAGTCTTAGCAAATCGGATTCAAAAACATATTAAAAAGATCATTCACGGGGACCAAGTAGGCTTCATCCCCGGCACACAAGGTTGGTTCAACATACGCAAATCAATAAATGTAATTCATCATGTAAATCAGTCCAAAGTCCAAGACCACATGATACTCTCGATAGATGCAGAAAAAGCTTTTGACAAGATCCAGCAGCCTTTTATGATCAAAACGCTAGAGACAGTAGGAATGGAAGGAACCTTTATCAATATAATAAAAGCTGCATACAACAAGCCCACAGCAAGGATTATGCTCAATGGGGAACAATTGGAAGCATTCCCACTTCGATCAGAAACTAGACAAGGCTGTCCACTCTCACCACTTCTATTCAATCTTGTACTTGAAGTCTTAGCTGAAGCCATAAGACAAGAAAGGGACATAAGAGGGATGCAAATCGGCAAGGAAGAAGTCAAGCTATCCCTGTTTGCAGATGACATGATCCCAAAAACTCCACCAGGAAGCTCCTGGAACTAATTGAGAAGTTCAGCATGGTGGCAGGATACAAAATAAATGTGCAAAAATCAGAGGCCTTCCTATATGCCCAGAATGAAAGAAGTGAAAAAGCCTTGAGAGAAACAATCCCATTTACTATAGCCCCTAAAAAAATGAAATACCTTGGTATAAACTTAACTAAGGAGGTAAAAGACCTTTACAATGAAAACTTTAAAATCCTAAAGAAAGAAATAGCAGAAGACACCAGAAGGTGGAAAGACCTCCCTTGTTCCTGGATTTTCAGAATCAACATCGTAAAAATGACCATCCTACCAAAGGCAATATACAGATTCAGTGCTATACCAATCGAAATCCCAAAGCAATTCTTCAAAGAAGTTGACCAAACAATCTCAAAGTTCATATGGAGGCACAAAAGACCCAGGATAGCAAAAACAATCCTGAGTAACAAAAACACAGCTGGAGGTATTGCCATACCAAACCTTAGTCTATACTACAAATCCATAGTTATAAAGACAGCCTGGTACTGGCTCCAAAATAGACACACAGATCAATGGATAAGGATTGAAGACCCAGATATAAGCCCACAAAGTTACAGCCATTTGGTCTTTGACAAAGGGGCCCAAAGAATCCAATGGAAAAAGAACAGCATCTTCAACAAATGGTACTGGCAAAACTGGATCTCCACATGCAAAAGATTAAAGCTGGACCCGTACTCGTCACTATGTACAAGACTTAATTCCAAATGGATCAAGGACCTTGATATCAGGCCAGAGACTATAAAAACCATAGTTGAAAGGATAGGGAACTCCCTCGAGCTGATTGGGCTAGGCCAACAGTTCCTAAACAGACATCCAATGGCACAGTCACTGCTACCAACTCTCAACAGTTGGGATCTTGTGAAATTAAAGAGCTTCTGTTCAGATAAAGAGATTATAACACAAGCTCAAAGGCAACCCACAGAATGGGAGAAAATCTTCACTAGCCACACATCTGATAGAACTCTGCTGTCCAGAGTGCACAAAGAACTTAGAAAACTAAACACCAAGGAAACCAATGGCCCAATTAAAAAAATGGGCCCTGGAACTTAAAAGAAACTTTACCAGGGATGAAATTAAAATGTCTAACAAATATCTTAAAAAATGCTCCACTTCCTTAGCCATCAGGGAAATGCAAATCAAAACTTCCCTGAGATATCATCTCACCCCAGTCAGGATGGCAAAAATCCACAATACAAACAACAAATGTTGGAGAGGATGTGGAGAGAGGAGAACTCTCCTACATTGCTGGTGGGAATGCAGGCTCATACAGCTACTCTGGCGAGCCATTTGGAGATTCTTAAAGAAATTAAAGATTGAAATGCCATATGACCCTGCTATTCCACTTTTGGGAATAACCCCCCATACAGCAGAGGTTCACCTCGATAGCACAAGCACGACCATGTTCATAGCAGCACTGTTTACAATAGCAAAGTCATGAAATCAGCCCAAATGTCCAACAGTTGAGGAGTGGATAAGGAACCGGTGGTACATCTATACAATGGAGTACTACTCAGCCATCAAAAATGATGAATTACTGGAATTTGCCGGGAAATGGATGTCATTAGAAACAATTATATTAAGTGAAGTATCCCAGACCCAGAAAATTAATAGCCGTATGTACTCCCTAATAGGTGGCTCCTAGTACCAAACCCACCCAGCCCACCTAGAGACAGTAATTGCAAGGATTATGAACAGGAGGGATGGGGTAGGAGGGCCACACCAGAAACAAGGAGAGAAGGGACCATGTTACAGCAGGGAAAATAGGCCTCCACCAAGGACCCAAATAAGTAATGAGACATCTGATTAAGTTCACAGACTTTTGTTCCTGTTCATTACTACTGAGGGGGTGTGATCTCACCAGAAGAGGAGGGCATATAGTCTGGCAGATAAAAAGTAACCATTTGGCAAATGGGTGATAGACCCCTCCCTTACTGTGGTTTCCCAATTTTATTACATCTACCTTTGAATGTGCTTTTATCACAAGACTCTAACAGCTTTTTGTCTCTGGCCAGGGGTTAACATACAATGCCCACCAGGATGGAGTGAAGGGCATTGCAGGAGCAGCAAAACTGCAAAAGAAAATCAACAAACCACAATCCAGAACTTCAGAGACTCTATATCAACCACCTAGAACTAGGCCAGCTTAGTCTCTCCCCATCTCGAAGCTCAGGGAAATTTGCAGAAGAGGGGGCGGTAAGAGTGTAAGAGCACAAGGATGGGAGGAGCAATGATATGTAAGATACTCCATACTAGTTAGGGCTGAAGCAATCATAATTGGACTTTGCATGCCCTGCGCATTGTCCAACACACTGTTGACCTCACAAAGTCTAGCATCTGCTAAAGGCACCAAGAGCCTTGGAGGCAAAGGATTGGCAGCCAAAGCAGTGTTCCTATACCTAAGGGGAACATGGGAAAGGGTTCAGGGAAAGGCCACCGGGTCCTTGTACGTCATCGGAGAGGAGGGCCCAGAGGAAAATCAGACATGCACAAGAAAGGACTCTCTGGGAATTGGTGCAGGAGGCACTGGGGGATGGGGAGGGAGAGAGGTGGGGAGGGGGAGCAGGAGGTACGGGGGGAGGAGGAGGGAGGGAGGGAACTGGTGTACCTAATAAGTTTGTATGAGCTGAAATTAAAAAAAAAGAAATAAAAGTACTAGTAGACCTGTTACACTGGGGTTACATAGTGCAATAACCTGTCCCCTCTATTGATCAGACTCCTCTGATCCTGCTCTGAGTGTGGCCCTGAGATGCTATGCTACCTTGCTGGCTCCTGATTTCAGCTTTCCAATGTCATAGACCACCTTTCCACTCAGAATAAGGCAGGCAGTGGGAGGAGGCTTGGAGTTAATTAGAACAGAACTTGTATTTAAAAGATGATCATAATCTTTCAACTGTGACACTCTATAGTTGAGGATACTGAACATAAAATTATATGACACAGGTACCACCTTCTATCTCTCCCAAGTTGCTTTGACATCATTCATAGATTTAGAACATACAAATCCCTTTTCCTCTGACCAGGCAATCACAGCAAATGTATGTTTAACTGATCCAGGACTATAGTTGAAATGTTACTTATTAATGTCTGAAGACTATCTTGTTGGTTTAAGTTCCTTAAACATATCTTTTTAGCAAGGGACTGTAGGCTTTTCTTTAGTTCTCTGTGACATACATAAGTTTGATTGGACGGGTTTGTGGTCATTCACACAGTGACTAAACATGACTCTTTTCAAGATGATATCTATTTACAAACACCTGAGAAAATTGTTGAAGAATTAAAATCTATGTAAAAGTCAGGTTCAGTATAAAGCCTTTCTTTCCTAACTTCTCTACATGGTGTTCTCAAAATTCATTACAATCCTTAACTATACTGTGTGAACTCAGATGTCACATTTCCCATAAGAAACCATAAAGCAGCTTCTCAAGAAGAAAAAAAACATCTTATCTCTAGACTGCAATGTCTTAAGACTTGGAATGCTCAATAATTGTTTATAAACATCAGCATAAATGGATGACTATGGTCTTATCAACACGATCTCCAGTTAATTAATTCAATGAATATTTATGAGGAACTCACTATACGCCACTTATTATTATTGTAAGTACTGGCAATATATCAGTGAATAAACCAAGTAATAAGCTCTGCCCTATAGGACTTCTAAGTTTTGCCAAGAAAAGGGAGATTTGTCAGCCATGCTGAAGGCCAATCAGATGGCTTTGCAAAGGATGCTCTTTGCAAATATCTGATATAATCAGTTCCTATATCCATGGACCAATAATGGAATACACTGGATATAGACAATCTTTGCACATGGGAGTCTTCCTTAATTAATAATCTTTGCTGTAGGATTTCTGACCATGCACTTGGCCCATCCTTTCCCAAAGCTATGCTGTTGTCTGAAGCTTTTTCCAACTGTCTCCTTTCTACTGTCTCACCTTATTCTGTAGAAGTCAGGTTTGTTGTATTATGTTGGTGGCTGTCTGTATTTGCTCTACTCTTTATCATATGTAGATATTTCCCCCTCGACATTAATTCCCATCTTGGAGTCTGGGACTCATACTGAAGAATTTTCTCTCTTCAAGCCTTTAATATGCCATAGGCTTTTCATACTATCTGATTTTCTATTTTATTCTTATCACTCTTTCTTCTCCACTTTAAGATTTCAGAAAGGCCACAAAATGAGAAGCAATGCATTTCCAGGAGCTAACAATTCTGCACACAAGTTCCAGAATGTAAAACCATCAGAAACTCAGACAAGGGAGCATCAACTCGAGCTGGAGCTCACTCCATGCATCTCTTCCAAACTCTAGTAACTCAAAATCAGCTTTGATGTAAATTTTAAACCATATAAGCTGGTAAATGTTACAAATCAGGGCTGTTGTTGTTTGTCTGTCTGTGAAACCAGACAGCTATTTTTCCCACTACATTGCTTTGTGAGCTTGTGTTAGTCTACATAGCAGTTCAAGAACAAGAGGAAATAATTTTATCAGATGAAACAAAGACCTAGCCAAACTTTAAAAATCTTCCTAAAAATTAGCACAAGCCTATTCTAGGCAAGAAAATAATTTAATGCCACACACACACACATGTTCATGTATTAAATATCTGTGACTTTTATTCCCATAACTTTTCCCCTCACCACCCTCCTCACTGTTGAAGTAACATTCCATAGCATCTGGAAGAAATAATTTTGTTGGCATTTTGATCTTTTCATCCTGTATTAACATAGAAGATCCACTGAATAATTCTAAGAATACATTGTCAGAAGGAAAACAGTTGTCATCTTTTCTTTGAAAATTAACATATTCATTCTTTGACATACAAAATTTTAAAATATATCAAGGCTCTTGTTATTAAACATTAAAAATATATCATCCCCGATATCTGTATGATTAAAGAGTAGTAATTAACTGACACTCATTCTTCTTGAAATTTTATTTCCTGTTATCTTTCGTATCTTACTTTTTATTTTTCTTATTATTCCCAGACTATACTTGATGTTTCCTTTCTTTACAACTTCTACCTCCTATATGAGATATTTAGTGAAGCACTACAAAAATGTTCTACTCTTTTTCCACCTATTTAGTTTTGTCTTTTTAATTTTTATTAGCTTTCTATTTTAGCAACTTCATGGCATGTGTTTTTATAAAATCTCATAAAGAAAAAATATTGATTTCCTCATTTTCAGTGGTCTAATAAAACTAGAATAATAATAATTAAAAGTATTACATTTACTTTATAATCTTCATAAATGCATGTATAGAAACCGATCGATTCTAAGGCATCTGTCAACATCCTGAAAAGAACAAAAGCACTCATTAATTTTTAGTGGTTTGGGAAAACAGTGACCAAATTGGAAACATATTTTCTAGAAGATTTTGATAAAACCCACCATTTTTGTGTATGCACATTTAGAAAATTGAAAACAAAGCATTAATTAAATGAAGAACAAATACATTAAACGTACTATTTCAATGGCCTGTCACTTGTTCCTATGCCAAGGCCACACCTGAGTCATTGCCATTTTTTCTGCTAAACATAAAAAAAAACTAGAGCTCTTCCCATCTTTAAAAATTATAATTTATGAATTTTATTTACTTATGTGTTTGAGAATGAAAAAAATGAGAAAGGGGTTTGAGGGAGAGGGAGAGAGAGAGAATGCAAGGCATTGTGCACAGATAGGAGGTCAGAGGAAAACTTTTACAAGTCAGTTCTCACCTTCCACCATGTGGGCTTCCAGGGATTGAGTTCAGGTCACCAGATTATCTGAGCCATCTCACTATCCATGATTAGAATTTTCTATGAATTAAAAATGTCTTCTTACCAAGATCTTTATTAGTTAAGTGAACTAATATGTTTCTAATATATTGTTATGTTGAAAACTCTTTTTGAATTAGATTGTGCATTGGGGACTGAAATGCACTGAATTTCTCCACGTTCCTGGAGACAATGCTGTCCCAATGTTTTATAGATGTCACATAAATGCCTTCATCCTTACTGTTTTTCTTCTTTTCTATTTCTAATACTAAATTCACCATACACTCCCTAATTAAAATAGATTTGGAAATTTAGTTCAAGATGTTTCCTATCTTCCAAATATTTATAAAAACCCAAATGAAAATCTCATAAATATTAACATCAAGAGACAAAGAAAGAAGTTTCCATTTCTATCCTCCACTCAAATGCTATTAAAAAGATCAAGTTAGTGAAGAATTTGGGAAATGATAGCTTTGGCTTCACATGTGAGAAAAAGCTACTATTTTTTGAGTCTGGGTTTATAAATGCCACAAAAATGATTTTACTAAATATCCTGCAACTGTGATACACTTTGTTAAATGCAATATCATCTGCCTTTAATAAACACCTCATGAACTGTTGATGGTCCATTTTATACCATGCATAGCAAGGGCAAACATTTGTTCCCACACTCTTGTGTTTGGCACAATAATAACCCAAGAAGATTTCTGGAGTTCTGATCCAAAGAACCTGTGAAAATATTAATTTCAATTGTCAGTTTGATTGAATTAAGAAGCTCCTAAGCAGTCTGGGGATGTGACTCAGAAGCTACAGTGCTTGTCTAGCATGCACAAAGCCCTAGGTTCCATTCCCAGTACTGCAAAACTAAGGTACGGTGGCACATATCCTCAATCCCAGCAATCAGGAGATAAAGGTCAAAGAATTAGAAATTTAAGGTCATCATCATTACACATTGGACGATAGTCTCAAAAATTAAAAATACAAAAGAAACATTAGGACATACTTTTGGGTCTGTCCAGAAAGTATTGAGAGACAAATATCCACATTGATTGTCGATGATATCATCCCATTTGTTGGGGCCCAAAAGAGGAAAAGCAAAAAGCTTTTTCAGTGCCAGCATTTCCCTTTTCTCTGCTTCCAGCTGAGATGTGAGTAAAATAGGCTTATAGATTTAAGGATGTAGAGATTACTCTGACCTATCTAGGTTGATCTGGTATAATCACTGGAGTTTTTAAAACTGGAAGACGAAAGTATCTAAGACAGAAAGGAGAAAGAGAAAGAGAATGAGAGAGAGACAAACAGAGAGAGATAGAGACAGAGAGACATTCAGACAGTCAGACAGATTTGAAAAATCTATACTCCCAACTTCAACAGTGGAGGTGAATGGCATGGCCAACAATGCAGGAGGAAAGAAATGAATTTTTCACAAAAACTTTCAGAAGGAACACAGCCAGCACCCACAGATCAATCTAGAAAGCTCATTACAAATCTTTGATCTCCACACTGTAAGATAATAAATTTGGAAGGTCTTAAAGTAACAATATTGAGAACACATTTCTATGAATTCTTTCACCAAACCTTGAATCAGTTAAGTGTCGTGACAGTCTGTGGCAATTTGTTATAACAGCAACAAGACAAAGTGATAAATTTTGTTATACACACCACCAGAAAAAAATAGAAAGCATCAAATCTATAGATCTTTTACATGATCATAAAAAATTAAGTAAAGTACCCTGAGTTGCAGGGTTTTACTTTCACTTAAAAGTATTCTGTATGTTTAAAGAATTCTCTCAGATACTCTCATGGTAGCAAGTAATGCTCTCTTTAGTCATCATTCCTAAGAACTGTTGTGGGAAGCTGGACATTAATCTTTCAAGGCAATGGATTATTCCATTAGTGTGCAGAATAAAACGAAAGCCAGAAACTCAAGTTTCCAAGGTCAGAGCATTACAATTTCTTCATTCTTACCTTTGAAAAGCACTTGTTCTGGTTATATTTCAACAGCTTGAGATTGCTCTACAACTGAAATACGAGGGTGTTCCATTTGAATTTCTAAATAAAATGTATCATCAAGAGCAAATATTCACAAACAGGATTATTCCTGAAGTGAATTGAAATAAAAAATCAAATGTGCTTTGTTATAGCAATGTATAAGACAGATTATTATATGCTGTATGTGAAAAGCAAAAATTATTGCCAGTTTGCTAATAGAAGCTAAACATGCTGGTTCAAAATAATGGCATGTGTTCAGCATCAAATGTGTATCTAGACCAGGCATTGTCCTTAAATTGCTTCATTTGGGATTTGAGGGGTGTCATGAAAAATTTTCAAACTTGAACATATCTCTAGGACAAAGCAGTGTATCCCTGAAGAGGCACAAGAGAAACATACTCACTACTCAAGATTGCATTGCCAAGACATCTATTTAAAATAAAAAATAATTTTGATATTTACCTAGCAGGGGAGATACTGTGATGAGGAAGGTAGTTGACCCAAGGCAAGGCTTATCCATTGTACTCTGGATGTGCTGACCACTGAGATGTCCCCAAATGTGAGAATACTAATACTAATAATACTAGTACCACTAATGTGGTAATGAGGAAATGCATTCATGATCTCCCCTGGTTAAAAATTAATTAATAAGAATAATTTTATGGTGGTATATTATCTCATTGGTAAAACATCACTGAGTAGAAAAAATATAGTGGATTACTTATGCTTGATTCATTGTGACTAGCAGATCTAACATAAAAAACTTAGTAAGAATTAGTTGACTCCAACTTTCTGAGGGTTTTGGTCCATTACCATAGGAAAGGCATGGCAGAGTATCTCAGTTCATGGCTGTTGAAGATTGAGGCAGAGACTGCTCACATTACTGTGCACCAAGAAGTACAGGCAGCAAGACATACTACAAGGACTTAGTAAAACTAGGCCCACTCCTTCCAAAATAGTGCCACCAACTATAGAATTTGCACTCAAAACACAGGCTTCTGGTGGGAATTCCAGACTCTAATCAGAGATTTGTATTAAAAGTCAGGTTTAACTTGTAAATAGCATAATATCAGATAATATATTCAACATCTCTTCTTGTGACAGTGGAGGAAGAGTTGAAAGATGACCATGCATTCAAGAAGCAGAAGATTTGACAAATGTTTAAAAGATATTTTGATATAGTGACTTTATAGCTAGGTTTTAATAGCTTTTATACCACAGTTCCCTAGGGTCTATTTTTTCCATTTTCATAGGTTTTTTTGTTCTGGTTTACAGTACCAGAAATGTGATCCCTGCTTAAAGTGGGCTTTAAATCAAATCAGAAAGCTACTGGTTGCCCTCTTGACATTCATGCTTCTTTTGAAAGTTCAATGTCAATCATAATAATTCTCTGTTGTCAGAGTAGGTATTCTTGTTTGGGGCCAAAAATGATTTGTTGACAATAATTAGAGGGAGACTTGAGATGTTTAACTCTCACTCTGTCTCATGGAATGTTCAGTCTCATGTCTAAATAATCAAACAAAAGGCTACTGGCTTGAAGGATTGTGAAAGCATTAACTGATAAATCCCAAATTTCTTTATTGGATTAAATATACAGTAGTTATGTGATAATTTTCTTTTGAAGATTCTAAGAAAAAATTATTAAATTTATGTCCATTTCAGTAAGCTTTAAACAATATTGAATGCATAGTACAACCTGGAAAATAATTCAAAGGGCTACTGTATTAATCACGATTTTCTGGAGGAACAGAATCAGTGAAATAAAGGGAATGTATTGTATTGGCTTGCAAGATATGGTCTAGACAGTCTGACAACACCTGGTTGCTCAGTTCAGGAACTACTATCTCAGCAATACCAGTCTGATGAGCTTGCCAAAACAGAGCGAGAGAGACCTTTTCTTTTCCTTATACTTCCTTTTATCTAGTTGCTACTGGAAGGTGCTATGAACTTTCAGAGTGGGTCCTTATAATTCAAGTAGCTTAATCGAGATAATAACTGCAGGTATTCTGATGGATCTCTTATCTACTTCTATATCCAGTCATGCTGGCCACCAAAATTAGCTATCACAGTTACAATAACAATCCTATCAAAAAGCAATGAAATGAACATCTGTGGAAATTGTTAGAAGTGGATTCAAAAGACATAAGTGGATTGTTTGATATAGAAGACATATTTTTATGGTTCTAACCTCTGTTTCTTTTACATTGAATTTTCTGCACCCACATACAATAAATTCTATATTACAAAAAATTCTATCCAGAATAACCAGAGCTTCCAATAAGCAGAAGCATCCCCTTCCTGCAACTGGTGTCAATCTCACCCACCCCACATTCTCCCAATGTATCATTATTTTCTAGTTTGTTTCTGATGGGGTGCTTCTGAACTCTTCATTTTCCAACACAATAACTTGGCTTGGTGCTAGTGTTAGTTCTGAAAAAAAAATAGAAAATAAAAGCATCCAACTGAAATGACATAGGAGAAGGATGTGTATATCAAACTTTGACCCAGACTTTAATGGTGGCTGCTTTATTGTATGTCTGGAACATTTTCTGAAAAAGCAGACAAAGACTGTTTAGAAATGAACTTATTATATCAGACTCAGAGAAAGATCAGAAGTCTATTATCTTTCATCTTAGAAAGTCCTGGAAGAGCTTATCTTTATCCTCTCCTTGTGACAAGCTTTGTCATCTTGCTCCCTGGCATGTCAAACCACAAGCTCTACCACTGACTTGATGGTAAACTAGTTAGTCACAGTTTAGACCACATTGATTCAATGAGCAATCCTGCTGTTTATAAAGATATAAAGATGGAGACTATGAAAAAATAACTGAATGCTAGAGAATCATGTCTTTCATACTGTTGCCTCATTATTATAGATAGTTCATCTGCTCTTCATATTGTCTATCTACTTCTCTTTGAGTAACCTCTTAAGTATTTTTCAAAATTAAAGGAAAGAACCTTTACTCAATCTTCTTTCTAAAATCTGTGGATGATAGACAACATGTTGAGAACTGAAACTTCTGACTAATAACCCTGAAACGTGCTTACAAAAGGCTGCACAATTTCATAAATGGTTGCTAGGCTTTGTGTGTCACTGGTTAATCAGGATCATTGGCCTCTGGAATTCTGTAACAAGAGCTGTGGCTGCATTGTAGGAAGGTGACCTCATTTAGAATACAACGTGCTTTCGAGTCATCAAAGGAAATACATACTACCCTGGCCCTGTAATGCATTCATTGATTTTGTAAAACCATTGATCTAGCAGCTGTGAATGCTAACTGTACTTCATCAGAGTCGACAAGACCAGAGGCCTCTTACATCTTACATATTATGAGAAAATGTTGGGTTTGGATGGCTAGCTCAGTCAGCTTTGGAAAGTGCAGCCACACACAGTGGAAAGCAGTAAATGAGGACTTGGGGTGGAGGGGAAAAGGGCTCCCTCCACCTGTGAGAGAAAAATTGATACCCATTTCTCCATGTTGGCAGAATTTTCATTAAATTAAAATAGACAAAACTTGAAACAAATATATATATGTATATATATGTATATATGTGTGTGTGTGTGTGTGTGTGTGTGCGCATGTGCGCGCATGTGTGTGTGTGTGAGATGCTTCGGTCTCTATTTTATATAAGGACAATACTTCAAGCCATTATAAGATCAGAGCTATTCATCCAGTAAAATGGGAAAGGGATACAGATTTTACTTTTATAGAAAAGGAAAAAGACAGAACACTATAAAACATTACTTCTAGCAAGCAGGTCAATTTACTTGAGCTTGAGTGCCTGTGAACTTAAATGGCATTCACACAACCACAACATCTCCTCTGTGCTAAATAGACTAAGTACAGTGAGACCAAAGATACATGTTCTGCCATAGAGTCAAGAAAGTTGACTTCTTCTATGTTGTCAACTTCTCTATGATACAGAAAGTTGATCACAACAGTGGTAGTATGGCAGTACAGTTTTTGAAGGGGAGAAGCTCTTTCACATTTTATTCAAATTGCCTTTCAAATTACATAATGAATTATGAGCTATAGGAAGATATTTTATTTTCATGCACCCAAACATAAGAAGCAATGATTTTTTTAAAAGTACAAAATTAAAATGAATACAATGTTTTATAAAAATGATTTGTTTTATAAAACAATGTGAGAGGATAATAATCTTTTTTTTTAAGAATACAAGAGTATGTATTCACCAGTTGAGAATGTATTTTATTGAGGATAAACCCTTCCTTTTCAGGACTCCATTGGAGACTGTGTTTTTTGGAGGGAAAAAAATCTTTTTTTTTTTAATTTCTACTTTCATTTTGTTTTCTTTTTTATGTATTTTCAATATCTGTTTATAGCCGTGGCTATTCTTACACATTTCTGTTTTTTTTTATTTCCACTTATACAAACTTAATAGGTACCCCAGTCCCTTCCCTCCCTCCACCCCTTCCTGGACCCTCTTCCTCCCTCCCCACTTTTCCCCTTCCTTTTCCCCCTCCCTCCTTATCTTCCAGTGCCTCCTCTCCCCTATCCCTGGAACATGCTTTAATGTGTATGTCAAACTTTCCTCTGGGTCCTCCTCTCTGACGAGGTGTAAGGACTCAGTGGCATTTCCTAGAACTCTTTCTTGTGTTCCCCTTAAGTATAGGAACACTATTGTGGCTGTTAATCCTTAACTTCTAAGGATAGAGGATAATAATCATAATAATTCAGAGAAGAAAATAATTGAGGTAAGGTGAATTCCAATCTCCAAAAATATTTTTGATTATGTCTCAATGAATTTAGGCACAATCTAACTTTCCTGTAATGGTAAAAAAATGGTTTTCCAAAATTGTCCTGTATTAAATTCACAAAAATCTGCCAGAATATTATCAAATACTAGGTGGATATATTCTTATAAATAGTTTTTAAACAAAAAATAACTACTCAAAAATCATAAACTCTTTGAAAATGACAAAATTCAATATGGATTTTATTTGCACAATACAGTTATATATTTAAAAATTCTACTTCTGAAGTAATAAAACATTTTAAAGAGTAAATAAACACTTTCTTTTTTTAAACTTTAAATGACAGTGTTATTTATTCTGTGTCATGTACAACTGCCCCCCCAAAAAACGGAAATTAAATTCCAATAATTAAATGGGTTGAGAAACACATAATTCACCTGTCATATGCAAACTGAATAAACCATTTAAAATGCTCAGAACACTTCTTCCAAAACCCCAATAAATTCTAAAAAAGCGAAAATTACATAAAATGTATTTTCTTCATACGATGTAAAAATCCTATAAGTAGCTAAACTTTTTAAAGCCAACTATACAGAAATACTTAAATATTCTTCACTATTGAACCCAATTTTAAAACAATGATAATCACACTTTGGAAACAAGGCTACTCCAAGTAGAAATGGCCAGGATGTTATCATTGTTCAGAATGTTAGAGAAAACTCAAAAGCCATTTGCATACGAACAAGATAGCATCACACAAAAAAATTAGAAAACAAAATAACATTAAAGGAGAAATGCATTTTAAAACGAAACCATAATAAACCAAAGTACCAGTTTTCTCAAGGAAAAAAAAATCTGTTATACAAGGACCAGATAAACTGAAGAATTCAGAGAATTCTTAGACATGGCAAAGTTAACTAAAAAAAGATTTCCTTAATGTTTCAACTTTGACAAGATAAAAACTTTCCTGAAAGAGTAGAAATGACTTATTGAGTGAATAACAAATATAACACATTTTAAAACAAGACATTTTTAATTTAAACTTGAAAATTATTGAAATTTAAAGATGAATCACATACTAATAGTCACACAAAAAAATTATCAAGATATGATCTCTGAACAAGGCTCTGAACTCCGTTTCACAAGTACAGACTTTTAGTCTCCCATGGAGCGAGCCACTGCCATGTTTGTCTGTGCTACACAGTAAGATATTGTGGAAGGCGATCAAAAACCCAGCTCCCTCAAGGACAAACATAAGCCTTCTAAATATTAAGGTCACAAGTCAAATTCTAATACATCTACAGGGCAGTTACACCTCAAGAGAATTCAATTTTTTTTTTCAGTTTGTGTGTGTGTGTGTGTGAGAGAGAGAGAGTCCTGTGTGTCCCTGTGGAGGACGAAGGGTAACTTTAAGAATCATCTTGGATTGCTTATACCTCCTTTTTGCTTCACTCTGGGATTTCCCTGGCTCTACCTCCAGGTTCTCCTTGTGGGATTTTTTTGTTTGTTTTTGTGTGTGTGTGGGGGGGGGTTAAATGTGGGATCCTGGATTTGAACTCAGGTCCTTCTGCTTGTGATGCAGTCTTAACCCCTGAGCCATTTTTCCAGCCCTGAGAATCCAAATCTTAAAACAATGATAAACTACTTTGAAAACAAGGCTATGCATAAACAGCCTATGACTGGAAGGTGTAGGTTTTTTCTTTAATAATTAATGGTCAACTTTGCATCCTTTCTAATTGTTTGTCTATTTTTTGAGGTGGGGCACACACATGCATGCCATGGTGCACAGGTATAGGCTAGAGATCAGCTTTCTGTTACCTCTTTCCGTCATGTGGACTTCCAGGAATTAAACTAGGAATGACATACAGTGCCCAGCAGGATGGAGTGAAGGGCATCGCAGGAGCAGCAAAACTGCAAAAGAAAATCAACAAACCACAATCCAGAACTTCAGAGACTCTATATCAATCACATAGAACTAGGCCAGCCTAATCTCTCCCCATCCTGGAGCTCAGGGACATTTGCGGAAGAGGGGGCGGTAAGATTGTAAGAGCAAAAGGATGGGAGGAACAACGATTTGCAAGATTCTCAACAATAGTTGGGGCCAAAGCAATCATAATGGGACTTTGCATGCCCTGTGCAATGTCCAGCGCACTGCTGCCCTCTTAACGTCTAGCATCTGTTAAGGGCACCGAGATCCCTGGAGGCAAGGGATTGACAGCCATAGTAGTGCTCCTATGCTTAAGGGGAACAAGAGAAAGGGCTTATGGAAATGCCACTGGGTCCTTATATGTCATCGGAGAGGAGGACCCAGTGGAGAGTCAGGCGTACACAATAAAGGACTCTCTGGGAATTGGGGGGGAGGCACTGGGGGATGGGGAGGGAGAGGAGGGGGAGGGGAGGGCTGGGGGGGAGGGGGGAGGGAGGGAACTGGTAAAAAATTTTAAAATGTATAATTAAATTTTTAATAAAATAAAATAAAATAAAATAAAAAGACTGCCAAAAAAAAAAAAAACTAGGAATGCCAGATTTGCAAGCAGACACTGAGCTATCTTCCAGTCCTATTTCTAAATTTTTGAATGACTCTTGCTCACGGGTGTAGACCGATTCTAAATGACCCAAAGATATGAGATTTGAACTTGCTTTTCAACATTTATGCTACATCACTTGTAGTGTCTGTGAGAAAGTATAATCAAAGTGAATGTTAAGAGATCTAAGCATTACTTGGTGCTGATATGGAGCCCTGTGCTGGCCTGGGCAGTGGTGAAAGATGATGGTGTACCTGCTTCCCAGGAAAAATGGCATTGCTGTGTGACGAAGCACCACAGAACTCAATGCAGGGGATTGGCATTCTTAAGGCTGTAAATAGGTGCATTGTTTTAAATTTTAGGAACAGTGAATCTTTATTATTACTGGACCAACTGTTTAAAACACAAATAAATCTGTCCTTAAAAATGAACCTAACTAGTGCCAGGACAACAGAGATGGTTTAACATTGGAAAATCTATTAATGTAGGTCAAGGACACACAAATGAGAAAACCAGTATGATCATCCCAGCAGATGCCCAAAGCAATGACTGACTGGAAAAGATTCCAGAGCCACTTCTGCCCATTTCAGACTCTTAAAACTAAAATCAAAGAGATGCTACCACTCTAGACAACATGTAACTCAAAACAGTCAACTTGATAGTAAAACGAGGCAGACATTCTCGTTCAAGCCAGAAACAGGACAAGAACAGCCACTATCATCATCAGTTAACAGTCAACCTACCCACTACCAAGACATGCAAAAAAAAAAAAAAAAAAGGGGCAACAAACTTAAAGTGTTATCATTACGCAAAAATGTCAAAGCTTTTGCTAGACACCCCATGAGCCATTACTGGAAAAGGTCTGAGAATATCTAGATACGAGGGAAATAGTGATATAGCCAAATACTACAGAAATGTCTCTGTCAGAACTCTCCAGAAATCCCCATTCCTGCCGTCTTGACCCCTATATGACCTCCTGGTATTGACTGGCTTCCTGAATGCAAGCCAAGTAAGACAGTACACAGTAAGGCCACAGTGATGATTCTCAACCACATCTGACCTGTCATTCCTCTGCCTAGGAGTACTGGTGAAGCTTCTCATAAAACTCAATCCTTTGCCCTGTGAGCCATGTGGAACCAGCCTTTATATTAATGCTCTGGCCCCACCGTCCTCCTGTTATCCCCTGAACACAGACAGAGTAGACAAGTTGGCCCCTGAACAAGCCCAGGGAAACTTCGGGATAGCTGTCCACTCTACCTGGGCTCTCACAAGGACGCCTCTTCTAAAAAAGCGAAGAAGGGCTATCTTTAATGTCAGCTCAATTGATCACTATCATGTCTTCCTGCTTTAGTTTCCTCAAAGAATCAAAAAAAACTTTCTTAAGATATTTTTTAGACATTTTAATTTCGTCCCTGGTAAAGTTTAAGTTCCAAGGGCCATTTTATAATTGGTCCATTTGTTTCCTTGGTGTTTAGTTCTTTGTGCACTCTGGATAATAGAGCTCTATCAGATATGTGATTAGTAAAGATTTTCTCTGATTCTGTGGGTTGCCTTTGTGCTCGAGTTACAATCTCTTTATCTGAAATTCTTTAATTTCACAAGATCCCATCTGTTGAGCTTTGGTTGTAGTAACTGAGCTATTGGATGTCCGTTTAGGAACTGTTGGCATAGTCCAATCAGCTCGAGGGAGTTCTCTACCCTTTCAACTATGGTTTTTATAACATCTGGCCTTCTGTAGAGGTCCTTGATCTATTTGGAATTAATTCCTGTACATGGTGACAAGTACAGGTCCAGTTTGAATCTTCTGCATGTGGAAATACAGTTTTGCCAGCACCATTTGTTGAAGATGCTGTTCTTTTTCCATTGGATTTTTGGGCCCCTTTGTCAAATATCAAATGGCTGTAATTTTGTGGGCTTATATCTGGGTCTTCAACCCTTATCCATTGATCTGTGTGTCTATTTTGGAGCCAGTACCAGGCTGTTTTTATTACTATGGATTTGTAGTGTAGACTAAGGTTTGGTATGGTGATACCTCCAGCAGTGTCTTTGTTACTCAGGATTGTTTTTGTTATCCTGGGTCTTTTATGCTTCCATATAAATTTTGAGATTGTTTGGTCAACTCTTTAAAAAATTTCTTTAGGATTTTAATTGATATAGCATTGAATCTGTATATTGCCTTTAGTAGGATGGTCATTTTTACGATATTGATTCTGCCAATCCAGGAACATGGGAGGTCTTTCCACCTTCTTGTGTCTTCTGCAATTTCTTTCTTTAGGGTTTCAAAGTTTTCATTATAAAGGTCTCTTACTTCCTTGGTTAGGTTTATGCCAAGGTATTTGATTTTTTTAGGGGCTATAGTAAATGGGATTGACTCTTTCAGGGCTTTTTCGCTTCTTTCATTCTGTGCATATAGGAAGGCCACTGATTTTTGTACATTTATTTTGTATCCTGCCACCTTGCTGAACTTCTGTATTAGTTCCAGGAGCTTCCTGGTGGAGTTTTTGGGATCACTCAGGTATAACATCATGTCACCTGCAAACAGAGATAACTTGACTTCTTCCTTGCCGATTTAAGTCCCTTTTATATCCCTTTCTTGTCTTATGGCTTCAGCTAAGATTTCAAGTAAAAGTGGTGAGAGTGGACAGCCTTGTCTAGTTCCTGATCAAAGTGGGAATGCTTCAAGATTTTCCCCACTGAGTATAATCCTTGCTTTTGGCTTGTTGTATACAGCTTTTATTATATTGATGAAGGTTCCTTCCATTCCAACCTTCTCTAGGGTTTTGATCATAAAGGGGTGTTGGATCTTGTCAAAAGCTTTTTCTGCATCTATCGAGAGCATCATGTGGTCTTGAACTTTGGACTAGTTTATATGGTGAATTACATTTATTGATTTGCGTACGTTGAACCAACCTGGTGTGCCTGGGATCTTAAAAAATGCTCCACATCCTTAGCCATCAGGGAAATGCAAATCAAAATTTCCCTGAGATATCATCTCACCCCTGTCAGGATGGCAAAAATCCACAATACAAACAACACCAAATGCTGGAGAGGATGTGGAGAGAGGGAAACTCTCCTACATTGCTGGTGGGAATGCAGGCTCATACAACCACTCTGGCGAGCTGTCTGGCAATTCTTAAAGAAATTAAAGAGTTAAATGCCATATGATCCTGCTATGCCACTTTTGGGAATAATCCCCCATACAGCAAAAATTCACCTCCATAGTACAAACATGACCATGTAGCAGCACTGTTTACAATAGCAGAGTCATGGATTCAGCACAAATGTCCAACAGTTGATGAGTGAATAAGGAAAATGTGGTACATTTATACACTGGAATACTACTCAGCCATCAAAAATGATGAATTAATGCAATTTGCCAGAAAATGGATGGAATTAGAAACAATTATATTAGTGAAGTATCCCAGACATGGAAAATTAAGTGCCATATGTACTCCCTAATAGGTGGATCCTAGTACCAAACCCACTTAGAGACACATTCAAAGATAATTGTCTGTAATTCCTACAGTAATTGCAAAGATTATAAACAGGAGGGATGGGGAAAGAGGCTCCACCAGAAAGAAGGAGAGAGGGGATCATATTACAGCAGAGAAAATAGGCCACCATCAAGGACTGCAAGTAAGTAATGAGACATCTGGTTAAGTTCACAGACTTTCCTTCCTGTTCATTTGCAACTGATGGGGTATGATCCCACTAGAAGGGGAGGGCATATGGGCTGCCAGATAGAAAGTAACCTTTTTGCAAATGGATGATTGACCCCTCTCTCACTGTGGTCTCCTACTTTTATTCCATCTACCTTTGAATATACTCTTATAACAAGACTCTAATTTAACAGGTTTTTATCTCTGGCCAAGGGGTGACATCCAATACCCATCAGGATGGAGCCAAGGGCATTGCAGGAGCAGCAAATCTGAAAAAAAATCAACAAACCATAATTCAGAACATCAGAGACTCTATATCAACCACATGGAACTAAGCCAGTCTAATCTTTCCTCATCCTGAAGCTCAGGGAAATTTGTGGAAGAGGGGGGCTGTAAGATTGTAAGAGCACAAGGATGGGGAGGAGTAATGATATGCAAGATACTCCACACAAGTTAGGGCCGAAGCAATCATAATAGGACTTTGCATGACTTGCGCAATGTCCAGCACATTATTGACTGCACAAAGTCTAGCATGGACTAAAGGCACTAGGATCCTTGGAGGCTAGGGACTGACAGTCACATTAGCATTCCTAAGCTTAAGGGGAACACAGGAAAGGGTTCTGGGAAATGCCCCTGACTCCTTGCACCTCATCAGAGAGGAGGACCCAGAGGAGAGTTTGGCATGCACATTTAAGGATGCTCCAGGGATGGAAGGGGAGGCACTGGGGGATGGGGAGGGAAGGGGGAGGGGAGGGGGCGGGAGGGGAGGGGGGAGCAAAGGGGGGGAGGTGGAGGGAGGGAGGTGATTGGTGTACCAGTTAAGTTTGTATGAGCGGAAATAATAAAAATAAAATAAAATAAAAGTTTTTATAATGTAAAAAAAAGAGTAAATAAACACTTTCATCATCTTATAATTGAAGGAATCACAACTATTGATCAATTATGTTTCCATTCTACTATGAAAATAAGCATCCTTGAGCATAAGACTCTTTGCTATATGGTAAGAAAAGTATCAAATCTAGAATTTAGCAATTATAATATGAGAATTTGTGCTTTTTTAAAAATCATATCCTTCATAAAGAACTGAAGGAAAGGAGCAGTCGTTTGCCTCCCAGTTTCAAGGGTTCAGTCAGTGGAAGCCACTGCTTTTGGACCTGTATGAAGCACAACATCATGGCTGGGGAGTGTGTGGTTCCACATCTCCTGGTGACAGGAAGCACAGAAAGAGAATGCCCAAGCTGTCTCTCTCTTCCACTTCTACTCTACCTGAGTCAGACATGGGACATTTCTGGTGAATCTTCCTTCCATAACCACTTCTCTCTAGAAGAACTGAAGTGCTTTACAAATTACTCAAGTATTTCTCATAGCAATCCAGTTGACAAGATTAGCCATCACAAATATTTTAACCTGGGCCAACATATTTTTCTGTCTCCTTTTTTAATCTCTATTATTTTATTTCTTTTAATGTTGCATATACTAATATAATGAATTCATAATATTTTCAATTTTCACCCCTTCCAAGTCCTATCCCCCACTTCTTTTCCCCTTAATTTTAGCCGTGCACCCTCTGAGAACACTCACAGCTTAAATGGGCCTGACGTCCACCTTCTCAGGTGTTGTGGTAACTGTGAGTCTTTAGAGCAGCTAACACAATTCTTGATGTTCATGATGGTTATTAAATCATTTCTAGTATAATCTCTGTCCTATTTGTCTTTTAAATTTACTCTTTGATAATGTCATACATAAATATAATGAATTTACATTATTTTCATCCCATTCTCCACCCTTTCTCCACGGCAAACCTTTTTCTTCCCAGCAAATCTCCCTCCTGCTTTCATATATTTTTGTGTATTGGCTGAGTTTCATTTAGGTTGCTTCTATTTGCATGTGCTCAGTATTTCATTTGAAAAATACTAGGTGTGAATGATTCATATGTGTTTGGACACCAGTATCATCATACATTGTGATCTTGCTTATAGAACTTTGGGAGCTGGCACTGGGTCCTTGCACCTCATGGGAGAGGAGGACCCGAAGGAGAGTTTGACATGCACATTAAAGGATGCTCTGGGGATGGGAGGGGTAGGCATTGGGGGATGGGGAGGGAAGAGGGAAGGAGGGGGGCACAGGGGGATAGGGAGTTGGAGGGAGGGGGGACCAGTGTACCTGTTAAGTTTGTATGAGTGGAAATAAAATAAATAAATAAACAAATAAATAAATAAATAAATAAATAAATAAATAAATAATAAAGAACTTTGGGAGCTGGGTCTTTGGGCATGTACACTTGTCATGCCAGCACTCAGAGGCTGCAATACAGCTACAAGATCCTGTCTGAAAAAAAGAAAAAAAAGTTTGACTTCCCTTGTATTCCTATTCTATTTCACTTTTAAAATTTTTTCACATACAAACAAAATGTGTTTATACCCGTTCCTCTCTCTTTCCTGTCCCTCCCTTTCCCCACTCTTCCTCTTCCACTCTACCCTCTTTTCACCAACCCAGCCTCATTCCTCCCCCTCTCTGCATATGAATACATTAGGATTCCCTTTGGGGATCCTGTACTAGGAAAAGACCAGGAGTCTGTGGTAGCATACGTGGCTCTTCAGTGGGTAAACCTGTAGGGGGAGGGATTTAGAACCAATTTAGATAGTACTTACCTGAGGGTCTTATACCACTGTTGCTCCAATGGATTCTTCTTACAAAAGTTATAGCTTGCAGCATTAACAGCTGGGTGAGGCTATTGATCACTTTTTTTTCCCTGAGCAACTTGCGCTTTTTTTCTTTCTTTTTTTCTCCACCATCCCTTATTATATCATATGCCCTTTATTCACTCCCCTTTAGTACCTTCCTCCCATATTTGCCTTGTTCAGCCTTCTGCCTGTGTTTCTTTGTTGTTGTTTTAACTCTTTTTATTTTACTTTTCCACTACACTCTAGACTTATTTTCTCTAGTAGCTTGTGGGTGATATATAACTATCCATTTGAGTGTAACAATTTGAAGGTTCAATGCTAGCACCCACTTATAAGTGAGTACATAGGGTATTTGTTTTTCTGGGTCTGGAGTATCTCGCTGAGTATAATTTTTTCCAATTGAATCTGTTTGCCAACAAATTTCATCAGTTCATTTCTCTTAACAGCTGAGTTGTATTCCAGTACGTATATGTACCACATGTTCATTATTCATTAATCAACTGTTGGACATCTACACTAATTCCATTTCTTTGCTATTGTGAACAAAGCTACAATAAAACATACAAGTGTCTGCAGTCAGATGTAACATTTTTTAGGAATATTCCCAGCAGTTGGTATAGCTGGGTCATATATTTTGATTTTTAGCTTCTTAAGGAATCTTCATAATGATCACAAAAGGGTTTGCACAAGCTTGCATTCCCACCAAGAATGAATAAGAGTGTCTTTCTTCTCATATCCTTTGTCAACATTTGCTGTTATTTATGTTTTGGATTTTAGCCATCTGACTGTAGAACGATATTTCAAGGTGGTTTTAATTTTCATTTCCCTAATGGGTAAGGAAGCACAAAAAATTTTTAAGATATTTAGATATTTTTTAGACATTTGGATTAGTCCTAGAAAAAAGTTTTTCTTTAGTTTCAAGGCCCATTTTTTACTAGATAATTTACTTGCTTGATATTTACTTTTTTCTTTTAGTTATTTATAGTCTCTGGATATTAATCATATGTCAGACATATTGCTAGCAAAGATTTTCTCCCATTATGCAGGTTGTCTTTTTGTTTGATTGCCTGTATCTTTTACTGAACTGATTTTTTTATTTCATTATTCCAACTTGTTAAGTGTTGGACTTATTTCCTATGTATTTTGGGTTTTATTCAGAAAATGCTGACCTAGGCCAATCAACTCCAATGTACTCCCTACTTTTTCTTGTAAGAAAAAGTCTCTGGTCTAACATTTAGGATTTGACCCATATGGGGTTAATTTTTATGCAGATGACAAATAAGAGTCCAGTTTCATTATTTTGCATGTTGTCCAATTTTTCTAGAATCATTTACTGAAGATGCTGTACTTTTTTTCATTGGGATTTTTTGGCACCTATGCAAAAAAGCAGTTGACTATAGATATGTGAACTTTTGCCAGGCTCTTTGATTCTAATCCATTGACTTATATCTCTATCTTGGAGCCAGTATCATGCTTTTTTATTATGACTTTGTAGTGTATTTAATTTCTAATATAGAAATACCTCTAGCACCGTTTTTATTATTCAGTATTGTTTTGACTCTCTTGGGTCTTTAGCATTTCTGTGTAAATTTTGAGATTGTTTGTAACAATATTCTTGAAGAATAGCATTGTAGTTTTGATCAGTATTGCACTGAATCTGTATATTGCTTTTGACAAGATAGTCATTTTTACAATGTTAATTCTATCAGTCCAGGAATAAGGCTTGTTTTTCTACCTTCTGGTGTCGTCTATAATCTCTTTCTTTAGTGTTTTAAAGTTTGCATTGTACAGGTCTTTCACATCCTTGGTTAGATTCATTCTAAAGTATTTCATTTTTTTGGAACTATGTAAATGAAATTATTTCTCTCAGCATATTTTTGCTCTGCTAATCCTTTATGTAGAGAAAAGCCACTGATTTTTGGACATTGCTTTTGTAGCCTAACACTCTACTGATCATGTTTATTAGTTACAGGAGTTTTCTGGTGAAATCTTTGGAATCTAAAATCATGTCATCTGCAAATAAAGATATCTCAACTTCTTCCTTTCCAGTTTCTGTTTTATCTCCCTCTCTTGTCTTATAGTTCCAGGTAAGATTTCAATATTAAATATTAAATATTACAATATTAAACAGAAGTGGTAAAAGTGGACAGTCTTGTCTAGTTCATGATCCAAATGGGAATGTTTCAAGATTTTCACCATTTAGAATGATTTTTGCTTTGGGCTTGGTGTATATGGCCTTGATTATATTGATATATGTTTCTTCCATATCTTTGTCTCTAGCCCTTCTGAATCTATTGAGAGGATCTTGTATATTTTCTCTTTATATTTATTAATATGATGAATTACATTTATCTATTTTCATGTAATAAACCAACTTTGAGTTGCTGGAATATGTTTCTGGTCATAATGAATGATCTTTTTTACTTTCTCATTTTTTTTATTTATTTATTTCTGCTCATATAAACTTAATAGGTACACCAGTCTCCTCCCTCCCTCCACTTCCCTTACTCCCTCCCTTCTCTTCCCCTTCCTTCCCCCCCTCCCTCCCTATCTCCCAGTGCCTCCTCCCTCCCATCCCTGGAGCATCCTTTAATGTATATGTCAAACTTTCCTGTGAGTCCTCCTCTGCAATGAGGTGTAAGGACTCAGTGGCATTTCCTAGAGCTCTTTCTTGTGTTCTCCTTAAATGAATTATCTTTTTGATACGTCTTTGAATTCTTTTTCCTAGTATTTTGTTGAAAATCTTTGCATCTGTGTTCATCAATGAGATTGATCTATAGTTTTCTGTTTTTGTTGTGTCTTGACTTGGTTTGGGATCAGCATAATCCTGGATTCTTAGAAAGAGTTTGGAAGTTTTCTTTCCTTTTCTATTTTTTGGGAAAAAGTTGAGAAGTACTGGTGTTATTTGTTCTTTAAATATCTGGTAGAATTCTGCACTGAATCCATCAAGTCCTAGGCTTTTTTGGTCGGAAGATTTGTATTACTGCTTGAATTTAGTCACTAATTATGGGACTGTTTAAATAATTCAATTTTGGTAAGTTGTATGTGTTTAGAAATTTGTCTTTTTCTTTCTGATTGTGAAATTTAATAGAGTATAAATTTTTGAAGTATATCCTTATGATTCTCTGAATTTCTGTGGTATTGTGATTCAATTGTGATAGCTTCATTTTTATTTATAATTTTATTAATTCAGGTTTAGTTAATTTGGCTAAGGGTTTATCAATCCTGTTAATTTTGTTTGATTGATTCTTTGTATTGTTTTGTCTCAATTTCAGTTATTTTATTTCCCCTGATCTCACTAATCTCCACATGCCTACTGCTTTGGGGATTGGTTTTCATTGTTTCAGCTTTCCATCATAATACCAAGAAATACACATTCTTTTCAGCAGTCATGGAACTTTCTCCAAAATAAATCGCACAGGTTACAAAGCAAGTCTTTACAAATACATGCAAAATTACATACTGTGCTCTGTCTGACTATCATGGAATAAATGTAGACATCCATAACAAAGTAAACAACATAAAGTACACAAACTTTTGAAAGCTAAACAAACAAAATGCTACTGAATGAGGAATGGGTCTGGGCAAAAGTTAAAATGGAAATCTAAACATCCCACTAATTTTATGATAATGAATACAATATATCAAAATCTCTGGGATGTGATGGAGGTAGTCCCAAGAGGAAAGTTTACAGCACTCAATGCCTACATCAAAAAGAAATATAACAAGTAAACAATAACACAATGCAACTTTTTATCCTAAGATAATGACTATCTTTCATGGTTAGTTGTTGTTCTTAAGCAAATTAATGGGTTATGAGTTTTGATCCATGCTGTTAGTTCTATGTCTCCTAATCATGGTGTCGAGACCATTAATGTTTAAGGTTATCACTGAGAAATGTTTGCTGATTCCTATCATTTTGTTAACTTTGTGCTTTGATATTTATGGTTCTTTGCTTAGTGGTTGTATTGGTATTAATTTTCCCTTCTATCCTTTGGGGTGAGTTTCTTTGGTCTTGAGTACTTTTCCTATAGGCCTTCAGTTTATTTTTGTCTTGGAAAATTTTTCTTTCAACTTTAATCATGACTGATAGTTTAACAAGCTATAGCAGCTTTGTGAACATTTGTGAACATTCATAGTCTGAAGTATATCTCTCCAAACTCTTCTTTTTTAGCATTTTTTATTATTATTTCCACTCATACAAACTTAATAGGTACACCGGTTCCCTCCCTCCCTCCCTCCTCCTTCCCCCAAACCCCCTGCTCCCCCTCCCCTCACCCCTCCCTCCCCATCCCCCAGTGCCTCCCGCCCCAGTTCCCAGAGAGTCCTTTAATATACATCCCTGACTTTCCTCTGGGCCCTCCTCTCCGATGACGTACAAGGACCCAGTGGCATTTCCCTGAACCCTTTCCTGTGTTCCCCTTAACCATAGGAACACTACTGTGGCTGCCAATCCCTTGCCTCCAAGGATCTTGGTGCCTTTAGCAGATGCTAGACTTTGTGAGGTCAATAGCGTGTTGGACATTGCGCAGGGCAGGCAAAGTCCAATTATGATTGCTTCGGCCCTAACTTGTGTGGAGTATCTTGCAAATCATTGCTCCTCCCATCCTTTTGTTCTTACACTCTTACCGCCCCTCTTCCGCAAATTTCCCTGAGCCTCGCGATGGGGAGAGATTAGTCTGGCTTAGTTCTAAGTGGTTGATATAGAGTCTCTGAAGTTCTGGATTGTGGCTCTCCAAACTCTTCTGGCTTTTATTTTTTCTATTAAAAAAATCTACTGTTATTCTGATAGGTTTGCCTTTAAATATGAGTTGACTTTTCTCTCTTGCAGCTCTTATAACTTTTTCTTCATCCTGTATCTGCAGTATTTTTGACTATTATGTGCCATGGGGTGTTTCTATTTTGGTCATATCTGATTGGTGTGAGGTATGCATTTTGTAATGGACGGGGATCTCTTTTTTAAGTAAGGAATATTCTTATTTATGATTGTCTGAATGATATGTACTGGAGTGTTTTCTTAGGTTTCTTGTGCTGGGATTCTATGAATGCACAGATTTGGCTTCCTCATGGTATCCCATATCTATTTAATATTCCTTAAATATTTCTGTTTCTTTATTTGAATGATCTTGTTCTGTTAGTTTGTCTCCCAAATCTGATATTCTGTCTTCTGCTAGTGATACTTAATGTTGTGTTTTCACTTGCAGTTAACCTGGATTTTAGCTCAAGTTTAATTTTGGCTTACAATTTTTTCAATTGTTCCATGGTTATTTATGTTTCTTCAGTTTTTTTCATATCATTTATCTGTTTTTTATTTTTCTCTTTTTGTGTTAGTATATCTATTTAGCACCTCTCTGAGTTCTATAGTAAGACTATCCTTGTGGAATGGTGAGATCCTCAGGATTCTTGGTTAGATAAAGACAGAAGCCTCCGTCTTCTGTGGTGTCTAGTAGATTACTGGGTTTTTATGATTAGCAGAGGGGAAATGAAGTCTGAAGCCTGCTAAGGTGCACACATGGCTGCATCCAAGCCCTAAGCACTAACCATGAAGGAGATTGGGCAAGGAAAGGCACACAGGAATGGGACAGAATCAGCAATGACTGTGGCTGGAACAACCACAGCCAAGCCCTGGACACAAGTCCAGTAGGTATATTTCATTTTTTTGACTATGCAAAGCAAATGTACTTTGCTGTAAATTCCACAGTAACTTGGATCATGTAGCAGTTAGCCTGCATGGTTGCTAAAAAATCACCATCAAATGGCTTAAGGGAACAAGTGGGTTATTTTCTTATGATAGTCCAGTTATAGTATGTAATCCAGTTTGATGGGAGAGCATGCACCAACACCCGGACTGATGGAACTGGCCACATCATCTCTACATAATGTCTGCGAGAGGTACAATCCTTACTTGCCAGACCAGTATGTCTGGCCAAGTGTACACAAGGATGCCAACTTTCTCAATCAGCCCTCTGTATTTTAATCCCACCCACCATCAGCTAGACAATTTCCTGCAAGTTTGCTTTGAGCTTAACCATTAATTCTCTACAAATGTGCCCAAAGCTCAAACCCTCAACAGTCGACACCTGTGCTGAACTATGACAGATAACATTAATTTCGAATTTTATTCATGTTTTGAAAATGCAAAATTATCTTTAATTTTCAAATTACAACTCTATAAAATGCTAGTTACTTATCAGAGAATTTCAGGGATTTTACTTTCTTTTCAAGTCTACCTAGTCACATTTTCTTCACTGTACTGCAATGTTTCCAGCATCCATAATGTAATTCTACAGATATATTTGAGTGTTAAAAAATTATTTCCAATAGATATACTCTTCTTCATATAATTTTTATGTATTTAATACTGAAACAATTTCATTAGCATTTTGGCAATTCTATTGGCCAAATAGAGCTTAAATATTTATCATAAGACCCTTTATCTATAACTCTAACCTTTAAAATTCTCACATTTATTTTTACTCTCATTTTATATTATACAATTTTTTATTCCATTGTGATAATCAGTATATTTTTAGAATGTCTAAAATAATCCTGGCATTTATATTATAGTGGTTAAATCATTTGCTTATTGCTCTTATTACTTTCATCTTCTGCTTCTTAAAAGCCCTAGGATATATTCTATCTAATAGCATTCCTGAAAGGTACAGTAAATGAAATGCCCTAATGGCATGTATGTGGGATATTTTATTTCTATAAACCTCTCAAACAATCTTGTTGCACATTTTATGCACAGAAGTTAATTTGCCTAATCGAGAAGCATTAAATGATAAATGTTATTGTGCTCTGGAAGCTAAACTTGGCTAAAATTAATGTAAATCCGCCTTGTTTTTAATTTACTTAGCTTATCCAGTATTTTAAATTACAGTCTGACTTCAGCACCACAAGAAGGCTGTACATAAACTACTTCAGCTATGACATCTTCAGTTCAGAAAAAATAATATGCTATTGTTTTTCACTTTGTATTCTACTCATGAATTTTACTATTTCTTTAATAAACCTATGCACTTTCTTAATTTTTCATATTTATTCTCCTGTCTGTATATCACAGTTAATCTTGTATATTATAAACAAGAATTCAGGGCTTCAAATTTAGTGCACCTAAACATATTGCTCATTGGGGCTGGAGAGATGGCTCAGGGGTTAAGCCTGTGCCTTGCAGGTGGAAGGTCCTGAGTTCGGACCCTAGACCCCACATATAAACGCCAATCCCGGGACAGAGTAAACAAGGAGGAGCTGGAGGCATCCATGGTAGTTTCCGAATTCACCCGTGGTTGTACACACACACACACACACACACACACACACACACACACACACATACACACACATGCACAATTGAATAAATAATAAAAAAGTGCTCATTTACAAATGAACTTTACTCATATTTCCCTGTTCTTATGATGTTACAATTTTTCTACTTGTTATTTATTTGTATCATATCATTTCAAATCTAAGATGTTCTTTTGCCTGTAGAAAATTCATCTGTGAGGCACTGTGCCTTTGACACTGGAGCGATTGTTCTGGTGGAGTCCCCATAGAGTCTTTTGCTCTCTTTCACTCCTTCTGGTTCTCCACTTTATTGCTCTATTTAAAGGGATGGATCTATTTCATCAAAACGTTGTCATATAGGTAACATTAGGCTACAAAAATTGTCGTGGGTTTTACTAAAGCTTTACATAAATTGTTCAGTCAAATGACTCAATCCAGGGCACTGCACTGCAGGATCAGAAATGAACTGCTAAGGAGGTGTTCAGGATTGCAAACTTGGGCATTCTCATCAACAATACCTATAACATGCTCTTAATCAGATGTCAGGAGGCTACATTTACAGGCAAAAAAATCTGTCCTATTATCTGCTTATCGCTGTGTCTGTGTTTTTGTTTTTTGTTATCTTTGTAATACAACCATACTTGCTTATTTATAGGTATCATCTGGGGTAAATTCCAAGCTACAATAGCAAAAATAGCAACAAAGTTATGTGTCCAAAAGACCTTCAAAACATAAAATGTGTATGATCAAGCCCTTTACAGCAAAAGTTTACTGACACATAATCTAAACTCCCTAGAGCCAGTATAAACAGGAGTGTCTAGGAAACACAGTTCCCTTTACACTTTTCCTGCCATTCATAAACAATATGACTGTATCAGTAAGTTACCAGATGAGTCTGAAGCACCAAAATTATCAATGTCCTTTATCATCAAGACTTCCACATTAGGATAGACGCTATGGCTGCTGAGTTAAATTTGACTTTTTGTGTAAGCATATCTAATGAAATATTTGTTTATCTGACATTCTAAGTAAGTCTCTATTAGTCAGGGCACTCTAGATCAGAACTGATAGAATGGATATATATATGAAATAAAGTAATTTACTAGATGAATTTACAAAATAAAATCAGTAACTGTCTATAGCTGTTCAGTCTTTGAACTGAATATCCCAGCAGATGGAATGATTCTTGTAAAGTCTCAAACCTGTCCTACTGGAGGGCTGAATAGGTTGGGCTCTGACATCAATGAGGAACAGTAGCAAGGCTGAAGCCACTGAGCTCTGAAACTCAGCGATGAACAACAGCCAGGCCAGAAAAACTGGGGCTGAAGAGCTGAAGAAATGAAATGGCTCAGGGGTTAACACTCTGCCTTGCAGGCAGAAGGTCCTGAGTTTGGATCCCAGGTTCTGCCTAAAAACACCAGGCAAACCAAAACCTGCACTTCTGGCCCTGGTAGGTGGAGTGTGAGAAATCTCAGATCAAAGTAAAAAGGAGATAGAAGCAATCCAGGGTGACTCTTGAAAGTCACCCTCGGCCCTCCACAGGGACACACAGTGCACTATGGCACACAGGTGCGCACACACCCGCACCCACACCCACATTAAAAAAAAGAAGAGGCTGGGCTCCTATGTTAGCCAAAAACAGGCACCACAGAAGCAACAGTGGAGAAATGAAACAGCAGAATAGTAGTAGACTCAATACAGAGGTCAACACAGAGCGAGAGAAGTCAAGTCTCTCCTCCACACACTTCCTTTTGTATGGTCCATCACGGGGAAGCACCACACACTATGGGTTGGGTCTTCCCTATCAATTAAACAATCACCTGTAGGCTTCTTCAAGGGTTTGCCTTAACTATCAACTCTTCATGGCAGTATCCCAAACTCAGGCTGCAACTATCCAGTTGACACCTTAATCTAGCTGCCACAGTCTCTCAGTGCCTGTATTTCTCCTTGCTGATATGGCAACTCTCCTTCTGATGAACACACAATCACATTTAGATGTACACAGCACAACTAAAACACTGAGTTTCACTGTAGTAAGAGAACTAAAATAGTTCATGTGTGGATTTATATGTTAATATCTTGGTCTCCCAGTAAAAGGGCCCCCTACTCTAACTGATGGTAAAATGTCTCATTTTATAACATGGAATCAAGAACGTATGCTATCCACAGCATGATTTTGGCCATGTATTTGGCCGTGAGTTTTGATTGTTCCTATTGATCCGCTTTCTTCTCTAGGCTAGTTTGACTCTCAAGGTACAGAAGATGACTTTAGAATTTCCAAGTATAATACCTGTATTAGTCAGGATTCTCTAGAGCCACAGAATCAACAGAATGAATATATATAAAAGGGAATTTATCGAATATGACCAAGGTAGTCCAACAATGGCTGCCAATAGCTGTTCAGTCCAATAGGTCAGTGGGTGACTGCTGAAGGTTGGAGGATTCCTGGAGTCTTTAGTCACTTTGAAGACTTGGAGGGTGGAGGGCTGGAGGGTTGAAGAAGCAAAGAAATCAGGGGGCAGGAGGAAAGAGAATTTTCTGGTAAAGCTTCTGAGAGTCTTCTTTCCAGTTTTCTTTTCTGTGGTTTCTTTTTTCTGGTCCTCTATCTGGTCTGATTGGATCTGGGGCTGGTCTTTGTATTGTATTCCTCCATCTTCTAGCTTTTACATTCTTTGTGACCCTTCTTCCACAGAGATTTCTGAACCTTTATGTGTAGCATATACAACAGGCTGAGGACTGGATCTTCAGCTTTCATTTATTTTCAGCATCTTAGGAAGCCATAGTTCTCTGCATTTACCTCCAACCACTTGCCTAGATTTGACTGAGAAAGTGAATGCCATGGCTGTTAAGTTCTGATGATATAAGTGAACCATATTAAAAAATCAGCCAGGGGAACTATTAGAGTCAGCTCCTTCTCTGATCAAAGTCTGCACATATGTTCAGAAAAACTAGCACCTACATAAACATGTTCATATCTTTCCTGAAGAAGGAACATAGTAAAGAAAGTCTTATGTTTAGCCAGATCCAAGTAGAAAGTTTCTGACTAATGAACAATTCCCTCCATTAGGTTTAGTATAGTACAGAAGTCAATGGCCAAAATGACAAAGGATGAATTATATGTATCCTGCTAGAAAAAAAAATTTCTCTGCCTGCAGGAAAAAATGGGTTTTTTGATCTGTCATTCTGTAAACATTATTCTTTCCACCAGTAAATAAAGCCTTGCATATTTTCTGGTGATATCATGTCTGAAGTGAGTGTTCCACAGAATGACCTTGCAGGGGAAAAAAAACATTATTGACAACTTTAAGTTAATGAAATTTTCATGGCAGAAGTATTTCCAGAAAACAACATGATTATCATGATTCCTTAGGGTTAGACTGTTTGTTTTAAATACATAATTAAAGTTTTTGACGTAGAGGTGATGTTTATACCTCATTGTTGTCCTTCACCTCTAGCCATAGATCAAGAGTTTCTTTTTAAGACACTTGTTTTCAGTGGAAGACATCTAAGTAGTATAATACTTCCCCGGGTTGACTTCTTCCAAGCAAAGAATAATGAATCAGAAGCACTGGATAAATTTCCATTTCTGTGAGATGAGAAATCTCTGCCTGTTTCTATTTGACTAATTTGAACTGTTGGTATCTACCTAATCTAGAAATATGTGGAATTGGTTATAAATCAAAAGCACAAATAATCTTTCTTTGAAATCGTGTTTCTCTACTCATTTTGGTAATTTAAAACAGAGTTTCTCAATTTTTTTTTCACTAATGATACTTTTGCCAGGATACTTTTAGGTTACCTCAGGAATATAGGTACATGAGGTAGTACACAAATCAAACATTTGCTGCTAATATCACTAAGAGAATTTTAAAGGTGATCCTGTGGTCTACATACAATCTCACCATTTATTAAGAATAAAAGTAAAAGATAATACCTATGAAATGGCATGTTTCATAGTTAGGTACAGGTGTCAACTTGACAGTTGAAGGTTTGACCTCTGGACACATTTGTAGAGAATTAATAGTAAGGATTGTCCCACTCAGCCATTATGTAAAGATGGTGTGACCAGTTTCCTCAGCCCTGGTGATGGTGTGAGTTCTTCTGCCAAGCTGGACTAATAACTGTAACAAGACTATTGTAAGAAAGAATAAACCCCTTGATCCCTTAAGCTGTTCAGTAGTAATTTATCAGCCACCATGCAGGTGAATACAGCATCATGTCTCTTTGTTTTTACACAAAGAATTAAGTTTGGACATATACTTGATACTCAAATTTTAAGAGCTGATAAACATTTTCATTTTATAAACACTAGTACTAAAAACACCATTTGGCACAAACACAAAATGACAGGATGGTTAAGTCCATTGCAGAAATTTTTGGAAATTCTATCCTAATCCCAAGCCAAAATCATTCAACTTTTTAAATGAAACTCAAGTCAACAACTTTAATATTGATTTATAAAATCAAGTATTCAAATCTTATGCACACAAGCTAAGGACTGACCATAGAAAACATTATTTTTATTGCAACTGTCAGTTGAAATACATATTATAGACATTTCAGACAATGTCAGAAACAAAATGTTATTTTTGTACTATAAAGAAAATAAAATTTTGCTCTCACAAAAAGAAAAAAACTATTTTTATAATTGATCCATCAATTTTCTTTAAAAAAATAATTAAAAATGCATAGTAAAACCACTATGACTAATAGCATACACTCTTGAAACTGAGCTGAGTTATTTCATACAGCATCTATTTGCTAGTGGTATAACAGCATGCATGTTTCAGTGTACATTGCAAATGAAGTATGGATATTCAAAACCAAGTCTCCAGTGAAGTTGCTGGATACAGCACAGGTGTGCACAGCCTGAATCACCTCACATTTATTGTGATTTTATGTTGAATTAATTTTTGGCCAGTGAGTATTCAGAAACTTTTGTGGTCACCTATTTTGCAAACCTCATTCAGTAACATCATCCTATGCATTGGAGTCATGACATTCAGTTTAAGAAATTATGATTAAGCACCACCATCAGCCAAATCTTACTACTTTTGTTTTAGGAACTTACGAAGAATATCCAGACATTTCAAATCATCCCAACATTCCAGACTTTCTCTATGAGATTCTTGACTCTAGAACCTGGCTAGCAATTGGAGAATGTCCCAATGTGAAACAAGCAAGAGATTAATGAACATCTGCAGCTGCATCCTCATAGCCACTAACTCCCAGGGCCCACTCTAACAGTGATTGCAGAAGTCAGGAATTCTCTTTCTTATCACTTTTGTCTGCACTCAGCAATACACTTTTCAGAGTATTGCTGATACTCTGTCTGATAGAAAGAACTCTGCTTCACTTTGCCATCTTCTCTATCACTAAATTCAATGCAATGAATATTTGTGTTCCCCTTCATGTCCTTGCATACTAGTGCACTCCTAATTCAATTTAATGGTACTGAAAAAAGAACTTTGGGGAAATAATTAGGTATTGTAGGTGGGGAGGTCGCAATTAGAAATTGCAAGTTGAGCATTTGGCACATCTGTGAAGAACTGATAGTTAAGGCAAGCCCTTAGCAAACCTTCAAGAGATTGTCTAAATTGAGAGGGAAGATCCAGTCCATAGTGCGTGAGACCTTCCACTGGGCACATGGATTAGATGGAAGGAGATGGTTTAGTAAGTTTAGTAAGTCTGCATACTTGAATAGTCTTACTATCTGGCAAGGGAGGCTTGTCACTCTCTCAGCAATCTTGTGGATACATTGTGGCCAGTTCCCTCAGTATCCTGGTGTTGGTATGAGCTCTCCTACAAGTTGCATAGGAATTATAATTGGACAATAAGTCAAAATAAAGCCCCTTTGTTCCCTAAGTCATTTGGTCATGAAATTATCCACAACATGCACATAAACCACAATAAGCCCCCAACAACAAGATTGGTACTTTATCAAGGGAACACAAAGTTCTCTACTTTTTACATCGTATAAGTACACAGTGAAAAGCAATCAGTCTGCAGCTCAAGAGGGAGAGAACCTGACCACAAGCCAACTGTGCCAGCTCCCTCACCCTGCACCTTCAGACTCCAGAGTGGTAAAGATAGTTTTTGGGCATAAATTACTCAATATATGACATTTGCTTAAGCAGCCTAACCTTAGTAAAACCTAAGGAAATTTCAACATTGTGTAACAGAAAATTCCAACTCAAACTGATATACATAGGGAACTACACTATATCACATAATCAGAATTCCAGACTTAGAACAGTATTGAGTTTGGATGTCTGAAGATAGCTCCTCTTTTTGCTGTCATACTCTTGGATGCATGATCTCTTGACAATGGTAGCACCACACTCAGGCTCATTTCAATTGTTCCAGGAATTTCTTCCAGAGACTACAGTATTATTCTAAAGAAGAAATATGGTTGGCCTCCCATTGTGAGCTATACTGAAAAATTGATTGAGATCATGTGGACTCAGTAATTGCCAGGGGACCCCAGGCTGTTCACTACACTGGAGTGCCAGAGCAGAGACCTGCAGGCTCTCTTATTTACTGTAGCTACATGCAGAGTTTATTAACAAGACAAAAAGCAAAGCATATGAGAATCCTCTTTTCAGAAGATTCTTGGAACAGCTAGATTTGCTCTAAGTAAACTGCTCTTTATAAACTTCTTGTGTTCTGAAACACGCAGTTCATACTCAGCAATCTGAAGACTAGAATGGCATTCTTCCCACCTTGCCAGTCAAAGGCCAATTATATGCCCTTCCCCAGAACTCTGGAGACATACAAAGATGTCTCCCATCAAGCCCCTGTGTCAACAAAAACTTAAAGATGTCTATAAAACTTGGTGAACAAGACATAGCGTTCTAAAAGGAACAGGGAGACTACAAAGAAAATGGTTTATTGCTTTTCTCTTTCTTCGGTAATCAAGTTACCCAGAAACACTCACAACCTTCCTGCTTACGTCACTGGTCTTCTGCCCAGGTCTGGAAGGAGAATGTAGGAAGAATTTGTTTCTGCTTGGGTGATTCTCACAGCAGTGTATCAAGATGCCCAATGTGAATCAGTGGCAAAATTGTCTTGTGAAGAAGGAACTGCCTGTGACGTCCTCCTCTATCCCATATCAACCATCAAGATCATTAATCTCTTATTAGAGTCTGGAGTATGCTAATTTCTTACAGCTTATTCATGTAGAAAAACATATTATTATTTTAGATGAATTCCTAACCCTGTTAACTAGAATTTAGGGATGGAAGAAGAGATTAATATAGCTCAAATTACTATCTTGTAAGTCACCACAAATGAAAAAGAAAAATATTATTCATGAGCACAATTTTGGTGCCAAGTTAACATATAGAGGTATTTAAAGAACTTCACAAAATTTTTCTTTTGGAATTTAGAAAAGGAGAATATTAAATTGTATAAGATATGATTTTTACTGTTAATGAAATAACACAAAGGGAAGCATAATGGACCTTCTATAAAAATAGTTCTTTTTCCCTGGTACACAGTACCTACTATTGTGTGGTATATGAGATAAAGTCATGAAAATTTTTTCAGGTATTTAAGGTTTTATTTATAATTTGTAAGGCTTTGCAATGAGAAAAGCAAAATAGGTCATATACTTTAAAAGATGTAAAGATGGACTAGTAAGATAGCTGAGCAGGTTAGCTGATTCCAAAAATCACAAATGGTAAAAGAACAACTTCCAAAGCTGTCCTGTGAACTTCACTTTTGTGCTGTCTTTCGCCCTCTTTCTCTTTCTCCCTAACAAACATAAAACATATTAAAAAGAAAAAATGTGTAAAATCTAGAAGACACAGAATCCCAAACTGTATATTTCAAAATAATTAAGAAACTAGATATAACAGAACCATGATATACATGTATATACTTATATAATAATTGCATGGGAACTGTCTTATAAACATCCCACCATGGAATAAGAATGATCTCAAGAAACTCCACACCTCTCTGAGAGACTATAAGGACTAATTATGATAGGGGAGAAAGGAAGGATGCTTTCCTTAATAGTATATTCCCACTAATTTATGATGCTTGCTGGGGCATGTCAGGCATATGTCAACAAAGACAGTAGATGAAACATAATGGGCCACACAAGTGAAAAGTTTGAAAATAGGAGGGAGTCTGGCAGGGGAAGTGAAGGGTTGTAAGGGGAAAAGGAGTAGAGATGGAATTTTGGATTAAGGAGTGAAAATACTGTAAATTTACCTTATTTATGAGTGCAACATTAAAAAGTAAGAGAAAAATAGTTAAGAATATTATTGAGAAAGTCTCAGATTTTATCCTGAACTTTTTTCTAGTCAGCATCCTGACAGCTACAAACCCTGAAATACTGTATATTAGTAAGAACCATCAAAATTTGTGGTATGAACACGACAGGGTCAATGGCCCCAGATGATTTGGGTGTGAAGGACTACAGGTGCCACAGTGAGGCACATCCTAATCTAATAATGAATATCCTTGGGAAAGTCAGTTTAATAGTCCATATGTCTGAAGTCCCTTTTTATAAGGCACAAAATGAATGAGCATAACACATTGTGTATGATGGTAGCTAATAGATATGCTTGGTGCAAAGGATCTCACAACCTAGTAACATGAAAAGCGTGTGGACAAATGATCGCATTGGAAGCAGCAAGAGCTGTCATATATCTTTACAGGGGACAACAGACCACTAAGGAGACCAGAGCCAACTACTTCTTCACTCCATTGACAGCTGCATGTGAGATGTGTTGATGGGTAAGAAAGAGTTCTCTCCAACTTTTTACTCTCCAACTTGTTGATCCTACAGCTGTCACAGAACACATTCCCTATACCAGCACACCCATATGCTCCTATTTACAAGAAAAAGAATAAGATTTTCTAGACAGCTGAGAACATAACTTATCAGGCTTATACACAGAGTCTGTTGCAATGTCAGACCCTGAAAGAAGTCTGTTGAATCTAATAAACTGGTCTTGCATCTCAACTGTATTTCTACCAACTAACAAAATCCATGTAAAGACGATCTTCTCTCCAAATTATGCTCTTTCTCTAAGCTACCAATTTCTATCAATAACTTAGTTACTATGTATGTCACCCAGTCTCAAAAAATCCATACTCTGGTTTCTCGTCCTATTTACCATCTGCACTCTTGTTTCCGATTGTCCACTCTTAGTATCTATCATTTGAAAGGCAAAGCCTTACCTGAAATCTCTCCTAATTTGAAATTTATATTAACTCTACATGTCTCCATTTGCACTCCACTCCCAAACTCATTCCTGTTTTGGGGACTCTACTTTTGACTCCAAAATATTAATATTTTCCACATACAGAAACACAATGGAAATATGTTCCTATAAAATGCTTTTTTGTGAAAATCATGCATCATATATAATAATAGAGTGAAAGACTTGAAAACATTAATGCCCTGGTATAATCTTACTGCAATCTTAGAAACTTACAACAACTTGCTGTAATGATTTCATAGTTTCTGTGGATCATGAGTCTGGATAAACCTCTGCGAGTTTTCTGCTTCAAGGTCTCACAAACTAGAGTCATAGTTTCCTCTATGTTGGCATCTCATCTGAGGTTTGGGGTTCTCCTCCAAGATTATAATTTTGGTGGAATTCAGTTCTCGAAATCAGAGGGCTGAAATCTTGAACTGTTCTACAGTTCCTTCCACACAGTCATAACAAAAGCAACTGACTTCTTCCAGGCCAGCAGAAAGGACAGGGGGTGTTTTCTTTTCTGGAGCTATATAATGTGTGTGAATGTTTTATGCAATATATAATTATAATTTTATGTAATGTGTATATTTTTGTGTATAGTGCACTATTACAATGAAAGTATTAGAGGATTAACATTCCATCACCTTTACTACACCACCTTTAAAATACCACCAAGAATAAGCTTGGGATGTAGCTCAGTAATAGAGCTTTTGCCTAGTATGTGTGAGACACTGGCTTACAAACAAGCACTGTGAAAGGAGGAAGAAAGGAAAGAAAGAAAGAGAGAGAAAAAGAGAAAGGAAGGAAGGAAGGAAGGAAGGAAGGAAGGAAGGAAGGAAGGAAGGAAGGAAGGAAGGAAGGAAGGAAGGAAAGAAAAAAATGAAAAGAAAGAAGAGATAGAAGGAAAGAACAAAGGAGAGGAGAGAAAATAATCCATAAGAGTGATATCCCATCACATTCTCTCTTTTCTATTCATACAAAACAAGCCATAGGGCTGGACTCCGGAGTTAAGACTCTCCCTCACAAGCAGAAGGGCCTGAGTTCAGATCCTGATTCCCACATAAAAACACCAGGTGGAAATAGTGGTGGCCTGCACTTCTGGCTCCAGAAAACATAGCCTGGCAAATCCCAGGGTGAGGCAAAAAGGAGGTAAAATCAATCCAGGGTGATTCCTAAAGTCACCCTTGAGTCTCCACAGGAACACACACAGTGCCTTCTGATACATACAAATACACATAGGCACAGACACCCATACACACGTGCACACACATGTGAAAGGGTACTAGCAAAGAAACACCCTTCACATTTGCTTCCCAGTACTTTTAGCAGAAAAAACAACCCGCTCCTCTCTTTTGAGGAACTGCTATTCCTCTTTTCAAGCTTTACTACTGCTGTTTTCTTCATAGTGTTTTGACTCATAAAGGAATACTTCCACTAATACAAATGTCTGGCAAGTATTTTGAGAATTTAAGTTACATGGGAAACTTATTATGAACACAGACTAAGTTTTTTTTTTTTAATAGTTGGGTGCTTGTGATATGACCAGCATTTAAGGGACATAATATATGTGGACGTAATTACATTTTATATATTGTACTTTATAGCAACCTTTTATTTTAATCTGAAGAAAAGTTCATCTTTATGCCAATAATATGTTTATATTCTTTATAGGTTCATTATGTAAATCTTAAAACCTCACTTTTTTTTTTAAATGTGTGTGTTCCTGTAGAGGCCCAGGGGTGACATTGGGAATTATTCTGGATTTCTTTTATTTCCTTTTTGCTTCACTCCAGGATTTCCCAGGCTCCACTCCCAAGAGCCGGAAGTGCAGGCAACTAATATTTCTGCCTAGAATTTTTTATGTGGGACCTGGGATACAAACTCAGACCTTCTTATCATAAGGCAGAGTCCTGATCCATTTTGTCAGCCTGAAAACCTCATATTTTTTTAAAATACTGGTAGGATGGTGAATAGCTGCTCACATTTGAGTCTATTATCCATTATTCAACTTTGTTTTTTTTTGCAAAGTTGTATGTTACCTAGTGTTGAGTTCAGATTCAGTTCTTGGACTTTTTATGACTAAATCTCACATGTCTTAAGCTTGTTGATGCTTGTCCTTGACTGTGCTTACTCATGTCTCTACAAGTAAGTTTTTAATCTATCTCCACCCTATTCCTACGGACCCAAGGCTGGCAGAAGCACATCCTTCGTGTGAAAGCAAAGTTTTTCATCTCATTGGTGCTTCATATTTCATTTAGAAAATTCATTATTTCCCTCACAAGCCACATTTGTAGCAACCACAAATACTTCCAGACTCTATAAAAGTCTCCTGGGGCAAAGTTTCCTAAGATTGAGAAGAGTTGATCTGGCTTTCATTTTGGTGAGTTCACATGGAAATATGCAGAACCCACAGACTCTGGCCTAGGAGTCAGCAGCTCAGAACTGCTGCCTCATTCTGTTGCCTGAAGCAAGTTACATGGGAAACCTGGATTTGAACAAAAGTCACCCTGATCATATTAAATGGACATGCACACAGGGAGCTCAGAAATGCAAAATGGTAAATTCTCCCAGACAGAGGTGAGTAAAGGAACTTCACCTCTGCCAGAGACTGCAGGAATCTGTGATCTCCTTAGCACGAGCTTTGTGTTTGGACCACACTCCATTTCCCCTGGACTGATTATTTGCTACTAGATCCAGTAAGTATGACATACATAAAATAAGATCATTTCCTTTGTGTGGTTTTGCCATGTAATGCACAAAGTAACCAAATCTTAAAATTCTTTATACTGTAATGTTAAGATGTATAAGTAATAATAATAGAAAATTCTTAGTGAAAAGTTACCACTGCACATAACCGTGCATATACACAGCAACATGACCACAATCTTCCTGATTTTAGAATACTAATGTAATAGGTGTATTCTATGAGTCAGAATCATGCAGTGTGACAGCCTTACACTATGTAAGTCATAAATATTTTAAATTTAAAAAGAAAGTAGGGTGTACATGTTGGTCAATTTTAAATAAAAGAAAAAACTGTGTTTTAGTTGAAAAGATAACATACTGAAAGCAATTCTGTCTAATAGGTTTAGGAAATCCTAAACAAATTCACTCAAGCCATTTAAGACATATTTAGTTAGTAAGTTTATGAGTCTGAATCATATTAAATTCTCCAGTGCTTGATGGTTTAACTTTCAAATGTGGCAATAATAATTTCACATGGTTCAATAGTGTCAGTTCCACCATGTTTTCTAGACGGTTAAAAGTGTCATTATGAGTTTGTTCTGAAGCAGACTCACATATACAGGTGGCAAGTAATCATAAAAACATGGAAATCCATGAAAGGTGCATAGCAATCCCTCAAGGAAAGCAGAACAGACCTTCCTACCAAGAAGAATCTGCTTCTTTTTGGTAAGTTTGATCAAATTTTAAATTATAAAATTGAGATCACAAAAATTGCAGTGTTGCTAGAAACAGTTGGAGGAAGTAAGGGGGGAGAATAAAGGAGAAAAAAATGTTTCTTTTTAAAATAAAACAAAGGCACCAGAGACATAAATATGAAACTAGTCTCTATTATCCTGAAATATCCTTGTGGGTGGGGGAGGCCTATCTTATTCTACTACAGCCTATCTTTTCTAACTACAGCAATGGAACCATACTTCAATCAAAAGACAAAAATTAGAGTCTTTTCTTTTAAAACTGGGAAAAGATGAGTCATATTTGGGGGTGAGTTTCCTAAAAAGAGATTTAAAGAACAATGAAGTGACTAAGTAGACAACATGAGCACAGGCTTTTATTATTGAATCCCTTCTTAATTACCAGAGAAGATGCCTTAACTGTGAGTCAGCTGGCCACTGTCCCCTATGTAATTATCATCATTTTAGAGATAGAAAAAATAAACAATACATGTCTGTAAACAGAGTAAAGCTCAAAGACTGAAATACTTGGATTTTAAAACCCAGTTGATCATCAGAGTTACTGGAATATTTTTCTTTAAAAAAAAATAAAACTGCAGCTGAGTCCTCACCCCATTTGACAAAATGAGCATCTTGGCTTGATGGTGGAGAATTGCATTTATGATTGAAGCTCCACAACTCACTGGGTCAGGGTTGGAAGGCTTGAGCTTATTTCTTAGGTCTTATTTTTCTTTTTGTTCTCTTAATTGGCCCTCTTGCTACAGTCAAGCATTTTTTCCAATCCTCATTTTTAATAAATTTATTAGATTTACATTTTACATACATCCTCCTTGCCTCCCTCATTCTCCCTTCCCTTCTTCCCTCCTTCCCCTCCCACTCTCATCTAATCCCATCCTCCTTCTCCTTCCTACCTGGGTCCAGTCTATTCTCTCCTATTCTCGTGTCCTTAGATTCTGTAGATCCTGGGGTTCCCACTGTATCATCTCTTCTCCTGGAGATCCAGGTGCCTGTGGCAGATCAAGAGGCCCTTTCTTGGGCAACTTGCTGATATGAGTACTATCCTACCTCTGTCTGACCCCTCACGCCTAAGGATCCTACTGCCTGAAATCATTTCTCCTGAGATCCATGCAAGTCATGGGGGCATGTTAACATGTCCACCACTGTGCAGGTCTGATGAATTCAAGTGCCATTTCCATGAGTTCCTGGCTGTTGCTGCCCTGTATTGAGTGGAGTAACTTGTCCAGCAACCGAATTCTTTAGGCTTTTACAGTCTTACCGCCTTACAGTCTTACAGTCTTACAGCCTCCTCTTCCCAAAGGTCCTTGAGCCTCTGGTTGGGGAGAGATTTTGTTCCAGGTGAACACTGTAGGCTTGCCAGTGTTCTGTATTCAGTTTGTTTGTTGTTCTCCATTGTGCTATTCATGCACTGCATAAGGATGCATCCTATGTGGGTGTTGAGATCTTCTCCTATCCAATAATACAAAAACTGTTAAATTGAAGACTTTATAAAAGAAGTTTTTAAAATAGAGTCTTATTATAAGGGTAGATTCAAAGGTAGATGGAATAAGAGTAGGAGACTGTGGGGAGGGGTGGGTCAGTCTTCCATTGCAAAATGGTTACCTTCTGTCTCCCAGACTGTATGCCCTCCCTTTCTGGTAAGATCGTCAGTTGCAAGTGACCAGGAAGGACAGTCTGTGAGCTTAACCAGATGTCTCATTTCTTACTTGCAGTTCTTGATGGTGGCCTATTATCTTTGCTGTAGCATGATCCCCTCTCTCCTTGTTTCTGGCGGGGCCAGCCGGGATGTGACATCCAATACCCATCAGGATGGAACCAAGGGCATTGCAGGAGCAGCAAAACTGAAAAAAAAATCAACAAACCATAATTCAGAACATCAGAGACTCTCTATCAACCACCTGGAATCAGGCCTGCCTAATCTCTTCCCATCCTGAAGCTCAGGGAAATTTGTGGAAGAGGGGGCGGTAAGATTGTAAGAGCACAAGGATGGGAGGAGTAATGATATGTAAGATACTCCACACAAGTTAGGGCTGAAGCAATTATAATAGGACTCTGCATGATCTGCACAATGACCAACATATCATTGACCCCTCAAAGTCTAGCATGGACTCAAGGCACTAGGATCCTTAGAAGCAAGGGATTAACAGTCACAATAGTGTTCCTATACTTAAAAGGAACACAAGAAAGAGTTCTAGGAAATGCCACTGAGTCCTTACACCTCATCAGAGAGAAGGACCCAGAGGAAAGTTTGATATACACATTAAAGGATGCTTCAGAGATGAGGGGAGGGGGAACTGGGAGAAAGGGAGGGAGGGAGGAAAGGAAGAGGAAGAGAGGGGAAGGAGCAGGGAGGTCCAGGGAGGGGTGGAGGGAGGGAGGGGTCAGGGGTATCCGTTTGTATGAGCAGAAAAACAAATAAAAAAAGATAGAAGGCTTGAAGAAGAGGGAGGATTAGTAGTAGGTCACAATAGTGCATGGGGTCCACGTCTAGGACATCACTGGGCTGTCTACTAATCACTAACCCCCCGGTGGGGAAAACAGTGCTTCAAATCACTTCAAGCACCAGAGATAAGAAAAGAGCCTGGTCGTGAATTGAATCAGATATTTCACTAATTATTGGTCTTTTTTGATGGTGGCCTTATTTCTCTATTGAACTTTGTCTTCACTCTCTTTGGGTCTTCTTTGCTTTACCTTCCTATTTTGAATCCTTCGTGGTTGTAAAGGGTAATAAAAATTTTTCCCTTGAGTATGTCATTATGAGGGCTTATTAGGTTCTGTTTATAAGGAAGAACAGGTGGTGTTTGATTTTCTATGCTTGAGATACTTCACTCAGTATGATTTCTTCCAATTCCATCTATTTAACAGCAAATTTCATTAATTTGTTTTTTTATGGCTGTGTGGTATTCCATTATGTATATGTGCCAATTTTCATTATCTGTTCATCAATGTTGGACATATAGGTTAATTCCATGGCTTTGCTATTGTGAACAGTGCTACAATGAACATGGATGTACATGTGTCTCTTTAGTAAGAGGAAGTACTTTTTGGGAATATTCCCAGCAGTGGTAAAGTAGGGTTATATGGCAATTTATTTTTTAACTTTTTTAGGAACAATCATACTGATCAGCATACTAGTTGTACAAGTTTTCATTCCCACCACAATGTATGAGAGTTGCCTTCTCCCCACATCCTCTCCAGCGTGTGTTGGTGCATATCTTTTGGATTTTCGCCATTCTGACTGGTGTGAGATGATATTGCAGGGTAGTTTTGATTTGAATTACCCTGATGACTAGGGAGGTGGCCCACTTTCTAATTCAGCTGTTTATCTCCTTGGTGTTTAATATTTTGAGTTCTTTATATAGTCTGAATATTAGTCCTTTATCAGATGTGTGATCCCATTCTGTGGGTTGTCTTTTTGCTCAGTTGGCAATATCTTTAGCTGAACAAAAGCTCTTTAATTTCATGAAATCCTATTTGTTGACAGTTGGTTCTATTTCCTGAGCTATTGGGTTTTAGAAAGTGTTGGCCTAGGCCAATCAGTTTGAGGTAATAAACTACTTTTCCTTCTAGGATTTTTATAGTCTCTAGTCTAATGTTAAGATCTCTGATCAATTTGAAATTGATTTTCATACATGGTGAAAAGTAAGGTTCCAGTTTCAATCTTCTGCATGTGGATATCCAATTTTGCCAGCACTATTTGTTGATGAAACTGTTCTTTTTCCATTGAGTTTTCTGAGCCCCTGATGTTGAAAATCAGATGACTGTATGTGTAGGGGTTTATTTCTGGGTCTTCAACCCTTATCATTGATCTATGTGTATATTTTGGAACCAATATGATGCTCTCTTTATTACTATGGATCTGTAGTATAGACATGGCAATTCCTCCAGCATACTTTTTATTACTCAAGATAACTTAAGCTAATCTGAGCCTTTTGTTTCCATATGATTTTTGAGATTGCTTTATCAATTTCTGTGAAGAATTGCCCTAGAATTTTGCTATACCATTGAAGCTTAGTAGGATGGCCATTCTTATGATGACAATTCTACTGGTCCAGGAGCACAGAAGGTCTTTCCAGCTCCTGATGTCTTCTGTATTTTCTTTCTTTAGGATTTTAAAGTTTTATTGTACAGGTCTCTCACTTCCTTGGTTATATTTATACCAAGGTATTTCATTTTTAGGGACTATGGTAAATGAAATTGTTTCTGTCAGGACTTTCTCAATTTTTTCTTCCTCAGTGCATAAGAAAGCCACTGATTTTTAAATATTGACTTTGTACACTGCCACTCTGTTGAATTTATGTATTAGTCTCAGAAGTTTTGTGGTAGATTTTTGGGGTCTCTCATATCAAAAATCAGGTGATCTGCAAATAAGAATAATTTGATATCTTCTTTTCTTATTTGTATCCATTTTATTTCCTTCCCTTGCCTAATAGTTCTAGCTAAGTCTTCCAGTACAATATTGAATAAAAGTGGTAAGAGTGGACAACCTTGCCTAGTTCTTGATCCAAGAGGCAATGCTTCAAGTTTTTCACCATTTAGAATGATCCTTGCTATAGACTTGTTGTATATAACCTTTATTATATTGATGTTTGTTCCTTCTATTCCAATTGTCTCCAGGACTTTGATCATAAAGGGATATTGGGTTCTGTCAAAAGCTTTTTCTGCATCTACTGAGAGAATGATGTGATTTTGTTTCTTGGATTTGTTTATATGATGGGTTGCACTTATTGATTTGCATATGTTGAACCAACCTTGTATGCCTGGGGTAAATCTTATTTGATCACAGTGAATGATTTTTTATATGTTTTTTTTTTTCGCAGATCACAGTCCTTTATTATCAGATTCACGTGTTCTTTTCCATCCCTTTAATACAAAAACATCATCCAATCAGGTCTTTTTATCTGACATTCCACTAAGTACAGGATTCATGAAGCTAACATTATTAATGATCAGTCATCTCAGTGGATCACACAAGTTTATCTTCACTGTGCTAAATACCCACTGGAAAAACAAGCTTGTTAACAGATGCCTCCAGGTGTACACAACCATCATTTATACAAGTGAACCAGTCCTGTTTACAGGTCAAATTGCTAGTCTATGAAAATAAACTGAAGTACACCCCTTTTATATGTTTTTTTAATCTGGCTTACATCTGTGTTCATTAATGAAATTGGCCTATAGTGCTCTTTTTATTGTAATTTTATTTTGTTTTGGGATTAATGCAATATTAGCTTCATAGAAAGAATTTGGGAAAGTTCCTTCCTTTGCCATTTTATGGACTAGTTTTAGAAGTAGTGGTGTTATCTGTTGTTCAAATGTTTAATAGAATTATGCTTGAATCCATTTGGTCTTTGATTTTGTTTTGTGAGGATATTTGTAATTACTTTTTAAATTTCATCACTTGTTATAGGACTGTTTAAATAATTAATTCATCCTGATTCAATTTTGGCAAGTCATGTGTATGAAGAAATTCATCCATTTCTTTCTGACTTGTCAATTTTTGAAGCATGACTTATGATTCTTTGAATTTCCTTGGTGTCAGTTGTAATGACTCCATTTTCATCTCTAGTTTTATTAATTTGGGCTTTCTTCTTTTTGGCTCTGGTTAATTTGGCTAAGGGTTTTTTATCTCTCTTGATTTTGGTTCAGTTAGCTAGGGGTGTGTCAATCTTATTGGTTGATGCAGTTACTTAACTCCTCTTGGATTTCTTCTTTCATTGTTTTGATCATAGTAAAGATCAGGCTTTGAAAATCATTATATTGTGTATGGTTTCCTTGGCTATTTTCTTCGAATTTGTTCTGATTGAATTCCATCCTTATGGAGTTGGTGCTTTTTGTAAGAGATTTGTTGTCTTGATTTTTGTTTCTCATGGATTTGCACTATAACCTGGGCATTTTTCATTTTATCTCTTATGTCCTTCTGTGTGTGTGTTTTATGGCTGAACTGAAATAGATAATATTACTACACTTGTGCAGTGATAGCTAGTGTTTGCCTTGGAATTGAATGTGCCTGTGTAGCTTGGTATTGTTTCCTAGGTGAGGCTATTGGACTGTTCGTTACATCAATTAAGGTTGGTTTAGTAGACAGGGATTGAAGATAGTATAGTGCACTTTTTAGGTTTACTTCCTTGGCAATGTGTGAGAATGAATGGTTTCATCCCTTCAATTGTATGTGTTTTTGAGTGGGCTATATGGAAATCTTCAACTATGGTGACTAACAATTGAGAGCAACAGGAAGATAAAAAGGATTTACTTATCTCAGAGCTGGAAAAGAAGATCGTCTCCCATTTGATGGGATGATTTAGACGTCCTCAGATGTATGGTGTTGGTCTCCTTAGCCTGTGCCTTGGGTTTTCTCTGGGCTCTGTTAAATTCTTGAAAACTTTAATGTTCTTTAATGATTACAAGGGTGGGGGAGAGAGAGCAAAAAACCAGGAGGAGGAGAAGGAAGAAGAACACCACAGGAGGCTGGACAGCTGTCTTGGTGAAGGCTGCTGGGCACATGGCCGCCATGACCTTACCCCTAGGGCCTGAAACAGAAAGGGCCAACTGGCTAGTGAGACCCACTGATGACCTGGGGCCTGGAGCATGGTCTAGGGGCCTTCTTGACCTTACCTAGTGGAGCAGGGTGCCCACTGGGGCCCAGAGTGGAAAAGAAATGTTGTGATATATTTAATGAATGTGACTGAACCTATATTAGATGAGTATATGTTCCGTATTGTCTTCCTATAAATAATTCTTTTGCCTAATATGTATTATCTTTCTGTGTCTCTTATGATTTCTTTTGGTTTGAAGTCTGTTTTGTCAGGTATATCAGATTGCTACTCCTGTTTCTTTCCTTTTTCCATTAGCTTGCAGAACTTTTGACCGGCCTTTTGCTCTGAGAATATGCCTATCTTTCATGGTGAGATGCGTTTCCTGAAGGCATCAGATTGCTTGGTTGTGATATTTGATCCATGTCTGTAGCCTATGTCTTTTGATTGGAGAGTTAATTCCGTTAACGTTTAGAATTATAATTGAGAAATGCTTGTTGGTTCCTGTCATTTTCTAAATTTTGTGCGTTTATGTGTGTAGTTCTTTGCTAGGAAGTTGTGTTGGTATTGTTTTTCTCTCCTGTCCTCTCACAAATGCTTGTCCTTTTCTTTGAGCTTGATATCTTTTCTAGCATCTTTTGTAGGCCTAGTTTGATGTTCATGTAAGTCTTCTGTTTGTCTTTATGGTGGTAGATTTTTCTTTCACCCTCAATCATGACCGATAGTTTTGACGGGTGTATTAGTCTGGGTTGGCATGTTTGCTCATTCATGACTTGAAGTATATCTTTCCAAGCAATTCTAGCTTTTATTGTTTCCATTGAAAAATCAGCTCTTATTTTTTAGGCTTACCTTTAAGTGTGACTTTTTTTTAGCACATTTTCTTTGTCATGCATCTGTGCTGTTTTGTCTATAATTTGTTGTGGCAAGTTTCTATTTTGATCATATCTCAATGCTGTAGGATATGCCTCTTGTACTTTGGATGGGGATGTCTTTCCTTAGATTTGGAAATTTTTCACTAATGATAATGTGAAAAATCTCTTCTGGAGTGGCTTTAATGGGTTCCATCTTCTGGTATTCCAGGAATGCACAGGTTTGGTTTCTTCGTTAATTCTTGAATATTCTTCTCTAGGTTTTTGCTTCTGTTTTTGTTTTTTGCTTTTTCAACCTTTTTGATTGAACTAATTTGTTCTGTCATTTTGTCTTCTAGTTCTGATATTCTGCTTTTTTGCTTTAGTTCTGCTTGGTAAAAATTTCAATTGAATTTTGGATTATAGCTAGCTTATTTTTATTTTTTTTTAATTTTTTTATTATTATTTATTATTCAACTGTGCGCATGTGCGTGTGTATGTGTGTGCGCGTGTGTGTCTGTGTGTGTTGTGTGTGTGTCTGTGTATATGTAGAACCACGGACGAATTCGCGAACCACCATGGACGCCTCCACCTCCTTCTGCCCCGGGATTCACAGGCTCCGCCCTACCAGGACCAGAAGCGCAGGCCGCCCCCGCTTCCGCCTGGCGTCTATACTGTGGGATCTGGGATCCGAACTCGGGACCTTCCGCCTGCAAGGCGGAGGCTTAACCCCTGAGCCACCTCTCCAGCCCTTATTTTTAATCTCATGTTTAGTCTCTGAGTTTTTTTTTTCAGCTGCTCTGTGCCTAGGTTTGTTTCTTCAACTGTCTTTTTCATTTCTTGGTGCCTGTTGTGCTCTTACTGATATTAGCTGATGTGGTTATTTAATTCCTTTTGGATTTCCTCTTTCATTGCTTTCATAGTGGTAAAGACCATTCTTTGAAAATCCTTGTCTTGGTTATTGAATTCTTGACTAATATCTGAGGGGTTATTCTGGCAGGGATCCATTGTATGAGGTCAACATTTTTTGTGGGGGAGTTGAGAGCATGGTTTTTGTTGTTTCTTGTGGATTTACAATGCGACTTGGTTATTTCATGTTTGATTTGAAGAATCTTTCTCTGTATGTGAGTCAGATTGTGTATTGTGAGTCAGACAGAATTGCTGCACTTGAACTATTATTACTACTGTTTACCTAAGTATTTATGGTCTTAGTCTAGGGCTCCCTGCTGTTATTTCATGGGTAAGACAATATGCAACCAAAAAAAAAACAAGTGCTAAGGCCCTTCTCTGTTTCTGGGGGTGACAGAGGTTAAGTCTAGATTTGCCTGAATGTTTGGGATTGTTTGTCAGGAGTTATTATGTGTGGTTTGGGTTAAGTATTGGATCACCTTTATGTTGTAAAATAGGATGGGTTTAATAGTTAGTGGTAGACAGAAAATTAAGCTACTCCCTAATAGGTAGATCTTAGTACCAAACTCTTTTAGAGACACTCAAGGATAAATCTCTGTAATACGTACAGTAATTGCAAGGATTATGAACAGGAGGGATGGGGTAGGAGGGCCACACCAGAAACATGAAGAGAGGGGACCATGTTACAGCAGAGAAAATAGGCCACCATCAAGGTCTGCAAGTAAGTAATGAGACATCTGGTTATGTTCACAGACTTTCCTTCCTGATCATTTGCAACTGATGGGGTATGATCTCACCAGAAGGGAAGGCATATAGTCTGGCAGACAGAAAGTAACCATTTTGCAAATAGGTGATTGACCCCTCTCTCACCGCAGTCTCCTACCTTTGAATATACTCTTCTAACAAGACTCAAGTTTAACAGGTTTTTATCTCTGGCCAGGGGGTGACATCCAATACCCATCAGGATGGAGCCAAGGGCATTGCAGGAGCAGCAAAACTGAAAAAAAAATCAACAAACCATAATTCAGAACATCAGAGACTTTCTATCAAACACCTGGAATCAGGCCTGCCTGATTTCTCCCCATCCTGAAGCTCAGGGAAATTTGCGGAAAAGGGGGCGGTAAGATTGTAAGAGCACAAGGATGGAAGGAGTAATGATATGCAAGATACTCCACACAAGTTAGGGCCGAAGCAATCATAATAGGACTTTGCATGCCCTGCGCAATGTCCAACACATTATTGACCTCATAAAGTCTAGCATGGACTAAAGGCACTAGGATCCTTGGAGGCTAGGTATTGACAGCCACAGTAGTGTTTCTATGCTTAAGGGGAACACAGGAAAGGGTTTTGGGAAATGCCACTGGGTCCTTGCACCTCATCGGAGAGGAGGACCCAGAGGAGAGTTTGGCATGCACATTAAAGGATGCTCCGGGGATGGGAAGATGAGGCATTGGGGGATGAGGAGGCAGGGAGGAGGGGAGGGGGGAATAGGGAGTTCGGAGAGAGGGAGGGGACCGTTGTACCTGTTAGGTTTGTATGAGCAGAAATAAAAAAAAGTGGTAGAGCTTAGAGTATATGACAATTATTAGTTCCTTCCAGGCTTATGAAAGTGAAGAGTTAATGCTCCAAGGGATGGATGAGTGGATTTTGGGTGTGCTGCACAGAGGTCTTGACTGTCAACTGTAATGAGAAAGAAATGAAAAAGGGTTACTTTTCTTAAGGTTGGATGTGAAGATTCCCTTCTGTTCCATGGAAGCTTTTGGGTCCTCAATAGCAAGGTGTTGGTGCTTTGATCCAGGGTTTGTGGTGCCTGTGGACTCTGTTAAAATCTTAGAGGCTCTATTATTTCTTGACTGGTGGAAGGGGGAGGGAAAGACTGCCTTGCAATAGTTCCCAGGAGAGGGGAAATCCAATCTGCCAATGGCTGTTAGTGACCCAAAGCCTTGGGGAGTGGCAGAGCACCTGCCAGGAGCCCAGTGCTGTGCCCAAGCCCCAAGCTCAAAAGGGGCAATCGTCTTTCTTAATCATTCAAAGTCTATTTATTTTCTGTCCACCTTTTATAATTCAGAAGGAAATGGCCAAATGCAATCTTGGGTTGCTCAGGGTGTTTCCTTATAGAGATAGAGTAGTAAATGCAGTGTGGTCCTGAGAAATCTCTGTGGACCTTTATTGCTGTTTCTAATTGATTAGATTTGTATTTTGACATCTTTATATTGTACATAATGCATCCCAACTACTCTCACACCCATGGTCTCCCCTCCTCTCCAACTTCCATATTATTTGCCAGATTACTTATGAACTCATGTCTACTTTTTGCTTTGCTTTTAGGGATTTTTTTATTTGTTTTTTAGACTGTTATATTTTGTTTTGTGACTGACCTATTTATCTCACCCAGAACCATCTTGTGACTATGGGACTGGTTTTCTCCTTTGAAACTGGGTTGGATCAGCAGTGGGTACACACTGATGTCAGTAAGTGGACCTCTCCTAAAATCTGCTAGTTGCTTACTGTGTTTTTCAATTGCCCTGAGGTACTATCCTGCATTAAGCTAATAATCAACCACTTCACTCAAAAAATAAATAAACAAAAAACTGGGTGCTGTTTAAAGACTCACTTTTGAGAAATTAAAAAAAAATACTTAAAACGAATAAACCTTGTGTCTAAAATACACAGGTATCTGAATCATTGTACAATGCTAATATATTCAATAAGTGGCAGGAATTCATTTTATTCTCTAGAGGATCAAGGTGAATAATTTATGGTGTCTTACCATGGGTCACCAACCTCTCTCCTAAAGCACATCCTTTCCTAAGTCCCGTGTTTCTCAGAGGATATGCTCAGAGGATACTCTAATGAGAGACTACAAAGTGAGGGAGTGAAGTTGTGTAGGTTTCAGTGAGTCGCAGAAAACAAGCTAAGCATAAGATTTATAAAAGAAGGTTATTGAATTTTCTTTTCGAGAACAAAAAGCTAAAGTAAAAAGGTCTGCTGGACTTAAGCCATCCATGCATTTCTTTCTGATTAATCCCAGATCAGACAGGATAAACAAGTGTGGGGGAAAGTCTCAACTTTAAGTCACAGAAATTTCCTGTATAGGAATTCATTTGAAGAAAATAATCAACCATCGTATCAAAGATACAGACAAATGATGTTCATCAAAATATTAGAACAGAAAAACAAAACTGGAAATACTCTCAAATACCAAAAATAAAGATTACAGAACATCTAAACAATGGAACAAATTTCAATTACTAAAATTAATAAGAACAAGAAATTTTAATGATATAGAAATATTCCCTATAGTGGGCTGGTGAGGTGGCTCAGGGGTTAAGCCTCTGCCTTGCAGGCAGAAGGTCCTGAGTTTGGATCCTAGACCCCACGTATAGACTCCGGGCGGAAGTGGGGGCGGCCTGCGCTTCTGGTCCTGGTAGGGCGGAGCCTGTGAATCCCGGGGCAGAGTAAATAAGGAGGAGATGGAGGCTTCCATGGTGGTTCCTGAATTCGTCCGTGGTTCTACACATACACACACGAACACACACATACACGCACAATTGAATAAATAATAAAAAATTTTTTTAAAAAAAGAAATATTCCCTATAAATATCAAATGAAAACCAGAGTGCAGAACTTAGTTTCTGGTAATTTCACCTAAAAATAGAGATAAATAAACAGTACTCAAAACAAATAAAGTAAATACATGTACATACATATATATATATATATGATGCTAGATCAGAAAGAAATGTAATTTTTTGGAGGAGATTTTCATTACTCTAATCAAATGTGGATTTCAAAAGACAGCTTCATATTTTGGAGGATTTTACATTGACAATAAAATACAAGACATGTTTGAAATAAGTTGTAATTTTTATTTCGTCTGTAGTCTTTCTGGCTGAATCTCCCAGGGGAAAAAAATCTTAGAATGCTAAGGAACCCTAGAAAAAGGCTTCTTTAAGCCCACCTCAAAGAGGTAATAGGGGAAATGGGCAGGTGTAATCCACTGTCCTCCTCACAAAAGGCAGTATTGGAAGCCAGGAAATATAAAGGACAAATGAGTATATTAGCTATGGAGTAGACTCCCTCCTTGCCCTCTTGCCCAGGGTCCAGCTGCTGTGCTCTTGGCTGCTGCTGGATCACAGTTGTGCCCTTTTCCAAGGAACTGCCTTCTACAAACTGGAGCTACTTGGCTCAGAAAGATATAGGCAGTTCATAGAACTCTAGTGTAGTAATGACCATGAGCTAAAGATGTACAGGTGTAAGCAAATGCCTGAGCCTTTTCTTCTTCCTTTAGGACTTGGTGCCAAGCACACAGCCATGTCCCTAATCTATTGGATAAATTTGAAGCTAGAGTTGATTTAACCATTTCTTTCCTTTAGTTCCTTCCTGTCTTTCATATTTTTCTCATTTCTTTACAGATTTCTCTTGAGAATAGTCTCCAATAATTTATGTAAGAATCATCATCTCAGTCTGCTTTGGGTGAAGGAGACTTGAGATACTGCCAAGGAGTTAAATTGCTACTAGAAATTTCTCTTTTAACTGTCCAGGAGATGTTGACATTGCTGGAAAAGTACATCTGTGGAATATTCCCAATATCCCCTCTTCTAAACCTGAATTATAATCATATGGCAAAATGGCTATAGGTTTATTAAACTGTGCTCTACATCAGATATATCAGAGGCAGATGACTTGCCTTTATGAGACACCAGACCATGAGGAAGTCTCACATGAAATATCACCTTAAGATGGAGCTAAATACATTCATGTATGAGAAGGGATAACTAGGTAATCACACTAGTGTAGAATAAAAGACTTTGCTATTGTCTGTCTGCTGAGCCAAGACTCACTAAAGGAACAGAATCAATGGAACAAATATACTTATAGGACAGTGTTTATGACTGACTTACATGATCAGATGCTGCATATTTCCATGATGGCAAGAAGCCAGCTAAAGGGTCAGGAAATCAGTAGCTGCTCAAACCAAGGAGCTTGAAACCTTAGAACAAAAGGGACCAAGAATATACTCCAGGCTGAGGTTAAAAGCCTCTAGAATCCCTGAAGCAAAGGCTGAAGAATCTGGAATCTTGCGTCTACAAATGATAGCAACAGAAATGCTTCAATTGCTCAAGAAGAATGTGAGCTTTCTCATGCTTCTTGTTTTATTTTCTCCTTCAACTGGGTCCCTAACCTATTAGACAGGGACCCCTCAGTTCACTAACCTACATAGCAGTCTCTGGGAACAGCCTCATAGAAATACTCAAAAAATGTGTTTTACAATTTCTTAAATGTGTGTGATTTCAATCATATTGACAACCAAGATTAATCATCACTACCCACTACACACTCTTCTCTATTTCCTTTCAAAGAATTCATCTTTTGTGTGAAATATCAATACACATCTATAATTTCATTTCCTTATATACAGCAAGTAGGAGTCTGTATATGACTTAACTATGAAAACTAAAATAAAATCAAAAGTCACAGGATTAAACTTCAGAGAAGATTGAAGCTGAAGAGAGAGCATCTGTGAGCAATATTATTCCATCTCCTGGAAGATGGAAATAAAATGCCCAAGGAGAGAATTATGAAATAAAATCCACAAGCCAAGAGTATCATAAAAAAATCAAAAAGTCATAATATTATCCCTTACTTATGGTAGTCACAGAATGACTCAGTTTTTGCTTATCAGCTACAAAATTAATTTGTAAATTATATTGAAAATTATCAAAGTGTAGAAATCTATAAAATAAATGCAAATTTACAATAATCAAAAAAATTTAAGGCCCTTTCTTCCTCCTGCCCGCCTGTCGGACCGACCGCGCTCCCAGTCCTCCATCCCAGGTGAGTTCACCCAGCCCCCCAGGTGGTCCCGTGTCTCAGCGCCTCCCTCCAGCCAGCTGGAGCGACACCCAGACTGCCTCAGCTTTTGCCTGGGCCACGCCCTGGGCCCCAGGCGCCAGCCCCTTTCTTCCCCCACCCTTCTCCTGTCTGCCAGACCGGACAGGACTTGCTCACATTCCTTCATCCCTGGAGCTTGTGTGGACCACTAAGTCAAGTCCCAGGTCCCAGGTGAAGAATTCTGCCATCAACATCAGCTCCTCTGCCTCTCCGGCCCACCTGGAGAACCCACGCACGTGGTTCACAGAAGACACACTGCTACTCAGAATTCAATAGAGTCCGAAGGAAACTCAAGCAAAGTTCTAAGGGTCAAAGGCCATACATCTGAAGACCTCTACAATCATCCTATCATATGGGAGAGATTCTTCACGTCCAGCCCAAAGGTAAGTAAACCTCCTTTTTTTTTCACCTTTCTAGTATTAATCCTTTCTAGCATTAATCACTGTAGATTAACTTTTCCATACAGCCACCCCAAAACATATACAACTCCAGGGAGTACACCACTCACCCTCACATATCACCAAGATACTAAATCATAAAAGTGCACTACCATACTAATATTCACCCGGTGTCTACTTAACCTGACTTAACTGATGTACTAACATCCTAATAGCGTCATGTAGGAAATAACAACAACAAAAGACAAACGTATCCAACTCCAAGGCAAGCACTAGTAATAACTGCCCGAGAGTAGTAATACCAACTAAATCAGTTCAGTCAAAAACACACAAAAACTGAAAGGTCCTAAAAGATAAAACAACAATGCCCAAGTCAAAGTTTAGATCCATGAGAAACAAAACCCAAGAAGACCAATCTCCCACTGAAAGAATTAACCCCATAATGATGGATTCCAACCAGAACAAATTCACAGAAAATAGCCAAGAAAGCCACACCCAAGATAAGTTCTTTCAAAGTATGATCATTACCATGATTAATACTATGAAAGAGAAAATCCAAGAGGAGTTAAACCACTGCATCAACCACTTTGAACAGTAACACAACAGGCACTTGGAGGAGTTGAGAACAGTTCAAGAAAAAAAATAGGCATAGAACAGCTAAAACAGTCTCGGGCAGAGTTTAAAATCGAACTAAAAGACAAATTATCTTCAACCCAAAACTCAACAGAGAGTCTTAAGAGCAGAACTAATGAAACAGAAAATAGAATTTCAGATCTTGAAGGCAAAGTGGGAGAATTAACCAGCTCAATGGAAGAGGTTGTTAAAGCCAAAAAGATACTTGAGAGGAATACTCAAGAGATATGGGACACCCTGAAGAAGCCTAACATGCGCATTCATGGAATACCAGAACAAGAATCCCAAAATACCACACCTGAGGAAATTTTTCAAATTATCATAAATGAAAACTTCCCTCATCTAAAGAATGAGAGGACCATCCAAATACAAGAGGCATTTCACACTCCAAACAGATATGACCAAAATAGAAACTCGCCACAGCAAATAATAGTCAAAACACTCCAAATTCAAGACAAAGAAATGGTGCTGAGAGTTTCAAGAGAAAAAAAGCAAGTCACTTTTAAAGGTAAACCTATTAAAATAACAAATGACTTCTCAATGGAAACAGTAAAAGCAAGAAGAGCTTGGAGAGACATACTTCAAGTATTAAATGAGCAAAAATGCCTACCCAGACTGATATACCTGGCAAAACTATCTGTCATGATCGAGGGAGAAAGGAAAGTTTTCCAGCACAAAGACAACTTAAAGGGATACATGTCCACCAAACTAGGCCTTCAAAAAAAATGCTAGAAATGATACTCAAGCTTAAAGAAAAAAAAAGCATATCCAGGAGGGCACAAGGGAAGTATAACACCACCAAAAAATAAATGTCAAACAATACGCTTACAAAATCTACTAAACATAAAAAATGTCCAGAATTAAAAATAATTTCTCCATTATTACATTAAATGTCAATGGTATTAACTCACTGATCAAGAGACACAGATTACAAACTTGGATTAAAAACCACAACCCATCAATGTGCTGCCTTCAGGGAACTCATCTCACCACAAAAGATAGGCACATCCTAAAAATGAAAGGCTGGTCCAAAATTCTGCAAGCTAATGGAACCAGGAAATAGGCAGGGGTAGCCATTATGCTTTCAGACAAAGTGGACTTCAAACCAAAAAAAACTCATAAGAGACACAGATGGATACTACATTTTAGTCACAGGTACAATTCACCAGGAAGACTTCACAATAGTAAACATATATGCATCTAATATAGGCACCTCTGCATTCATTAAGAAAATCCTACAGTGTCTAAAGCAAGAAATCAACCCCTAAATGATAATTCTTGGGGATTTCAACACCACCCTCTCAACATGGGATAGATCAACAGGTCAAAAGCTTAACAGAGACACTTTGGAAATTAATCAAACCCTTAAAGAAATGGACCTTACAGACCTCTATCGAACTTTTCACTAATGCACCAAAGAATACACATTTTTCTCAGCGGCACATGGAACTTTTTCTAAAATATATGACATAGTGAGCCACAAAATGAATCTACACATATACAGGAAAGTTGAAATTCTAGCCCGTGACCTATCAGACCATCACAACCTAAAGCTGGACATCCACAACACAACAAACAACAGAAAATACACTAATCCTGGAAACTTAACAATATGATGCTAAACGAGAACTGGATTCAGGAAGAAATTAAAAAGGAAATTCAAGATTTCCTGAAAGCAAACGATAATCAAAATACAACTTACCAAAATCTTTGGGACACAATGAAAGCTGTACTAAGAGGTAAATTCACAGCTCTTAATGCCTACATCAAAAAAATGGAAACATCAGAAATAAATAACAATGCAGCTTATAGCTTTAGAAAAAACAGAGCAATCTGATCCCAAAAGCAGTAGAGGAGAGAAGATTAGCAAAATAAGGGGAGAAATATCTGAAATCGAGATTAGGAAAACAATACAGAAAATCAACCAGTGGAAAAGCTGTTTTTTTTTGAAAAAATCAATAAGATTGATATACCCCTAGCTAAATTAACCAAAAGCAAGAGAGAAAACCCAAATTAACAAAATTAGAAATGAAAATGGAGTTATCACTACTGATACCCAAGAAATCCAGAGAATTATAACATCATATTTCAAAAACTTATACTCTGTGAAATTTGAAAACACAAAAGAGATGGGTGAATTCCTAAGTAAACACAACTTACCTAAATTGAATCAGGAAATTGTGAATTATTTAAATAGTCATATAACATATGAGGAAATCGAGGAAGTAATCTCGAATCTTCCCACCAAAAAATGTCCTGGACCAGGTGGATTCAGCACAGAGTTCTACCAGACATTTAACGAGCTAATAACACCGATTCTCCTTAAACGGTTCCATCAACTAGCAAAGGAAGGAACACTACCAAATTCCTTCTATGAAACTAATATCGTCTTAATTCCAAAACCTAATAAAGATTCACTTAAAAAAGAAAACTACAGGCCGATCTCTCTGATGAACACAGACGCAAAGATTCTCAACAAAGTCTTAGAAAATCGGATTCAAACACATATCAAAAAGATATTCATAGGGATCAAGTGGGCTTTATCCCCAGCATACAAGGTTGGTTCAACATATGCAAATCAATAAATGTAATTCACCATATAAACCAGTCCAAATCCAAGACCACAAGCTACTCTCAATAGATGCAGAAAAAGCTTTTGACAAGACCCAACAGCCTTTTATGATCAGAAGCCTAGAGACAGTTAGAATGGAAGGAACCTTCATCAATATAATAAAAGCTGTATATAACAAGCCTACAGCAAGGATTATACTCAATGGGGAAAAACTTAAAGCATTCCCACTTCGATCAAGAGCTAGACAAGGCTGTCTACTCTCACCACTTGTATTCAATACTGTACTTGAAGCCTTAGCTAAAGTCATAAGAGAAGAAAGGGACATAAAAGGAATTCAAATCAGCAAGGAAGAAGTCAAGCTATCCTTATTTGCAGATGACAGGATCTTATACTTGAATGATCTCAAAAACTCCACCAGGAAACTCATGGAACTAATACAGAAGTTCAGAAGGATGGCAGGATACAAAATAAATGTACAAAAATCAGTGGCCTTCTTATATGCCCAGAATGAAACAAGTGAAAAAGCCCTGAGAGAAACAATCCCATTTACTATAGCCCCTAAAAAAATGAAATACCTTGGTATACACCTAACCAAATAAGTAAGAGACCTTACAATGAAAACTTTAAAACCCTAAAGAAAGAAATTGCAGAAGACAACAGAAGGTGGAAAGACCTCCCATGTTCCTGGATTGGCAGAATCATCATAAAAATAACCATCCTACCAAAGGCAATATATAAATTCAATTAAAAATTCATTTAAAAGATTCAATTAAAATCCCAAAGCAATTCTTTAAAGAGGTTGACCAAACAATCTCAAAATTCATATGGAGGCACAAAAGACCCAGGATAGCAAAGACAATTGTGAGTATCAAAAACACTGCTGGAGGTATCACCATACCAAACCTTACTCTATACTACAAATCCATAGTTATAAAAACAGCCTGCTACTGGCTCCAAAGTAGACATACAGATCAATGGATAAGGGTTGAAGACCCAGATATAAGTCCACACAACTACAGCCATTTGATCTTTGACAAAAGGGCCCAAAAAATCCAATGGAAAAAGAACAGCATTTTCAACAAATGGTGCTGGCAAAACTGGATATCCATATGCAGAAGATTAAAACTGGACCCGTACTTGTCGCCATGTACAAGAATTAATTCCCAATGGATCAAGGACCTCGATATAAGGCCAGAGACTATAAAAACCATAGTTGAAAGATTAGAGAACTCCCTCGAGCTGATTGGGGTAGGCCAACAGTTCCTAAATGGACATCCAATAGCACAGTCACTACAACCAACCCTCAACAGATGGGATCTTGTGAAATTAAAGAGCTTCTGCTCAGATAAAGAGATTGTAACACGAGCTCAAAGGCAACTCACAGAATGGGAGAAAATCTTCACTAACCACATATCTGATAGAACTCTGCTGTCCAGAGTGCACAAAGAACTTAGAAAACTAAACACCAAGGAAACCAATGGTCCAAATAAAAAATGGGCCCTGGAACTTAAAAGAAACTTTACCAGGGATGAAATTAAAATGTCTAACAAATATCTTAAAAAATGCTCCACTTCCTTTGCCATCAGGGAAATGCAAATCAAAACTTCCCTGAGATGATAATCTCACCTTGGTCAGAATGGCAAAAATCCACAATACAAACAACGACAAATGCTGGAGAGGATGTGGAGAGAGGGGAACTCTCCTACATTGCTGGTGGGAATGCAGGCTCATACAGCCACTCTGGCGAGCCGTCTGGAGATTCTTAAGAAATTAAAGATTGAAATGCCATATGACCCTGCTATTCCACTTTTGGGAATAATCCCCCGTACAGCAGAGGTTCACCTCGATAGCACAAGCACGATCATGTTCATAGTAACTCTCTTTACAATAGCAAAGTCATGGAATCAACCCAAATGTCCAACAGTTGACAAGTGGATAAGGAAAATGTGGTACATCTATACAATGGTGTACTACCCAGCCATCAAAAATGATGAATTAATGGAATTTGCAGGGAAATGGATGGAATTAGAAACAATTATATTGAGTGATGCATCCCAATCCCAGAAAATTAAGTGCTGTATATACTCCCTAATAGGTGGCTCCTAGTACCAAACCCACTTAGAGACACTCAAGGATAAATCTCTGTAATACCTACAGTAATTGCAAAGATTATGAACAGGAGGGATGGGGAAGGAGGGCCACACCAGAAACAAGGAGAGAGGGGACCATGTTACAACAGAGAAAATAATGAGACATCTGGTTAAGTTCACAGACTTTCCTTCCTGATCATTTGCACCTGATGGGGTATGATCTTACCAGAAGGGGAGGGCTTATAGTCTGGCAGATAGAAAGTAACCATTTTGCAAATGGGTGATTGATCCCTCCCTCACCACGGTTTCCTACTTTTATTACATCTACCTTTGAATATACTCTTATAACAACACTCTAGTTTAACAGGTTTTTATCTCTGGCCAGGGGGTGAATTCCAATTCCCATCAGGATGGAGTGAAGGGCATTGCAGGAGCAGCAAAACTGAAAAAAAAATCAACAAACCATAATTCAGAGCATCAGAGACTATATCAACCACCTGGAACTATTCCAGCCTAATCTCTCCCCATCCTGAAGCTCAGGGAAATATGCGGAAGGGGGGGCGGTAAGATTGTAAGAGCACAAGGATGCAAGATACTCCACATAAGTTAGGGCCAAAGCAATCATAATTGGACTTTGCATGCCCTGTGCAATGTCCATCACACTATTGACCCCACAAAATCTAGCATGTACTAAAGGCACTAGGATCCTTGGAGGCAAGGAATTGACAGCCACAATAGTGTTCCTATGCTTAAGGGGAACACAGGAAATGGCTCTGGGAAATGCCACTAGGTTCTTGCACCTCATCGGAGAGGACCCAGAGGAGAGTTTGGCATGTACATTAAATTATGCTCCGGGAATGGGATGGGGAGGCACTGGGAGATGTGGAGGGATGGGGGAGGGGATGAGGATACAGGGGGATGGGGGGTAGAGGGAGGGAGGGGACCCGTGTACCTGTTATGTTTGTATGAGTGAAAATAAAAAAAAATTTGAAAAAAGTTCCTTGATTGACATAAAAAGCAAATTTAAGGACTGAGTTTATGAATGTTTGTAAACATGAAAAAATTTGAAATATAAGAAAAACCATCCCATAGCAACTATTCATATATGAGTAAGATGATATACAGGTGATCTTTAAAAAAAATCCATCTGTAAAACTCTGTTGTCCAGATTTCTGAGGCCATAAGGCAGTCTAGGTAAATCCATTTGTATTTTCTGTTATCAAGTTTCTCATAAAATAATTCCAAGTCATTGTTCACAAAAGAATTCCATAGAAAAGAATATAAAAGAATGTATGGATAAGCGACTAGGACTAAGTGAATTACAGAAGCATTATTGATAAAAATCAATAAGTAAAATAAATGTACATGAACAGTAAAATAGAAAATTAAATTACACAATAGCATTTATTCTCTTACAATATAATTGCATAAGAAGGAGAATAAATCAACAGATGTTACATGATTTGCTCTCACAGACACGATATCAACCAAAGGAGGCCGACTTGGAGTGCTTACTGTAAGATTTCATTATTTTTACTCAGCCTGGAGCAAAAGTAATCTACTGGGTTTGACCTGAAGGGATGAGAGAAGTCTCTGGAGGAGATATTAGAAAGGCGGAACCTTTGCAGTGCTAGTGATGATCTATATCTTCTTGCTGTACATAAATAGATCATTTTAAGAAGATTCAGTGAGTTGAGACATCAAAAAGACATTTCTTTCACTGTATTATAATTCCCTAAACTGTTTCTGGAAAAAAATATATGATAAAACAAGGGATATTAACAAGGAATAATACAAACCACCATATAAAGCTGCAAGTCATCAGACACTTAGAAAATTCAGCAACTTTCTACAGAATGAGCTCAAGCTTCATGAAGAAGCCTCATGTGAGGGCTGTAGCCAAGATGCTGCAACTGGCAGCACCCACTGCTGTCTTTTGGATGAGTCGGTTTTGTTGTGCAGCACCCAGCTAAGCCTTTGGATGGCACAGTGCCAGCTGACATCTGATGGCAAATACTGCATGAATATCCAAGTGAGAACTGTCTCACCAAGTCTTCCTAAAAATTCCTGATTCACAAAATAACGAGTGAATTGAAAGGACAGCTAAATTTGAGGGTGATTTGTTAAATGATTTTAGTAACTCAGAAAGAAGAACAACCATGATCCTATTACTGGGAGTCCCATAAAAAGAGAAAAAGAAAACAGAAAGTAGAATAACATTTAAAAAAGTAAAAACAATAATGAGAAAATTCTCCAGTGCCCAATGCAAAAAAAAAACAATAATTATTTGCGGAAAGAGCCCACTGAAGGTTAAGCAAAGCAAGTGAAAACAAGAGCTTTCTTCGGTATATATTTGTGAGGTTTCAGAACATCAGTACATCCAGTCTGGACCAGTCAACTAGGCCAACCATCAAAGGATAGCTAAACAGGTGGTTATTACTATCACCTGCTGGGACTGGTTGATCCCTGAACTATTTTATGATATGAGTAAACATGCTTACAGTTCTGATTACCAAACACCAACTATTTCGATTTATTTCACATTTATTAAAATTGAAAAGAGTCTGTAAAATATAAAAAGAAGAAGTTAAATTACAGAAGATCTTATAAACCAGATTTTTGTAAAGTTTTCAAAACAAAAACTGTTGAACAAGTGCTGAAATGAGCACACATGGGTTTAGTGAAGGAAAAGATCGGTGACCAGGTATGCAAAAAATTTCCACACTAGAACAGACACAGAAGCATGCTGATAAGAGACAGGGGCTGGAGAGATGAGTCTGTGCTTAAAGCACTTGCCATGCAAGCACAAAGACAGGAGTTCAGACCTCCAGAACCCACATAGAAGTCAGACAGGTGTTTCAGTAATCTATAATCCCAGCACTCAGGAAAGAGGAGATCCCAGATCAAGCTGGCTAGCTTAACTAGCCTACTGGCATGCTGTGGACTTATTTGACTTTGTTTCAAACAAGTGATTCAAAAAGAAATCCAATTTCAACTTCAGATCTCCACACATGCACATACATACATGCACATGCACCTGTGCACACTCATCGGCTCATATGCATGAAAAGCATGCTTATACATATGCATCACACACATATGCAGAAAAACAGAAATAAAAGTATTCCTGGATTTCATGTTTTTTTAGTTAGGTGTGTGCAAGTCAAAACAATCTGTATGAAAACTTGAATCCCTCATTTCTTAACAATACAGTTGCACTAATGAGCCCTCATAAATGAGATTCCATGATCCTATGAGCGACAGGAGTCACAGGACCCACCACAATACTGTCAGCATCATTCAAGGACTTTCATGGAGAGTGAAGAATCATGATGTCATAATCAATGGAAAACTGTATCCCCAGCTTCATTTCCTTGAAATATGAATACTGAGATAGCTATCCAGATTTTGAAGAATAAAAAAATTAAAATAATCATTTGGGTAACTACGTAGCATCATGTAACTTTCTGTTGATTATGTTTGAGACAGTAGGGAACTCAGTGAAAAGACATATATTAATTGCTTAATTCTTTTATTCTACTTAGACTTACACTAAGAAGTCTAAAATGATCATAATACAAAAATGCAACTTGTCTGCGCAGGTTGTCACAACCTTAAGTCAGAGATTCAATTGCCTTAAAACACCACCTTTCCTACTCTCTTCTCTGCTGTTAAGTCTTTCTCTTGATAATGAGATGCTAAAATATACTGTAATTTAAAATAAAATAGAGGAAAATAGGCCAGAAATTAAATAGTCACCAAAGCATTTATGGAAGTTTAAAATATGTGAACTGCATGAAATATGAATATTCACTTCTAAGCCTACCTTCTAAATCAGTTACTATAGAAGCTCTTCTAACCAACCGTTTAATTAATTTGTCCAACTAATTAACACTTTCCATTTCTTACATGAAGCTTAACTACAGATGCTCACTGAACACTCTCTGATCCAGTCCCACCCTCTTATATGCCTGAACACTTCTTCTTGCACTGAGAGTTTATTAGTCAGTCTCCAACCATTTTATGTGTGCTATTAAATCATAGTTGTATAAGTCAAGACATAAAATATGTTTATAAAGATGAAAAGGATAATCTAGAATGATGCTGATTTGAAATTGATTATGCTTGGTGTAGAATAAAATTATGACAGGATGCTATGGACTGAATATTTGTGTCCTGGAAAAATTTATATATTGGAGCTAACATCCTTCAAGTGGTAATAGAAAGACCCACTTTAGGAGATGATTAAGCCACAAGAATAGAACCCTCATGAACAGAGATAGTGCCCTGATAAAAGGAGCTCGAAAGAACTCCCATATGTGTTCCACAAGGTGAGGACAAAGTGAGAAAACATTATTTATGATTCAGAAGGTAGATGCTCCCCAGATACCAAATATACCTGAGCCCTGAGAGTGGATTTTTCCAGCCTCCAAAATTATAGGAAATAAAATTTTGGCTGTGTAAGCATCATCTAGTCTATCATACTTTTCATGAGTGTTCAAATGAACTGAGATTCTAAATGTTAGACATGAATTGTGAAAATGAAAATCAGCACAGAACTGCAAGCACTGAATCAAGGAAAATGCCTTCCAGTGTGATAGCAGTATTACATTAACAAATGATCCCCAAGTCTCATGTACTTCTTAGTGTAGTAACAGTTTAATACACACACGTATACACACACAATAATTAATGTATCAGTCTATTATCTATCGATATATCAATCTACATCAGTCTATCTATATCTATATCAGTCTATATCTAAATATTATGCAATAATGATAAATTATAGATACATGCCTGGGAAAAAGATTTGTGACTATGAGTATTTCTAAGAAACACTTGCTCTGGATTTAGCCAATTACAAAGTTAGAGGGATCACAGCTTCTACCAAAGCTTACTGAGAGTTTTGTTAATTGTGGGCATGGTTTATGCCCAGGAAAGAACAGGTTATGTTCAGGTTAGAAACAGTCATGGCAAGAAAGCATGAAGATGAGTCTATGAAAGGTATCAATATCACAAATCCATTATCTTCTGTTTTCCCAGCACTGTGAATGGAAGTTGAAAGTGAATCGGGGGAGCACATCCAAGCTTCTGGAAGTTTTAGTCAAGATTCCGCCAATTCCACATCACTGTCATCCCTTCCAGAAGCAAGTCTTCTAAGGCTAATAAAGATAGACCATTTCTAGGAATTAAAGATAAAGTAAATTTTTTTCTTTGGATAATAATTCACTAAATAAATAATGAAAAAAAACAGCACTGAAGAAATGGTTTGATAGTTAAAATACTTGTCACACAAGCCTGGAGATATGAGCTTCATCCCCAGAACCTACATGATGAAAAGAAAGAACTGCCTTCCAAAAGCTGTCCTCTGACCTCCACACATATGCTGTAGCATAAAGTACAATAACTTCTGAAAAGTTAGGGAAAGTTTTCCAAGTAGCATACATTCAATTGGGTGATTTTCTCTTAATATTAAAAGCTATAATCTTCTTTGCTTCAAATCATATATCTAGGCTTTGATTTAGAGAGCATATTCCTGAGAAATGAATCATTCCTAAGTAAAAGCCACTTCAAAGCTAACACATTAAAATAAAGGAAGCATTTTCAATTGAGTATCAAGTGGATATAAAGAAGAAAATTAGATACATGAAGAGCAAAGTTTGAAGAAAGGACAACATTCAAAATATGAGCAATTACATATATGCATAAGAGCATAGACCACCCCATTCTTATGCACATGGATCTACCATTTTCATGAGAATTTATACAAATTAGAATTGAGGCATTTGGGAAAAGTTTTGTAAACCATATGAGACATGAATCTAGAGTTCAAAAATGTCTTGTAATTAGACACACAGAAAGGACAGGGAAATATATGCCATCTTGAGCCAAGACAAAAGAGCAAACTGCATCTGAGTATTTGCCTTCTGGCTAGAAAGGAGGAAAAGTTTCAGTTGGAAAAGAAAAATGTTACAATTCAGAAGCCTCCATGTCACACTGAATCTTGCATAAATATCTGTAACATATTTTATTTGCAAAGACAAGAAACTCCAAAATTGAAAATTTTATTTTCCTTTACAAAGTAAATGTTAAGTAGCAAATACAATGTTGAAGAAATATTTATCAATTAGTGTTTGCTCAGTCATTTGAAGTCCAAATTCTCCAGGTCCAGATTCTCCTGTTTTCTTCTTCATCGTCACAGAGTCAGAATCATGTTCCAAGGGAGCCTATTATATTAGTATCTCATGGTGGGGAGAAAAAAAAATGTGTATGTTTCATATGGACCCAGTGTCACCTCTTTGTTGATGGCATTTTTCCTTGCCAATGTCCTCACCTGTTTATGTATGGAATTGGGCTCCTGCACTCAGTGGTCCCTAAATTAATGGATGACATCTCTTCACTTCTACCATGATGATCTCCCAAAAGGCAGTAGTTTATTGTCTTCTTCTATGGAGTTCCATTCGTCATTTTGAAATGAAGATGATCCACTATAGGGAGGGGGTAGTAGAATGGTAGAAAGGACAGTTGTTACATCAGCAACTGTCAGTTAAAACTCTTTATTCTGCTACATGAAACAGGTAAGGATGTGAAATACTTTAATCTGTTGTTCTCAAATATCTTAAAACACACCATAGTTTTCTATCACCACCTCTCTCATCCAGAATTATTTCCCTCTAGCTGTTCATTTTACTAATTCTCCAAAGCTATAAAAATTATCCTTTTTATACTTGAAAAAATATAATTTATACTGGGAAAATTGTTTTTTTTTCAATATCATGTAATTTTCAACAAGTTCTTCATGATATAAACCTACTTTGCAAGGATATTAGAATTTTATAAACTCCCCCAAAATGGTTTTGTTTTGCAGCTGAAGTCTTAGGAGCACTTCAGTATGATAGGTGAGCATATTATGTGGCACTTTCCTGAAGAAAAGTTTATTAGATTAAGGGAGCAAATTAAATTTGAATGGCTCAGAAAGTAAACAAATCTTACAAACTTCAAGATTATCTTAATAATCCTCAAGGCCACTTTCCAAGTTTGCAAAATCACTAAACAACTGCTGGGGTGAGGAGACTTTCGGGTCTGCTAGACTGCATACAAGTAGCGAATGAAACTCCAAAGTTGCAGCTTTTGTGGGTCATCATCCATGCTAACATCACCCTCTTGGTGATGTAGATATCTTTGAATTGTCTTTAACTCTGTATGTTATCCAAATAAACTCACTCATTCACTGAACTGCGTTTTGATGGAGTTGTTTATTTGATCTTCTGTTGGTGCCTTAACTAAAGTGCACAAGTATTTGTTCACATATCCCAAGAAAGTCATAAAACATGTGTACTAAATAAAATTGAGCTATTATAAGGGCATTATGCTAAGTCTGGATTTGTCAAAAATCTCTAGATCAAGGTCTCTTAACCTTAGTATCACTGTGATTTGGAGTGAGGTAATTCTTTGTTGTGTTAATAGAGTTAGCAGCATTCCTGTCCTTGTACACACTAGTTTCCAGCAGCAAATAGGCACAGAGGGTGACAATGACACATATCTCCAGACCTGATCAAATGCCCCTTGGGGTGAGCAAAATCACCCTCATTAAGAACCACTGTACCAGATGGATGTTAAAAACTAAAAATTCGAGTGTTTTTTAAACTTTTTACCTTCCTTTTAGCTACAGAGTCTCAGATTTGCTAATTTCAGAAAGTATTCTGAGAGTTGTTACAAAAATATAAAAAAAAACCAATTAATGGTTCAGTATTGTACTATGCATTTCCCCAGTAAATTTTGAAATTATAAAGCTGCAGGCAGGCAATATATGAGATCACACCTAAAGTTCTTCCAGTTTTGCTTTTCTTTGGATCACATAACATGAAACTAATTTTGCACTTTCTATTACAACAAGAATTTTTAAAAGGATTGCTAATGCCAATGTCATTCAAGATGCAGCATTATAAGGCAGTGACCCTTTTTATTTTTAAATTCATCTCACTGTAATGACCATCAAGCTTAATTAGAAATGTCATCTACATGCATATTAAATAGCCTATCCACATTTCATGGCTGAACAAGACCTCTGCTTAATAATCTAATTTGTACTGCAATAAAAATAAGATGGGTTTCTGAATGTTGCTGGTAGTTTACAATTTAATTTACTGGTAATGTTTTCCTTAATGTAATATAAGCCTCTCTCTCTCTCTCTCTCTCTCTCTCTCTCTCTTCTCTCTCTCTCTCTCACTCACTATTTGAAGAGTTTTGAATGTGGATTTCATTCAATAATTGTTTTCATTGTATGACTCATTAGGATTTAAAATCTGATCTTTTCCAAAATAAGATTGTGTCTTAATGATGTATGCAAATATGACTTTTTAATTTAACCTTAGCAACTTCATTTTTTTGATAATATGTATTTTGTTTAGCTTTCATCATACTGCCAGATACACATAATGAAAGTTTCAAAAGTAAGAGTTAAGAATAGGGAAAACATAACTTGGTGTATGTAATCTTAGTCTAGCCCTTAAACACTATTTTAGTTTCCTCATCTATGATATAGGGAAATAGCAAAAGCCCCCACAGGATTATTCTGTGAATTGGTTGCAAATTTTATTTTATGTGAAATCATTTGAGAAACACCTCACTCATCACATGTGATATGTGTTGTTTCCTGAAAGTTATGAAAGTAAACTGAACTTAAGCAAGCAAATGTACTGAGTTGTAAAAACTTCACAACTAAATTTAGCTGAGTTCAGAAAAGAGATGCTTATCTCTGTAGCCCCTTAACATTAGTCTTGAAGCTTCCCAATGCCCAGGCACTCCTCATGGATGGAATTGGCATCCTTCAAGGTGGACCCCAGAATGAGTGTTCTCAAAACTCTCAAGAAAAATGCAACTGAAGAATGTTGGTTAGAAACTAAGACAAGAAGAATGAATACTGTGTGCATCTTGTGCTATTATTACACATATTTTCAAAAATAATCTCTATTTGATGAAGAATGTACATGAATTCCTACAAGACAGAAGAATTCTGAGGTGATATTGTTTCTGAAAGGCAACTTTGATAGGCACATTGAGCATCCGTCTGGGCTATGCCTCTGGTCACCAAAACTTGAGTCTGGAATGATGAAAATGAAATTTAGGTTTAGCATCTTAACAATTGTTGGAGCTGCTAGCATCAGGGTGCACATCTCTCTTAGGTAGATTCTAAAAGGAAGAAAAAGACAAAGTCTTAGCCCAGAGGTAGCAAAGCTTAATGGGTTAAATCCAAAGGCCAGTAAAATTTAGGAGAATGCGAACAACCCAGCTGAATGAGGAAAGAGATGAAAGAGGAAAAAAGGAGCAAAATGTAGTAGTCCAAATGAAAGATGTAGGCCTAGAAGCCTCAGAGCTAAGGAGAACTGAAAAGGCTGGATGAGCACAGATAAGGGCAAGGAAGCAGAAAGCATGGAAGGCAGAGTTAGGCTCAGAGGCCTTACAGCTTAGGATAACAAAAAGTAGGAAGAGAGATGAAACTAAGGAAAGCATAGACTGGTGGAATGAAATAGTTAGGCCCAAAGCCTGAGAGCTTAGAGACCTAGAAAGTAATACAAAATGAACAGAAGAGTGAGAGCTGAAATAAGGGAGAGACCTTGGATCTTTCTGATATATAAACAAGAGTCAGGGATGCTACTCACGGTCACCATTTTGTAGAGCCTTTATCTTAGCCAGGTGGTCATTTAATAAATGACCACTCCTCTGGCCTTCACTTCCCTAATAACTGCCAAGATAATCCTCAATGATGTTTGAGACTATTAAAGACTGTAATCCCATCCAGGATCTCACTCTTTTGTTCTCCTAGCTCTCTGGTCTCTCCACCTGTCCCCTGCCCTTTTCCTCCTCCCATTTGGCTGTTGCAGTAAGTAGCTCTATCCCTATCTTCTCTGACCTTAACCTATCTCTTCCATTCTAATGTCTCCCACCTTAAGGATAAACTATGGCTCCCTTCACCACCCATGTACCTGACTCAAAATAAACTTCTATTTCTTGAGGCCAGTAAAATTTAAGAGAATGCGAACAACCCAGCTGGATGAGGAAAGAGATGAAAGAGGAAAAAAGGAGCAAAATGTAGTAGTCCGAATGAAAGATGTAGGCCTAGAAGCCTCAGAGCTGAGGAGAACTGAAAAGGCTGGATGAGCAAAAATAAGGGCAAGGAAGCAGAAAGCATGGAAGGCAGAGTCTTCCATGTGTCAAATTCTCTTTATTATGGGACCGCCAGACAACACCAACACATGTTCAGAGTAGCTTCCCATTCCTTTCCTGTGCAAATCTGACATCAACTGCATAAAAGGCTTTATGAAGGTTCTGGCATTTGTTTTGTGCATCTTTGAATATACTGGACTTTGATTCAAATAAAAGAAAGTTTTGCTGTGCAAAGGTCTTCCTGGCAAGACCAACCACAAAAGGAAAAAGAATTGGAAAGATAGTTCTACATAGTGTTGCACAATTCACTACAGTCAAGACAGAGTCAGCCCAGATATCTGTCAACAAATGAATGGATATAAAAAAAAATGTGGTGCACATTCACAATGGAATTTTATTCACTTACCTGCAAAAATAAAAAAATTCTGACATTTTTCTGGACAGAAGATTAGAATGAAATGAAATATCCAGATTCAGAAAAGCAACTATATGAAAGTAAAACAGGGGTTATGGGAAGGGAGGAAGAAGATGGCCAAAGGGAGGGAGCAAACAAAGGCTAATACTGCATGAAAGTAGAGGGGCAATGAGTTAGGGTGAGGAAGAGAACCCCAGACAGCAAATGTGAGTTTGGAGCAAATGGGAGAACAAATAGAAACACAATATAATGGTACAAATGTATGAAAATGTCACAATAAAACCCATTTCTTTATCTGCTACTCCCAAGTTAATTAGTTAATTAATTAAGTGGAACTAGCTAATCATGACAGCAGATTTCCTGAGAACCTTGCTAAATAACCATGCTACATTCAAGTGTGACTCAGCATTTTCCCAAGTGGTGAATACTGGATTGTGTGTCCTTTAAATGTGGAACTTTATGGTTTCTCTGCAGTTGTTGCTTATCATCTTTGTTCCAAATCCCCAAATCTCTGAGGAAACAAAATTACTTTTGAATTGCTAGGATGTTTTCTTTTGAATAAGGTATCAGGAAAAAAATACCCTTCTATGAGGTCTGGTGTCTCTCATGAAGCTCTGGCTGAGTTTCTTATTAAGAGTATTTGTACAGGACTATATAAAAACACTATAGAATAAACAACAAAAAAAAGAAACTCTCTGTGGCATGCTGAATAACTTCTGGGTTTTTTCTTTTTCTTTTTTACTCTGGGAATAAGGATATGTGGCCTGAAGTCTAACTTGGAGAGAACTTGAATGAAAGTTCTCAAATTCCACTTGATAGGTAGTCGGACTGTTTTTCCCCTTAGTTAGTTGCTTGTGACTGACACCTAAATTTTGAGTTCCTTTTGTGCAAGGCCTTAAAACATCAAATCACTCTGAGAAACTATAAGGACTCTAAAATGCCAGTCCGATATAAAGAAGTATTATAGAGGAAGAGCTAAGAATCATAATGGCTATCACTTCTTGGAGAGTAAACATTTTGAGCACTTTTTTATCACTTTTATTTCTTGCATCTAAGTACTAACCAGGCCTGACTCTGCTTAGCTTCAGAGATCAGGGTCAGATATCTGATCAGAGATCAGATAGTCACAGATAATCATTCTTATTTCTATAAATCCATTAGATCCTTTGTTGCTACAATCTCAGTAAATATTCAGAAAGAATATGTGAGTGAGTTTCAAACCCATTTCCCAGAGTAGAAAAACAAGACTTTCTGGTTAAATAAATGTCTAATAGTAGACAGACAAAAAAAAATTTGGACAGAACAAACTCTTAGTAGCCTTCTATATTAAAGCCCATGAATTCTAGCAAAATACTAGATACCATGTCCTTACATCTGCTCATGTGCGGTATTAAGTAAATGCTTTACTAAGTATGGGGTGGCTAATAAGATATCTTCTAAGAATTAGAACACAAATAATTGACTTTTTATACAACTGGAGTTAATACTTAACAATAAACAAGTATTCTATTTTGTATCTATGTGAATGTCTTTACGTATGCTTTGTAATTGAATCTTTCCCATGCCAATAATTTAAAAATAAGATATATTTAAGCAACAAGCCCTTCTTTCCCACCTTAATATGTTTTACATTTATTTATTGAGCACATATGTGCCCACATGGGTATGAACATAGTGCAGCAGTATGTTTGTGTATATCAGAGGACAACTTGTAGGAGCCTGTTCTCTCTTTCCACCATGTGGATTCCAAAGATAGAATTCAAGTTATGAGGCCCAGGGGCAAGCACCCTTAATCATAGAGCCATCTCACCGACTGGACAGTATGAAAAAGTAGTTGTTGTTTCTTGAAAATTTCTGAAAAATAGTGTTAGGACAAGATTTTTTTCTCATCTTTGGCAAAAATGTTTCTCAAAACTATTAATTTAAATCATTTATGTGAAATTATTTTGTGTTTTTTTAGTCTTCCTTAATAAAAGTAAACTATGATTCGAAATATATAACTATATTGATAATCAAATTAAGCCCATTAGAGGCTAAAAGAAGTATATAATCCATGAAATTAATTTTAATGTGATATACCTTGTTCATATAATTACCTTGAAAGAAATTGCAAGCTTTTAATAGGACCATCAAGCCTAAATTTATAATTTTAAATAATTTCTTTATAATACTGTATTCAAAATATTTTTCACAATGAATTTGTAGGAGCAAAATTCTCAGGTGTAATCTAACCAAATCATTGTTAGGAGGCATATTTTCCAAAACTATTAAAACAAACAATTTCTCAAAATACATCTATAGATTCTATTCTGATATCATGAATATTAAAGTATTTAAGAATGTAAACTTTCAAATTTTGCTTGATGATTGTCCTATCTTCCTCAGATATTTCATTAATCCAGTAAAGCAATGAATGCAAATAAGACTTTTGTATAGATAGTTTCTAAATTATCTTGCAATTCCACATAGGTTGGTAATTGTATCATTCAAAATCTGTGTACCTTTCATTACGTTGGTAATCATATACATCTGAAAACATTCACAAACTCAAGATTTCTTGAAAAAAATGAGATTATTAGAGCTTGATTTTATGTCATTTATTATTGAGTTAAATTGACATTTGAAACTGAGTCTCTAAATATGAATTATTTATGCTAACAACCAAAGAGAAACTATTCTAACATAAAATAATTAGTATGTATTAGAAATTTTTGCAGTCCATAAAGATTATTAAAAACTTTACAGATACGTTTATGTATTTTGAATTTTATGGTTTCATTTTCCTTGGGAGTGCTGAGAAAATTCTTTAGTTTCTTAAAATGAGATTAATATATTTTGGATAAGATTCATAAAATTATAAAAGACTCCACTGAGTAAACTCTGGAACTAGACAAAAGACACCATACAAAACTTTAGAAAAGCAAATAAATTCCAAAAGTGGAAGTTTTGTAAATCGCTAATAACAGTGATGGATGTCCTGTCAAATCTGGGACTGTTCCCAGATTCCAATACAATCCTAATTAGAAGTTGGCAAGACTTCATATAGCTCTCACCTCTGACATCAGTAAATCGGAAGAGTCATGCTACAAATTCTCCATGATCAGTGAGGTGAGCAGGATCAGGCACCAAATTCTTGAAATAAGTTTCACTCCATCATGTTTCTTTCATTTCCTTTACAGGACAGAGAACAGAGAACAGTGAAAGTCTAGTAACAAGGTACTAAGGAGTCCAATAGGTAAAATGTAAGCTCTTCCTGAAACAAGTATGGCAATTGAATTACTTTCTTTTCTGTTGCTGTGATAAAATATTCTGTCAAAAAGAACTTCTTTGCCACCTTACCTGCAAATCCACATAAAAAGGGCTTATTTTAGCTCACAATGCAAGTAACAGTCATGGAAAAGCCAAAACAACAGAAGCTTGCATTAGTCACATTGCATCTACAATGAGAAAACAGATATCCAACTTTAAGATTCTCAGCTTTTCCTTTTATTCAGACCAAGGTCCTAAGTCCAGGGAATAGTGCCAGCCACTTTCAGAATGCATCTTCACACTTCAATAACTGATCCCTTGAAGGTTTGCTGCCCAGGTGTCAGGTTGACAATTAAACCAACCCTAACAGTGGTTAATTTTGATTATCATTGTATTAAGATTAAGAAACTCTTAGAGAAAAGAAACTAAGACCTGACATTCTCCTGTTTCTAGTTTCCTTCCTCCTGGATATGAAAAGGTGAGCAGTCCCACCCTCCTGCCACCATGGTGGCTTATTCCTGCCATGCCTTCCCTACCATGATGGACTGAATCTTTTTAAACTATAAGTTGCCTTTGTCAGGAATTTAGTTGCAGCAATAAGAAATAAAACTATCATGCTATGAAAGTCAGAAAAAGCCCTTCTTGTACCTTATTTCCAAAATAATGGACAGGACATGAAAACAGGGGAATGTGTCTTATTCTTTCTTACTACAGTGACAAGTGGTACTTTTTTTACTTTAATGGCCTTTCACTTTTCAAAGTACTATCATACAGTTTAATGGGTTTCATTATTCAATTTTCATAAATACTCAGATCTTATTGGTCTCCTTCTTCATTCCCTTCTTCAGTTTCTCTACCACCTTCTTGCTGGCCCACTTTTTCCTCCATACTAGCCACCACCCCACCTTCTGTTTTTACGGCACATGTATTCCATTACTTAATGAACTGCTCTTCTAACTACAAAGTCTGAGCTGCTAATTAAGAATGGCTAATTAAGAATGGGCTCTTGCTCTTTTCTTGCAGTGTTCTGCTGGACCTTTGAGTGCCTGCCATCATGACTGGCAGACAATCAGGAAGCAGGTGACAGTGGATTGGTAATCCTAAGTATCTCCCTTTCAGTAGCTTTAAATAATGAAAAATGATGTTGAGTTTTACAAACAGAACATCCACATAGGACACTGCATACTTCTGGGCTATCTTCAGTTCAGCCTTGACTGTGAGTGTCATGTGATTTTCTTTGCTGCTTTTGTCTAAATAGCACTGTTCTTCCTAGATTTGGTGTGATTGAAATTCAATTTTCAGATTTCTTGTGACTTTACCCATTTCCTTTGAAAGAAGGCCATAATCTTTCCAAGTTTTGCAAAGTTCACACAGAAAAGCGTTGAATTTCTTTAAAAGTTTAGTTTTCTTTTTAATCATATATGAACATGGACACACACATACCACACACACAAACACAAACACACACATACCATATACCATCTGATTTCCATGGGCTATTGGTCCAATATATTCCTCATTATGTCACATCCCCAAGAATCTAACTTCCTTCCACTAGGTTCCACCTCCAAAAGGTTCTCCACATCATAAAATGTACCACAAAAAGTACCTTAAATTCGTGGCTAGACTTTTGACACATAGTCCAGTGAGGAATGTTCTTGATTCTCTACTACAACAGTGATTATGAAACAAATCCATGTGGTAATTAAGTTTTGACTGCACTAGAAGCTAGCACACTATGATTCTCTTGTATTAATTATATACAGAGAGCTAGACCAGGTGAGAACTCACCATTCAGTCAGTATTTGCTATTTCTATGTACATGTTATGCTTTGGTCTATTATTTTTATGAAAAGCTGGGAAGATGAAAAGAAGCCTACTGCTGACATGATTCATTTTTAAATTTTATGACAGCTTCACATATGAAAACAATAAATTTAAGTCATTTTTATCCAATGCTTTCTTTCTCCTCCTAGTGAAAACCTTCTTCTTTCTTATCAGTCTTCCTCTTGTCTGCATATCTTTTCAAATGTGTGGACCACTGAGTTTCACCTAGTTTGTCCAAATTTGCTTGTGCCTCAGTACTTCCTGGAGCATAATCCTTACATTAGTGGGTGTTCAACTGAGGAAAGTAGTTTCCCTTCTTCCATCTAACAGAACCCCTCAGTATTCTCTCAGGGAGACATGATAACTTGTGTGTTCTTTCCTTTTGGATGGTGAATTCCATGGGTCAAATATTGTGCAAGTCTTGTGAAAGTAGGCTCAGCAGTGATTTTTATAAATGTATCAGCCCTGTCACGTATAGAAGATGCTATCTGTCATTTTCTGTGCAATAGGCACTTTTACAGGAAGGATATGAAAACTTGAGATAACTTACACAGAGTTACACAGCTTATAAGAACAGCTAAGATTTTTGACTATGGAACACTTATCAAAAGAATCTGTTAGGTCCCTAGGTTAACTGCACCGCCAGCTGCACCTCTGCCCTTTGCACCTGCCTGCCCGCCCGGGACACTCACAGTCCAGTGAGGAGACACTGCACCCAGATAAACACTTCCTGCTCACCCTCAAGCCCCAGGTAACCCACTTGTCCTAGCTCCTCCCACCAGCCAGTTGGAGCAGGCACTACTCCAGGCTGGGGAGGACCCCTAAGCCACACCCCAAGTCCCCAGGTTAACTAGACTGCTACCAGCACCTTTTGCACTTTCCCCCCGCCCGGGAAGGTTCACAGTCCAGGGAGGGCACACTGCTCATCAAAATTCAACAGAGACCAAAGAACACCCAGACAAAGCTCTAGGGGACAAAGGCCACACATCTGAAGTCCTCTAAATTCATCCTATCACATGGGAGACACTCTTCACATCCAGCCCAAAGATAAATAAACCCCCTTTTTACCATCCTGTTCCTTTCAATTATTAGTTACTGTACAGTAACTTTTCCATATAGCCACCCTCAAAACAAATACAACTTCAAGGACTATACCACTCACCTTCACATATCACCAAGGTACTAAATCGTAAAAGTGCACTACCATATTAATATTCATCCCCTGTCCACTAAACCTGACTTAACTGATGTACTAACAGTCTAATAGCCTCATGTAGAAAATAATGACAAGCACAATCAACACCAAGGCAAACACTAGTAATAACTGCTCAATAGTAGTGATACCAATTAATTCAGTTCAGTCAAAAACACGCAGAAATTGAAAGGTCTTAACGGCTAAAACAACAATGCCCAAGTCAAAGGGTAGATCCATGAGAAACAAAACCCAAGAAAACAAATATCCAACTTAAAGAATTAACCCCATAGCGACAGATTCCAAGAACAACAAATTCACAGAAAATAGACAAGAAAGTGAGGCCCAAGATAATGACTTTCAAAGCATGATAATTACCATGAACAAGACTATGAAAAAGGAAATCCAGCAGGAGTTAAATAACCGCATCAACTACTTTGAAAGGAACACAAAAGACACCTGGAGGAGTTGAGAAAAACACTTCAAGAAACAAAAATAGGCATAGAGCAGTTAAAACAGTCTCAGCATAGTTTAAAATTTAACTAAAAGACAAGTTATCCTCAACCCAGAACTCAACAGAGAGTCTTACTAATAGAATTTCAGATCTTGAAGACAAAGTGGCAGAATTAACCAGCTCAATAGAAGAGGTTGTTAAAGCCAAAAAGATAATTGAGACGAATATTCAAGAGTCATGGGACACCCTGAAGAAGTCTAACATGCACATTCATGGAATACAAGAGCAAGTTTCCCAAAATACCATATCTGAGGAAATTTTTCAAACTATCGTAAATGAAAACTTCCTTCACCTAAAGAAAGAGAGACCTATCAAATACAAGAGGCATTCCGCACCCCAAACAGATATGACCAAAATAGAAACTCGCCACTTCAAATAATAGTCAAAGCACTCCACATTCAAGACAAAGAAATGGTGTGGAGAGCTTTAAGGGAAAAAAAAAAAACAAGACATTTTTAAAGGTAAACCTATTAAAATAACAAATGACTTCTCAATGGACACACTAAAAGCAAGAAGAGCTTGGAGAGACGTACTTCAAGTATTGAATGAGCAAAAATGTCAACCCAGGCTGATACACCCGGCAAAACTATCCATCAGGATCAAGGGAGAAAGAAAAATTTTGTAGTACAAAGACAACTTGAAGCCTTACATGTCTACCAAACCAGGCTTTCAAAAAATGCTAGAAATTGGGGCTGGAGAGGTGGCTCAGGGGTTAAGCCTCCACCTTGCAGGCAGAAGGTCCCGAGTTCGGATCCCAGATCCCACGTATAGATGCCAGGCGGAAGCGGGGGCGGCCTGCGCTTCTGGTCCTGGTAGGGCGGAGCCTGTGAATCCCGGGGCAGAAGGAGGTGGAGGCGTCCATGGTGGTTCGCGAATTCGTCCGTGGTTCTACACATACACAGACACACGCACACACAGATACACACACACGCGCGCGCGCACATACACACGCACATGCACACAGTTGAATAAATAATAATAATAAAAAAATTTTAAAAAAATGCTAGAAATGATACTCAACACTGAAAAAAAAAAAAAAAAACAAATGTATCCAGGAGGACAGAAGTATAATACCACCAAAACCTAAAAGCCAAATAATACACTTACAAAAGCCACTAAACATAAAAAATGTCCAGAATTAAAAATAATTTCTCCATTGTAACATTAAATGTCAATGGAATTAACTCACCGATCAAGAGACACAGATTACAAACTTGGATTAAAAATCACAACTGATCAATCTGCTGCCTTCAGGAAACTCACCTCACCACAAAAGATAGGCACATCCTAAAAATAAAAGGCTGGTCCAAAATTCTGCAAGCTAATGGAATCAGGAAACAGGCAGGGATAGCCGTTATGCTATCAGACAAAGTAGACTTCAAAACAAAATCATAAGAGACACAGATGGATAGTACATTTTAGTCACAGGTACAATTCACCAGGAATACTTCACAATACTGAACATATATGCACCTAATACAGGCCCCTCCACATACATTAAGCAAACCCTACAGTGTCCAAAGCGAGAAATCAACCCCCAAATGATAATTCATGGGGATTTCAACACCGCCCTCTCAACATGGGATAAATCAACAAGTCAAAAACTTAACACAGATACATTGGAACTTAATCAAACTCTTCCTGAAATGCACCTTACAGATCTCTGTCGAACTTTTCATCCATGCACCAAAGAATACACATTTTTCTCAGCAGCACACAGAACTTTCTCCAAAATAGATCACATAGTGGGCCACAAATCAAAACTCCACATTTACAGGAAAGTTGAAATTCTAGCCTGTACCCTATCAGATCAACATGCTCTAAAGCTTGACATCCACAACAAAACAAACAACAGAAAATGCACTAATTCCTGGAAACTGAACACTATAATGATGAATGAGAATTGGACTCAGGAAGAAATTACAAAGGAAATTCAAGATTTCCTAAAAGCAAACGATAATGGAAATGCAACTTATCAAAATCTTTGGGACACAATGAAAGCTGTCCTAAGAGGTAAGTTCATAGCTCTTAATGCCTACATCAAAAAAATAGAAACATCACAAGCAAATATCTTAACAATACAGCTTAAAGCTTTAGAGAGCAATCCGATCACAAAAGCAGTAGAACAAAGGAAATTAGTAAAATTAGGGGGGAATTTTCTGAAATTGAGATAAGGAAAATGATACATAGAATCAACCAGTCAAAAAGCTGGTTCTTTGAAAAAGTCAATAAGAAAGATACACTCCTAGCTAAATTAAGCAAAAGCAAGAGAGAGAAAACACAAATAAACAAAATTAGAAATGAAAATGGAGTTATCACTACCGATAACCAAGAAATTCAGAGAATTATAAAATCATATTTCAAAAACGCATACTCTGTGAAACCTGACAACACAAAAGAAATGGATGAATTCCTAAGTCGACACAACTTACCTAAATTCAATCAGGAAGTTGTGAATTATTTAAATAGTCATATAACATATGACAAAATCGATGAAGTAATCTCAAATCTTCCTACCAAAAATCTCCTGGTCCAGATGGATTCAGCACAGAGTTCTACCAGACATTCAAGGATCAAATAACACCAATACTCCTTAAACTGTTCCATCAAATAGCAAAGGAAGGAACACTACCAAATTCCTTCTATGAAGCTAATATTGTTTTGATCCCAAAACCTAGTAAAGATACACTTAAAAAAGAAAACTATAGGCCAATTTCTTTGATGAACACAGATGGAAAGATTCTCAATGAAGTCTTAGCAAATCGGATTCAAAAACATATCAAAAAGATCATTCACAGGGATCAAGTAAACTTTATCCCAGGCACACAAGGTTGTTTCAACATATGCAAATCAATAATTGTAATTCACCATATAAACCAGTCCAAAGTCCAAGACCACATGATACTCTCAATAGGTGCAGAAAAAGCTTTTGACAAGATCCAACAGCCATTTATGATCAAAACCCTAGAGACAGTTGGAATGAAAGGAACCTTTATCAATATAATAAAAGCTGTATACAACAAGCCAATAGCAAGGATTATGCTCAATGGGGAAAAACTTGAAACATTCTCACTTCGATCAGGAACTAGACAAGGCTGTCCACTCTCACCACTTCTATTCAATATTGTATTAGAAATCTTAGCCGAGGCCATCAGACAAGAAAGAGAGATAAAAGGGATTCAAATCAGCAGTGAAGAAGTCAAGTTATCTCTATGTGCAGGTGACATGATCTTATACCTGAGTGATCCCAAAAACTCCACTAGGAAACTTCTGCAACTAATACAGAAGTTCATCAGGGTGGCAGGATACAAAATAAATATACAAAAATCAGGGGCCTTCCTATACGCCCAGAATGAAAGAAGGGAGAAAGCCCTGAGAGAAAAATATCCCATTTACTATAGCTCCTAAAAAAATGAAATACCTAGGTATAAACCTAACCAAGGAAGGAAGAGATCTTTACAATGAAAACTTTAAAACTCTAAAGAAAGAAATTACAGAAGATACCACACAGTGGAAAGTCTTTCCATGTTCCTGGATTGTCCGAATCAACATGTAAAAATGACAAAATGACCATCCTACCTGAGGCAATATACAGATTCAACGCGATACCAATCAAAATCCCAAAGCAATTCCTTAAAAAGTTGACCAAACAATTTCACAATTAATATGGAGGCACAAAAGACCCAAGATAGCAAAGACAATCCTGAGTAAAAAAAATACTGCTTGGAGGTATTACTATACCAAACCTTAGTCTATACTACAAATCCATAGTTATAAAAACAGCTCAGTACTTGCTCCAAAATAGACACACAGATCAGTGGATAAGGGTTGAAGATGTAAGCCCACACGACTACAGTCATTTGATCTTTGAAAAAGGGGCCAAAAAAATCCAATGGAAAAAGAACAGCATTTCAACAAATGGTGCTGGCAAAACTGGATGTCCACATGCAGAAGATTAAAACTGGACCTGTACTTGTCAACATGTACAAGACTTAATTCCAAATAGATCAAGAACCTCAGTATAAAGCCAGGGACTATAAAATCCTTAGTTGAAAGGGTAGGAAATTCCCTCGAGCTGATTGGACTAGGCCAACAGTTCCCAAACCGTAATCCAATAGCACAATTACTACAACCCACACTCAACAGATGGGATCTTATGAAATTAAAGAGCTTCTGTTCAGATAAAGAGATAGTAACTTGACCACAAAGGCAACCCACAGAATGGGAGAAAATCTTCACTAACCACACATCTGATAGAGCTCTATTATCCAGAGTGCACAAAGAACTTAGAAAACTAAACACCAAGGAAACAAATGGGCCCATTGAAAAATGGGCCTTGGAAAACAAATGGCCCAATTAAAAAATGGGTCCTAGAACTTAAAAGAAACTTTACCAGGGATGAAATTAAAATGTCTAACTAATATCTTAAAAAATGTTCCACTTCCTTAGCCATCAGGGAAATGCAAATCAAAACTTACCTGAGATATCATCTCACTCCGGTCAGGATGGCAAAAATCCACAATACAAACAACAACAAATGCTGGAGAGGATGTGGAGAGAGGGGAACTCTCCTACATTGCTGGTGGGAATGCAGGTTCATACAGCCACTCTGGCCAGCCATCTGGAGATTCTTAAAGAAATTAAAGGTTGAAATGCCATATGATCCTGCTCTTCCACTTCTGAGAATAACCCCACATACAGAAAAAATTCACCTCGATAGCACAAGCATGACCATGTTCATAGCAGCACTGTTTACAATATAGCAAAGTCATGGAATCAACCCAAATGTCCAGCAGTTGACGACTGAATAAGGAAAATGTGGTACATCTATACAATGGAGTACTACTCATCCATCAAAAATGATGAATTAATGCAATTTTTCAGGAAATGGATGGAATTAGAAACAATTATATTGAGTGAAGTATCCCAGACACAGAAAATTAAGCGCTCTATGTACTCCCTAATAGGTGGCTCCTAGTACCAAACCCACTTAGAGACACTCAAAGATAAATCTCTGTAATACCTACAGTAATTGCAAAGATTATGAACAGGAGGGATGGGGAAGGAGGGCCACACCAGAAACAAGGAGAGAGGGGACCATGTTACAGCAGAGAAAATAGGTCACCATCAAGGACTGCAAGTAAGTAATGAGACATCTGGTTAAGTTCACAGACTTTCCTTCCTGATCATTTGCAAATGATGGGCTATGATCTTATCAGAAGGGGAGGGCATATAATCTGGCAGATAAAATGTAACCATTTTGCAAATGGGTGATTGACCCCTCCCTCACCACAGTTTCCTACTTTTATTACATCTACCTTTGAATATACTCTTATAACAAGACTCTAGTTTAACAGGTTTTTGTCTCTGGCCGGGGGTGAATTCCAATTCCCATCAGGATGGAGTGAAGGGCATTGAAGGAGCAGCAAAACTGAAAAAAAAATCAACAAACCATAATTCAGCACATCAGAGACTCTCTATCAACCACCAGGAACTAGGCCAGCCTAATCTCTCCCCATCCTGAAGCTCAGGGAAATTTGCAGAAGAGGGGCTAAGATTGTAAGGCACCAAAGGCAACCCACCCATGCGACCGGAAATCTTCCAACCAAAGTCTGACGAGCTTTACTGTCCCGATGCACAAAGAACTTAGAAAAAAAACCCAGGAAACATGGCCCATTAAAGGCCCTGGAACTTCAAAGAAATACAGGGGAAATTAAAATGTTAAATGATCTTAAAAAATGCTCCACTTCCTTCGCATCAGGAAATGCAAATCAAAACTTCCCTGAGATATCATCTCACCCCGGTCAGGATGGCAAACGCCACAATACAAACAACGACAAATGCTGGAGAGGATGTGTAGAGGGGAATCTCCTACATTGTTGGTGGGAATGCAGGCTCATACAGCCACTCTGTCGAGCGTCTGGAGATTCTTAAAGAAATCTAAAGATTGAAATGCCATATGACCCTGCTATCCCACTTTGGGAATAACCCCCCAAGCAGCAAAGGTTCGCCTCGATAGCACAAGCTCGACCATGTTCATAGCAGCACTGTTTACAATAGCAAAGTCATGGAATCAACCTAAATGTCCAACAGTTGACGAGTGGATAAGGAAACTGTGGTACATCTATACAATGGAGTACTACTCAGCCATCAAAAACGATGAATTACTGGAATTTGCTGGGAAATGGATGTCATTAGAAAGAATTATATTAAGTGAAGTATCCCAAACCCAGAAAATTAAGCGCCGTATGTACTCCCTAATAGGTGGCTCCTAGTACCAAACTCACCCAGCCCACATTGGGACACTCAAAAGTAAACCTATGTAACACAGTAATTGCAAGGATTATGAACAAGAGAGATGGGTTAGGAGGGCCACACCAGAAACAAAGAGAGAGGAGACCATGTTACAGCAGAGAAAATAGGCCTCCATGAAGGTCTGCAAGTAAGTAATGAGAAACCTGGTTAAGTTCACAGACGTTCTTTCCTGATCTCACCAGAAGGGGAGGGCATATAGTCTAGCAGATAAAAAGTAATCATTTTGCAAATGGGTGATGGACCCCTCTCTCAGTGAGGTTTCCTACTCTTATTACATCTACCCTTGAATGTGCTATTACAACAAGACTCCAGTTTAACAGCTTTTTGTCTCTGGCCAGGGGGTGACATACAGTGCCCAGCAGAATGGAGTGAAGGGAATTGCAGGAGCAGCAAAACTGCAAAAGAAAATCAAGAAACCACAATCCAGAACTTCAGAGACTCTATATCAATCACATAGAACTAGGACAGCCTAATCTCTCCCCATCCTGGAGCTCAGGGACATTTGCGGAAGAGGGGGCGGTAAGATTGTAAGAGCAAAAGGATGGGAGGAGCAACGATTTGCAAGATTCTCAACAATAGTTGGGGCCAAAGCAATCATAATGGAACTTTGCATGCCCTGCGCAATGTCCAGCGCACTGTTGCCCTCATAAAGTCTAGCATCTGATAAGGGCACCGAGACCCCTGGAGGCAAGGGATTGACAGCCATAGTAGTGATCTTATGCTTAAGGGGAACAAGAGAAAGGGCTTATGGAAAATGCCACTGGGTCCTTATATGTCTCGCGAGAGGAGGACACAGTGGAGAGTTAGGCACACACAATAAAGGACTATCTGGGAATTGGGGGGAGGCACTGGGGGAAGGGGAGGGGGAAGAGGGGGGAGGGAGGGAACTGGTAAAAAATTTTTAAAATGTATAATTAAATTTTTAATAAAAAAAAAAAAGATTGTTAAGAGCACAAGGATGGGGAGGAGTAATGATATGCAAGATACTCCACACAAGATAGGGCCGAAACAATCATAATTGGACTTTGCATGACTTGCGCAATGTCCAGCACATTATTGACTGCACAAAGTCTAGCATGGACTAAAGGCACTAGGATCCTTGCAGGCTAGGGACTGACAGTCACAGTAGTGTTCCTAAATGTAAGGGGAACACAGGAAAGGGTTCTGGGAAATGCCACTGGGTCCTTGCAACTCATCAGAGAGGAGGACCCAGAGGAGAGTTTGGCATGCTCATTAAAGGATGCTCCGGGGATAGGAGGGGGAGGCACTGGGGGATGGGGAGGGAGGGGGATGGCGAGGGGAATACGGGGTGGTGGAGGGATGGAGGGAGTGAGGGGATCGGTATACCTGTTAAGTTTGTATGAGTAGAAAGAAAAAAAAAGATTTCATGGTTTAAAAAAAAATGGGCCTTGGAACTCAAAAAAACTTTACCAGGGAAGAAATTGAAATGTCTAACAAATACCTTAAAAAATGCTCTGCATCCTTAGCCATCAGGGAGATGCAACTCAAAACCTCCCTGAGATATCATCTCACCCCGGTCAGGATGGCAAAAATCCACAATACAAACAATACCGAATGCTGGTGAGGATGTGGCGAGAAGATGAACTCTCACACATTGCTGGTGGTAATGCAGGCTTATACAAACACTCTGGCGAACCGTCCGGTGATTCTTAAAAATGTTAAAGATCGAAATGCCATATGACCCTGCTATTCCACTTTTGGGAATAATCCCCCATACAGCAAAAATTCACCTCGATAGCACAAGCACGACCATGTTCATAGCAGCACTGTTTGCAATAGCAAAGTCATGGAATCAACCCAAATGTCCAACAGTTGACGAGTGGATAAGGAAAATGAAGTACATTTATACAAGGGAATACTACTCAGCCATCAAGAATGGTGAATTAATGAAATTTGCCAGGAAATGGATGGACTTAGAAAAAATTATATTGAGTGAAGTATCCCGGACACAGAAAATTGTCTATGTACTCTCTAATACGTGGATCCTAGTACCAAACCAACTTAGTGATATACTCAAAAATAAATCCCTGTAATACCTACAATAATTGCAAAGATTATAAGCAGGGAGGAAAGGGGAAGGGGGGCCCCGCCAGAAACAAGAAGAGAGGGAATCATGCTACAGCAGAGAAAATAGGCCACCATCAAGGATTGCAAGTAAGTAATGAGACACCTGGTTAAGTTCACAGACTTTCCTTCCTGGTCACTTGCAACTGATAGGGTATTGTCTCACCAGAAAGGGAGGACATAGAGTGTGGCAGATAGAAGGTAATCATCCTACAAATGGGAGACTGACCCCCACACACAGTGGTCTCCTATTCTTATTCCATCTACCTTTGAATCTACTCTTATAATAAGACTCTATTTTAACAGCCTTTTGTCTCTGGCCATGGGGTGACATCCATTACCCATGAGGTTGGAGCTAAGGGTGGTGCAGAAGTAGCAAAACTGAAAAAAAAAATCAATAAATCACAACTCAGAAAATCAGAGACTGTACATCAAACACCTGGAACCAGACCAGCCTAATCATTACCCATCCTAAAACTCAGGGAAGTTTGCAGAAGAGGGGCGATAAGAATGTAAGAACCTAAAGATCAGGAGGAACAATGATATACAAGATACTCCATTCAAGTTAGGGCTGAAGTAATCATAGTAGGACTTTGCATGACCTGCACAATGACCAACATATCATTGAACCCCCAAAGTCTAGCATGGATCACAGGCACTATGATCCTTAGAGGCAACGGATTAACAGCCACAATAGTGTTCCTATACTAAAGGGGAACACAAGAAAGAGCTCTAGGCAATGCTACTGAGTCCTTACACCCCATCAGAAAGGAGGACCCAGAGGGAAGTTTGATATGCACACTAAAGGATGCTCCAGGAATTGGGGAGGGGGCCCACCAGGAGAAAAGGAGTGTTTTAGTCCACCTGCGTGGTTGCTGATAAATGACCATCACACAGCTTAAGGGAACAAGGAGTTTACTTTTTTATGACAGTCTGGTTACAGTTCTCAGTCCGGCGTGACAGGAGAGCACACACCAACACCAGGGCCAAGGGAACTGGCCACACCATCACTGCATAACGGCTAGAGATGGACAATCTTTGTTTGCCAAACCAGCATGTCTGGCCAAGTGAACAGAAGGATGCCAACTCTCTCAACCAGCTCTCTGTGATTTATCCAGGGCCTAATCCCATCCACCATGGGCTGGGTCTTCCCTATCAGCTAGACAATCTCCTTTAGGTTTGCTCTGGGCTTAACTCAACCATCAACTCTCTACAACTGTGCCCAGAGTTCAAACTCTCAACAGTCAAGTTGACACCTGTGCTTAACTATGACAGGGAGGGAAGAGAGGAAAGGAAGGAGAAAAGGGGGGAGAGAGCAAGAGGATAGAGGGAGGGAGGGAAATGGAGTACCTATCAAGTTTGTATGAGTGGAAAAAATAAATTAAAAAAAAAGATATTCCATTTTCATGTAATATACTAGCCTAGGGTTTAAGAAAAAAAGATTTTAAATAATTTCACATTTATTTCCTTCAGAAAATTTTAAAATGTCCTTTCAAATTTATAAAAAGCAATTTCAAGGACTAAAATCCAAAAATATTTCATAGAAGTATGGATTGTGTTAGGACTGTAACATTCCAGAGACTTTTTAAATTTTTTTTAATTTAGCTTCTTCAAAGGTTTTTCTTCCAAAAAAAGTGCCGCATATTGCTTTAACAGATCTTATTTTTATTGTCTATGATGCATGAACTAATAGGCAATTATTCAAAAATCAATAATTTACACCATATTATTTAAAATTTAAGATTTCTGTTCTTATAAAACAAACTGTATTTTATATGTCATGACTATCAAAATCATAAATATTTAAAATTAAGTCAATTGTTTTATAGTATTTTAAAACTGCACTTACTGAAAGTCATTTCAATATTAACTCATTTCTTTTTATAGTGCAAAGATTAAATACTTTTATTCGGACTGTTGATAAACCATAACATTAAAAATAATCTCAAACAAACAAAAAAAGAATCTGTTATTATCCCTGGTGACATGTACATAGCAGATACAATGTGTACTATACTAAATTCATTTAGTTAGAATGTTAGCCCATGCCTAAGGTTATGCTATACATGTTTAAAAGTCTTGAACTCCTTGCCAAATATGGCTGAGCTAGAAACAAATAAGGTAACTACAAACAAAAGAGGAAATCCACTCTCATATTGAGAGCAAGTTAGTGTCTGACTGCTGAATGACCAAACATTAGGCTGTATGTAATTACACAAAATATTTATAAGTATTTATTAATAACCTCTGAATAAAAATATGTATTATCATTGCAAGATGCACTTTGAAATGATCCAAGATTGTATTGTTCCTTACAAAAGAGTAACCTAGCAACTGCTGCTACATCCTGGATGTTTGCCCACAATAAACTGGAAAAGGGAGGAGTTTAACTAAATATGAAGGTCTATAAATCATCTCTACCAAAATGAAAACCAGCAAAGCTGACTGACCTTATCTATCTGCCAGAACAGAATAAAGAGTCACAACAAAATATCAAGTAAGCAAACCACCTTACAAAAGCAAAACTCCAAATGAAAAATACAGCACAATATAATTAAAGCTGAGCCATAGGGAAAGCAACCACAATCAATGCAAGGGGATAATTAATGTGTCCCCTCAAATCATCAGTGGTGTCCACGAACACCTCCTGGCCTCATTAGTAAACCTCGAGATGTAGCCCAGCTGATGGAACCCACCGGTAGCTTCAGTGATATCCCATTCTGAGAGCAGAGACATTGGAGGAGAAAAATGAAATGTTTAATCGATTTCACTTAAAGACTCTTGCCACTTATAAAACTGCAAATTAGTCTGCCATGCATTGCTTGAAAGTCAAAGACAATAGAAGCAGCATAAGGGATTTTTTAAGACATGTTACTGTTGTTGACTTAAAAACAACAGATCATCAAAGCAATGTGAGCCACTGCAATTTTTTCCCAAATGCATAAAAACATCAGAGCTAATCAGCTGCTATATTGTGGAATTCAATCACATAGAATCTGTCTTCACTGCTTTCACAATTTTCTTTCTCTCCTCTTATTTCAAACATTTACTTTGAAGTTGAAAGGAGAGAGGAAATTGTTAGGAAGGGTGTCTAATGCATGTATATTTTCACAGAAGGACATTTGTGGAAAGAAAAACTGATGCCTAGTGGAGATGAGCAATTCACTCAAGGCCCCTGATCAAAGCATCAGATAAAAGCAAGAATTAGTGCACCCAGAGTGAACACAATTTTAGCCAGTTTAGATACCATATTCATGATAATTCTAAAATTGGATTATTCCTGAAGACTTTACAAAACGGCAAGTTTAGAATTAAATTCTTAGTAATCTAGTTTAATTAAAAATAACCATTATTAGATCTCAACGCATTCCTTTCTGAATTACCCACAAAACTTCAATTTCATGTAAATTCATGTTCTTTTCCTGGAAAAGATACAACGCCTTTGGATAGAAAAGTATAACAACCTCATTATTCCATGAAGCATAAATATTAAGAGCAGACAGTAGATGAAAAATCAAAAACTTTTAAAGATAAAGTCATCAGAAGGATAGGAATTCATACATGGTAAGGAAGTCATTAGTTTTACTGACTTTAGTGCCTCTGAAAATATTTATGATATAAGCTTGAAATAGTTCTGAGCTATCAATGCATCAAGAATCATGCAACTTAGGCTTTTAATCCTTCCACTGACTCTTATTTCTGCAGATTTGGTGAATATTAAAACTACTTGTTTCTCTAAGTGGTTTTTAGTAAGCGCATAAAGTAATAGCATCATGGCATTTTCATAAATATTTTGCTGTTAATGATCCTCCTCCTCCTCTACTCACCTCCACCATTCCCCTGTACCCTGTCACTGATCCTCTTCCCTCAACTCCACACAGTACTCCTCTTCTGTTTTTATGTCATAGGTATTCTATCACTATCTTTTCTTTTCTTTTCTTATGGTTTCCATTCTACCTTCATTTATACTCCTAGTGTGCACGCGCGCACACACACACACACACACACACACACACACATAATCACTCATGCACATTAAAATCTAGGATCCTTACATGTGATATTTGTCTTTCAGAGTCTGGCTTATTAATTCCCAGTTCCAACCATTTACTGTAAATGTCATGATTTCATTTTTATTTACAGCTGAATAAAATTTCATTGTAATATGTATGTGGCAGTTACTCTGCACTTTGTTGACAAAATCATGACAAAGCAGCTTAAGTGAACAAGGGGCTTATTCTCTCTTACGATAATCTGGTTATAGTTGCTTCTCCATCTTGGCAGACAAGCCCACATCAATACCAAGGGCCAACGGAACTGGCCATATCATATCCACATAATGGCTGACAGAGGGACAATTCTTACTTGCCAGATCAACATCTCTGGCCAAGTATACAGAAGGTTCCAATTATTTCAACAAGTTCCCACCAGAAACCTGTCCAGGCACTAGCCCCACCCACCTTGGGCTGGGTCTTCTCCCTCAACTAGAAAATCTCCTGCATATTCGCTCTGGACTTAACTATTAATTCTGTACAAATGGGCACAGAGTTCGATCCTAAACTGTCAAGCTGACACCTGTACTTAACTATGATACTTCACCCCTTTTCAACTTGGACAAAAACATATCACCTTTAAACTGTAACCTTTAATCTTTGTCCCCACAGGTCTTAAATTTATCTTAGAAATAATTAATTTTATTAATTCTAATATCTGAAATTAAAAGTTTTCATAATCTAGTTTTAAAATGTCAATAATTAAAAGCTCAGTAATTAAAATGTTAGAACTTGTCTCTTTTTTAAAAAATGCCCTTAAATCTTTTAACTGCAAAGTCCTGACAAATAAGATCAAGTTAAATGATTCCACATAGAATAAACATTAAAACAGAGGCATTAGATCAGAGCAAGAAAACATCAAATTAAGACTAAAGTCCAGAAAGTCAAGGACTGAATCATAATCCCTATTTTGTTGCTCATCACATAGTCATGGTGGCTCAAAGATTCTAGGCAACCTCAATCCCTCTTCACAGCTCAAAACGGCACAAGCAATGTTTCTCTAAATCAGTTTTAATCTCCACTTGCAGCTGTCCTCAGAATACATCCCAGTTTTGCCATCTCCAACAACCTTCTGGGTTTGCTTCTATAACTAAAAGCTTTATCTTCCTTTGTTGGTACTCCAAACGTGCCATTTAGTGACAAGCTTCAGCCACTCTCCATGAACCCTTCAATCAATCTTGCATCAAAACCAATACCACCTGTGTATTCCTGCAAAGTTCTTCAGTTAGGTTAAAGCATAGTTTGGCCAACTCAAACCACATCTGTACATACTTTTGTGTGTTAATCCTGGAAGAGTCATTTTCTATACAGTCAAAATGTTTGAAGCACAAGAAATATCTTCAACTTAGATTTTCAGTCATTTCAAACCACAGACTGTCCACACGGTAAATTCATTTTTTTCACCATCCCAGTTCAAAACATTAAGTTTACCTTCATTGATGTTCATTTCTCCAACAGTGGAAGCTGCTCTGCTCTCTGCCTTTCCACATCCAAAACTTCACGGCTGCCACCATGGCTCTCCTCTGCCAAGCAAACCGGTCCATCATTTTTAAATTCAATTATCACCAAAATACGTGTTCTTTATCACAATCTGGGACAAAACAACTCTCTCAGCATCATGATCTTCCATGTAGCCCACAAACTGAATAGTTTTTAGAGCATTCAATCTCAATCTCTTCAAATATTGCCACATCCCTCCCCCCCAAAACGACCTGTTTGAAAACTACAAAATCCACATAGCCAGCTGTACTTCAATTCATTGGTACTAAATTCTGTTGCAGTTACTTCTCATCGTTGCTGATCAAATCTTGAAAAAACAGCTTAAGGGAACAAGAATTTTATTCTTTCTTATGATAGTATGGTTAGAGTTACTTGCCCTGGTTGGCAAAAGAGCACATATTAACACCAGCCACCAAGGGAGCAGACCACACCATATCCACATAGTGGCTGAGGGAAGGACAATCTTTACTTGCCAGATCAACATGTCTAGCCAAGTATATAAAAGGATATCAATTTTCTCAACTAGTTCCCTCTTATTCACCTTCCCAGAGACTAGTCCTGCCTACCATGGACTGGACCTTCCCCATCAGCTAGACAGCCCCTGAAGATTCACTCTGGGTTTAACTCAACAACTGATTCTCTATAAACATGCACACAGCTCGAACTTCAAGTTGACACCTGTACCTAACTGACAATGAACCACATTTTCTTTACCCATTCATCTGTTGATGGACATGTAAGGTTCATTTCTTAGCTACTCTGAATAATGTGGCCATAAGCATGAATGTGCAGGTATCATACATGGGTATAACTGTTTCTTAATTTCCTTCTGAGAACATCCATACTGATTTTCATCATGGCTGTACCAATTTGTGTTTCCATACCAGTGTGTAGTGACTCCCTTTCTTCACATCTTCACCAGGACATTGTTACATTGTTTTCTTAATGTTAATCATTCTGACTGAGCTGATAGAAACTCCAAACAGTTTTAATTTGAATTTCCCTGATAACTAAAGATATTAAACACTTTCTTAAAATATTTATTGGTCAACTTCTGTTGATACTTTTGAGAACTACCTGCATTTCAGTGTAGTTTTGAAGCTGAGAAGAAGAGTATTTTCACAATTCTTTATATATTCTAGACATTAACCCTGTGAAGCACAATTAGTAAAAACTTCCATTTTGTAAGCTCTTCTTCACTCTGCTAATAGGATCTTTTGTTGTGAAGAGCTTTTTAATTTCATGTAATCACACCCATCAATGCTTGAGGTTATTTTTTGTGCTGTTAGAATTCCCAAAATAGTTTTCTTAATATCTAAAATATTCTGAAATGACCAAGTTTGATATCTCAATATTATGTTGTGGTGTTTCACACACATAAAAATATAAGATCTGTAAAGTTTTTTCTCAAATTTTGTAATGGAATATTTTCAAGAATATAGCTGAAATAAATTTCTAGACCCACTTAATAGTTCACATATTTTTAAAAGTAGCACTAATGTAGCTGGCTTTGGGTTTCAGAATTAATTTTCAGTGAAAGAATTTGAACAGGTTTGAAAAAAACATCTCTTTAAATTTCTTAGCCCTGGTTAACTTGGCTAAACTGAAAGATGATATCTTAGTTTCTCCTCTTTCTACTCTTACCAATGAAACTTAAGGAACAAAGGGTTTGTTGCAATTCTAGAAGAATAAAGCCCATCATGGTGTGGTGGAAGAAGCATAAGACTTTCTGTTCATTTTGCATTGGCAGCAGGCAGGAAACATAGAGAACAAAAAGAGGAACTACCTTATAGAACCTTAAGACTCGCTGCAGTAGCATATTTCCTCCAGCAAGGTTCTATCTACTAAAGGTTATATAAACTTCCTAAATAGGACCACCTGCTCACATCCAAGTATTCAGGTACATGAGCTCATAGAGGTTACTTCACATCTGAACCATAATAAGCATGAAATGAAAACTTTATATTCAGTCTCACATTGACTTTGAAAACAATTTTGCTGAACATGCCTAATAGTATGTTGGGTTTTTAATACTATGTGACAAACTACCACAAATTTTCCAGTTTAGCAGAACATTCAATTATTCTTTCTAATCTTAAGAACTGGGGCACAGCTATGCAGGCACTTTGCTGAGTCTTCAAAGCTGAACTCTAGGGGTTCCTCAAGTTGCAACCTCATGTGGACTTCAACATCCTCTTCTTTTTTATTTTTTTATTTTTTTATTATTTATTATGTATTCAGTTGTGCGTGTATGTGTGTGTGCGTGTGTGTGTATGTATGTGTGTGTGTATAGAACCACGGGCGAATTAGGGATCCACCATGGACCACCTCCATCGCCTCTTTACTCTGCCTTGGGATTCACAGGCTCCGCCCACCAAGACCAGAAATGCAGGCCGCCCCCGCTTCTGCCCGGCGTCTATACATGTGGTCTAGAATCCGAACCCAGGACCTTCCGCCTGCAAGGTAGAGGCTTAACCCCTGAGCCACCTCTCCAGCCCCCAACTTCTCCAGCCCCCTCTTCTGAATGCAGACAGTTATAAAAATAACACAAGTGAAGAGGTACGTGGAGCCAGATGGTTCACCGCCCCAGGACCGAATTTCCATGTAGGTAAAGGATACATGGAGCCAGGAAACAGCCATATCACACAACTAACAGATCCTATCCAAATTCAGAGAAACTTTCCCAAGAACAGCAAAAGTAAGACAACTTCATCTGACCCAGTAGAGCCCACAAAAAGAGTCAAAGACTTACTTAACAGAAAATGTCAAAGTCACATCATATAACTACAAAATACATTAAGTACCAGGAAAATATAGAAAAATAGAAAAAAATACCATCCACTATACCATAGATTCCAGTCAAAAGAATTTCGTAAATACCACTCAGGAAAGCAATACTGAGGATAATGCTTCCAAAGAAACGTTACTGACATGATCAACAAGCTTTGAGAAGAACAACAAAAGAAACTTAAGGAATGATAAAAGGAACGTGAGGAACTAAAAGAGGAAATGAGTAAGCATATGACTTTATAGGAACAGGAAATAATAAAAAAAATTATCCAAGATGAAAAAGGAAATACCGGAAATAAAAACAAGTTTAGAACAGGTAAAAAAAAAAAAATACCAGACTGAAATTCAACTGGAATTCAAAGCTAAACTAATTGAAAATGAAAACCCAACAGGGAATATCAAACAATAGGTTGAGCAGAAGATAAAATATCAGATCTGGAAGATAAGCTGACAGAACAGGATTGTTCAATTAATAAAGCTGACTAATGAAGCTGAAAAATATAAAAAAATTAAAGGAATATTCAAGAACTATAGAATACCATGAAGTAGCCAAACCTATGCATTCATGGAATTTCAGAATAAGAGACCCAAGAAAAAACTCCACTTTAAATCTCTCAGTCAATCATAAATGAAAACTTCCCACTCTTAAGGAAAGAGCGCCCATCTAAGTACAAGATGTACATTGCACACCATCCAGACATGGCCAAAATAAGAGCAAAACAAAGCAAATGATACCATCAATATCTCAAGTATAAGACAAAGAGAGTGTTCTGCGAGCTGCAAGAGAGAAAAATCAAATCACTTTTAAAGGCAAACCTGTTAGAATAACAGCTGGCTTTTCAATGGAAATAATAATCTTCTCAAAGGCAGAAAACCTTGGAAAAGCATTCTTCAAGTCATGAAAGATCAGAAATGCCAATCCAGGCTGCTCTATCCAGCTAAACTATTATTAGTGCTTTAAGAAGAAAAAAAATTTCCCAATAAAAGTAAACATAAATTCTTCTTATCTACCACACGAGGCCTACAGAAAATGTTAGGAAAAATTCTCAAGACAGATAATATACTAAAAAGGAAAACAATTACCAGACAAAGAACTGCCAACACAAAAGCCAATAAACTCAAAAACTGACAGGAATCAATGAAACCTTCTCAATTATAACTTTAAACATCAATGGGAGATCAATTTCCCAACCAAGAAACATAACACATAACAGCATGGACTAAAAACTGCTTCCAAGAAACATACCTCACTTTGAAAGATAGGCATAATCTGAGGGTCAAAGGATGTTTAAATATACTCCAAACAAATGCAACTTGGAAACAAGCTGGAGTAGCTATCCTAATATCTGACAAAACAGACTTCAAACCAAAATAAATCATAAAAGATAGAAAAGGATACTACATACTCCTCAAGAGAAAAATACATCAAGAAGAACTCACAATTCTAAACATATATGTGCCAAACATAGACTCATCTACATCCGTTTTAAAAAAGTACTATGTAGAGAAGCCAAAGGCAACCCTGGGATCCACAGAAGCATACAGGAGGGCAGGATTGATGGAGGAATAGGAGGGAGAGACGATGGATAGAAGCAGGGATAAGTACTCAATATGCTTGTAAAAGTAGAAAAATAGAAAAAAATAGACAACCAGAAGGAACCCTGGGGTCCACAGAAGCAAGCAGGCAGGATGGTGGAAGGGAGTGGGATGGATTGAGGAAGGAAAAGGAAGGGAATAGGTGGGAGGCAGAGATAAGTACCCAATATGCTTGTTAAACTAGAAAAATAAAATAAAAACATAAAAAGCACCGCAATGCATATAACAAACAAAAAAACAATCAAAACACAATAATAATAAGGGATTTTAGCACTCTATTCTCACCAATAGACAGGTCAATAGGCCAAAAACTAAACAGAGACATACTAGAACTTAATTGAACCATAAAACAAATGGAACTGACAGACATCTAATGAACATTCTATCCTAACATCAAAGAATATACATTCTTTCCAGCAGCTTATGGAACTTTCTCCAAAATATATCACATATTAGGCCACAAAGGAAGTTTCCACAAATATAAGAAAATCAAAATCATCACCTGTATGCTATCCGACCATCAGGGGATAAAGATAGACATTCATAACAAGACAAACAACAGAAAATACAAACTCTTGAAAGTTTAGCAGTATATTGCTGAATGAAGAATGGACCAGACAGAAGTAAAAAATGGAAATTCAAAAATTCCTAAAACTCAATGATAATGAAAACACATCATATCAAAACCTTTAGTATATAATAAAGGTACTCCAAAAAGAAAAATTAGCAACACTCAATGCCTACATAACAAGATGGAAACATCACATATGAACAACCTCACAATGCAACTGAAAGCTATAGAGAAACAAGAGCAAACCAATCCCAAAAGAAGTGGATGTGCAGAAATTATAAAATCAGAAGAGAAATAATTGAAATTGAGACAAAAAAATACAATAAATCAATCAAGCAAAAAGCTGGTTCTCTGAAAAACATAACAAGATTGACAAACCCTTAGTCAAAGTAGCCAAAACCAAAAGGGAGAAAACCCAAATTAATAAAATTATAGAAATTATGGAACTATCACAACAGATGTTAAGGAAATTAAGAAAATCACAAAGTAGTGCTTTAAAAATTTATAGACTACCAAGTTTGACAAACACAAATAAATGGACAAATTTTTAAACACATATAACACACCAGAGTTAAGTCATAATGAAGTGAATTATTTAAATAGTCCTATAACAAGGTATGAAATTGAAGCAGTAATTATGAATCTCCCTAAAAATAAAAGCCTGGGACCAGATGGATTCAGCACAGAATTCTACCAGATATTTAAAGGACAATTAACACCAATATCTCTTAAATTATTCCACAAAATAGAAAAGGAAGGAATACTTCCAAAATCCTTCTACAAAGCCAACATTACACTGATTCCAAAACCAAAATAAGCCAAATAAAGAGACAATAAAAAACTATAGGCCAATCTTACAGATGAACACAATCACAAAGATCCTCAACCAAATTCTAGCAAATCAGATTCAAAAATATATCAAAAAGATCATCCACTATAAAAAGGTTGATTTTATTCTGGAAATACAAGGTTAGTTCAATATATATAATTCTATAAATGTAATCCAACATATAAACAAATGCAAAGAAAAAACATATAATTCTCTCAATTGATGCTGAAAAAACTTTTGGCAAAATCCAACACTGCTTTATGATAAAGACCCTAGAGAAAATAGGGTTGGAGGGAACATTTATCAATATAATAAAGGCCATAAACAGCAAGCTTATGGCAAAAAAAATTATATTAAATTGTGAAAAACCGAAAGCATTCCCACTCAAATTGGGAACTAGATAAGGCTGCCCACTCTCATCACTTATATTCAATTTTGTACTTGAAGTCTTAACTAGAACCATAAGACAAGAAAGGGAGAAAAAAGGGATATGACTTGGAAAAGAAGAAATGAAGCTATCCCCACTCACGGATAACACAATCCTACATCTCAAGGACCCAAATTCTGCCAGGAAACTCCTGGAACTAGTAAATAAGTTCAGTAGAGTGGCAAGATACAAAGTTAACATTCAAAACTCAACAGCTTGACCTGAAGAGATGGCTCAGGGGTTAAGACTCTGCCTAGCAAGCAGAAGGTCCTGAGTTCAGATCCCAAGTCCTACATAAAAAGCACCAGGCTGAAACTACTTCAGTTTGCACTTCCAGCCCTGATGGGTAGAGCCTAGGAAATCCCATGAGAGAAGCAAAAAGGAGGTAGAAACAATCCAGGATCATTCCCAAAGTCACCTTTGGCCCTCCACAGGGACACACAGTACCCTCTTAGACACATGCACATACAATAAACAAATTATAAATATAGTTTTTATAAAAGAATAAACAAAACAAGACAGACCTGAGAGAAACAATGCCATTCGCCATTGCTCATGAAAAAATGAAAGACCTTGAAATAAGCTTAAACAAGGATATGAAAGATCTACACAATGAAAATTTCAAAACGCTAGAGAGAGAGAGAGAGAGAGAGAGAGAGAGAGAGAGAGAGAGAGAGAGAGAGGAGACAGAGAGGGAGGGAGAAATTACAGAGCACAGCAGAAGATGAAAAGCTCTTCCATGCTCTTGGATCAACAGAATTAGCATTGTTAAAATAATCATTTCACCAAAGGCACAATACAGACTCAATGCAATGCTGATCACAAGTCCAAGCCAATTCTTTACAAAAACTGGTAAAACATTCTCAAATTTCATATGAAAACATAAAAGACCCAGGACAGCAAAAACAATCCTGAGTGATAAAAACTCCACTGGAAGTATCACCATACCATACCTTAAGCTATGAAGCCATAGTTATAGCAACAGCATGCTATTGGCTCCAAAAAAGAGGTATAGGTTAATGGATTAAAATTGAAGACTTAAATATAAGTATACTCACCTATAGTCAATTGTTATTTGACATAGGTGCCCAAAAAAATCCATTGAAAAAGGGCAGCATCTTCAACAAATGGTGCTGGCAAAATTAGATATCTACATGCAGTAAAATGAACTGGATCCTCATTTGTCTCCTTGCATTAAAATCAACTCCAAATGGATCAAAGACCTCAATGATAGACCAGAGACTATAAAACTCCTAGAATAAAAAATAGGGAATGGCGTTGAATTGATTGACCTTGGCCAACATTTCCTCAACAGGATTCCAAAGGCACGGAGAATAAGTAAAACACTAAACAAGGGGGACTACATGAAATTAAAAAGCTTTTGTTCAGCAAAGGAAACTGTCAATTAAGCAAAAAGGCAACCCACAGAATAGGAAAGCATCTTCACTAACTGCACATCTGATAATGGACTAATATCCAGAGTACACAACAAGCTTTAAAAATTACCAGGGAAGTAAACAATCCCAGTAAAAATGGGCTACAGAACTGAAAAGAAACTTCTCACAAGAGGAAATTCAATTGCCTAACAAACATCTTAAAAAGATGTTCTACCTCCTTAGTCATTAGGGAAATGTAAATTAAAACCACCCTGAGATATCATTTCACTCCAGTAAGAATGCCTAAGATCTAAAACACAAACAACAGCAAATGCTGGTGTGAATGTGGGGAGAAGGGTACCCTCATACATTACTGGTGGGATTGTAAATTCATACAACCCCTTTGCAAATCAATTTGAAGGTACCAAAAAAATGAAAAGATGAAATTTCATGTATCCCAGCTAGACCATTCCTGAGAATATTTCCCAAAGAACATTGCATTATGCATTGGAGACATGTGTACAACTTTGTTTACAGCAACCCTTTTCACAACTGAAAAGAAATGGAACCAACCTGGATTTCCAATAGTTGATGAATGATTAGTGAAAATGTAGTATATATATACAATGGAATACCATTCAGCTGTCAGGGAAGATGAACTAACAATATTTGCTAGTAAATGAATGGAACTGGAATGTTTAGTGAAATAGTGCAGATATAGAAAGATAGGTGCTGTAGTTCTCCCTTATAAGTGGATCCTAGAATTAAGCCTTCAGTTTATATAATCATATGGAAAATCTTACAGCACCCACAAACACAAAGGTACACAAGTGGAGGAGGAGGCAAAAGAATATTACCAAAAGAGCAGAAGCAAAAGAATATGGGTAAACTGCTAAAAAAAAAAAAAGAAAGAAAGAAAGAAAAAGCTTTTATGTAAGAAAAGTTTTAAAGGAAAGGGAGGAACATGAGTGGTACACAGCACAGAGTGGGGTTATTCTCCAGGTAACTAACCACCTGCTTACTAGGCCCTAACTCCTCCATGACAAGGAACACACACCCAGCACTGTAAACCAGTCTAAGCAACAATGGACAGGGAGAAAACTGACAGTGGACAGGACCAGATTTCTCAATACTAAGCAAACACCTGAGAATAAGCTTCCATCAAAACACCTCTTATTTTATCTTAGATAACAAAAGATCTCAACACACAATGGTGCAATGCAAGAGCACTGAAATAGACAACAGCAACCAACCATAATGCACAGGACAAGTGACCCTGAAACACTTATCCAGAATCCAGCCAAACAATCTCTTCCCATCCTAAAGCTCAGAGAACCTTATGGAAGAGTGAGCAGTACAATTGCAAGAACCTAAAGGCAGGGAGGTCCACCTCTGACTAAAACATTCCACTCAAGGCAGGGTTGCTTCATCCAAGAACTCACTACAATGGCTTATCCTCACCAGACCTGCACAATGACTGACATACCAACATTCCCCCATAGGCTAGCGAGGATCTCAGGAGAAATAATTACATGCAGCAGGAGCCTTAGGGGATAAGGCTAGACATGTGAAGGGGAGTGCCCATCAGTGGGTTGACCCAAGGAAGGGCCACTCAACCTGCCACAAAGGTCTGAGCCACCTACTAGAGTAGAGTGTCCAAAGGGAACCCTGGGACACACAGAAGTAGACAGACAGGAGGGTGGGAGGAAGTAGGACGGATTGGTGAAGGGAAGGGAGGGAGAGAGAGGAAATGAGGAAGGAGGGGAAAGGAGGGGGCCGGGATAATCACTCATTATGCATGTAAAACTAGAAAAAATAAATTAAAATGAACTTGAACAATATAGGGGGGAAAATGTGGCAAGGTCTACTCTTAGTTCCTTGGGGTGGAATGAGCGACAAGTTGAGAAGAAGCAATCACTAGGAAAAATATAGATACGACATCTGTGGCTCCAAATGTTGTGTGATCCAGATAGCAGTGTTAAGTCTATACTGTGAGAGTAGAGAAGTGTTTTGATGTGTAATGAGTTTCTCAGTGTTGCTTCATGGCTCTCTAGTTGAGCGTTCAGCTGGACAGAGTCACCCAGATGTAGAAAGTCTCCAGCTTGAGTATGGTTTGAAAGCATGGTATTGTTAAACAAAACTTAACTACAAAAAATAAATAACTGTAAAATGGTACCATATTTCATGAAAAGTTAGACCATATTTTTGGTTTGTGAAGCAACCATATTATGTGGAATTTATAATCAGTGTAAAATGCCAAGATCTCCTATCACAAGCCTTCAAATGTAACACAATTTGTTCAAATAGGAAGTATCTTGCTAGGAAAATGTTTTTGTTCTTTTACAAATATAAAGTACTGCCCTTTCCCCACCCGATCAGGTCGCACGCAGTCCAGCCGGAACTCACCAACTCACAGTGACAACCTAGGTAAACTCCCCCCACCCACCCAATCCCAAACCCCAGGCAGCCCACTGGTCCAAACTCCTTCCACCAGCCAGCTGGAGCCGGCCTGCGCCAGCCTGGGAGGATGCCCCTGGCCACGCCCCAGCTCCCCAGGTTAAGTAGTGCTCCAACACCACCACTTCCTCCCTTTCCCCACCTGCCCAGGACAGGTGCAGTCCGGCAGGGACTCACAGCAACTTAGGTAAGCTCCTCCAGCCCAACCCCAAACCTCAGGCCAAATAATTCAGTTCAGTGAAAAACCCACAGAAATTGAAAGAAGGTCTTAAGAGTTAAAAGGACAATGCCCAAGTCAAAGTGCAAATCCAAGAGAAACAACACCCATGAAAACAAATCTCCCACTGAAGGAATTAATTTCATAATGACAGGCTCCAACCAGAACAAACCCAAGGAAAATAGCCAAGAAAGCCTGACCCAGGATAATGACTTTCAAAACATGATAATTACCATGTTCAATACTATGAAGGAGGAAATCCGGGAGGAATTAAATAACCGCATCAATCACTTTGAAGAGGAACAAAACAGACACTTGGAGGAGTTGAGAAAAACAGTTCAAGAAACAAAAACAGGCATAGAGCAGTTAAAACAGACTCAATCAGAGTTTAAAACTGAACTAAAAGACAAGTTATCTTCAAACCAGAACTCAACAGAGAGTCTTATCGGGAGAACTAACGAAGCAGAAAATAGAATTTCAGACCTTGAAGACAAAGTGGGAGTATTAACCAGCTCAATGGAAGAGGTTGTTAAAGCCAAAAAGATAATTGGGAGGAACATTCAAGAGATATGGGACACCCTGAGGAAGCCTAACATGTGCATTCATGGAATACCAGAGCAAAAAATCCCAAAATACCACACCTGAAGAAATTTTTCAAACTATCATCAAGAAATCTTTCCTCATCTAAAAAAAGAGAGGCCCATCCATATACAAGAGGCATTCTGCACCCCAAACAGATATGACCAAAATAGAAACTCGCCACAGGAAATAAAACACTCCACATTCAAGATAAAGAAATGGTGCTGAGAGCTGCAAGAGAAAAAAAAAAGACACTTTCAAAGGTAAACCTATTAAATAACAAATGACTTCTCAATGGAAACAGTAAAAGCAAGAAGAGCTTGGAGACATGTACTTCAAGTATTGAATGAGCAAAAATGTAAACCCAGGCTGATATACCCTACAAAACTATCCATCATGATCAAGGGAGAAAGAAAAGTTTTCCAGCACAAAGAAAACTTGAAGGGAACCAAGCATTCAAAAAAGGCTAGAAATGATATTCAAGCTTGAAGAAAAAAAAAGGCATATCCAGGAGAACAGAAGGGAAGAATAATACCACCAAAACCTAAAACTGAAACAATACACTTACAAAAGCCACTAAACATAATAAATGTCCAGAATTAAAAATAGTTTATCCATTATAACATTAAATGTTAATGGAATTAACACACTGATCAAGAGACACAGATTACAAACTTGGATTAAAAATCACAATCCATCAATCTGCTGCCTGCAGGAAACCCATCTCATCACAAAAGATAGGCACATCCTAAAAATAAAAGGCTGGTCAAAAATTCTGCAAGCTAATGGAACCAGAAAACAGGCAGGAGTAGCCATTATGCTATCAGAGAAATTGGACTTCAAACCAAAAAAAATCATAAGAGACACAGATGTATACTACATTTTAGTCACAGGTACAATTCACCAGGAAGACTTCACAATACTGAACGTATGTATATGCACCCAATACGGGCTCCCACACATTCATTAAGCACACCCTATGATGTCTAAAGCAAGAAATAAATTCCAAAACAATAATTCTTGGGGATTTCAACACCACCCTCTCAACATGTGATATAGATCAACAGGTAAAAACCTCAACAGAGACACTTTGGAGCTTAATCAAACCCTTATTGAAATGGACCTTACAGATTTCTATCGAACTTTTCATCCATGCACCAAAGAATACACATTTTTCTCAGCAGCACACAGAACTTTCTCCAAAATAGATCAATATTGGGCCACAAACCAAATCTCCACATATACAGGAAAGCTGAAATTCTAGCCTGTACCTTATCAGACCACCACGGCCTAAAGCTTGATATCCACATCACAACAAGCAATAGAAAATATGCTAATTCCTGGAAACTTGAGACTATGATGCTGAATGAGAATTGGATTCAGAAAGAAATTACAAAGAAAATTCAAGATTTCCTGAAAGTGAACGATAATGAAAAAACAACTTACCAAAATCTCTGGAACACAATGAAAACCGTCCTAAGACGTAAGTTCATAGCTCTTAATGCCTATATCAAAAAAAGGGAAACGTCAGGAATAAATAACTTAACAATGCAGCTTAAACCTTTAGAGAAACTAGAGCAATCCAATCCCAAAAGCAGCAGAAGAGAGGAGATTAGCAAAATAAGGGGAGAAATATCCAAAATCGAGATTAGGAAAACGATATAGAAAATCAACCAGTCAAAAAGCTGGTTCTTTGAAAAAATCAGTAAGATTGATACATCCCTAGCTAAATTAACCAAAAGCAAGAGAGAGAAAACCCAAATTAACAAAATTAGAAATGAAAGAAATCCAGAGAACTTATACTTGGTGAAATTTGACAATACAAAAGAGATGGATGAATTCCTAAATAAACACAACTTATCCTAAATTGAATCAGAAAGTTGTGAATTATTTAAATAGTCCTACAAAATATGAGGAAATCGAAGAAGTAATCTTGAATCTTCCCACCAAAAAATGTCCTGGACCAGATGGATTCAGCATAAAGTTCTACCAGACATTTAAGGAGCTAATAACATCAATACTCCTTAAACTGTTCCATCAAATAGCAAAGGATGGAACACTACAAAATTCCTTCTATGAAGCTAATATCGTCTTAATCCCAAAACCTAATAAAGATACACTTAAAAAATAAAACTACAGGCCAATCTCTCTGATGAACACAGATGCAAAGATTATCAACAAAGTCTTAGCAAATCGGATTCAAAAACATATCAAAAAGATCATTCAAGGGGATCAAGTAGGCTTTATCCCAGGCACACAAGGTTGATTCAACATACAGAAATCAATAAATGTAATTCACCATATAAACCAGTACAAAGTCCAAGACCACATGCTACTCTCGATAGATGCAGAAAAAGCTTTTGACAAGATCCAACAGCCTTTTATGATCAAAGCCATAGAGAAGGTTGGAATGGAAGAAACCTTCATCAATATAATAAAAGCTGTATACAACAAGCCCACAGCAAGGATTATACTCTATGGGGAAAAACTTGAAGCATTCCCACTTCGATCAAGAACTAGACAAGGCTGTTCACTCTCACCACATCTATTCAATATTGTACTTGAAGTCTTAGCTAAAGTCATAAGACAAGAAAGGGACATAAAAGGGATCCGAATCGGCAAGGAAGAAGTAAAGTTACCTCTGTTTGGCAGATGACATGATCTTATACCTGAATGATCCCAAAAACTCCACCAAGAAACTCCTGGAACTAATACAGAAGTTCAGCAGGGTGGAAGGATACAAAATAAATGTACAAAAATCAGTGGCCTTCCTATATGCCCAGAATGAAAGAAGTGAAAAAGCCTTGAGAGAAACAATCTCATTTACTATAGCCCCTAAAAAAACAAAATACCTTGGTATACACCTAACCAAGGAAGTAAGAGACCTTACAATGAAAACTTTAAAACCCTAAAGAAAGAAATTGCAGAAGACACCAGATGGTGGAAAGACCTCCCATGTTCCTAGAGTAGCAGAATCAACATCATAAAAATGATCATCCTACCAAAGGCAATATACAGATTCAATTAAAATCCCAAAGCAATTCTTGAAAGAGGTTGACCAAAAAATCTCAAAATTCATATGGAGGCACAAAAGACCCAGGATAGCAAAAACAATCCTGAAAAACAAAAACACGGCTGGAGGTATCACCATACCAAACCTTAGTCTATACTACAAATCCATACTTGTAAAAACAGCCTAGTATTGGCTTCAAAATAGACACACAGATCAATGGATAAGGGTTGAAGACCCAGATATAAGTCCACACAACTACAGCCATTTGATCTTTGACAAAGGGGCCCAAAATGTCCAATGCAAAAAGAACAGCATCTTCAACAAATGGTGCTGGCAAAACTGGATATCCACATGCAGAAGATTAAAACTGGATCTGTACTTGTCACCATGTACAAGAATTAATTCCCAATGGATCAAGGACCTCGATATGAGGCCAGAGACTATAAAAACCTTAGTTGAAAGGGTAGGGAACTCCCTCGAGCTGATTGGGCTAGGCCAACAATTTCTAAAGGGACATCCGATAGCACATTCACTACAACCAACACTCAACAGATAAGATCTTGTGAAATTAAAGAGTTTCTGTTCAGATAAAGAGATTGTAACTGAGCACAAAGGCAACCCACAGAATGGGAGAAAATCTTCACAAACCACATATCTGATAGAGCTCTATTATCCAGTGCACAAAGAACTTAGAAAACTAAACACCAAGGAAACAAATGGGCCAATTAAAAAATGGGCCTTGGAACTTAAAAGAAACTTTACCAAGGAGGAAATTAAAATGTCTAACAAATACCTTAAAAAATGCTGCACATCCTTAGCCATCAGGGAAATGCAAATCAAAACTCCCCTGAGATAATATCTCACCCCTGTCTGGATGGCAAAAATCCACAATACAAACAACACCAAGTGCTGGAGAGGATATGGAGAGAGGGGAACTCTTCTACATTGCTGGTGGGAGTCCAGGCTCATACAACCACTCTTGTGAGTTGTCTAGTGATTCTTAAAGAAGTTAAAGATTGAAATGCCATATGACCCTGCTATTCCACTTTTGGGAATAATACCCCATACAGCAAAAATTCACCTCAATAGCACAAGCACGACCATGTTCACAGCAGCACTGTTTACAATAGCAAAGTCCTGGAATCAGCACAAATATCCAACAATTGACAAATGGATAAGGAAAATGTGGTACATTTATACAATGGAATACAATTCAGTCATCAAAATGATGAATTAATGCAATTTGCTAGGAAATAGATGGAATTAGAAACAATTATATTGAGTGAAGTATCCCAGACACAGAAAATTGAGTGCTATATGTACTTCCTAATAGGTGGATCCTACTACCAAATCCACTTAGAGACACTCAAAGACAAATCTCTGTAACACCTATAGTAACTGTAAAGTTTATAAATGAAAGGGATGGGGAAGGAGGGCCCCACCAGAAACAAGGAGAGAGGGGACCATGTTACAGCAGAGAAAATAGGCTACCATCAAGGACTGTAAGTAAGTAATGAGACATCTGGTTAAGTTCACAGACTTTCCTTCCTGATCATTTGCAACTGATTGGGTACGATCTCTCCAGGAGAGGAGGGCATATGGGCTGCCTAATAGAAAGTAACCATTTTGCAAATGGGTGATTGACCCCTCTCTCACCGCGGTCTCCTACTTTTATTCCATTTGTACATACTTTTATATATGCCTTTGAATATACCCTTATAACAAGACTCTAATTTAACAGGTTTTTATCTCTGGTCAAGGGGTGACATCCAATACCCATCAGGATGGAGCCAAGGGCATTACAGGAGCAGCAAAACAGAAAAAAAAAATCAACAAACCATCATTCAGAACATCAGAGACTCTATATCAACCACCTGGAACTGGGCTAGCCTAATCTCTCCCCATCCTGAAGCTCAGAGAAATTTGTGGAAGAGGTGGCGGTAAGATTGTAAGAGCACAAGGATGGGAGGAGCAATGATATGTAAGATACTCCACACAAGTTAGGGCCAAAGCAATCATAATAGGACTTTGCATGACCTGCACTATGTCCAACACATTATTGACCCCACAAAGTCTAGCATGGACTAAAGGCACTAGGATCCTTGGAGGCTAAGACTGACTGTCACAATAGTGTTCCTAAGCTTAAGGGGAACACAGGAAAGGGTTCTGGGAAATGCCCCTGTGTCCTTGCACCTCATCGGAGAGGAGGACCCAGAGGAGAGTTTGGTATGCACATTAAAGGATGCTCCAGGGACTGGGGGGAGGGAAGCCCTGGGGGATGGGGAGGGAGGGAGGAGAGGAGGGGGGAACAGGGGAGTCGGGGGGGGGGGGAGGTGGAGGGAGGGAGGGGACCAGTGTACCTGTTAAGTTTGTATGAGCGGAAATAATAATAATAATAAAAATGTTAAAAAAAAAACAAATATAAAGTACTCCATGAAAGGGGATAAAAAGAGCTTTGGGGTGTCAGTTGATCTAATTCAACCACAGAGTCAAAATGTGCACACAAAGCATCAGCCTGGGACAGCCTGGAAATGTCCTTGTCCTCTATGTGCAGATAGGCAGGACTGCTCCCTGAGGTATTTTTCATCATTCCTTTGTCTAGGATGCCCTCTTCATGAGCATTTCATTTTTATTTTCTCACTATGGCTTGATTAGAGCTTAACCTTCAGACCAACTGCCAATTTGCTTTCTTTCTTTGAATATTCTTAATCCTCTCAACTTTCCTGCTTTACTTTTTTCCCTTAGGAAACCAAACATTATCCATAGTCCCTACATATATTGGATTATGCATGGTGACAGTCACAGAGCTGCCAGGTGCAGCCTCCATGATATAATGCCCTCAGTGTCTTTTCATGTTAGAGACTCAGGTGGCAATGCTGCCCAGCTTCGTACAGGTGGCAATGCTGCCCAGCTTGGTCTGAGTTGCTTACTACCTGCCTCAGAGTACGTGGGGAACCAGATGCCATGTTCTCTTGTCCTTGGTTCCTGAACATATCAGGTTCTCTGAAAGTGGAATCACTAGAACCTTCCTTCCAGTATAATGTCCTACCATGAATTTTGGAAGTAAACCTTCGAAAAAGAAAACACCAATAAACATAACAAAGTAGTAGTAATTTACCTATTGTTCAACACAGACCAGATTCTTAGTGCATATTTTATATTCACATTAGCTATCTACAACTTTATGTGCGTATGTGTATACGATACCCCACCTATAATAACCCCAGCTTTCACGAATCAGAGACAGAAGATACCCATGGCAAATTGTCTAGGCAGACTAGTCAACTCATCATCAAAGAGATGCCATTTCTACAGAGACTCTCAGTCTTTGGCACACTTTAAATTCCTTGTGGGACAAACATAAGTAACTTAACAGTGCATTTATTTATCTAGACTTATAATCTTTGATGGTTAATTATTAACTTGATACCTAGGAAGTAGACCTCCAGGCGCACCTGTGAGGGATTGTCTGGATTAAGTTTACCCTCTGTGAACAACGGTGAGGGATTGTCTTGATTATGTTAATTGGTTCAAGAAGATCCATCCTTATTGTGAACAAAAACTTGCCCTGAATGAGGTGGAGGGAATACTGAGCAATAGTGTGCGTGTGTTTCTCTCTGCTTTTAACAGTGGGTGTTATGTGATCAATGCTTCAAGGTCCTGAAACCATGACTTCCCCACAATATTGATGCAGACCCTGAATTGTGACCCAAGATAAAATCTTCCTACTTTAAATTGCTTTCACTGGGGTATTTCATCAAAACACCAGGAAAAGAAATTAGATATGATCCATACATGGCAAGAACAAGACGATTATATTATCTTTGTAAACTCTACCATGAGGCACTGAGATGTGGATCTGTGAATAAACAGTTTGCCACACAGGTATAAGGACCAGAATGGATGCAGGATAGTCAACACCCATATAAAAGCCAGGCGGGTATACCCTGGGCTAAACTAGTTAATATGGCACATTCTAGTTAATACTCCACATTCAGTAGTAGACCTTGCCTCAGAAAATAAAGTAGAGAGTAGTCAGTGAAGATAGCCTCAGGTCTCCACAGGCACAAACATAAGTACCCAAACACATAGGAACATGTATAGTTATACTCATGCATATTATGCACACATACAAACATAAATATAAATAAAATAAATAAGTACACTCTGTCAAGAAAATATAAATTGAGTTATGGCTCAAGATTTAAGATTCTGGCTCACAAGCAGAAGAACCTGCATTCAGATCCCAGGTCCACTGTAACAATGCCAGGCAGAAATTGTTGCCTGCACTTCCAGCCCTCATGGGTGGGCCTGGGAAATACCAGAGTGAAGCAAAAAGGAGATAGAAGCAATCCAAGATGATTCCGAAATCACCCTTGATCCTCTACAGGGACACACAGTGCCCTCTGATACACACACACACACACACACACACACACACACACACACACACACATACACAACATGTACAAGAAGGAAGGGAGGGAGGGAGCAAAGGAGGGAGCGAAGGAGCGAGGGACCGAGGGAGGGAGCGGGAGCGAGGGACGGAGGGAGGGAGGGAGGGAGGGAGGGAGGAAGGAAGGAAGGAAGGAAGGAAGGAAGGAAGGAAGGAAGGAAGGAAGGAAGGAAGGAAGGAAGGAAGGAAGGAAGGAAGGAAATAAATTAGTTTCAGTTTTTTTTGTTTTGTTTTATATAATACATTTTTTATTATTATTTCTAGTTTTAGTTTTAAAAAAGAAAATATCTAAAAAATTTCCCATTCTGTTGTGGCTAAAATTTTCTTGTGGGAAAAACTTACATTCAAAAAAGTTGGAAAATACTCTTCTTTTATTATTTTTCTCAGTTTTCATTAGAGTTTTATAACTTTTGAGAAAAGTGGAAACAAAGAAAATATTGACCATAAAAGCATGCTCCAAAAAATATCTTTAATGATTACTTTGTGCTCCAAAACACACAGAATCTGCTGTGGAAATTTTTTCATGAATGACTAGACTCTCTCAAAACCAGTGCATTACATGGCTGTGTCTCCCACTGTGAACAAAGAAAATACACAGATACACATATAGCTGGAAGTCTCATAGCTAGCTAAGCCCTAAAAAGGGAGGTTGGGACACAAACTGCATTTGAGTGAGGAGCAAATTGCTACCCTAAAGAAACCCTTATATTAAAATATATTCCTTTATGGAGAGGATAGTCAATACCATAAGCCACATCCTGTGGAAATTTACAGCTACAATGCTTTACTATGAATTCTCTATTTACTGGGAATAAGAACCAGAATCCCTGCATGGACTCATCTTATTCTTGTGTTAGGAACAATTCAATATAACAGCCATTGGTAAGCATTAACGCAGAGCTAATCAGTGCAGGGCTAGGTAGAAATGTTTATTATCCCCATACAGTACTGAAGAGAAATTGTGTGTTGATTAGCCATGATGGTGATTCAGCAACAAGGGAAGGACAAGCTGACCACACCCCAGTGTTCAGCAGTTCACTGCATACCCTCGCAGAAACCCAAGAACTTCAGTCAATACACTCAGCAATGAATAGATGAAAATGCCTAGGACAAAAGGAAATGAGAAATTTTCCAGAAAGACAAATAAGAAGTTGGAGAGCTTGGTCATCATTTCTCAGGTGGGAAGTTGCTTTCTTCAAATGGCACCCAGTGTATCTACAACAACCAAAAAATGAGCTCTCTTCTCTTTACCAGAGTCTACTGCAAAAGGCTTATCATGCAAGCCATGTCTAGCACTTGTGACCTCTTCCATACCTTTTGAATTAGCTTTCCAGAAGTAATCTCACTGTCCCTTTAAAGGAGAAATGCCTACAGCATTGATTCCTCAACCTCAGTGTCACTAGTGCTGACAAACAATGTCCTTGGTTTCTACCCCTTAGATGCCAGTAGTATCCCTTCAACTGTAAAAACTGGAATTAGTTCAGACAAATAGTCTTTAGGAAGCAAAGTCACCCCTCCCCTTGAAGCTGAGAATATATATAAAAGAAAAGCCCTAGCCTCTCTCTTGAAAACTGCTTTCCTGCCTATGCACTCTCATCTTTTTCAGATCTTAGGAATGAGCTTTCTAAGCACCATGCAACATAAAATAATATTGACCTCCATGTACACAAAATGTGATGTTTGGCCAATAAGGAACTCCAAATCAAAATTCCCACAAAATTAAAAAAATAGCACATTTGTCAAATATTTGACACAGCTGATCATACTATGTTTGTGAAGAGCTGGGATGTTACAGATTGAGAACCTAATTAACTCAGGCCTATTACCTATTTCTCTGTTTAAGCCAACATCTTTGTGACTGTTCAGTGAAAACCTCAGGAAAATACAGACAGGCTCCTTAGCTTCCACTAACCTGAAGTCTAATAATTTTATCAGGTAATATCTGAGGCCTATAACACAGATTTCTCTGCATTCTTATAACACTCTTAATCCCACAAATATATTTGAAAAATGCATGATTTTTAGCTTTCTTTGTTCTGTTGCCATAAATGCTCCATGAAACTGTTACCATGTTGAAACATGGTATTTGAGGTAACTTGAGTCTACATTCTGGAGTCATGGTCACTAATATTTGACTCTAGAATAATCTCCCTTATTCTCTTTGGGGGAAAAAAGACAAGCTCTCAGTAATTTGATGAAAATTAAAAACAGACTTTATCTGCATTAGTATGCATGGGCAGGAGCTTGAGATTGATTGAGGTCAAGGCAAAGAGGATAATATTTGGAAATCCTCATTTTCTGGCAGCATCCCCAATATTATATTGGGTGAAGCTTCTCCAACATTTATTGTGTTTTTATTTGTTTTTATATGTTATTCTTTCACAATTAATAGTAATAACAAAGTGAACTGAGATTTATATCCTTTAATTCCAAAAATTTTGACATATAAATGTGAAAAAGTCACTGGAATTAAATAATTATAAGCCCATTGTACTCCTTTAATAATTTTTTTATTAGTTCACAATTTCTATAACAAACAATTTTAAGAAAAATCAATTAACAGTTTTTACATCAGGCATTCTATTTCAGTAGCTCATAGTATTTACAATGTTAAAATGACATTTTCTTGCACAACCAATGTCAGCTTCCTATATCTACCTTTTAAAAATAATGCAAAGTTTCTCTGACATCATAAAAACTTAGTCATTCAGGGCATATTTTAGATCATAGTTATAAAGTTTTAAAAATTATGCTGTTCTCACATGAAATACCTTAGAGACATGGGCTCTTTCATTTTATTAAAATGCAAAGCAACTGCCATCTTGCTCTTATGAAAATTCAATTACATTAAAAATCAACTAGAGAATATTGCCTCGAGTTTAAGATGATTCAGCAAGCCACAAATGAATGAAGATTTTTAGGGAAAAAATAGACAAAATAATGATGGTAGCTACTTTTTGGTCTTCAGATTCAAGTTTATAAATCACTCTCATGTATATAATATATTTTTCCACCCAAATTCTGTTTCACTGACTTTTGAGTTTTCAACCCTTACCAATCTATAAATAAAATCAGAAGAGACTATTTAAATGCTGTGTGATTATAAAGTGAATAAGTAAATTTTCTGTTTTATACATTTTACTTGTCTTTGGTCATATGATTCATATGAAGAACTCAAATATGTGGCTGATGTTTCCTGACCTTCCAACATTCTGTACTAATCAGGACCCAGAAAATGAGTGTTTGAGGTCTTATATAAAAGTGGTGATTCAAGATTAAGTTTCTCACTTGAGATTCCCAAACTGTTTAACAAAGGGACAATACCCTTATACAATTAGACCTAGCCACCTAGTCTGCTTGTCTGGACTCCTGCCTACTTTCTTGTCTTGAAAGGTATTTGAAATAACCATAATGATAAGGATATAAACTGTAATGACTAGTCTGTAGGTCATGATATCTGTATACTGCATTCTTACATTCATAAAAGACTTAATCTCAGTATCCTTAAAATTCTCTAATATTCATTGTGATCTGTAAGTTCTGATAAACTTTCAGGTATCTCAATATTACAAGAAAAATCCAAAACCCACATATAACCTCATGTGTTCTTCTGATAAGCTAAATCTGCCAAATGATACTCTATCAGATTAATTTTGAAAGAACATTCACTTATCTACCAAAAGATGAGCCTATCCTTATTTTATATGTATCTAAACTAAATTCCAGAAGCTTAGGAATAAGGAATAGATTCACAAACTCTGGCATATTGAAATAGTACCAAAAATATCCTTTGTAACCCTGCAAAAAAATCTTTTCCATGAGTCAAATAATAACATATATTATATGAAAAAAACTTAATAACTGATTTTCTCTACAAATGTTTCAATTAAGTTGCAACTCAAAAAGGAATTTGATGATAAGTGTCATAAATAATAACCTAGCTTATTGAAATGTTAGAAAGAGAATATGAATCCAGGTCACCTTGAAAAGAGACCTAAACAAATATAGATAGTGAGGAAAAAATCAATTATTTCAAAGTAGAACTAATTGCAAGAAACGAGTAGACTCAAGTGAGACATTGATCTCATATTTTTAGTGTACATGTAAGATAAATAAATGAAGTCCTGTCAATTAAATATGCAATATCCCAAGTAGTACACATAATTATATGATACAAATAGCAGATGTGGCCTCCCATCAAGAAAACAAAAGCAACAACAACAAAAAAAAAAACAGAAAGTATGACAATCAGGCCACATATCCAATCTCTAATTTTGTCCTTTTTTGGCATATCTAAAATTTTCATTTAAAAGTATCATATATGAGCATTATTTAGATAGAAAAATATATATTTACTTTCAACTCTTTTAAAACAAAGAACAATAAAAAAAATTCTAACTTACAGGATCACGTGGTCACAGAGAACATCTTTAATCTTTGACAAAGAAGTTCATAGGATGAGGGTGAAGGATAAGTATATATATATACATTAGATTATAATGCAATCTCCCTTTTGAATCATCATCCCATCCTATCATAAAAGAAAGAAATTTTGCTTTCTCTCTGGAGTAGTTCCTCTGCCTAGTCATCCACAAAGAATGAGGGGGTTCAATCAGAAGCCCCTGGAGAAAACCTGAGGATTTTTCTTCCTAGTCATATGGTGCTTCTCTTTTATACTTGGGTACATTTTCAGCTCCAGTATAGGGTTAAATAACATTTTACAGAACTATCAAGTAAATGTCTATGCTAGACAGGATTTTCTACATCCTCAAAACCAACAGTGCATATATATATATGAAAGGTATATGAAAGGAGATTTGTTAGTTGGCTTACATGATAGGAACTGGGCCATGTGAATATGAGATATGCAGAGAATATCATGACTGCCAAATCCAAGAAAATGGAGGCTGCAACAGACCCAATCTGATGCTGAAGGCCTGGAAAAGTACCTGAAAACTCACTGCCATTGAGTCCATGATGAAAGTCTGAAGAAGCTGAAGTTTGATGTCTGCATTCATACATATGCACCCTCAGAAAGAAAAGGATTTGCATGCCCATACATACTGCCTCTGTCCGACTTGCTTTCATCCAGACTGCCATTCAGGGCAGGTCTTTCCTCCCAGTCACTGTCCTACATATCATATCATATCACTCCTCCACAGAAACACCTCCAAAGACACACAATGATGGGTTTCACCATTCTCTGACTTTTCTAATCTATTCAAATGAGCAACCAAAACTAGCCATCACAGCATCCTAAAGATCACTGAATATTTGGGTAGTAGACATGACCCATATAAGTTATATGCCTATACAAACAGTGAAGTTCGCAGCTATGTATTATCAATATGCAGACCAAAAATTGCAACATTAATTAACTGGCTTAATTGAACTACACAAACTCACTAGAAAATAGCTTCCCAGGCTTTTGGAAGAAACCTTCCATATGGGAATTTTTATTCCCTAATCCCTTTCCAAACTGATGCTTTTTGTTTCATGAGCTGTGAGATAGGACACAGGGCCTCCCACATGTTAACCATGTGTTAACTTGTGAGCTATACTTCCAAGAGCCTTTAGCAGCAATCTGATTCCCTCTTCCATGGAGAACTCAGTTTCCCTACATCCTATCACCACTTTCAGTGAAGACAGACCTCTGCTATGTGAGAAAGACCTCTACCAATACTCTCATTTCTTCTTACATATTGCAAGCTCTGCTGCCTCACCTCTGGTAGAATGGTTATAGAGCCTAGCCAAGAAAATAAAAGACCTGTATGATGAAAACTTCAAAATACTGAAGAAAGTAATTAATAAAGGACACAAGAAGGTGGGAAGACCGCCCATCCTTGTGGATCGGTAGGACTGATATTATGCAAATGACCATCCTACTAAATGAAATATACATATGTAATACAATTCAAAAAAATCCAATGCAATTCTTCACAAAACATTGGAAAAACAAAAGGTCCCATGTACTCAAAACAATCCTAGGCAATAAAGACAATGTTGAAGATATCACCATAACTAACTTCAAGCTATTCTATAGAGCCATAATAATAAAAATAACATTATTTTGGCACAAAAGCAAGCACGTATATCAGTGCATTTGAACTGAGAACTCAAATATAAGCTCATATCATACCTACAGTCATTTGATTTTTTTGCCACAGTGCCAAACACATACATTAGAGAAAAGACAAGCAGCATCTTCAACAAACGATGTTGGGAAGATTGGATATCTACATGTAGAGGAGTGAAAGTTGACCTTTATCTCTCACTCTGAACAAAAAATCAATTGCAAGTAGATCAAATACCTCATTATTAAACCTGAAATTCTGAAACTTCTAGAAGAAAGAACAGAGAACACACTTGAAGTGACAGGATTAGTAAAGGATTTTCAGAGAATGTTATAGAAGTTGTGGGGGCATGAGATTTTAAGAGCCCAAGGGTACAGAAACTGACTGTCAGTATCTTCTGGAAATGACAGGATTGCTCCAGACACAAGCTTACCTCAGATATATACATACATATATATATATATATATATATATATATATATATATATATATCCACAATATATTTAATCTATAATATTTAATGCATAATATTTAATCTATCAACATTTTACCATGGATAGGGAAAAATAATGACATTCCAGAGAGACTATTGATGGTAACTGCTGGAAGTAGGGGAAAGAGAGCTACTTTTTACAATGCAATACCCACTAATATGCCCAGACACATGCCATTAAAGGTAACCCAGTGAAATTCAGTGACCACATGAAGAAAGACATGAAATTAGGAGAGAAACTAGAAAGGAAGTTTTGCAGTATTAGAGGAGGGAGGATAGGATTGGATAATAAGGGATGAAGATGAGAAAACTTCATTGTATTCATGTGTGACACTCCAAATGCATAAAAAAAAATTAGAACATGTTTATGGAAGTTTTTCTTGGTCCAGGCTTCTGCTGGATGAGAGGGGGAAACCATGGACTGTGCACTCATGAGCATCAGCAGCTGCAGAAACTCTATATAAATCAAATCACTCTCCTCCAGAATCATCTACAGGAGCATGATCCCAGACAAAGTAGTTTATCCTTTGTCATCAGTAAGAACTTGCCTTCTATGCAAACCTTCCTAGTTTATTTCCACTGCAAAGTTTTCTCCGCTCACACAAAGGAACATGGCTCTGCCTGAGCTATTTAATCATAGATAGTGTGGTAGCCAAACAGCTGCTCTCAGACACTCTGTGCTTTTCCTGGTGATGGAAAAGATTGGTTCATAATGCCATGTATAGGGAATCTCTTTTATACTTCCCTTTTCTGAGGCAGATGATTGTGGTCTTAGAAATCATAAAAAATACTCAGAATTTCTTGGCCCTGCATATTTTGACAGATGCAGTTCTTGTCTGACCATCACGTTACTAGTTAAATTACTAGATGCTGTGGTCATTAACACAATGCATCTTCAGAGGACAGAAGGAATAGGACAAATGCTGATAGTTCCATTTTAATGCCAGCCAATATGTTCATTATTTGTTTGACAAATAAGTAATGGTCACCAACTACATGTGAAAAGGCAGGTCATAAGGAAGAAAAGCAAACTCATGGAGACAGGAACTGCTGAGTCTCTGGTCCCTGATGTCTTTTGTCTTTTGTCACCACACCTTGCTTTCTGCTCTTGCCTTGTCTGCTTTATTGCTCCCCTAAGTGAGAAGCTAACCACAGGAGCTTGAGTCAGCACAAGGCAAGTGATTGCTGGGAGCATTTCTTCCTGCAGACAGATGCTGCAGGCAGGAGCTTAGGGAGCAGACGCTTCTCCCTTCCTTCATTCTCCCTGCATTCACCATCCACCATTCTAAATTGTTCTGAGGAGTGCTGTGGCGTTGGTTTCCAGACAAGCATCTACCTCAGACACAAACAAACCAGGGCTGAATTTCCCCTGTGGCTGTGTGGAGTGGGAAAGGCTGTCCGCAGCTCTTCTGTCTGACAGTTTGGGAAACCACATCAAATCTCCCCCACCCCCAACCTCTCTATCCTTAAGCTCATGAAAAGAGTAGCAGCCACATACCAGGAGGGAGTACACCTGGCAAAGTTCCTGGGAGAGGTTACAAAGGGTTTCTCACTGAAAGCTTTCCTCAACATAAAAAATAACAGCCCTTTGGAGCAGGGAGGCTAAGGGATCTAATAACGAGGGAAGGTTTCTTTCTGTCATCAAAATAATTGCTTCTGTTGCTCTGGGTATAGAACTGGTGACCTGGTCCAGCTCTCTGCCTGCCACTTGACAAAGGGTGGCTAAGCAGCAAGCTGCACAGGAGCAGAGCGGGAAGAGCCAGGGTTCCAGGGGGTGGCATCTAACTTGGCAAAGCAAAAATGCCTCCAAAAGGCAAATACCATTCTCTGCTCCCCAGACAATTAGACACTGCCCTCAAGTGCTTCTGAAACACCCCCAAAGGATCTGCATAAGGTGTAGATTTTACTCAGCACAGCATGAGAAAATATGCTCTTCCCACCTGAGGGAATGGCTTGTTAGCAAAATGATATATATCTCCAGCAAGAAAAATCACACTTCTGCCTTTTGCATTTCCTCCGGCTGAGGCCTCATAGTTTTCTTCTTTGCATATGTTTTCTCCATCATTTTCCTCCCTCAGCATGCTGTCTATTTGCTCACTAAATGGAGTATTTTGTGTATCTCCACCTTGAGATGAAAAAAGAAGTTGATTCGGAAACTGGTTGGAAATCCTACATTTCACATTCAAACTATACCTAGTTTTAGTTTTGTCCTCACTCCAGTGTCAAGCAATAGAGGAGGGGAGACACTGAGGGACAGTGTTGGGAAAGATAGGAGGATGTCACAGGGATGGAAATTCTTCCTTTGTGAACAGCCCAGTGTCTTCGAGTAGGAAAGACAAAGGTCAGGAACGACAGCTCCCGTTTCCTTAAATGTTCTGCATCGCCAACCCCCAACCAGAACGAAGTCAGAGAAAACTACAATGTCAAGCATAAACTTCAGGTCAAGACTTCATTGAAAAGAAATACAATTTTATTTTCCTAAAACAAAGCTCAATTTCTATTTTGTCCCCCAGTCTACTGAGTGAAAATAAAAACTTTAATCAGTCAGTCTTCTCCCCATTCCAAGGTTGCACATAAGCTCCACAGTGCTATGCATTTGTATGTGACCTGGGAGGACATGTATGTAGCATCAGGTGAGAGCTACTATTACCATCCACCAAATAGATGTTACCCCCACTTCTTGATGGCAGGTGCCCTTTATCCGTACTTCTGTGTTCTTATTTCACAATGAGCATTCCCACAATAATGTGACAGTGGAGATTATGCCACCTACCAGTCACCCATTTAGTAATCAGAATTGTTCTTTTGAAATGTGACATTGGAGGAGTGAATTGTCTCCATCAGATTTAAGCCTCTGCCCTAACGAATCATGAACTCAATCTCTCTGCCATTTTGCTGACTCTTCCTACCTCTCTTCTGATCCTGTCTTCCAAATAAAAGGAGATTCTTCCCATATGATGCCCAGGAAAGCCTACTGTGAACTCTTTTTCTAGAGTTCATCCACATCATATCTTTTTTTTTTTTTTTTTTGGCAAAGACTGAGGCAAGACTTTAAGTTTAAAACCCAGAGAAAAACTTGAGTTGATATTTTTCTTTTGCAAAGACAATATCTCTTTTCCAAGAGAGCAATAAACTTGGAATGGAGTATTAAATAAAAGTACAAGAAAAAAATCACACATACATATGTGTATGTATCAAATATAAATATATAACTATGACATTGTATTAATATATAATATATGCACATAAAATTCCTATTTTTATACCATCATTACATTCTGACAAAAACCTAAACCACCAAACAGGAAAACCTATAGCTACTTTTTTCCTTTCTTTCTTCCACAGCCATGGTCAAGATGAGTAGATGATTTAAAATAAGGAAAACTTACCTGAGTTGTTCTTGTTCCTTGAGACAAAAAAAAATATTGGGCATTTCATGAAAAGCCTTTAAAAAAAAAAAAAAAAAAAAAAAAAAAAAAAAAAAAAAAGGTCTGATTACAGTTCCATGCCTGAGGTAAGATGTAGAGAATTCAATCTATAGCTTGGAAAACTGTCTTTAAAAAAATGGGATAACAGTTGAATCAAGATTTCCAAATGCCAATTCACAAACAGCCTACTGCTTGTGGGTATTTATGTCACTCTGAACAGGGCAAATAAGAGCTTTTCAAAACTGGGCAATGTCTTATTTAAAGCTAATATTCCAAGGAATCATCACTCCCATTTCACCTTGTAGCCACTGCATGTGCTAAGAATCCAACCATCATTTTTATGCCTCAGAGCCAGTTTCTGTTATTGTAGATGCCTCTGTGACTCAAGAACCGAGCTCAGGTCTATCAGTCAATTACGTTCTTAACACTCATGCTTGCTTCTCTGACAAAACTTAGTGAACAATAATGCTTATGAAATACCAATCTCCCCAGAGTGAGTGCAAGTGCCCACAGGGACATATTAAGTCTGTGGTGTTCACCACTGAGGATCTGAGCAGGTGGTATATACAAGGGATGAGTAAACATGTCCAGTGAATGAATGGCCCTAAAAGCAGGTACTCATTGACATTAAGGATTCTGTTTCCCTAGAAATTCCACTCTGTGAGTCTCCACCTTATCCTCAGCTGCAGTTTGAATAAGGAAGATCCCCCAATAGGAAATGTGAATGTGTGTGTGGGAGATGTGACTCCCAGCTAGTGAAGTTATACTGAGTGATGGTTTGACATGTGGGAGATGGGATGTAGCTGGTGGAAGGAGGGCCTGAGGATAACTTTGAAGATTACTCTTGACCTCTTGTCCTTCTTTCTTTATATCCTGCCCTATCATAAGGTGAGAATCTTCTGTCATATGCACCTTCTGCCATAGTGTTCTACCTCACCACAGGCCAAGAAATCACCTGAGCCAAGACCCTGAGTGGAAGCCATTGAAGCTGTGAGAAAAATTAAATCTTTAGTCCTTTAAATTGTTCTTTCAGATATTTTTGTCATAGCTACACAGAAGCAATTAATAACCCTCCTAAGCCACAAAGCACAGGGTCCTCACTCCATCCTGACAAGATCACTCCAGTGTTCACAGCGTGGCGATGTCCTCTCTTATTTCCATAACCATCTTAGTGCTTACACTTGCATTTGGGAAATGCTCATGGGTTTGAGTAATGCACTATGTGCGGTACTTCAAATCTACTGTTTTAAGGCATCTCACTTTATTTGTTAATATTAATAATATATTCATGACTTACCTCACAGTTCGAAATGACTCATAAATTGATGATGGATACTTTAGATTTGTACTCTCAAACTTTACAGTGCATAAAGTTCTATTAATATCATTAAAGTGCAGATTCTAGAGCAGTAAAGTATGAGGCTGACATCCAAGATCTTAAATACACACTCCCAGTACATGGTCTTGTTCTGGTCTGTGCCCCACAGGTTGAGTAGGAAGTTACAGATGAGAGTTCATCAAATCAATTGGAATGAAGTCTACAACAAGCATACTCTAACAAAATGTTCACATCTTCCCTAAACATATTTTTCTTCTTCACATTTCTAAAATTTATCCTCTATTCACATTTCATAGAAATCTCACGATGTAGGCTTTATATCATTGATATTTTAAACAATAAAGATAACATAAAGTAAAACAATTTTATTGCTCCAGCAAAGCTGCAACGAGCTCTATATAGTTCCTAAAACAGATCAAGACTTTCTCTGGGCTTATATACTGAAGTTGAAGCCCATCCTTTATAGGAATTTGACATTTCCAACTTTACACACTATGTGTTCAAGCAGCTCTGCTCAGAAGTTTACCCAAGGTGAGTACATGTTGGATTCTGTTTGTTCATAAGTTCCTACATGAGAAAAAGTACATGAAACCCAGAAAGAGTGCCTTTGTTTGTGGAAAAGAGAATTTAGAATCTCAAAATTTTAACTTCTGTTATTTGTTTCATGAAGATAAAAAATAAATGTTAAAGAAATATAGTAGGGCTGATAAATTTGAAATTGTTATAGCATCACTTTCTGTACCTTCTGTAAGACTGAAATAATCCAGAATGCCAAAAAAGAATTAAAACCATCCATTACTTTAAAATAAAGGAAGTTCTCTTGTTCATTTGTTTCATTTTGTTTTGGATTTGCTCATTTTTAAAAATTTCCTTATTGAATGGCTCAGAAGAAGGAAGGAAGGAAGGAAGGAAGGAAGGAAGGAAGGAAGGAAGGAAGGAAGGAAGGAAGGAAGGAAGAAGGAAGGAAGGAAGGAAGGAAATAAAAGGGAAATAGGAAATTCTATCAGCAAATTTATTTTTCAGATTTCATTTGATATTTTCAATGAAATTATCATGTATTTTAGATGTTCCTTTCTCTCTCAATTCTCTCATTCTCCATTTTAGAATTAAAGAAAAAATAATCAAGAGAAATCAGAGGGATGGATCATTTCACAGACTGCTTTAATCTGGCTTTTCTCCCAGAAGGAAATGAGACTGAACCCAGGGGAGCAAGGTGTCTCCAAGCAGACAGCCAGCTCCTTGCCCAATCTCACCAGAAAGCTCTCATCATGGTGTCACTGCCCCTCCCTGGGTCCTTCTGGGAAAACTGATTTAATTCTATGAAATCATGAAGCTCACCACCAATGGATTCACCTTTCCTATTCTCGAATATTTCTCCTTTTTTCTCTCCTGTCCTTTATTTACAATGCTATTTTAAACATTTTCAAAACATTGGAATATAAAATTTGTTCTAGAATAAATTATTCCAAAGAAATGAGCCACAAAAGGTTGTACTGATTACTTCTGCACTGTACAAAAAATAGGAAAATAAAGAGGAACTGAAATAAAGAGTTTATTGAAGTTACTCTGCATGATGCTGGGAAATTCACAATCGAAGGGTTTAAGAGAATAAAGGGTTTTATTTTGGCATGTAATTCTTTGTTACAGTTCCTTGCCCAGCTTGACAGGAGAGCTCATACTAACATCATGAGCTGATGGATCTGGCTACAACATGTCCATAGGACTGCTGAGAAAGGGACAGTCCTCATTTGCTAGACCAGTGTATCTGGTCAAGTATACAGAAGAATGTCAACCTCCTTAACCAGCTCCCTCCATCTTACTCACTTGCCAAGAGACTAGTTCCACCCACCATGAACTAGACCTTCATCATTAGACAATCCATTGCAGGCTTGCTGGGGCCTAACCCAACCAATCACTCATTCTTTACAGATGTGCTCAGATCTTGAACCCTCAACAGTCAAGTTGACACCTGTAACTAACTATGACAGAACTATTTAAAAACAGTGAGTCATTTTCCATCATCCACAGCTTCCCCTTCATTGATATCTGACGCTACTTTCTGGTAATCTGCTAACAGTGTACTCAACAAAGACGGAACTGGAAGCACATGGGAATTTTTCAGCTAAATTCACAGTTATCACTTCCCAAGGTGTCTATTTAACTTGAAATTTTGAGTATAGGATTCCAGGAGTTAGAAACTGAAAGATGCCTCAGTTTAAAGAGTTAGAGGTCGACACATTGGGATTTTTTTCTCCTACATTTTATTTTTTCCTAATCATATGAGCTCAATAGGTATCCCAGTCCTCTCCTTCCCCCACCCCTCCCCAGCTGTCCCCCTCTGCACTCTTCCCCTTCCCCCTTCTTTTCACCTCCCTCACTCTCTCTCTCCCAGTGCGTCCCCTTTCCTCCCTCCCATCCCCTGGAGCATCCTTTTGTGTGAATGGGCTTCAAACCTCACCCTAGTGAGGGTTCAAGACTCAGTGGCATAGCCTGGAGCCCCTTCTTGGGCTCCCCATTAGCATGGGAACTCTATTATGACTGTTTAATCCTGTGCCTCTAAGGATGTTACTGCCTGGAGCCTTCTCCCCTCCGATCCATGCTAGACTTTGGGGGGTCATTGACATGTCAGCCATTGACATATTGGAATTTTGGACACACAAGGTTCTGATGAGCCAAAGAAGTCATCAGGAAGTAAAACTGGTACTCACCAAACCATAATAAATTTTTATACAAAAATAATTCCAAAAGTCATTTATTGATAATTAAGTGTTTGCTTTCCATTTAATCACAAACTTCTGGCAACAGTTCCTTCTCAGATGCACATCAATTTGTTTATACAATGGCTGAAACTTTCAGAGGCTTTTCACGGAGTTTCTTATTTATGTCCATCCTTTTCTGTCTATTCATGTTTCTGTGTAAAATTATTTTGGTTCAAAATATTTTCTTACAAAACAACTTCATGTGGCCCATGATTCTCCAGCAGCTATGAAAAGTAAGCGTTCTGTTGCAATCTTGCATTCCTTTTCTTTTCAGACAATGCCTAGAAAACCCCCAAATTGTGTTTCTTAATCTTAATAGATCAAAGTTTCTGTTTCCATGAAAAATTCATAAATGTAGACTGAGTTATGGTATTAATATAGTATACTTGAGAAAATATATTAAGTTGCATTGAATCATGAGTTTCCCTAGTAAAGAAACTAAACGACATGAGGCTTGCCACCCCCTTTGCAACTTGCTTCAACAGCTATTTAAACCTTTCCTTCCTCTGTAGATTTCTGATTCCTCATAGCTCTCAGTGTCTGTAATTGATCCCATATAATCTGGTATCACTTATACAATATGTTCTGTTCATTTTGAGATAAAGTATATACCTTTTCCCTTCAAATGTTTGACTGCTGAATATGATATTTTAAAATTTTTTAATCGTGTGTGTGTGTGTGTGTATCAGAAAGCACTGTGTGCCTGTGGAAATCCAAGGGTGACTTGGAGAATCATCCTGGATCTTTCTACCTTCTTTTTTTCTTTGCTCTGAAATTTCCCAGACTCCACCTTCTAGGACCGAAGTACAGGCCTTCACCATTTCCATCAGACCGTTTTTACATGGGATCCAGGCTCTGAACTCAGTCTTTCTGCTTTCAAGGCAGAGGTTTAACTCTTGAGCTATCTCTCCAGCCCTGAATTTGGTATTTAAAATATGCTATGTATTAATCATTCAAAATAAGAAAATATTGTGAACGTTTAGTTCCTCTGATCATGCTTACATTCACTTTTCTGTGCATTTATTTTTTATATCTTCCAATGCAAAACAAATGTGAAACCATGAGAATGTAATAGGTAGGTTAAGGAGACATGAATTCAAATCCAAATTGTACCACATTTTACAATCTTAGTCAAGGTATCTCCCCTTTCCAAGTTTCATCTCTGCAGTTAACTTGACTAAATAAGACAGTCTAGGAAGATCTGCCTCAACTAGAAATAGCTTACATGTTCACTATCAGATGTCTTCCTGACTGCTATGGTTTGAATGGGTCCCTCATATAGCCATGAACTGAAAAGTAAAATCCCGACATTACTTGTTAATAGTATTTGGAAATGAGATATTGGAAGGAAGTTAGGAAGATAATATCAGGAGAGTACAACCTCCAAGACAGGTTTCATGAGCAGAGGAAGAGAGCCCTAAGCTAGCATGCCTGCTATGCTTCATATCCTATGTGAAACCTTCTATCAAGGGTGATGATAACTAGACAAATATATTCTATCTAAATATATAGTACATTAACAATAAATACATTATTAAAAGTTTATACAGGGTTACCCAGTTCAGTAGGATGGTCTTTGCAGAGTGCTGATGTTAATATCAGCATTAATTATTGACAATTGTTATAATGATTGCATGCTAACTTTAAAATTTAAGGTATATAACTACATCATTAAAGCTAAATAAACATTTTAATTATAACATTTTAATTAAATAAATAACTTGCATTTATGGCTTTATCTATTAGATATGGTGATCTGGTGAACTTTTTGGTTCTACTCATTTCTGATAACAAGATGCCAGAGAGTTCTGATCACCCCCAAAGCCTCTGAGGCTCATCCCACTTTTCCATTTCCATAGCCTTATCCTAGCAAAATCCCCCTGAATGAGGCATCAGGTACTCAGTGAATGATGTCTTTCTTCATTTAAAAATTCACATTCTCTATCCCTTTCCTGAATTGGTTTCCTAAAACACTAAATTTACAAACAAACCTCTTATAGAAAAAGGTTGATTCACCAAGCTGTCTGAATACCTCATACCTAACTCCCAGCTATAAATGTCCAATAGCCTGATACAGCCCTTCAAATAGACCCCACTACTTATTGGTCATCTACTGAAAACTCTTGTCTACTGCACCTGAGTTTTCTGTTTTCTCTACTTGGTAAGTTCTCTCAACAAAATTCATCTGTAGCCAGTTTACCATGATGGCACTATTCACTCTAGTCTCATATTAAATGAGTGTCAGGTCACAGTTAGTCTCCTAGCTCTGAGTCCCTCAAGGTCTTTGTTGACACCTCTTCAAAGGCATTCACATGATGCACTGTGATGAAACTGACTGAATGCATCTTCTGTGACTCATCAGAGCTAAAAGCACCTCTGGGGCAGGATTCACATGTTTAACCCACGGTACAATTTGCTCAGCAATGTTTAAGTAAGTGGAATGTAATTTAAGGGTTTTAGTAACTTTCATGGTGGAAGGTCTTCTCCATGACACAGTGATTTATCCAGACAAGATATCCAGTTAAAATGATTTCTAAGCAACTAGCATCTCTGTCACCAATCTACTTTCAGTTATTTGTGACAACACAGAATGAGAGAACTCCACAGAGCACTTGTTTTTCTTCTTGATTTTTCAGTTAAGTAATAAGTTGAGAATGACCAGTAGAGATCATGATTGGCAGGACCATGTCAATACATCTCAGCATTTACTGGCTTACTAGACCAGATTATGGTTCACCTCAAGAAATCACTCATTTGATAAGCATGGAAATCAGATTGATAAGCATGGAAAACACTTATGAGTTCTCCAAGAAGAAACATCCAGAATAACAGCTAACTCCAAAGACAGTATGGTGAGATCATCACATAGAGCCAGAGGAATTGTCTGTTTGTACATGTTATACTTTCAATGGGACTTGAACTCTGAAAGCCTCAAAGCCATAATCTGCATATTTCTTTAAATATCTAGTTCAATGGCTGGGAATATATAAGAGCACAAAAGAATTTTTGTGCAAAGAAATCATAGCTTTTTTCTGCTAGTGATGATGATCTGAAATTACCCAGGAAACCTCATGTCATGGGAACAAAGCAGGTACTTTAAATATTATCCTTAGAAAACAAGTGAGAATAAATGTTCAAAAATTTATCAATCTCAAAACATACAGATACTTGGTGAAATATTACCTTGGATATATCTGTGAGAGTGTTTTTGGATGACATTAACATTTCAATTTATAAGCCAAGTTAGGAAGATTGTTCTCCCAATGTGAATAGGTCTCCTTATCACTTAAAGGAATGAATGAAACAAAAAGGCTTCTCCTCCTATAAATGAGAGAGAATTTGTTTCTTGCATAACTGTTTTCATTCTTTGATAATTTCATACAAGTGTATAGTGAGTTTGGGACTTTTCACCTTCATTACTCATCATACTCTCTTTTTCCCACTTAAACCCTACTCAACAAGCTCTCTGCTACTTTGTCTTTTTTTTTTTTTTGAACCACTGAGTTTCATTACCATTGCTTGCATGAGCCTGAGTGTGAAATTCTTAACTTGAACACATATAATACATCATCCAATGCACTCCTGCAAATCACTTTTTTCTAATTTCAAACTCAAACTGAAACTTTTGTTCCTTCTGGGACCGGAGTCAGGAATCCAGAACATGCACTTTCTGGTCCTTAGGTCATGGACTGCAACCATAGCAGCCACATACTCAGTTTTCCTATGCAACTGGCTGAGTCATCCTGCAGCTCTTAGGGAATGCCAGCCTCTGTAATAAAGCAGTCAATTCCTCACAGTAAATCCCTTTAGAAATAGAAATACAGATATGTGGATTTCTGTTCAATTGATTGTTTCTCTGGAGAATTTTAATGATTCTATTCCATTAAATTCTCAAACCTTAAAGAAAATTGCAAGTTTTATTCCACTTTTTTCAAGGGATAAAAGAAGTTTATTGGATGTTACATGCAATTGGGCTAATTCCTCTTTTTAATTTATTCTATTATCAAATAAAATTAGCAAGCACAATCAGTAAATAGTCCTCTCCCTTTCTTTTCCCTCTCCCTAACTCCTTCCCTTCCTTCCCTCCCTCCTTTTTTGCCTCCCCTCCTTTGGTGGATCCAACTGGTTTCCTCCCATCCTCCTGTTGATCAACTATTATGGGTCTCTGTTTCCCCCTGGATCATATGTGCTAGTGGGGATTCACTAGTCTGCTTCTGTGGCTGACTAATTCTTGAAAAAGGAAGAAAGAGCAGCATCTAAGGGACTTGTAGAGCAGGGTGAAGGACAAAGGGGAGTGAATAACCCTGCCCAGCCATTTCCCCCTCACCCTCAACCCTCACTCTTGTGAACATGAGTTCTTAAATGACTAAAGATCAAGGATCATGTATGCCCAGCTTTTGCAAATGCTAATGGCCATTAAAGGTAGAGACCACAAGCAGGAGTTCTGTTCTGAACATGGAGGATGGAGCCTTTTCTTAATGATAAAGGACAATGCATTTTTTTTACTGCTTCCTGTTGGATGGGGTCAACCTGGGAAAGGTTACAGGTCTGGAGTGACAGAGTCCCGTTCCTGTGTCCCATCCTCAAGACAAGAACCACAGGACTTATTCAGATAATAAAAATGAATCAAGTTAAGAAACCTGCCTAAGTTTATGTTATTTACAATTGCTAAGAAGTAATTCAGACCAAATTTGACTTCAAAAGCCAAATTCTTAAATACCATCTCTATATTCCAAAATGCTGCTATATATATGCAACAAATACTATTAATCATGGATTAAACATTTACAGAAATGTGATAGGTATCAAAATCAAAATGTGGTTAAGCAACTTATCTTAGTCCACTTCCTTTTGCTATAATAAAATAATTGAAATTGGTCACTTTAGAAAGCAAAGCAGTTCACTTGGTTCACAATTCTAGTGTAGGGCCAACTAATGTCTTAAGGAAAGTCTCTGGATACATCACAACATGACAGAGAAATAGGAATACAAACAAAAAACCAATCACCAAAGTGGGATTCAGAAGAGGTGTCAGGAGTCCCTTTCAACAACCTAGTCTTATAGGAATTAAACTAGCCCAATGAGAACTACAAGAAATCTGAGATTAACAGATCCAGTGATTTAATTACCTTCTATTAGGCTCCACCTTTTAGAGTTTGGTTAACACACTTGCAATACCCTGTGAGAATCACATTAGAGTCTTAACCAAACAATAGCAGCACAAAAGAAGAAATAAAGGACAAAGGATTCTCAAGGCACTGAGAGGTAAGCCAAGTAGTGAGTTAAGGGGCACAAAGAAAGGGAAAAAGCATTGTGGTGGAAGTCTGAAATCTAGGCAGAGTTCATGCCTGACAGAGTGGGAATTCCCAAGGAACCAGTGGAATGTCTTCTGTAAAATAGACAGTTGGATGGGGGAGAGGTCATACAGAAGGTAAAGGATTCACACTGCAAAGGAAACACTAAATTGGGTAGGTGAATGAAGAATTCCTGTATTGAGAAAGCAGGAAACTATAGACTTCTTGAGGTGGAAAAAAATTAGAAGCAGATAAGAAAATGTAATTTTATATAAAAGAGGCAGGGACAATCAACGATGTTTGCAATGACAATTTATTTCATTGTAAGAACCACTTATTCTATGGGATGTATAATATCACATTGTAGATCTTAAACATTTGCAATGAAATTTATTTTTAAAAAGTGATGCAGGAATCCCGATATTCTGTCTGCTGGTCAGTGGTCTATAGCTAATCCTAGTCATAGAATCTTGAGAGAAAACAGCCAGCTTGCTAGGGTACAGTGTTGCTAAGCTAGCAGGTTGAGAAAATTACATGCATTTTTAATTTACACTACTTTCAACTTACAATGTGTTTTTTAAAAACCTATTGTAAGTTAAGAACCATCTCTAAAATTGAAACAATCTCCATGGATATGACATATTTAAACAATTTATCTCTAATTTCAATTGAAAATAGCCGAGGAAAAAACTAGTTTGATGGCATTTCTTCATTCAAGAGACTACAATTTTTTTCTAAATATGGAAAACAGCTACTTGAGAAGAATTTAATCTACATTATGGACTGAGAGATACGTTTTCACTATTTGTTCATCAAATGCAGCTAACATCCATTTGCCAAACAATTTGAGTCTCATTGTGAACTGGCTCATCCTTATAACTTTCTTTCTGGGTAATTGTTTTTGTCTGCTTCCTCCTTCCATGATGATCTGTGTCCTCAAATGACCCATGCTGGAGTACTGAATTTCATCAGAACTGTTTTGCTTATTGCAAAAGGTTTCTTGTTTTCTTTCTCATTATTCAGTGTGCCTTAAGTTGTTGGTTCTTCATCTTCATAATTCTACCTGTGTTGGATACATGCAAGCACCTTCCCTCTGGTGCTTATTTCCTATGCTACTGCATGTTCTGATATCTACTGCTCAAAGCTTGAGTGAGGTATGAGTCCTAATCCCTACATTTGGATAAAAAAAATCCCTGCTTGGATGGATGCCACTTACAAACTCCTCATTCATCACCATCTGTTAGCATGGGGAATTTTTAAATCCTCTTCGCTTCCAGAACCTCTGATTAAATATTGCTCTTGGTTAATTTCCTGAAGTTTTGCTACTCAACAGTTCAGGACAGGACTTTTAATTGTTCATCTTTTCCTATTTTGGTACTAGTTTGATATATGTATATAATGAATTTTTATCACTTTCTTCCACTTGACCTGATCCCCCTCCCATCCTTCTCCCATTGAAAACCCTCTTCTTTGACTCCCTCCTCCTTTCATGTCTTTCTGTATGTAAGGTTCACTGAACTTCACCTGAATTACCTGTACTGGCACATGCTTGAGCACTTTGCTGGAGCATGAATGATATATGAGTGGACATATCACTGAAGATAGTACTTCCCCTTCCCACAATCACCATTAATACCCCCTGGTCCCTCTGGGAGGGGTGGTACCTCATGTAGTCTTTTCCATCCATGATAGAATATATTGAGAGGCAGCATTTTATGCAAGATTTATGAAAGCAAGCATAGCTTCATGAGAACAGTATCCCTGAAATGCCCAGAAGGTACTATTTGGAAGTATCCCTCTCTCCCTCTGTCTTTATATTCATACCACCACCTCTTCCACAATGCTACTTGAACCTTGGGATGGGGGAGTCATAATATGGATGTTCTATTTAAGATCAAGCTTTGTGCCAGTTGTGGCCCTGAGTAAATAAAATTTAACATTTTATGTTTTAAAAGGAAGCTTATCAGCTGAAGACAGCACTGCACTGACCTATAGATATGATGATAAGTACTTAAAAGGTAGTTTGACATGTCCACATAGCACAATGATAGCACTTTGTTCTCTTCTCTCCTTCCCATACTCCAGGTCCTATGACCTTCCCACCCTCAGGTTCTTACCTGAGTTTACAGTATCAGGGACATGTACATTCAGAAAGCAGTTCATTAGTCCCATAGCATTCATAACACTATTACACCAATAGTCATGTTTTGCCAGGGTAGTTGTTATTGTGCTTCTCAGAATTCACATCTGGGTAATACTGTTCATGACCTTTCTCTCCCAGCAGCCTTGATATCAGTGTTAGGTCTCATGCAAGCTTCCTAAGAAGGAGGACACTTCCAGATGTACCTGGCTTCTTTCTCCCTGTCTTGTGAACATTTTGTGTGATGTCTTCAGCAAAATGGCTTATCATCAGGTTCTGGAGGGCAACAAAAAGAAATGGCAAAAATCTACATTTTTTGAGAGGCTTTGGGACTTCTCTGAACAATCACTCATTAGAAGGTATCAAATTCCTGCTACTGGAGGTTTGATTAATCAGCTGTTATCTGGGAGGAACATTTCAGTGGAGTGTCTGTTACTGTTACTTCCTCTCTATACACCACCATGTAGGACACCTCCATCCTTATTTTTTATTGTAATATTCTTAAATAAGGCAATAGGTTATTAGGCTTCTATATAACTTTATCACACAGCATTAATATTATTTATCACTCTTCCACCCCTCCTCAATCTTATACTCCCTTTTCTCTCCTCCCTTACATCCTTTCCTTCATGATCTTCCCATGAGTCCCCCAATACTTCTACATTCTTCTATCGTCCCTCCCTTAAAGCCTACCCCTGGGCTGGAGAGATAGGCTCAAGGGTTAAGACTGGTCTTGCAACAGAAGAACCTGAGTCCAGATTCCACGTCCAACATTAAAAACTGCCAGGCAGAATGACTTACGCAGTAAAAAACACATTATTGACCCCTCAAAGTCTAGCATGGACTAAAGGCACTAGGATCCTTAGAAGCTAAGGATTAACAGCCACAATAGTGTTCCTATACTTAAGGGGAACACAAGAAAGAGTTCTAGGAAATGCCACTGAGTCCTTACACCTTATCAGAGAGGAGGACCCAGAAGAAAGTTTGACATACGCATTAAAGGATACTCCAGGGATGGTGAGGGGGGATGCACTGGAAGACAGGGAGGGAGGGGGAGAAAGGAAGGGGAAAAGGGGGAGGGAGCAAGGGGGTCCAAGAAGGGGTGGAGGGAGGGAGGGGACCAGGGTACTTATTAAGTTTGTATGAGCGGAAATAAAAAATTTTAAAAAATTCCAGGCAGAAACAGCAGTGGGCTGCATGCATTTCTGGCCCTGGTGGACAGAACCTGGGAAATTCCAAAAATGAGGTAGAAACAATCCAGGATGATTCCAAAAGTCACCCTTGTTCTTCCAGAGGGACACACAGTGCCCTCTGATATATATATACACACATGCACACACCAAATAAAATATAAAAAAAAAATTAAGTCCACCCCTTCATACACACATATGTCTAATTTCCTGACTTTTGGAGCTAAATAGGTTAGGTACATAAACCTAAAGGTTGAGTGGTAGGTTCTGCAATAAGAGTGAAAAATGTAGTGTTTGTCTCTGTGTCTATGGTACCTCACTCAGTGCAATTTTTACCAGTTCCATCTATTTCCTACAAATTGCATTTCATTCCTCCTAATAGTTGAGTATATTTCCATCATGCATATAAACAACATTTCCACTATCCATTCTTTAGTTGTTGAACACGTCATCTTATTCCACATCTTACTTATATGAAAAAGACCACAATGAACATAAATGTACAAGTATCTCTGTATTAAGATATAATTTCTTTAGGAATATGCCCAAAAAAATCTGAGCTTTTTTTAGCTTTTCGAAGAACCTCTACACTGCTTTTCATAGCGATTGTACCCGTTTATACTCCCACTAACAGAAATTAAATGCTCCTCTTTTCCCACATCCTCACCAACATTTGTTGTTATTTTCTTTTTTTTTCTCCATTTTATTTTTTTCCTAATCATACAGGCTCCCTCGCCTCCCCCATCATCCCACATTATACTCTCCCCCTACCCCTCCTCTCTCTCTTCTCCTCTCCCTTTCTCCCCCTTTCCTGGTGCCTACCCTTTCCTCCCTCATCCTCCTCTGGAGCATCTGTTTATGTGGGCGCCAAATCTCTCACTGAATCATCCACCCAAGTGAGGATTCAGGATACAGTGACATAGTCCAGAGCCCCTTCTTGGGCTTCTGGTTAGCATGGGAACTCTATTATGACTATTTAATCCCTTGCCTCTAAGTATGCTACTGCCTGGTGCTTTCTCCCATGTGATCCATGCTAGACTTTGGGAATCGTTGACATGTTAGCCATTGTGCAGGTCAGGCAAAGTCCAATCCTGGCTGCTACAGCCCTAACTTGTGTGGAGTATCTTGCATATCTTGCATATCTTACAATCTTGTAGCCCCCTCTTCCACAAGGTTCCCTGAGCTTCAGGATGGGGAGAAATTTGGGTGGTCTGGTTCTAGGTGAATAATGTAGGGTCTTTGGTGTTCTGAATTATGCCTTCTTGTTTTCAGTTTTGCTTTTCCTGCACTGCTCTTGGCTGCATTCCAGTTGGTATTGAAGGTCACTTCCTAGCTAAAGACAAAAGACTGTTTAAATGAAGATCTTAATATAAGAAGAGACTCAAAAGTAGATGGAAGAATAGGAATAGGACACAGCTGTTGGGGGAGGGGGGAGGTGCATGTCCTATTTGCTGGATGGTTACTGTCATATCTGCCAGTCCCTGATTGTTGTGATCAAAGCTGTTCAGTCCCAAGTGACAAGGAAGGGAAGTAAGAGTGAGTTGCACTAAATGTCTCCTACTTGCATGCAATATATATAACCATGGCCTACTTTCTCTACTGAAGTGTGTTTCCCTATCTCCTTTCTTTTGAGGTCCTCATCCGCCTTCCCTCTTGTTTATAATCCTTTGTGACTACATTAGGTATTACAGAAATTTACCTTTGAATATGTCATTAAGTGGGTTTGGAACTAAGATCCACTTATTAGGGAGTACAATGGCATCTAATTTTCTGTGTCTGGGATACTTCACTCAATATAATTTCTTCTAATTCCATCCATTTCCAGGCAAATTTCATTAGTCTGTCTTTTTTGATGGCTAAGTAGTGTTAACATTATATAAATGTACCACATTTTCATAATCCATTCATCAACTGTTGGGCATTTGGGTTGATTCCGTGATTTTGCTATTGTAAATAGTGCTGCTATGAACATGGTTGCGCTCGTGTCACTATAGTGAATTTCTGCATTATGGAGAATTTTTCCCATTAGTGATATAGCAAGGTCATATGGCATTTTGATCCTTGTTTTTTATTTTCTTGATCTTAATAATTATGACTGTAACGAGATGAAATTTCAAAGTAGTTTTGACTTTAATTTCTCTGATTATTTAAGAGAACCATTTTTAAATTTATTTTTATTACCTTCTTTTTGGCTAATCACACAACCTTAGTAGGTACTCCCCTCCTTCTCCTTTCCCTCCCTTTACCCCACTGTCCCCCCATTGCACTCTCCCCCCTTTCCCACCCACCACCCACCCCTTTTCTTTCCCTGCTCCTCTCTTGGTGCTTCCTGCTTTCTCCCTCCCATCCTCCAAAGCATCTGTATGTGGGCACTGAATTTCACTGTGAGTCCTCTACCTAGTGAGGGTTCAGTGCTCAGTGACATATCTTGGGGCCCCTTCTTGAGCTGACCACTAGTATGGTCACTCTTTTATGACTGTTAACTCCTCTAAGGATCTTATTGCTGGAAACCTTCTCTCCAGTGATCCATGCTAGACTGTGGGGGGGAGGGAGTTGTTGACATGACAACCATTGTAAGAGCACCATTTTTAAAAATACTCCCAACCTAGTGAACTTTTGTCTTCTAAAATCCATTGCTTGGGAAACTTTGAAATCCTCATTTTACAGGATTTCAGGAACAATTTCAGTATTCTTTAGAAATGGGAAATCTGACACCAATAGAGGGCAGGGAAGAAGGGAGAGAAGGTGGAGAAAGGGAAGGAAGGGGAAAGAGAAAAAGAGAGGGAAGAAGGCAGGGAAGAAGAAGGGTAGCGAGGATACCTATTTGTTGAACTTGTATAACTAGGAAAAATTTTTAAATTTAAGAAAGAAATAGGAGATCTGATGCACAAACAGGTTTAGTAAATTGCATATTTCAAACTTCGGATATTGATCAGTTAACTCCAAAGGTGAGTCTCTTAACTAATCATGCTGGGCTGCCTTTGAAACCTTTGACTTGCCTGAAATGCACAGGTTGCCTGAAAAAGCTCTAGCACTATACTAAAAAATCAGTTATGACTTTAAATCTATTATCAATGCTGCTAAAATAATGAATTCCTACATCTCCACAGATAACATACTTCTGCCACCTGCCCCACTGTGTAGAGATAAAGAATAAGAGCAAGATTTTCTTACATTTATGCATTCCTCATAGGGTTAAAAACTGCTTTTACTCCTTCCTTCCACTCCAAAAAAAAAAAAAAAACTATGGAGAAAAATGTGCTACTGTCAGAGAAAAGGGCAATTCTGAGCATCATCTTGTTACTCTAGTCCTTATGGTCAGCTTGTGATATGTGCTTGCTAGTGAATTAAACAAATTGCTGACAATATTGAGGGGAAAATGTAAGTCTGGCGCTAACCAGGAATAGAGGTCAAGTAAAAGGCAAATGCATGGAATGTGAGTCAGAGATGGATGACAACTACAGTCTTAATCAGAGTTCCAGAAAAGATTCTGTGTGACTCTCAACTCAGACAGGCAGGGAAAGCAATTTACATCTCATGAATGAGACAGAACAATCTGTCACTTCGAAATATTTGGGTCAGTAATATTAGCTCAGAATAAAATCATGATGAGTATGTATGTGAAAGCAATCTTAAATAAATTCGATAACCAGCAAGACTCCAAGATCAGAAATGCCCCTTCATTTTGCTTCAAACTGAACATGAATATCCAGCCCTTATACAACCAGCAGATTGCATGTGGTTTATAGAATTCATCTAATTAGAAAATAGACTCTATATCTCTTACAATATGTAAAATGATAAATTTTATTCTCAAATATTTAGAATTGTTAATAAAACTCCAAAAGATGGTGACATAAGGAAATATACTTTAACATGATAAAAGGTATTTCCATAGATAGATATGAATTAAAAGATGCTATGTTAAAAAGTTGCATTTTCAAAATGAAACTGTATCCCAAATAATTTTCTACACCAATTTGACTTTTTGCAAAATTATGTATGTTGCAATTCTTGAATGCTTCTGTATATAAATGTTTCTGATCTTATATAAAAGCTTCAAGAATGGTTGTTCTTATATATAAATGTTTCTTATCTTAAAAGCTAATATCATATACATGCAAATATTTGTGGAAATTAGACTATTAGCAAAAGAAATGTCTCTACTCTCTGGGAATTGGGGCGGGAGGCACTGGGGGATGGGGAGGGAGGGGGTGGGAAGGAGGAACAGGGGGTATGGGGGGAGGAGGAGGGAAGGAGGGAACTGGTGTACCTAATAAGTTTGTATGAGCTGAAATACTAATAAAAATGTATTAATTAAAAAAAGAAATTCTTAATATCATCAATTAATCTTGTTACTAAATGTTTTAATCCTGTAAATACATGACAGGTTGAAAAGTTAGTGTGTATTTCAGTAAGATTTAGAAAAAACTTTATATATAGATGAGACAAATCATAAACTCATTGTCAAAGCAATTATAAAAGAAATAATAAGAAAAAATTGTTAAAATCAAAAAAAAAAAAAAAAAAAGAAATGTCTCTGTTTGCTGCAGAAAAATCTTCCAAATCATTCGACCTAAAATGGCTGTCTTGAGAACTGGGAGATGGCTCAGTGGATAAGATACCTAGACAGATTTTAAAAAAGAACAAAAAACTGGGTGTGTTGTTACATTCCAGCAATCCTAGTGCTAGAGAAAGACAGAAGGTTCCAAATCAGTAAGTTCCAAATTTAGGGAGAAACCTTGTCACAAACAAATAAAGATTGCCTCCACATGCACACAAACACCTGTATGCATGCATACCTGCATATGCACATAAACATACATTGCACATTTACACACAGATGCAAAGGGAAAAGAAAGAAAAATCAGTAAATATTTTTTAAAAAGATGTCACTCCTTAGTGTACTGCATACTGCAGAGACTTTTGGACCACGCCCAGAGCTCTGCCACACTGTGTAAGTGACGCCTGGCTGTATCCCCAGGGCTCTGTTCTGCAGAAAAGACTGAGCTGCCTCACAACGGCTTCTCTTGAAGCTGCTCGCTATCCTGCAGTTTTCCATTTACACTCTACAGCCCGCAAGGTTGCTAAGCAGCAAGCCATGCCGCCCTGCTCAGAGGCCCATAGCATTTCAAGAGCTCCTTGCTCTGGATTTTGTTTCATGTCAATAGATTTGATTACACGATATTGGCCAAGCTTTTATTTTAATGCAGACTGATATTCTGATATGGAGATCATTTGTTTTCCTTAAGGTTCTGGCATATATAAGATTTCTAGTGTTGTTTAAAGATCATACTATCCAACATCTCCAGCTTACAAATGAAGGATCTAAGACTCAGAGCACTACAGGGAAATGCCTGATTTCTGGGCAAATAAATGTTTTGTATTCCTCAGAACCTAAACCCCAGACAGACATTCCACTGTGGGAAGATTAGTAGGAAAGCAAATCACTGGCAGGGACCACACTGAACCAAAGAGTATGTCTCTAGACCCCTGTCCTTAGAGTATCACTGATGTCTTCAAGTGAGCCACGATCCTGAAATTCAATTTAGCCTCAGCCTAAACTCCCGCTCTGTGTACTATGAGATGACTCTCTCTGATTCTGTGATTAGACCCATTCTATGACATCTTATATACACAGTACTGTAGAGACCCAGGCTCCTGCCATTATCAGTTCCTGAAATGTTATGTCATCTATCCTCTCCAACAATCAGCTTCTAAACTTGTAGCACATACAGCCTATAATGTCCTGACATTGACTGTAAGCCCTAAATCTCCTCCATCTTGAGTGGGCTGCCCCCAGGTAACACTCTAAGTCCCCAAAAAGGAAATGTCATTGATTACAACTTATGCTCATGAACAAATCGGTCAATTGCAAATGAACTCGACTTATCAATTCAATGCTTAAATAGTAAGTTATAAAATATATATTCCTATGAACACTGAAACCTTAAAGCTGACTAACATGATAGAGAAAGAGGTTTGGAGTCAAATAAACACAGGTAAACAGTAATCTATGGATTGAGCAAGGCATTTGCCAATAGAGACTATACACAATGACCTCAGTAGCTTCATTTATATAATGCAGTCTTTATAACAAATATGTTCCCTTTTCACTTTACAGTAATTCTCATGTAGATGTTTCTACAATACACACTTAGCCAATGAAAAAAATCAGGGTTGGAAGGTCCCAGTTCACCCCATCAGGTAACATGGCAAAGCTGGGTTTGATGATGAAAGATGTGCTACTTGGGGCAAACTATAATACCAGACTAATGTCCCCAGCAATGTCCCTCAGTAGCTACCTTTCACCCTCATCTACTACACATTCAGTTCCTTCCTGTCTCTTTGCAACATTCCTTCTGCCTGTACATCCTTCACCACTGTTCTTGGCCGAGTAAACTCTTCATTCTTCGCAGAGCAACCCCTAGTAATCAACCCATCTATTCTCCAGCAGGGATTGCCATTCTCTCTTCCTGTTCGAAAAGCCCTTTCACAATTCATAAAATTACATTTATGTTCAATAACTTATCTTCATCATTAAAATGAATTTTTATCCCTTAGCAAGTTGCTGTGGTTTAACTGTTTTCTTCTCCAAAAATCATGCTGAAATTTCTTTTCATTATCTTTATATAGATCTTCAAAATAACTATTACTTCATCAGTCAAGATTGATCCATAAATCAAGGGCCTCATACATGGCTCATGAGATACAAGGCAGGCAACATCAAGGAACTGAACTCATTTAGTTTTCGTTCATTAGTTGAATGTTTGTGTGTGAAGTTTTGATGATGCATCCATGGTTAACATTATTAAGAGACAGGTGATTGGGCCATTACAGCTTGACCCCATAGTCAGAAAATGAGCCACTGTAAAAGGATAGGTGTGGCTCCCTCTCGTCCTTGCCCAACTTTCTTCCCAGAAGTTGTCACATGCTATCTAGAACCAGAAGCCAATAAATAAATACATCTCTGCTCAGTATAAGTTGCCCATTCTCAGATATTGTCACAGTACATAATAAACTGAAACACAATCACAGCATTTGTGTGGCAGAAAGTTAAAGACCCAGCTAACACCGAATGACCATCTTCCTGTTAGCCAGAGAGAAGTATGATTGCCTTGTTGTAAGTTGTTATGCTTAGATTCAGTTGTCAACTTGACAGTTGCAGGCTGTTTGGGGCACAGCTGTGAAGAATCAATGGTTGGGACAAGTCCCTGAACAAGCCTGCAGGTGCTTGCTTCATGTGGAAGGCCTAGCCCATAGTGTGTGGTCATTTCCAGTAGTGGACTGGATAATAGGAAGTGCATGAAAGAGGGACTCACTCTTCCCTTATCTTGGGTCAGTCTATTGTTGAGTCTACTCTGAATGTTTGACTTCTTCAAGGATCATCTCCTTCTTTGTTGCTGCTGCTGTTGCTGCCTACATCCTTGGCTGACTCAGAGCTTGGCTCTTTCCATCTTGCCGCTGTTCCCACAGTCTTAGGAGCCTGGTCTCATAGGCCTTGCTACTGTTCAATATTCATCACTGACATCATAGCCCAGTTGTTCTTCACCTTTATCAGAGCCCAGCATCTTCAACCCTCCAGCAGTGAGACAGAGGCTTGAGACCTTCTCGGATCCTTCAGCTTTATGAGACATTCTGACCAAGAATGAAACAGCTACAGGCAGTTACTTGAAGGACACTACTTTTATTGTGAGTTGATTTAATAAAGATACACACACACAACATCTATCAATTCTGTTTGTCCAGAGAACCCTGACTAATACATAAGTCTTTTCATGGTTTTTACATTTCATTTTATTATTTAATAAAATTAGCAAGCACCCTCCTTCCCTTTTCCCTATTTCCCTCTCTCCCTTCCCTTTATTCATGTTTTATAGAAATAAGACCAAACTATTTCATTCTTTCCACTACTATTAATTCTATCAAAGCAGAGTGAACTTTCACAATTCTAACATGGGTTCTTGACATAAAAGCTAATTATAATCTAGATAAAACTTTTACATACACACATGTGATATATGAATGAGAAGAAAAATTTGAATGACTTTCATTCAGATCCTTGATGTTGTCTGCCTTGTACCTCATGAGCCATGCATAAGGTCCTTGAACTATGGGTCTATCTTAATGGATGAATTAATAATCTCTTTGGAGACTTGTATTTCAATAACATGATTTGGTTTAAAGAAGTAAGAAAGTTGGATGGCTGCCAAAAGTTGGGACCAGGTATTGTAGCAGACATGAAAGTGTTCTTGGATCCTTTCCCACAGACCTGGTACCCTTAGAGTTTCTGATATAAGTAATCTACATATGACAAAGTCTCAAATTTTATTTAAATCAAGAGATAAGCAAGGTGCATCATTGAATAAATTTCAGTGATACTCTGTCCACTGCAAACATCTATACTTGGAAAGGTGTTTAAAATAAAAATCTTCAGGGACATTTAAGTGTGAAAACACAAAAGAAATTTTATATTGTGACTATTAACAGCCACAATATAATGCAAGGATGAGCTATGCTTCAAGGTCTTGGGAAAGTTACTTAAGGACTCTAGTTGGTTTCTTTAGTACTGATAGCTGCAATTCTTGCCTCAGGCTTACTATCACCTTAGGATTTCTGTAAAGTTAGAAGGTATTTTGACAGGCAAGGTAATACATGCCTGTAATACCAACACTTGAAGCCAGAACAAGAGGATGGCTGAGAGTTCAAGACTAGCCTGGTCTACATAGTAAGATCCTGTCTTAAGAACATGAAAGAAGGTATTTCTTAGTTTCCATTTTTTTCACCTAAAAATAAGAAATTATAATGCATCATGAATGTAAAAGTTACATCAGTATATAAAATTCCAAAAGCTATCTGGTCCAAAACATGGCTGAATATGTTCAGTTTTCATAGTTCTCAAGTTATCACTAAAATGGAAAACACAATAAGTTGTATTTATCATCTCTATACTAGCCATTAGTTTGAAGCATAAAGGAAACTACTTTTAAAAATAAATTAAAATTTGATGGGAAATAAATTCTGCAGCTGTGATTGACATTTGATCGTATCTGGTGTATCAAAACTCAGTATGAAAGTTGACTACAAAAAAAGATTTTGGTGGCTTTTGTTGGTGGTTTTTTATTAAGGAGTGTTGTTTATTTGCATGGTTGCTTGGTTGATCTGCTTGTTTTCAGTGTTTCTGGAGGGAAAGAATGCCCAAATGAACACAAGAATAAACTCTAGACTCAAATTGAAAATGCCACTGGATATTTGCTAAGGATTCTTACCTCTGTCAACTTTGGGCTCAGTGCCCACTAGAGGATTAATGGTCACCATGGAAACATTACACACCTCGTGTAACAGCCTGGATCCCTGGGGAAAAGAAGATGTCAATCCAAAGAACTGAAATCGAAGTTTGACAAGGACAAGGAATCTCCTTGGGACCAGCAGACCCACAGAGAAGAATTTTACTTGACATTTGCATATAATATTAAGTCATTTAGATGAAAAATGTCTTATGTCTAATTTGATAAGTTCATAATATTATATATTCAGAATATTTAGATCAAAAAGCATAATTTAAACTGACAGTGATTTTTCTCACTTCTTACGGCTTGCATCTGAAGTGTTCTCCTCAGGCTCATGCTCTGAATGCTCATTTCCCAACTGATGGCACTGTTTTGGGGCCACCTCTAGGAGGTTTTTACATTGGCATAAATAAATCTATAAGGATGACCCTTGAGGGTGGTACTTACCTCCTGGTTCCTCTTGTCTCCTCTGCTTCCTGGTCCACTTGATGGGACTAACCACTACCATGATGCTCTAGAGGTTCAAGTACTTGGAGCCAAGCAACTATTCATGGACTACTTAGAAACCTTAATCCAAAATAAGCCTTTCCTCCTTTTAAGTGTTTCTGTTAGCTGTCTTTGCCATGTCAATCCAAAAGTACTGTAGACACATGACAAGCTTACATACTGCTATTGTTGTTCTTGAGTCCAGTGTACAAAGAGCAAAACAATTCCAAGCAAGATAATATCTTATCAGCCTCCTTTCCATGATCAAAAGATTCAAGGGTGTCATTTCTAGAGCTAGTGGGAAAGAGAAATGCCAGTTGTGGATGCCCTTTTCCTGCAAGGAACTTTGTCTAAATTGTCCTACTTTCAAATGCTGTGCCAGCAGTTCTTACTTCTTCAAAACTTGATTTTTTTTTATCTTGGATTTCTGAAAACTGATGTTTGCCTGAACTGAGACAAGTTCCCCTTCTATTGATCATTTGAATTTCATTCTTGAATTCTAAATTGATTCTGAATGTAGGTCATGTCTCTCGTATACTGCAAAGGCAAGAAGGATTTGAAACAAAAAGATGTGTAGCTGAGTCATGCAAAGTTGGGCTTTTCCATGCAGGAGTTCTCCTCAGGAAGTCCACTCACCATCTCTAAGCTAAAGGTTCAGCTAAAGGTTCTCTATAAAGTCCACACTAAGGAAGTAGGAAGCATCCTAGAAACATTAATTCATTAAAAATTAGAAGTACATCATGGGATAAGACATAGGGTCTTAATAAATAGGACCAAAGCTAGCTAGAGTCTGATCAGCGACTCAATTATTTGACTACTCCCAGAAGGATATGTGTAAGCTTGTGGATGAGGGACATAGGGAACAGAATATTGCCACTCTGTTTACTAAAGAAGCATAGCTCAGAAAATGTTTTCATTTTAATAACTCCCACTAAAAGGTAAATAGGTATATTGGTTACTCTTTTCTGTTGCTGTGAGAGAACACCCAAAAGTCAAGCAACTTAATGGGAGAAAGGGAGGTTTATTCAGCTTATGGTTCCAGAGGAGAGATAACAGTCTTTCATGGTGGAGGAGTCATGGCTTCCTAGCAGCTAAGTCACTGCAAACTTCTTAGAGACCGAGAGCTACAAGACTACTGCTCCAAAAGCAGACTTCTCCAGGACCTAGGTAGGACTAATCCACCTCAAGGCCCACTCCCTGTGACTGCCTTCCTCCAGCAAGAAGCCACCTCTCAAAGGTGCCATGACCTTCCCAAACACAAGACTGTGGGGGGCACATTTCAAACCATGACAATAGAGATCAGACAGCCTAGATGGCTAGATGAAAGTGGATATGAGGAAGGGACCAAGGAAGGAGACCTGTATTACAGGAGAAGCAGTAGCAGCATCACATCTTTGATGTTCTTGGGGGAAGATGCCATTGCTGGAGAAGAGTCAAGATTGAGATTCTGCAGGATAATAAATAAATAAAGCAAAGGATCAAAGTAATAATGACAAGGAAGGGACCTCTTGTGCCCTCTGAGATATAATAGGGAGAGAAGCACTTGTAGGACTGATCCTTCAGAAAGAAGGATGTGGGGGGGGGGTGAATTTCACAGAGTGGGAAAGGAAAGGGCAACTAGTTATGGACTTATCGTCATTTTTTAAGGTCTAAATACAACAAAGGTTTTAGGAAATGAAAAAAGAAAAGTTTAGTAAATATTTCATGAAGAAGAGGAGTCATATAGGCTCAAACCTTCTGAATTTAAACATTTGGATTAACCAGCTACTTATCTGAAGGAAAATAGCTCAATTACTACTTTTTAGAATTTTTGGTGTTGTGATATTATAATTTTATCTAAAACATAAAGGAGCAAAGTCATGTACTACCTACCTATATCTCACCACCTAAAATAGCCCCATGCCAGTACATACTTGTAAGCTTTGCTCTGCATGTGCATATTTACAAATAATGCAAGCACTTTACATTTCTGCACCAACAACTTAAGCAATCTTAAGAAAAGCTACAAGTAATTCTATGAAAACTAAAAGATACCATGTCAATTATTTTGATTGTTTTGTCCTGAAGTTTCAAGTTCAGTTTTTGTACAGCTGAAGCATTCATGGCCCCATTTTTTTTTTCCATCATCCAAAATACCATTTTCCTTTCCTTGGCAACCATATAATAAATTTAATGTATCAATTTCCATGTTTCATTTACCTATAAGTGTATTTTGTATGAGTGTGTATGTTTGTATACTCATAGAGGTGTACATATTATGTGCAGGAACTCAGGTGCACATGCACACATATGTTTGTGTGTGTGTCTGTGTCTGTGTCTGCACGCGCACATGCCTTTGAGGATCAGGACACAACTTCAGCTGTCAGTTCTCAGCAGACGTTCACTTTGTTTAAGATGGCATCTGTTATTGGCCTGTAACTTCCCCCAATTGTCTAGATTTGTGGGCTATGGGCTCCAAGAATCTACCTGTTTTAGAATCCCACCTCACTGTCACTGGGATTACAAACATACACTCTCACACCAAGCTTTTAACATGAGTTCTAGGGATCAAGACGTACTATTCTGACTGAGCCGTCATCCCAGAAAAATGCATTTTAACTATGAATGATATATAATTTGCTTCCTTTTTTATCTTTGATGGGAGCTGCTTTGTTGAGTTGTATTGTTGCATTGTCTTGTGCTGTGTTGGAGGCAGGATCTCCCAGACTCTCCTAGAATTCTTGGACCTCCATCCTTAGCCTCCTAAGGGCTGAAATGATAGGATTACAGGCATGAACTACCACTCCAAACTCTCATGTGTCTACTTTCAATGGCATAAAGGAATCACCAGGTGTGAACACAGAGAAGCAACAGAGCATAAAGCTAAAGCTCAAGTTCAAGAATTACAGTGCCTGGATTTAAATCTTTGTGTCTTTGTTGTTTCTGAGCTATGAAACCATAAGGAAACATGAAAAAAAATAAAGTACATGTGCCTTCTCTATGAAGGACAGTACTGATTTGTTGCCATGAGCCAGTTAATTCAAAGAGATTAAAACAGCATTTGGCATGCAACATGATTTCAAAGGATGTTAATTTTCCAATCAGTTCTTCAATCATTCTTAACTGATATTTTTATTCTCCATCATGTCACAAGGGATACTTTGTTCTTATAAAATGCCATCATCGGGCATTTAGTTTGCTTCCATTTTGATGCTGCCTAATATGAACAGCCTAATATGCACCTCTTTGCACACAATATCTGTATCTCTAGAGTATATTTAAACAATGAAATTTCCGTTTCACTGAGCATGACTTTACCATTTCCTAGAGACTACCAGATTACCTTCTATAATATATCTTTACCAACTCACAGTTCTACTTTAGGTTTTGTTCATGTTTTAATCAACATTTGGTTGGTCCAACTATATCTTTTTGTCAATCAGATCATAAAAGTGGCATCCCACTTTTAATGCATATTTCACCTACAATGACTGAAATTGAACATCTCAGTGGCAATTAGAATGGCCTCTTGCTCTTTTTTCTCTTTTCTTTAATACTTAATTTACAGAACTTCTTTGCTTATTCTGGACCATACTTCAACAACTTACACACATATTTTCCCTGTCTATTGTAGGACTTTTAAATTTATATTTTGTTATTTATTGTATGGGAGCTTTTAAGATTGATGTAACTTGATTACTTCTTTCCTCATATAACTAAAGAATTTCTTTTTGGGGCTGGAGATATAGATCCATGGAGAGCTTTTGACTAGCATACACAAGTCCTGCAATCAAATCCCAGTACTGAAAAAAAGAAAAAAAATTTTTTTGAACCAAAGTTGTATTTTATGCTAGTAATAAACATTCACATTCTGCTTTGGGGACTTTGACCTAGCTAAGTTATGTTTCAGAGTACATTATAAAATAAGGGATGAAATTTCTAAAATCTCCTCTGGCCTATCTGTAGTGTTCAAGCTTGATTCTGAGTCTTTTCTTCCATCTCACTCAACTAATTATTTATCTTAGCAGTCTGTTTTTATTATAACTTCATTATATAAGACAAATATTTGGGAGCTAAGGATGTAGCTCAGTTGATAGAGTGCATGCCTAGCATGCACAAAGTTCTGGGTTCAGTTTCCAGTGTCATATAAACTAGGCATGGTGGCACACCTCTGTGATCCCAGTGCTTGGGAAATAGAGGCAGGAGGAACAGAATAAGAGAAAAGAATTTTGTTATCATTCAAGAAGATGCTAACTTACTTAGTCTCTTATCTTTCACCTAAGCAATAAGCAAGCTTCCAGAGAGGAAGAGAAAGGAGTACATACCTGATCTAGGTAGAATTAAAAGACGTAGAAGGGAATAAACAAAGTAGGACAATACTTAGTGCTGAATTCATTGTTGAACAACTAATAGAAGAAAAATGAAAGAATTAGGGATACCTGGTTATTGTACTCACAGCATAGATGAGTATGGGAATATGATAGCATAGAATGAGGTAAGAAAATACAAAGATCTACAGCTTTAGAGAGAAGAAGCTGAGCATGGATGTGTTAACTATGCTACAAACCTCCAAAGCACCATCCCAGGAATACTTAGCAGCGGTAACCTTGGTACATACATCAAAACTTTCTAGTATTTTCAGTCTCAAGGATCAATTCTGAAGTTACTAGTAGACAAAAGGCAAAGTCTCTGAGACTAGAGGTCTAGTTCACCCAAAGAGAATGTGAAGACATTCAGAGTAGTCTTCCCAAAATATTAGAGAAAAGTGGAGAAACAAAAACTAAGAGAAGAGACAAAAAAGACGGGACGATCTAGAATGTTATCACATTGTAAAATAAGAAATGCAGTGTCTGGTTCTGGGTTTCTCATTTAGTTGACTTCTCTGTATCTCAAAAAGCCTATCTTTGCCTCTTACAAACTTGCTCCCATAAACTTTCTAAACCCCTTTTTGTCTTCTATAAGTGCAGACATTGCTGAGGACTGCTTGGTGACTTGACCTTCTTCAACCTTCACAACCAAGGAGCCTGAGCACCCCCAACTGGTTTAGCTTTGCTTCCAACAATGAATTCAGCAATCTATTTTGCTGTGTACCAGGAGGGGCTAAAGACGCCTACAGGTTCTCTAGAGTTGTTCTCTAAGCATGCCTTTATAGCAAGAGGATTCAGTTCATCATACACTCTTTCCATGAGCCCCACCCAGCCTTGTCTCCAGGTCGAACTCACCCACAGTCTCCTGTGGCAGCTTTTCTTGCATCAGGACTTGGGCTTCACAGGTATCCAAAACTTGCCTCTAGGCCTTCTCTAGGGCCTCTAAGTCTTTCAGGAAGCAGGACATTAGAACTTGCCTTTTCTCATCTGAAAGTCATTTGCACATTGCTTTCTACCTGAATCTCTTCTCCTTAGATCTATTTTCTTTTTCTAGACTTATTCTTTCTATCTCACACTTTCAAGACTTGGAAACTTTTGTTGTTGTTGTTGTTGTTGTTGTTGTTATTGTTGTTTTTGCACTGTCATTCCCTGTTTCTTCATCTAGTGTCATGATTTGAATGTGAATTATCTCCTACAGCCTCGTGTGTTTAAAGCCTTAGCTGATGCTGATATTTGAGAATGGCACCTTTAGAGATGGAGTATTGCTAGAAGGCACATCACAGGGGGTAGATGTGAAGTTTTTGTAGCCCAGTCCAACTTGAAATTGGCTTCTTACTTCCTCTGCTTCTATGATTACTGCTATGACCTGAGCCACCTCTAACTTCTGCTGTGTGCTATAATGGACTAGTCTATCCTTTGGAACAATAAGTTAAATAAATCTTTCTTTCTCCCTTTAGCTGCTTGAATTGAGTATTGTCTCACAGCAACAGAGAAGGCAATCACCACACCTATGTAAAGATAATGTATGAACCCTTATTTTCTTGTTGTTTCGTTTTGTTTTAAACAGAAAAACTGTTTTATTTCAATTTATATATATGTGTGTGTGTTACTATTAATATTATTAATTTTACCTAGTTATATAAGATCAGAGAGTTGGTATCCTCACCCCCTTCTTCCCCTTGCCTGCCTTCCTTCCTTCCTCCCTTCTGTCCTCCATCCCACCTTTTCTCTCTCCTTCCCTCCCTCTCTGTCCCCTACCCTCCCTTCTTCCTCTCAATTAGTATTTCCTACCTGCTACCTCCCACCCTCCTGTCCATCAGCATATATGGGGCCCTGAAGTTCTCTCTGAATCATCTACTCTAGTGGGGCTTAGGACTCTGTGGCGAACTTTGGAACCCCTTCTTGGGCTGCCCACTAATATGGGAACTCCCTTATATTTGTCCAATCCCTTGCCTATGAGCCTATGACTTATGTCAAAATTGTTTATGGTCTCTTCTAAGCTGCGGCAAAAATTTACTTCCCATATTGCCATGGAGCAGAACATTTCTATTTTGAAATCAGAGCACCTATGATTACCTTCTTGAAACCCTTCACTAAATCAGGCTTATTTACATTCTGTTGTGGAAGGATTACAGAAAGGGTCTTCAGACCTTATTTGAGACAACAGTCATACACTCTTTCCTGTTTGCTCCCCTCACCAATATAAAATGTTCTCCTCCTAAGCTGCACAGAATACACAGAAGGTGAAAGGTTAACTGAAGGAGGAGCTCCATATATATAACTTTCTGAAAACTATTACCCATCTTGGAATAGAAATTTTAAGTAAACTCACAGTCTTTGGTTCCCCATGCTCTTGTAAGTACACCTAATATACTCACTGATTCACAAAGCTGGAATTGAGTATAATTGTTGCTTTAGTTTGCAGTGAACAGACATTTGTTCATCTCTCCAAGAATGTGCAACAGATATCCTGCATTTAATTTTTCTGTGAATTTTGTTTTAAGTTCTGTTTGATTCAATTTGGCTTCTTTTGCTATAGTGTGCGTGTGTGTGTGTGTGTGTGTGTGTGTGTTTTGCTCTTTTCATGCAACACTTTTCAAAAGAGCTTAGAAGAGGATTTGACAAAGGAGACTTAAAGCATGTTTGTTAAATATATTAATGCATAAATAGTTGTTATGAATGAAAGTTGCTTAGCTTCTGGACATATTCTGCAGAAACTCTAAACTCCAAAAGCATACTACTATGCATTTTGTAGAGCTAGGGCCCAGTATTCCCAATGAATGAAGAATTTATGGTTAAGAAAAATCCTTTTTGAGTATTTTTTCCTGAAATTCTGAGAATAAAAAGAGGTGGATTATAGAACATCTATCTGTAGTTGACAAGCTCTTCTTTATGTCTTGAGTGGCATAACTCAGAAAGCGACCTTGGCAGTCAGTGTAGCTGATGATGGAGTTGGGTTCCTGAACTGCTGCTTGGAGAAGGAAACACCCAACTAGCTATTCTTCCACTAAACTGTTCAGTGAAAAAAAAGTAACTAAAGAAAGTAACTGCACTCAGTTATTAAATATGGGTGCTATATATGACTGCAACTACCATTGCCTTAACACTATAACATAATGCAATTTGCATAAATTATAACTCCATTCTCAATACAATGCACATTGTGCAGAAAACACCTAAACCAAAACTAGATGTACGTGAAGTGGAATAATTGTTCAAGCTGTCAAAGAACAGAAATTGGAAGATAACAGTGAAGCTGAAGAACTCAGCAGTGATGATGGACAAACCAAGAACATAACTGTTCTTTAAATTCAAAGGAAGGCAGAAAACTGTGAGAAAACTAAAGAAATAAGAAAGTTATATGAGCAGTAAAAGATATGTAGTTGGGCTGGAGAGGTGGCTCAGGGGTTAAGCCTCCGCCTTGCAGGCGGAAGGTCCTGAGTTCAGATCCCAGATCCCACGTATAGACGCCAGGTGGAAGCGGGGGCGGCCTGCGTTTCTGGCCCTGGTAGAGCGGAGCCTGTGAATCCAGGGGTGGAGGAGGTGGAGGCGTCCATGGTGGTTCCAGAATTCGTCCGTGGTTCTACACACACACAGACGCACGCTCACACATACATACACACACACTCACAATTGAATAAATAAAAAAATTTTAAAAAAAGATATTGTAGTTAAGTGGGTTAATATGTAGTTACCACTGAAATGCCCTTTGTCCAGAAACAATGATTATGAGAAATTGTGGAGCCCTAGAGAATGGAATGAGTGGTAATATTAGTCACAAAACCTAAATCATATCTAGCAGTACTGATTAAAATGTGATATCAAGGAACTGGATCTTAATCTTAGCCATCATTGATTTGCCCCATCTTATTGGAAACTTCACTGTATAATCAATACTTTAGTTGACCAAGCTATAACATGAATATAATTACTCTCTTAACTACTTTAGAGGAGTGCATGAGGCAGCATAAATGTGTTCATCATATTTTTACTCAAGTAAAGGCATACTGAAACATGTAGTGATAGCGATGTGTGTGTGTGTGTGTGTGTTCATAGAAAAGCTTATTGGGGTCTGTACAATTGGTTAGTTATGACACTTGTACAATATCTGTCTCGTGAGGTTATATCTAATGTGCCTCTCAGAGACAGACACAATAAGAAGTACCAGGTAAGTGTCCACATAATTCAGATATCTACAATAGAATACCTGGAAGATGCTACCCAAGTAAACATAGAAATAAAAGATAAAAGAGCATTCAATGAAGGAAGACAAGCCCAGACTTAACATTATACAATTGGAAAATGTCATGTAAATAGAACTCTCCTCTGGGCTAGTTCCCAACATTTGTTAGTAACTCTACAATTAATTTTTTGAAGATTGTGTCCTTAAATCACTAAAGTCGCCTAATTAAGAAAAATTTTATGCATATGTAAACCTAGTCATATACATTGTTCTGGGAAAGAGGGCTGTAACGGTGTGCCTGCATGTTGCCAATAAATTCACAGACAGTTTATGCAGGAACATAAGCTTTTTTATCTTATCATTGTGCATTTACAGTTCTTAATACAGCTTAACAGAAAAGTCCACACTAACAATGGGGGCTGAGGGAACTGGCCATACCATATCCATAGGACTCTTGAGAGAGGGGCCAAACTTCCCTTCCCAGACAGCATGTCTGTCCACATACGCCAAAAAAGCTCTCTCTATCTTACCCATCTGCCTAGGGACTAGTTGCATCTACCATGGGCTGATTCTTCACCATAAATTGGATGGTCTCTTACAGCCTTGCTCAAAGCTTAATTCAATTACTAATTCTTCATAACTGCACCAAGAGCTAAAGCTTTTGTCAAGCTGACACCTGTATCAAACTACGACAGAGGTTTGCTTCGTATTTTTAAGCTAATTACTGTCTTAAAATACCTAGAAAAATGTAGATCAATTCCAGCTTAGCAATGTTTGCATGGTTTTATATATCAAGAACAAAACTGAACTGCATGACTTCTTGAATCAAGAACAAAACTTGACAGAACATGATGTCAGATTATGCTAGAGGATTAACTAAGTTAACCTCAGAATAGCCACCCACTATTTGTTTACAGGAATGCTTTTCTATTTAAGAAATATTCAAAGAATCTTGACATTTTCTCTGTTTGGGAATATTCTTAAAGTTCAGAAATCATTTTATTTAGTACTAACTTGACTCTTTTGTTTTTCCAAAACTTAGTTCCAAATCTACATCTGTCAACCCAGCCAATATTTTGAATTCTTTTTATGATCACATATCACTCTGTTTTTGAGCCTCTGAGAAAGGAAACACCAAGGCATGGTAGAGCAGATGACAACACTATCCACCTCATCACCATGGACCATGAAAGAGAAAAAAGAAAAAGGGTGCCACTATCACATTCTGGGATATGGCATTGATTCAAAATTCTCTCATTAGCCCCACTTCAAATAAACCATAACCTCTCAACAGAATCAAGTGGCCACTGAATATTTGTCACGCAAAGGCACCCTTAGAATCTATACATCCTGTCTTCAAGGATTTTATCAAATGTCATTAAAGATTTTCAGATAACATTATCCTGATTCATCCTGATGGGCCTTGAATACAATCTTAAAGTGCTTACAACAAATAAAAAGAGCCCGCCTGTGAGAGGAGAAGGCAGCATGCCCACAGAGGCAGGCAAAAGTGGAGCAGACATAACTCAAGGAATGCCAGCTGCTACCAGAGCCAGAATGAGTAAGGCAGATTCTCCTTGGATTCTCCAGTGTGGGCTACCACTCTGGAACCCCTGACACCAGGCCAGTAATACCAACATGACACTTTAGCTTCTAGAACTGAGAATAAATTCTCTCACTGTGAGTCACAAAGATGGTAGTAATTTATTACCTCAGCATCAGAAATCCAATATACTTTATTCATAAATTCACCTGAAATGATCCTGATTGGCCTAATAAGAAATCATCCTCTCACTACTTAGGTGTGAGTGTGCAGAAGAGCAGAGCCCCTGAAATTACATGTAAGATTATGAATATGCCTACATAAATCTTTTGCTGATAAGAGGCTATTTTATTATTTGGTGTGTGTGTGTGTGTGTGTGTGTGTGTGTGTGTGTGTGTGTGTGTATGTCCGTCCCTATGGAGGACCAAGGATAACTTCAGAAATCATCCTGATTGTTTCTAACTCCTTCTTCTTAAGCTCTGGGATTTCCCTTGCTCCACCCACCAGAGCTGGAAGTTCAAGCCAAGGCCATTTATGCCTGGCATTTTTACTTAGGACCTGGGATCGAACTCAGGACCTTCTGCTTGCCAGACAGAGTCTTAACCCTTGAGCCATAGCTCCATTCTCTCAAGAGGTTAATTTCATCAGATTCTCAAAACAGCTATGTCCCAATAGGCTAGATGTGAAATAACAAAGATGTGTTTTGGTGATTACCACAGTACTGGAAAAGTACAGAGCTCTTTGTCCCACCAATCACACTGGACCAGACACAGCCCCCCAAGGCCAGGCTGCAAGAATAACCAAGTTTATCAGTGAGATTTGTCATTGTGGATTTTATGCAAAGCTACCCTTTTGTTTCAGAATTCTTTATTACTCTGACCTTCTCAGAATTTTGTCCAGTGTCCAAGAAGCAACCTTTCATTTTATAGAAAATCTTTTTTGTTTAAAACCAAATACATTTATTTCCTAGAAAATCAAAGCCCCATTTAGCCCAGCTAAGCAGCCCAGAGGGACAGCCCAGTTATCCACAAACAGACACCAGTGAAACACATGGAGCACAATCACTTTCCTTTAAACATTCACACATTTATCTCCTTGTTCTGAAGGCTGGGAAAGTGAAGCAAGGACATATTCCTGTTGTAAAGTTGTAAGCCTCACAATTTGATAAGTGAACTCGGACAATAAGCTTCATTACAGAATCAAGGAGTGAGGACATTAAAGGATGATGTACTGACATCTCAGGCACAGTGTTATTTGCCAGGCTGCTCAGCACACTCTGCCAGAGATATAAAGCATGCCCCAGGTTTAAAGTTGTTTTGATCCAGAAGTTAGAATCTGTGGCTTTAATGGTAAATTATACAGTATACTATACAATGTGATAAATCCACTTATAATGGATGAACATTAAGGAGGCTTCTATTTTTTATCTATTATTTTTAAATATTGTCATCAATAGCCATGTATGACTCAAAGTATGTGTACTTCTTTGGTGTAATACATAGGGTGGAATAACTGAGTTTACAGCACACATTTTAAGAAACTGCCTGTTTTTCAAAGTGCTTTTATCATTTTTTATTTCCATCACCATAATGAGTTTGCTGCCCCATATACCCTCAACACTTAATATGTCAGTGTATTTTAATTTTTGACATATTGATGAATGGTGAATGATAGCCGCTTTTGTTGTTTCAGTTTGCATTTCCCTAAGTAAATATGTCGGTAACTTTAAGTGTGTGTGCATGTGTGTGTGTGTGTGTGTGTGTGTGTGTGTGTGTGTATTATGTCTGTGTTTGTATATGTATATGTCCAAATCTTTTTTGCACTTGGTGATTGGGATATTTCTTCTCTCATAAACTAGCTATTGTGTTCTTTATGCATTTTATAAACTCACTCTGTGGTGCGCAGAACCACTCTGTATTCAGATGACTGATAAAATCTGATTTATGAGCTGTACAGCTCACTAAGAGTGAAGTCCTGTTAATAATCTCTCATATGATTTGTGTGTGAATCTGCTGAAAAATAAACGAATCACATCTGGTTGTTCATAAGTATATGGGAAGGAAGCTAAAACACCAGACTCAAATGGTTTCCATGTAACAGCTAGAATATATGGTGAACTAATACATGGAATTAATAGAGGACACAAAATAACAGTAAAGGCATCTTGAAATAATATACATAGCACTCAGTCAGAAGTTACAATGTATGCTAGAGACAGTTCTAAACACACCCCTTGACCTAAATTCACTGAATGCTCTCTTCTCTAACCATATATATTTGTAAATTAATCCTGTCTACTGTCATCACAAATCTACCTGAAAGTTCCCAGACCTGTTCTTTTTTACACTGTCATGACTCTTGGTTGTATTATTCTTTCCCATGGAATTCTGACATAGAATACTCTGCCTCTTGAATGCTCAATTTCAGGGGTGGACTTGATCACGTTTGATACCAGATTTCCAGTTCTCTCTACCTGAATATGTCAACCATTCTCTAACTAACCTAAGGCCAAGAATATGGACATGAACTACACAACTCTACAAAACAAATATCTACCTGCTTTGGTTCCAGGTTATATGTGGAAGTCACGTGAGGATGGTTCTCCTAACCTGACCCATTCCTGACTCCAAGACTCCAGTAACCACTAACCCCACTGGGTTCCCTAGAGTGAAACATGTTTTAGAGTTTAAAAATTCAAGAAAATTTTTCCCATTGAGTGACCATGGAACATTACAATGAAGTTATCACCTCAAAATCACCACCACATACAGTCTACATGTACATATCTTCTTCTAGGTGAAGACCTAGGACCATGGAATTTGCCACCAGAGTCCAAACCCCACATTTACTTTCAAAATAAAGTCAATGCTGTATATGACTTGCATCCTTATCACTCAAAGTTATATACTTATCATAAATATCAAATTCGCTATATGACAATCTTTATAAATATCCCATGGGGTTGAAAATGTATGGGGTTGAAGAGACGACTCAGTGGATATAAAACGCTTGCTTGCAGAAGCATCAGGACCTAAGTTTGAGCTAAGCACCCATGTATAAAAAATGGTTGTGGAAGCTGAGGATATGGCTCAGCTGGTAAAGTGCTTGTCTCACAAGCATGAGAACATACATTCAGATCCCCAAAACTTGGACAAAAACTGGACACATAGTCTGTTAATTTTAATCCCAGGTCTGACATGGGAGACAAACACAAAACAGGCCTCGTATATGCAGCTGCAATAAGACTCTGTCTCAAACAAGGAGGAAGGCGATAATTGACATTTAATATTGTATACACAAGCACACACAGAGAGAAAGAGAGAAAGATTTTTCAAAGACATGCTTGAACACATATATGCCTTTAACCTCACTATAGAGAATAAACAGAGACAGAAGGATTATTAGGGTTTTTCTGCTTCAGGTTCAGTGAAAGACCCTGTCTCTGAAGACTGTCATAAAGAATGATAGAGAAGGACACTGTAATCCTCTTCTGATATCTGTATGTTCACCTATACCCATGCGCACATGTACAGACACCATACACACATATAGTCTTAACATAAAATTGGTTTTGCATCTGTTTATTTTTTACTGTAATGGAAAGGTTGTGCTTTTGTAGCATCAGCACATAGGGAGAAAGAAAGTTGAAACACCATACACCCATGGCAAGTATGGATAACCTTGTCAAACAAGCCAAGCAAAATGACAAAGACATACTATACATGAATGAGGTAAGAAAATAAAGTCAGAAGAAGAGGATTGGGAAGAAGAAAACAAGCCATGTGAATTTGGACAGGATGATTAAGAAAGAAATGAAGTTAACCAGTTCTGTTCAGTCCCTTGGGCTTTACTAACAAAGTACTGCTCTGTTACAATCAGCCATCAGACCCTTCTTAAGCCTACTGTGATAACAATCCTACACCTGTTTAATTATGTACAACTCAGGTCGACAACAGTGTAGAGTAGAATATTGTGTATGTCAGGGTTCACTGAAGAAACAGAACTATTGGAGCATATATACATATTAAAAGGAGATGCATTAGATTGGCTTGCACAACATGGTCTAAGTAACCCAACAAAGGACTAAGAACTTGGTTGCTGCTCAGTCGACAAGGCTGAATGGCCTAGCAGTCTCAACCTGGTGAAGGACCTCTGGTGAACGGCAGGTCTTCAGTTTACCTCGGAAGTCTCAAGGAACTGGGTTCTGAAGTTGGCGAAGCGAAGCATACAGCAGTGGCAAGAGGATACACAAACCTGTCAGTAAGACGCACTCAGGGTAGATGAGCTTACCAGCTCACTGTCAAATCAAGCAGGAACAAAAGAAAACTTTTCTTTTTCAAACTTCCCTTGCCTGGACTGCAGCAGGAAAGTGTCACCCACCTGTAGGGTAAGTATTCCAACTATGATTAAGTTGATCAAGGAAATCCCTCACAAGTATGTGCAGTTGTTTCTCAGTTCCAAATCAAATCCAAGTTGACTACTAAGATTAGCCACAGCAATTTCTATAGTTGAGATGGTAGATAAAAACAATATCCAGGAAGTTTCAACTGTATAATTTCTTGCAAATTGTCACATAAAATGAATTTCAACAAAGATAAGAAACATAGCCCAGAAAATCACTCGGTCTAGGCAGTGATTCCTCTTTGAAAATAAGTAAATAAATTTAGCCGTAATTGTCAATGTCATATGAAGAGAGAACACATTTTAATATACGATGAAAAGAAATTTTCTAGGACTTTATTCCTCTGGGAAAAAAGAATGAGAGCCTCCAGTGCACAGTTCTTGAGAGGTTCATGTTTCATGGAAGGAAACAGCTCTGGTTGATCTCTATGTTCTAAAGACATGAGAGAGGGCACATGAATTATGTAGAAGAGACATCCTATACACTATCACTAATCACCAATTGTTGTCGGTCTTGTTTCTTTGATTTTCATCCTCAGAAATAACAGACAGTGATGATTCAAAATAAATAACATAAAGTATATAGGTGTATTTCTGTTTCTATGTACAGAGTATATTCAGATAATTCCTACATTTGCATGTATGAGTACTTAGCCTAACAATAGTGAAATGACTTCCCAGTTGATAGTACAAAATTACTACAAGAAATAAAATAAGAGTGTGAAGAACTAACTTAAAACTAATCAGAAACATCAGTGCAAATTACCAAGAATCAGCATAGGATGGGAGTAGAGATAGAAAGACAGCGCTGGGGTCAGGAAGATGGAGGAAGGAGGAAAGGAGGCAGCAGAGCAGAAGCCAGATGCAACATGATGACATAAGTGTGGAAAGATTTATTTTACTAATGCACTCCCAGCCTCCCAGCATTAGTTTGTATATACTCCATTGCCAAGAAATCAAGACCTTCAACCCCTGACTTCTGGTATCACAGATAATAGCAGAACAGTGAAAATGGGTCCAAATCAGAACATTATTTATATTACTATAAATAGGTGAAGCTAAGGAAATGTATAACCAAATACAATATATGAATACAGCATGCAATTATGCAAAAATTAGTCTTGCTACATCTTTGGAAAAAAGTTAACAGCTTTTTATCTCTGGCCAGGTGGTTACATCCAATACCCATCAATATAGAGTGAAGGGCATTGCAGGAACAGCAAAACTGAAAAAAAAAATCAACAAACCATAATTCAGAATATCAGAGACGATATATCAACCACCTGGAACCAGGCCAGCCTAATCTCTCCCCATCCTGAAGCTCAGGGAAATTTGTGGAAGAGGGGGCAGTAAGACTGTAAGAGCACAAGGATGGGGAGGAGTAATGATATGCAAGATACTCCACACAAGTTAGGGCTGAAGCAATCATAATAGGACTTTGCATGACCTGTGCAATGACCAACACATTATTGACCTCTCAAAGTCTAGCATGGACTAAAGGCACTAGGATCCTTAGAAGCTAGGGATTAACATCCACAATAGTGTTCCTATACTTATAGAAAACACAAGAAACAGTTCTAGGAAATGCCACTGAGTCCTTACACCTCATCAGAGAGAAAGACCCAGAGGAAAATTTGACATACACATTAAAGGATGCTCCAGGGATGGGGGGGAGGCACTGGGAGATAGGGAGGGAGGGGGGAAAGGAAGGGGAAAAGGGGAAAAGGGGTTCAGGGAGGGGTGGAGGGAGGGAGGGGACCAGTGCACCTATTAAGTTTGTATGAGTGGAAATTAATTAATTAATTAATTGATTGATTGATTGATTGATTAATTGAAATAACATATAAAAGATTCTAGCTCAGGAATTAAGACTCTGCCTTACAAGCAGAAGGTCCTGAGTTCAGATCATAGGTCCCACGAAAAAAAAAAGTTTGTATGAAAATAAAAGTAAGAAATAGAATATGGATTATTGAATAATAAATTCAAGCATATTAAATACATAGGCAAAAACAAAAATATACACTCTATGCAATCAACTACATATAGCATATTAAATACTCTGCAGGAAGAAGAGTGTGAGGAATACGAACAACATACATACATACGTATGAAATTTTCTCTTGAAAATCATTTTGGGAAGAAAGTTACTCATTTACCCTAAGCTGTTTCATTCTAAGTAAGAAAGTAAAATGTGATTGGGGTTAAAATCTTTGACAATTTTACCTTCCTGAGTTTTACTTTTGCAGACGATCACACGGACAGGATATGAGAAGAATTAGAGCATTCCTAAAAAATGTCCTCAATAAAGATTTGTCATTTAATGTGACAAGTTTGTGTTGGAGATGATAACATCTCATTGATCACAAGATAATGAACTCATTATATAAAATACAGCATCAATTTAAAAGGGTTTCTTAGAATGACTTTTAAATTTTATTAATTCAGTTTTACCTAATCAGAAGTCCAGAAGGATTTTTTTTAGTAGAGTTTGGTAAATCAAATATAACATTTATATAAAAATTCAAAATACCAGAAAATTGGAAAAGATCTTAAAAATAAAAATTAACTGATGGGCTTTGATAACCAGATTCTAAGAAATGACTGTTAAACTACAGCACCTAGTTGGATTTGCATTTGAATATGAAAACAACCAAACAAACCAATGAAACTGAATAGAGGTTACAGAAAGAGAAGAATACATAAATGTTTAATTGTCTAAAATGCATAATTCAGTGGTACTTAAACAACTAGATAAATGAATGAGGAAAATAACTAATGTCTCAAGTAATGCAAGTAATTAAAATAGTAACAACCATTTGTGATGTGTATTTGATATAATGCAGAAGCCAAAACTTTTAAGGTTTCAGAACAAGATCATTCAATGTAATAGCCAATATCAACGTGTGAACATATAGAATTCAATTTAAATTTGCATTAACTGAAAGCCAAAACTTAATTTCTTAGTCACCATAGCCATAACTCAAGTGCTCAATAACCAATGTAACTAAAGTCTAAATATTGGACAGAGTATAGAAAGGTCTGTTACAAGGTGCTATTCTAGAAGAAAACATACGAGGATGCCTTGACAAGTATGGGTCAGGTAATACCATATTAAATAGCACACAGAAACCAACACCACTAAAATGTCATCAAAAACATTGCATAGAATCAACTAAAAGGACATATTTGTCACACATATACTATGGGAGGATTCTATCAGCAGAAAGGGAGTTCCTATTCTCTAAAATAAAACAAAAAGTCTACAAAAAAATTGATAGACGGTTTGAACACACAGTTTACTACAAAAGATATACAAATCACAGAAGGATTACTTCCCATCATCCATTATCAGGAGAGTGGATATGACAATAGTTCCAGATGAACAAAAGAAGAGATACATAATGGTATTGGTGAGAACATGGCATATCCAGAATGCTCAGTAAATGGTGTCGAAAGTGCAAAATGGCATGATTATCCTAGAAGACTGGCAGCATTTTATTTTATGATTTGCATATGTGTATGCTGTAAAACTGTTATGAACTGGATCTGGAGAGATGGCTCAGTGGATAAGACACTTACTTGCCCTGCAAATAAGACCAGAGCTCCAATCTCACAAACCAAGTTAAAGGCAGGCAGATGTGGTTTGTACTCAGGAGGCAATGGCAAGGAATCCCCAGGATAAACTACCTAGTTAGCCTAGCCAAATGAGGCACTCTGGGTTCAACTCAGAAAAGCTACCTTAGTAATTAAAGTACACAGCAACTAAGGAAGATACCTAATGCCAATTTGATCTTACACACATGCATATATATGTGCACATAAACCTGCATACAAGTGATCCCACATACATGTGAATATACATAAAGACATTATGGCACCATACATATAGACACAACAACAAGAACAACAAAAACCTGGCAAGACCTGGCAGCCTCATATTTCTGCATAGATATTCTCAGAGAATCTGTATAGATATTCTCTGAGAAATAATTCTCAGCAGTTTTATTAATATTAGTTCCAAAGTGGAAGCAAATATCATTGAATGGAAGAACACATAACTAAATTTTGCTGTGTTTATATTGTGAAATGCTATTCGGTAATACATGGGATGAACTGCTCATGCACAGAACAATACAGATGAGTCTCAAAACTATGCTGAGAGACAGAAACCATGCACAAAGAATAAGAAGACATTAATAGACATCTATTCTCTCCACAAAGGACATTCACAATAGTTCAGTGTAATCATTCTAAAACAATCCAATTCCATGAAACTGAGTTTACTGGTATTACTTACAGCAGCATGGGCAACTCAAAGGCTGTTGCATCACTGAATACGCACCCCAGCCTGGGAGGAGAGAGGGACGGGCATTGCATGAAAGAGACCTGAACTACTTGTAGGCAGTTCCACTGTCCACTGGTCAGTCTTCTTTCTCCAGCAACATATAGAGAGAGATAAAGAGATAGATAGATAGATGATAGATGATAGATAGATAGATAGATAGATAGATAGATAGATAGATAGATAGATAGATGTGTGTGTGTGAGAGAGAGAGAGAGAGAGAAAGAAAACTGGCAAGGGTTTTAGTGAATCATAAGTTTCATCTTTCCCAAACTTGTAAGTTTCATTTACTGTCTGAGTCTCACGAGCTCCTTTCCTCCACAAGGGGAGAAATTTCAATTTGGAGGACATTGCTACACAACAAAAGGCAAAACTTACCTATGGTGACAAATTAAAAAGTGATTGCTTCTGAGAGGAGGTAGACATTAACATGAAAGAAACTCTGGAGATTCTATGGAAGGATGTAATAATACACTATGAGGCAATACACTCATAGAATAAATGCATTTGTTAAAAGTCACCATATCACAATAGCAATATGTGCCTTTCACTACCCAAGTTATCCCATAAGGAAAAATGTGAAGGGATTTAAAACAGTCTATGTGAGTGAAGATATATTATAAATATGCATTAATACCATGGAGACTGGTATTGGCGAGAACGTGGCACATCCAGAATGCTCAGTAAATGATGTCGAAAGCGCTAAGCAGGTTTACCCTGGCCCTGTGTCCTTGTAAACCACTCATCACACAATGTCCTTTGTCAGGTTTCGAAACTGAAATAGATACTTCCCCTCCTTGTTCTCCAAAGTCTTAGCCAGCCTAGCCCCACACTGGGTCTCAGAATGTCTGCCTTTGGTTCTCTGAACATAAGTCTAAGAGAAGATCTAACTGAGCATGTCAGAGATGAACAGAGCTCTTCATATTCCAATGGCATCTGACTCCAGTAAATGATAGTCAATCCAGAGATCAAAAAAGTACTTTCTCATTCTAAGCTTGTGAACCTGACTCAGACCTCAGCAGACATTTTAAAGGCTGTTGTCAATCAACTTCTTCTCTTTTATATTCTGAGTCTAAAAATAAATAAATGATCATGTCTGAACACCACCTTTGCATTCGTTTTCTTTCTTACTGCATGGACAGGCGTATCTTTCAGTTTCCTGATGGTGACCTGAATACGTTCAAACATATATTGACACCAAGGAGGTTGCCATGGAAACCAAAGGCAACTGCGCCTTGAGATTTACAAGCAGGTAATTTACGAAACCCTGAAGCAAAGGATGAGTGCTTGATAGTGTCTTAGTTGCCCAAAGGCATATCAAAATTGAATAAAGCACCAAGCCTTGAAGTATGAAGTGGGTATCATAAGATGAGCGGTAACTGAAAGAATAAAGCATTTTCCTCTGGAGATCTGATAGTCAGAATATGCAGTATAATGTTTGCTTGATATAAAAAATAGAGGATTCTTCATTTTTAATCACTAGATCAAAGAACATCATAATTACTTAAATATGTCTCATTAACAGTAATTGTCCCCAAAATAGATTAACAACAAATGAAGAACCCTATTCAACCACTGACTTAAAATTCAAAGGTTTAAAAATGACTCACAACAACCAGCCCTTTTGTTGGTGCACCCGGTTGCCTGCCCTGGATGCTCCCAGTCACCCTGCATCTCACGTAACCCTCAACAGCCCACCCCAGCTCCTCCCGCCAGCCAGCCTGAGCAGCATCCAGCCTGCCTGGCTTGGCTGGACGTCTAGGCCACTCCTTGGAACCCAGGTAAAGTGTGCGGCCAGCACATCACCAGCACTTTTGCTGGCCCACCTGCCCACCTGCCCTGGATGCTTCCGGTCACCCTGCGTCTCAGGAAGGACACACTGCTCCTCAGAAACCAACAGAGTCCAATGAAAACCAAAGCAAAGCTCTAGGGGACAAACGCCATACATCTGAAGTCCTTTAAAATCATCCTATCACATGGGAGAGATTCTTCACATCCAGCCCAATGGCAAGTAAACCCTTTTTACCATCCTGCTTCTTTCAATTATTAATCACTGTAGATTAACTTTTCCATATAGTCACCCCCAAACCATATAAAACTTCCGGGACTATATCACTGACCCTCACATATCATCAAGGTACTGAATTGTAGAAGTGCACTGCCACACTAATATTCATCTCCTGTCTACTAAACCTCTTAATTGATGTACTAACAGCCTAATACTCCCATCCAGGAAATAATAACAACAGACAAAAATACCCACTTCCAAAGCAACCACTAGTAATAACTGCCAGAGAATATTAATATCAACTAGATCAGTTCATTCAAAAACACACAGAATCTGAAAGGTCTTAAGAGACAAAACAACAATGCTCAAGTCAAAATGCAGATCCATGAGAAACAAAACCCAAGAAGGCAAATCTCCCACCGAAAGAATTAACCCCATAATGATGGATTCAAACCAAAACAAATTCACAGAAAATAGCCAAGAAAGCCAGGCCCAGGATAACAAATTTCAAGGCAGGATCGTTACCATGATCAATACTATGAAAGAGGAAATCCGGAAGAAGTTAAATAAGCACATCAACCTCTTTGAACACGAACACAACAGACACTTGGAGGAGTTGAGAAAAACAGTTCAAGAAACAAAAATAGGCATAGAGCAGTTCAAACAAACTCAAGCAGAATTTAAAATTGAATTAAAAGACAAGTTATCTTCAACCCGGAACTCAACAGTGTGCCTTATCAGCAGAACTAATGAAGCAGAAAATAGAATTTCAGATCTTGAAGACAAAGTGGAAGCACTAACCAGCTCAATGGAAGAGGTTGTTAAAGCCAAAAAGATACTTGAGAGAAATATTCAAGAGTTATCAGACATTCTGAAGAAGCTTAACATGTGCACTCATGGAATACCAGAGCAAGAATCCCAAAATACCACACCTGAGGAAATTTTTCAAATTATCATTAAGGAAAACTTCCCTCATCTAAAACAGAGAGGCCCACCCAAATACAAGAGGCATTCTGCACCCCAAAAAGATATGACCAAAATAGAAAATCACCACGGCAAATAATAGTCAAAACACTCCACATTCAAGACAAAGAAAAGGTGCTGAGAGCTTCAAGGGAAAAAAAACAAGTCACTTTTAAAGGTAAACCTATAAAAGTAACAAATGACTTCTCAATAGAAATAGTAAAAGCAAGAAGAGCTTGGAGAGATGTATTTTAAGTATTAAATGAACAAAAATATCATCCCGGGCTGATATACCTGGCAAAACTATCCGTCATGATCGAGGGAGAAAGAAAAGTTTTCCAGCACAAAGACAACTTGAAAGCTTACAGGTCTAACAAACCAGGCCTTCAAAAAATGCTAGAAATGATACTCAAACTTAAAGAAAAAAACAAACATATCCAGGAGGACAGAAGTGAAGTATAATACCACCTAAAAGACAAATAACACACTTACCAAAGCCACGAAACATAAAAAGTGTCCAGAATTAAAAATAATTTCTCCATTATAACATTAAATGTCAATGGAGTTAACTCATCAATCAAGAAACACAGATTACAAACTTGGATTAAAAATCACAAACCATCAATCTGCTGCCGTCAGGAAATTCATCTCACCACAAAAGACAGGCACATCCTAAAAAGAAAAGGCTGGTCCAAAATTCTGTAAGCTAATGAAAACAGGAAACTGGCAGGGGTAGCCATTATGCTATTGGACAAAGTGAACTTCAAACCAAAAAAAAAATCATAAGAGACACAAATGGATGCTACATTTTAGTCACAGGTACAATTCACCAGGAAGACTTCACAATACTGAACATATATGCACCTAATAAGGGCCACTCCACATTCATTAAGCAAACCCTACAGCATCTAAAGCAAGAAATCAACCCCCAAACAATGATTCTTGGGGATTTCAAACCACCCTCTCAAAATGGGATAGATCAACCGGTAAAAACTTAACAGAGATCCTTTGGAACATAATCAAAACCTTACAGAAATGTACCTTTCAGATCTCTATCGAACATTTCATCCACACACCAAAGAATACACATTTTTCTCAGCAACACACAGAACTTTCTCCAAAATAGATCACATATTGGGCCACAAAACGAATCTCCACATACATAGGAAAGTTGAAATTCTAGCCTGTACCCTATCAGACCACCATGGTATAAAGCTTGACATCCACAACACAACAAACAACAGAAAATACACTAAAAACTAAATACTATGATGCTAAATGAGAACTGGATTCAGGAAGAAATTACAAAGGAAATTCAAGATTCTCTGGAAGCAAAATAAACTTACCAAAATCTTTGGGACACAATGAAAGCTGTCCTAAGAGGTAAGTTCATAGCTCTTAATGCCTACATCAAAAAAATGGAAATATCACAATTAAATAACTTAACAATGCAACTTAAAGCGTTAGAGACACTAGAGCAATCAGATCCCAAAAGCAGTAGAAGACAGGAGATTAGCAAAATCAGGGAAGAAATATCCAAAACTGAGATAAGGAAAATGATAAAAAGAATCAACCAGTCAGAAAGCTGGTTCTTTGAAAAAATCAATAAGATGGATACACTCCTAGCTAAATTAACTAAAAACAAGAGAGAGAAAAACCCCAATTCACAAAATTAGAAATGAAAATGGAGTTATCACTACTTATACTCAAGAAATTAAGAGAATTTTAAGGTCATATTTCAAAAACTTATACTCTGTTAAGTTTGACAACACAAAAGAAATGGATGTATTCTTAAGCACAACTTACCTAAATTGAATCAGGAAGTTGTGAATTATTTAAATAGTCCTATTACATGAGGAAATCAATGAAGTAATATCGAATCTTCCCACCAAATAATGTTGTGGACCAGATGGATTCAGCACAGAGTTCTACCAGACATTTAAGAAAGTAATAACACCAATATTGCTTAAACTGTTCCATCAAATAGCAAAGGAAGCAACACTATCAAATTTTTTCTATGAAGCTAATATCATCTTAATACCAAAACCTAATATAGATGCAATTATAAAAAATTTGGCCAGTCTCTTTGATGAACACAAATGCAAAGATTCTCAATAAAGTCTTAGCAAATGGGATTCAAAAACATATCAAAAAGATCATTCACGGGAACTAAGTAGGGTTTATCCCAGGCACAAAAGGTTGGTTCAACATATGCAAATCAATAAATGTAATTCACCATATAAACCAATCCAAAATCCAAAAACTACATGATACTCTCGATAGATACAGAAAAAGCTTTTGACAATAGCCCTTTATGATCAAAACTCTAGAGACAGTTGGAATGGAAGGAACCTTTATCAATATAATAAAAGCTGTATACAACAACCCAACAGCAAGGATTATACTCAATGGGGAAAAACTTGAAACATTCCCACTTCAATCAGGAACTAGACAAGGTTGTCCACTCTCACCACTTCTATTCAATATTGTACTTGAAGTCTTAGCTGAGGCCATAAGACAAGAAAGGGAGATAAAAGAAATTCGAATCGGCAAGGAAGAAGTCAAGTTATCTCTATTTGGCAGATGACATGATCTTATACCTGAGTGATCCCAAAAAATCTACCAAGAAACTCCTGGAACAAATACAGAAGTTCAGTAGGGTGGAAGGATACAAAATAAATGTACAAAAATCCGTGGCCTTCCTATATGCCTAGAATGAAAGAAGTGAAAAAGCCCTGAGAGAAACAATTCCATTTACTATAGCCCCTAAAAAATGAAATACCTTGGCATAAACCTAACCAAGGAAGTTAGAGATCTTTACAATGAAAACTTTAAAACCCTAAAGAAAGAAATCGCAGAAGACACCAGAAGGTGGAAAGACCTCCCATGTTCCTGGAGTGACAGAATCAACATAAAAATGACCATCCTACCAAAGGCAATATACAGATTGAGTGCTATACCAATTAAAATCCCAAAGCAATTTTTAAAGAAGTTGACCAAACAATCTCAAAGTTCATATGCAAGCACAAAAGACCCAGGATACCAAAGATAATCCTGAGTAACAAAAACACTGCTGGAGGTATCACCATACCAAACCTTAGTCTATACTACAAATCCATACTTGTAAAAACAGCCTGGTACTGGCTCCAAAATAGATGCACAGATCAATGGATAAGGGTTGAAGACCCAGATATAAGTCCACACAACTACAGCCATTTGATCTTTGACAAAGGGGCCAAAAAAATCCAATGGAAAAAGAACAGCATTTTCAACAAATGGTGCTGGCAAAACTGGATCTCCACATGCAGAAGATTAAAACTGGACCCGTACTTGTCACCATGTACAAGAATTAATTCCAAATGGATCAAGGACCTTGATATAAGGCCAGAGACTATAAAAACTGTAGTTGAAAGGGTAGGGAACTCCCTTGAGCTGACTGGGATAGGCCAACAGGTCCTAAACGGACATCAAATAGCACAGTCACTACAACCAACACTCAATAGATAGGATCTTGTGAAATTAAAGAGTTTCTGTTCAGATAAAGAGATTGTAACTCAAGCACAAAGGCAACCCACAGAATGAGAGAAAAATCTTCACTACCCACATATCTGATAGAGCTTTATTATCCAGAGTGCACAAAGAACTTAGAAAACTAAACACCAAGGAAACTAATGGCCCAATTAAAAAATGTGCCTTGGAACTTAAAAGAAACTTTACCAGAGATGAAATTAAAATGTCTAACAAATATCTTAAAAAATGCTGCACATTCTTAACCATCATGGAAATGCAAATCAAAACTTCCCTGAGATCATCTCACCCTGGTCAGGATGGCAAAAATCTACAAAACAAAAACAACACCAAATTCTGGAGAGGATGTGGAGAGAGGGGAATTCTCCTACATTGCTAGTGGGAATGCAGGCTCATACCACCATTCTGGTGAGTCGTCTGGCAATTCTTAAAGAAGTTAAAGATTGAAATGTCATATGATCCTGCTATTCCACTTTTGGGAATAACCCACCATACAGCAAAAATTCACCTCGATAGTACAAGCACCACCATGTTCATAGCAGCACTGTTTACAATAGCAAAGTCATGGAATCAACCCAAATGTCCAACAGTTGATGAGTGGATAATGAAAATGTGGTACATTTCTACAATGGAATACTACTCAGCCATCAAAAATTATGAATTAATGAAATTTGCCAGGAAATGGATGGACTTAGAAGAAACAATTATATTAAGTATCCCAGACATGGAAAATTAAGCACTGTATGTACTCCCTAATAAGTGGATCCTGGTACCAAACCCACTTAGAGGCACACTCAAAGATAAATCTCTATAATACATACAATAATTGCAAAGATAATAAACAGGAGGGATGGGGAAGGAGGGCCCCACCAGAAATAAGGAGAGAGGGGATCATGTTACAGCAGAGAAAATAGGCCACCATCAAGGACTGCAAGTAAATAATGAGATATCTGGTTAAGTTCACAGACTTTCCTTCCTGATCATTTGCAACTGATGGGGTATGATCTTACCAGAAGGGGAGGGCATATAGTCTGGCAGATAGAAAGTAACCATTTTGCAGATGGGAGACTGACCCCCCCACCGTGGTCTCCTACTTTTATTCCATCCACCCTTGAATATACTCTTATAACAAGACTCTAGTTTAACAGCTTTTTATCTCTGGCCAGAGGGTGAAATCCAATACCCAAGGATGGAGCCAAGGGCATTGCAGGAGCAGCAAAACTGAAAAAAAAATCAACAAACCATAATTCAGAACATCAGGGACTATATATCAATCACCTGGAACCAGGCCAGCCTAATCTCTCCCCATCCTGAAGCTCAGGGAAATTTGCAGAAGAGGGGGTGGTAAGATTGTAAGAGCACAAGGATGGGGAGGAGTAATCTATGCAAGATACTCCACACAAGTTAGGTCTGAAACAATCATAATAGGACTTTGCATGACCTGTGCAATGTCCAACACATTACTGACCTCTCAAAGTCTAGTATGGACTAAAGGCACTAGGATCCTTAGAAGCTAGGGATTAACAGCCACAATAGTGTTCCTATACTTAAGGGGAACACAAGAAAAAATTCTAGGAAATGCCACTGAGTCCTTACACCTCATCAGAGAGGAGGACCCAGAGGAAAGTTTGACATACACATTAAACGATGCTCCAGGGATGGGGGGGAGGCACTGGGAGATAGGGAAGGAGGGGTGGAAAGGAAGGGGAAAAGGGGGGAAGGAGCAAGGAGGTCCAGAGAGGGGTGGAGGAAGGGAGGGGACCGGTGTACCTATTACATTTGTATGAGTGGAAATAAATAAATAAATAAATAAATAAATAAATAAATAAATAAATAAATAAATAAATAATTTTAAAAATTACTCACAAATTATGGTGTCAAATGATATTGATTCCAGGTAAAAGCCCAACAATGTGCTGTATAAAGAGACCCAGGTTAAAAACTACAGTTAAACAACCTAACAGCATAGAGTTTAGTAGAGAATAATAGTAATATATAGTAATTTTTAAAAGGTACTTTAGTGGAAAGTTTGATTTTCATTTGGTATTGCTGTTGCAGGTCAACAAAACTAAAAGGTTAATTTTTATCTTCTTTGCCTATTACTTGCTAGCAGCTACACTATCATATTTGTCTAAAACCTTGCCAGAATCAAAATTCTTAGAACCAATGAGATAGCTCAGCTTGAAAAACTGGCTATCTGAGTTCAGTAACTAGAAAGCCAAGTAGAGGAAGGAGAGAACTGACTTCAAAAGGTTACCCTATGTCTTCCACCTGTGTACATGGCATGCATGTTCTCTCTCTCTCTTTCTCTCTCTCTCTCTGTCTCTCTCTCTCTACATATATATGCATGTGTGTATGTATATGTATAGAATATATGAAAAATTTAAGAATGTTCTGCTATTGTGTACTCAACTTTAAAAAGAAAAAACATTTAAAAATCAAAAATTATTATTTTTAGGAATACTGTATTTTATTTATTTTTAAGAAAGTCACAGCTTTATTCAAAAACACAGCTCCAAGAAAGGTTCTTGAGAAACTGAGTCCACTATGTGCATTCTGACAGGCAAAGAGGAATAGAACAGAACTCCAAAATTCCACAGAATGTAAAAACCTACTCTGACTTACTTTGAAGGAAACATCACTCACGAAGCTAAAGCCTTAGAAGTCATCTGGTAACACAGTATTATTTTCATACCAAAATACTCTCATCTTGATTGTGTGATTAGATACTTGATTTTAAAAAGTCAATATACAGTTTTCATTTTGAAAGTAAATATTTTGTAATCTGACATGAAATGCAATGAAAATTCTTACTAATGAAAGCATTTAAGTTCTTAAAATTGGAGAAATTACTGTCTTGGAGATTCCCATCCCCCCTATTAAACCTATCCCATTGTTTTATTTCATCAGTTGTGCAACTTTTTTTAGTTTATTAGCAAATAATTTCATAATTTTCATTTTAGAATACATTCTACATGTATTTTAGGCTGAAAAAAAAGAAAATTCAAAGGCATCCCAGTAGAAAATTGATACTGATTTTTATAAACTTTATAAAAATGCAAAGCAAAAGGGAGGCAAGGATTTAAGAGCCAAGAGAGAAAAGGGATATGGTCAGCCTTTCGGATATGACAAGACTGTCGTATTTATGAACTCGCTGTAATTATCTGTGCTTCCAAAAGATCTGCACAGGTAGGAAAAACAGTGGTTGACCAGCACAACCTTGTATACCTGAAAACATGAACACATGCCTTCATACATATACACTGAAAATAGCACAGCTTCTCATACTTTGCAAAGTGCTTTCGATACAACGAGTCGAAAATAAATGTTACCTGAAGTTTAGACACAGTGTTTTTCAAATTCAAAGTGTTACATTAATACCCCTGATTCTTCAGAATTCTTATTACTTTCTCTTAGTAAGCTCCTAATATTTGTATCTGGAAATGAACTAGCCCTCACCTATGTCCTGAATCTTCTGAAAGCCAACTGTATGGTACAAAATAGAAATTTCATATCTTCCTTAATAAAATGGTGATGGCAGTCATGACTACATGCAGGGTTTTTGATTACCTTTGAAATTATAATGTATGTAAAGATCTTTGAAGTCATTAAACAATTATAAGGTCCAATGTTTTGAAACAACGCTGTCACTTTTTCCTGCTGCTTTGTCACTGACACTCAGCTTAGGAAGCACAGCCAACATGGAAGAACTAAAGAAGGCAGGGAGTTCAGTGGTGAAGGAAAGTTGTGCAGATCACATGATCAATGATAACAGATCCCACTTACTGACCACCAATCAAGTGCCAACAAGTCTGCATTATATCACTTAATTCCACAACAAACCTGTAGAGATGTGAACTCCATTCTAGAAATATTCAAACTAGACATCCTGAATCATGTTTTTATCCACCAGCATGTCATTCTTAAAGGAGCCATGTGTCCTATGCTATGATATTCTAGATCTCTATTTCAGTATCTTAAGTTTCCATGGAAGAGCCCTAGGAGATAACAAAATGTACCCAAATATTTAATGAAAGAGACATTTACAGAGATCTCTGTTCCCATGAAGGGCTATAGGAAACTCTTTACATTTCTGAGGGTAAAGAAATCAGAAAAGGAAATAGTGTTACATCACCCATGGAAGTCAAGATACATCCCTGAGGGCTGTGCTTCCAGACTTATACCTCAGGAACAATTCTGAATTGGCAGAGTTGAGCACTGAAGCAAGGAAGAACCAGAGAAGGCAGACCCTTACCACTCCCCATGAACATCTACTGTGCCAAACCTGACCTAAGGAAGAGGCCCAGAATCAGTATCATAGGACAGTAGGATGTCAGGGGTCATCTGGGGGGAGGGGCCAGGACTATGCAGAGAAACAACAGCATTATTGGATGTTTTTGAAATCGAAAGAACTATTGACTATGTCCTTGGAAGTGTGCCTAAATGCCTAACACAGAATCCAGATCTGTTCCACATGGCAGTCAATGCTCTTCTGCTGTGTTTCAATGATCTTTCTATACTTGACTGGCATCGACTCTGAAGATCAAACTGGCAGAAAAGTCCTTACCTTGAGCTTTGAATAAGTCATGAAGAATCCTTTGATCTCTGCTCTCCAACACCTTACCAGTGTTTGCCATGTTCTATCAATCAAACTTCATTTTTGAGATGACTCCATGGAACATTGCGAGTCACAATGATTTTAGATAATCCTGCCTAGTCACTTTTCTTTTCACCACATCAAGGAAGCAACACTTGCATTATTCAGTTTTACATTCTTATGAGTGACATAATGGACATACCAAGTCCCAAGTATTTTGTAATTGTCTAAGGACAAAAAGAAGATTGGTGTGCTATTTGAACAGCAGAACCCCTTATACTGCATAGTGAGCATCAAAATGAAGTAGAACATGTAGTTACAAAAAAAAAATCTGTGGGTGTAGAAGTACATTTGCATTAAAGGTTAAGACATTAACCTTAATGAAGTATATTTGCATTTAAGACAGAACTTTAAAGAGTAACTAATTTTGAACTGACACATCACAATGCAAGTTTATATGCAATACGGAAAAGCTGTGTGTCTTCAGAGAAATGAAACTTGATTGTGTTCAGTCATGTAATCCATGAGACAAAAGTTTGTTGAGTATATAACTTGTTCTAGGTCCTGTTCTAGGTAAATCTTAGTCCTCATAGAGTTTAAGCTCCAAAGGGAACATCAGAAATTATGTAGTGAAGTGTTTGTGTATGCTAAGGAAAAACTAAGGGAGAAAATTTGAAGAACTCATCATAACTTTAGAAACCATGACCAAGACAGGCCTTACTAGAATGTTCCCATTTAAGCACATTGTAGGTGAGAAATGAATCATACATTGAAAATATTTCAAGCAGCAAGTACAAACATTTAGAGTTGGGCAGAAACCTCTTTGAGCAAAATTTAAAAATGTTGTATGACCAAAAATAACTATATGTCCCTAATAGCAAATAATTTCAAATAATTATTCACACACATAAACAAAAATCATGTATGCAACTTATTTCTTAGACTAAGCAACATTTAATCCACAAACATCTATTCATAGATACAAATAACCATCAGGATAATGAAAAATATATTTGTATTTCATCCAAAAGACAAAGTAAAGTTCTACATATAGTAAAACCTAAATAAAGTAAAGACAACGAAGAATGCAAAGCATGTACTTCTGGCATTATTTATTTTGTAAGACTTTGCATTCATAACATTAACTAATGTATGTCCTCTGTGGCGTTGTGAGTCTTCATTCAAATCATACAAAGGCATCTTCATTGGGGATTCCATTTTTAGCAATATGTTATAAGCACATAAGGCAGCAATGGAAACCACCCAAAAAAAGATGAATTCAGTGCATTTTAAAATATGCACAATTGATCCTTCAGTCAAGGAAAAAAAATTGAGTCCAAAAATGAGAAAAAAAATCTTACAGAGTTTTAGTTCTAGAGGTAGCACTGGTGATGAGACTCTCTGACAGGTCTTTCTTATCCGAATGGATTTTAACAGCAACAGGAGGAAAACAGACAGGATTAATAGTTTAGGGGTAAATGTGAGACCCACACATACACATAATGTTAAGATTGTCAAAGAACAACATGTCTGTGAGTATAACCACAGAGATTTGGCTACCTTGGCCTTGATTGTAGAATCAAAGAAAAAAAGATTGTAGAAAGAAAAAGAAAATGGCACTCTTTGAAAACCTTTACAATTTCATAATCATGTTCCATGTACAGCCAGAAAAAAAACTAAATATTAGCTAAATATTACCTGTATAAAAAAACACAATTTGACATCTTGGAGAGAATCTATCCTCAATCACAAATCATGAAGAATTTCCAGTTAATAAAAATTCACAGGAATAAAAACCCATAGTCAAAACATAGCAACTATGCACATACACACACAGCGCACTGGGGAAATCTGGCTAGGAAGGTTTTCAATGGGAGAAGGAAAGGTCATGTAACAGATCATATAGGGCAAAAAGTGACTTAAATTCACTCACACATGCATGAAACTGTCAAACGATAAAAAGAAATTAAAAATAAAAATAAAAGGATGTTTAAAATTCTGTATAAATTGTATATAAGTTGGAATAATGTGGAGGAGGACAAAGTGGTTTAAGATTCTTATCATTGCTATGAAGAGGGTTCAGTCACTCAATAACCTTGTTCTTGTCAATTCAATGTTAAAGTTAAAATTTCTAAAGAAGTTACAAAAACTTAAGAAATGAAGTGTATAATTCCAAACTAACACAAGAAGAGAAATGGTTTTAAGTGGATGGATCTGTTTCTATATTATCTTCTTTTCTAATTACTGTTATAAAAATGCCTAACAAAACCAACTTATGAAAGAAAGCATTTACTTGGGTTCACAGTTTAAAGAGATACACTGTGATATGGAGGGGAAGATAAGTGGCCAGGAAATGAGGCATCTGATCATATTGAGTATGTATTCATGAAACAAAGAGAGATGAACACCAGTACTCAGCTGCCTTCCTTCTTTTTCATTTTTTGTTCAGGTTGGGAACCTGTCTCCCAGTCCACAGGATGGCTCTGTCCTCCTCAGTTAAACATCTCTGCAATCACTTTCACTTTCACAGACACAGAGGTGTGTGTCTCCTAGGTGATTCCAAATCAAGTTGACAAGGACAACGAAGATTGATTTTCATAGTCCCAAGTGTTCACATAATTATTATTGTTGATATTGCTTAAACTGTGGTTTCATGATAAAAAATACACTTCTAAATCTGAGATTCTTCACATTAACACATTTAAAGTGCAGAAAGAGAGAGATTGTAGAGTCACACATTCAAACCACTGACATTCCTATCCTATACTACAAAGAATAGCTCTTATTATCATGCTAGACTTAAAAACATCAGAGTGTTTTCGGGTAAAAGTTTTGCTGATTAAAATGTCAAGATCTAATGATTTTTTAACTATCCCTAAATATTTTCTGAAATTAGCATGATGAATTTAGCAAGCAATTCTGAAAACAGGATGTTCTTATGCTACAATGCTGGCTGCATGATAAACACAGAAATAGAAACTCCATCAGAAATCCAATTATGAAAATACACACAAATTCAAGAGTTCTAGAAAAGACTTTCCAAAAAGAACAGACATTTTAAAATTTTGAAGAGCACTGGAACCAAGATGGATTTGAGATATTAAAGGTAGTCCATTAATAAATGTAGACACGAATGGAGTGTGCAGGTGAGGGAAGGAAGGATGCAGGCAATACTTATTAATATAACCACATTCTTACATATGTTCATGTATAAGAAAATATTTGATCTTAACATCTGAAAAAGCATCCATATTTAGATTTACTTTACAAAAATGGAAGTTCATATCAAAGAATATTATAGATCTAATTTAAAATATTCAATTAAGTATTTATCCTCCAATATTTATAATCACTAGGGTAGGTAAGAATCCCTGACCTGAAAAAGCTGATTTTTTGGCATTACACATTTAGTATGCTATTTTTATTCACATATTTTTGCCCTGATTTCTAAGTATAGTTGAGAAATTTACTCTAATTATCTCTGTGCTCCCTGTCTTTCATTCTCAGAGTGTGAAATTGATAATGAGGAAAAGGATGATTAAACATGTGAAACAGAGGCTGAAATCAAATGCAAGATGTTCAACTGGTTTTGAAAAATAAGATAGCAATATAAATTTGTAGAAAATTTGGGCTTCCAAAGATGTCTTTTAAAGTAAATCATTCTTATACAAGAACTATGTGAAGATCATAACATCAAAGTTCAACTAACAAGTGCTAGAGTTCTTGCAGTTCTAAGAATTTTTGCCGACTGTACATAGTATATTATGCTGATTTTAGATAAAAATTGCCTGGAAATTTTTGGTCTATTATGCAAACTATAAGCAGCATAACTAAACTACTTAAACCTCTCCCCCCAAAAAATCATAATCTTTACATTAAATTCATGGCTTTTCATGATGAACTTTTTTTTTTAGTTTTTCTTTAAACTATGATTTTTTTTGATGGTGCTAGAAATTGAAACAAGGGCTTCGCTTGTGATAAATCAAGAATTTAAGTACTGAAGAAAGTATGACAAGATGGATTTTTACCCCTGGGGTACATGATAAACAGTTCTCTTACTCTCTTAGGATAAGAGAATAGCAGATATGTGTTCAAAGCCTTGGGCAGTAAATAATTTCAAATCTGTGAATGCTATACCATTGTTCTAATAATGCCATATTTTCCAATTTATATTCCCCCATGTAATCTTCAAATTCCCTTATATCCCACCCATCCACTTTCAAGCAATTGGACTATTTCTGCACAATTGCCTGAGGGGAGAAGTGTGAATTAATACACTTGGTAATGACTTCCAATAGGAAAACTTGGTCCAACTTTTTGGAAAACATAAATATTAGGGAATTGGGTCAGAGAGATGACTCAGGGGTTAAGACTCAGCCTTCCTGAAATCTTGGAGGCGGTCTCCACAACTTCTTCTTTCTTGCATCTTTGATGCTTCTGAAACTAGGACCATGTGGACAATATTATCAAGTTCCACTACAGTCTTAGGTTAGAGATCGGACCCCTTGAATCACAGTTGATTCAGCTTCTCAGAACTGATCTGCAGAAAAAGAAAATCTTTTTCTTTCTGGTATCCTCTCCTATTATCCAAATGGAGAACAGGTTTTGATTTACTAATGGAGCTAGTCTATTTCATAATAGTTGTCATTTTGCTGTCTGCATTTTCTGTAGACTTACCCTCATATTTTTCTTCAAATTTCACCATTTTAACTTCTTTCTGCATGATTTCTTGCTTTTTCATAACTGTGAACGAGAGCACTAAAAAGTAGCCATGCCACACTGTCAAGACTGTCTTGCCTTGAAAGTTCTTCTTAACTTCAGGCAAGCTTTCAGGATGAGGGCAAAACTCTATCAAATTCTCTGCAAACACATCACATCATTTGCTCCTTGTCAAGTTTCCAACACAGTCTCTGTTCCCCTCTGGACCATCACAAGCTTCCACTGCCTGCCTCTCTAACACAGTCTCTTCCAAGATATCACAAGATTGGCTCTGTCTCCAAGACATAAAGGCTTTCACAGTATAAAGTCCCAAGGTTCTCCGTATTTATGCCAATAAACAGTTCCAAAGATACACTAGCCACATCACAGCAATTGCCATACTGGTGAGTATCAACTTCTCTCAGCTACACAAACAACTTCGCTTTTTGTATCAGATTCTCAGTCTCTCACAGCAACACTACACTTCTCTGATATCAATTTCTATATCAGTTTCTCTTCTGTTTTGCTGTGAGAGAATCCAAAGTCAAGCAAATTAAGAGAGAAAGGGAGATTTATTCAGCATATGGTTCCAGAGGGGCGATACAATCCTTCATGGCAGAAAAGGCATGGCTGGCTGCAGAAGGTGGAGACAGGCTAAGTCAATCCTTCATGGAGACAGAGAGCTGCTGCATATAAGCTCAATAGCAGACTTATTACCTCAAGCAGACTAGACTAATCAATCTCAAGGCCCAACTCCTGTGATCACCTTCTTCCAGAAAGGCTCCACCTCTTAAAGGTGCTATGACCTTCCCAAACACATGAGCCTGTGGGGAATACATTTCAAATGCTATGACAAATGCCCATGTTGAGGCTGGAGAGGTGGCTCAGGGGTAAAGTCTCTGCCTTGCAGGCAGAAGGTCCTGAGTTCAGATCCTAGACCCCACGTGTAGATGCTGGGTGGAAGCGGGGGCGGCCTGCATTTTTGGTCCTGGTAGGGCAGAGCTTATGAATCCCCAGCAGAGTAAACAAGGAGGAGGTAGAGGCGGTCCATGGTGGTTCCCAAATTCGCCTGTGGTTCTACACACGCACACACACACACACACACACACACACACACACACATGCACACACACACATACACACATGCACACACACATAATTGAATAAATAAAAATATTTTTAAATTTTTTTAAAAAATGATGATATTAGCTTCATAGAAGGAATTTGGTAGTGTTCCTTCCTTTGCTATTTGATGGAACAGTTTAAAGAGTATTGGTGTTATGAGCTCCTTAAATGTCTGGTAGAACTCTGTGCTGAATCCATCTGGTCCAGGACATTTTTTAGTGGAAAGATTTGAGAGTACTTCCTCAATTTCTTCATATGTTATAGGACTATTTAAATAATTCACAACTTCCTGGTTCAATTTAGCCAAGTTGTATTTACTTAGGAATTCATCCATTTCTTTTGTGTTGTCAAATTTCACAGAATATAAGATTTTTGAAATATGAAATTATAATTCTCTGGATTTCTTGGGTATCCGTAGTGATAACTCCATTTTCATTTCTAATTTTGTTAATTTGGATTTTCTCTCTCTTTCTTTTGGATAATTTAGCTAGGGGTGTATCAATCTTATTGATTTTTTCAAAAAAACAGCTTTTTGACTGGTTGATTTTTCTGTATCGTTTTCCTAATCTTGATTTCAGATATTTTTCCCCTTACCTTGCTAATCTCCTCCCTTCTAATGCTTTTGGGATCAGATTGCTCTAGTGTCTCTAAAGACTTTAGGTGCATTGTTAAGTTATTTATTTCTGATGTTTCCATTTTTTTTGATGTAGGCAAAATCTAATAAAGGTACATTTAAAAAAGAAAATTATAGGCCAAACTCTCTGATGAACACAGATGTAAAGATTCTCAATAAAGTCTTAGCAAACTGACTTCAAAAACATATCAAAAAGATCATCCACGGGGATCAAGTAGGCTTTATCCCAGGCACACAAGGATGATTCAACATACTCAAATCAATAAATGTAATTCATCATGTAAACCAGTCCAAAGTTCAAGACCACATGATACTCTCAATTGATGCAGAAAAAACTTTTGACAATATCCAACAATGCTTTATGATCAAAACCCTAGAGAAGGTTGGAATGGAAGAAACCTTTATCAATATAATAAAAGCTGTGTACAATAAGCCAACAGAAAGGATTATACTCAATGGGGAAAAACTTGAAACATTCCCACTTCGATCCGGAACTACACAAGGCTGTCCACTCTCACCACTTCTATTCAATATTGTACTTGAAGTCTTAGCTGAAGCCATAAGACAAGAAAGGGACATAAGAGGGATTCGATTCGGCAAGGAAGAAGTCAAGTTATTTCTATTTGCAGAAGACATGATACCATACCTGAGTGATCCCAAAAACTCCACCAGAAAGCTCCTGGAAATAATACAGAAGTTCAGTAGGGTGGAAGGATACAAAATAAATGTACAAAAATCAGTGGCCTTCCTATATACCCAGAATGAAAGAAGGGAGAAAGCCCTGAAAGAAAGAATCCCATTTACTATAGCCCCTAATAAAATGAAATACCTTGGTATAAACCTAACCAAGGAGGTAAAAGACCTTTACAATGAAAACTTTAAACCCTAAAGAAAGAAATAGCAGAAGACACCAGAAGGTGGAAAGACTTCCCATGTTCCTGGATTGGCAGAATCAACATCATAAAAATGACCATCCTACCAAAGATAATATACAAATTCAATACTATACTAATTAAAATCTCAAAGGAATTCTTTAAAGAAGTTGACCAAACAATCTCAAAATTCATATGGAGGCACAAAAGACCCAAGATACCAAAGACAATCCTGAGTAACAAAAACACTGCTGGAGGTATTACCATACCGAACCTTAGTCTATATTACAAATCCATAGTTATAAAAACAGCCTGGTACTGGCTCCAAAATAGACACACAGATCAATGGATAAGGCTTGAAGACCCAGATATAAGCCCACAAAATTACAGCCATTTGATCTTTGACAAAGGGGCCAAAAAAATCCAATGGAAAAAGAACAGTATCTTCAACAAATGGTGCTGGCAAAACTGGATGTCCACATGCAGAAGATTAAAGCTGGACCCGTACTTGTCACCTTGTACAAGACTTAATTCCAAATGGATCATAGGCCAGAGACTATAAAAACCATAGGTGAAGGGTAGGGAACTCCCTCGAGCTGATTGGGCTAGGCCAACAGTTCCTAAACAGACATCCAATGGCACAGTCACTGCTACCAACTCTCAACAGTTGGGATCTGGTGAAATTAAAGAGCTTCTGTTCAGAGCGCAAAGGCAACCCACAGAATGGGAGAAAATCTTCACTAACCACATATCTGATAGAGCTGTATTATCCAGAGTGCACAAAGAACTTAGAAAATTAAACACTAAGGAAAATGGGCCCTGGAACTTAAAAGAAACTTTACTAGGGACGAAATTAAAATGTCTAACAAATATCTTAAAAAATGCTCCACTTCCTTAGCCATCAGGGAAATGCAAATCAAAACTTCCCTGAGATATCATCTCACCCCGGTCAAGATGGCAAAAATCCACAATACAAACAACAACAAATGCTGGAGAGAATGTGGAGAGAGGAGAACTCTCCTACATTGCTGGTGGGAATGCAGGCTCATACAGCCACTCTGGCGAGCCATCTGGAGATTCTTAAAGAAATTAAAGATTGAAATGCCATATGACCCTGCGATTCCACTTTTGGGAGTAATCCCCCATACAGCAAAAATTCACCTCGATAGTACAAGCACCACCATGTTCATAGCAGCACTATTTACAATAGCAAAGTCATGGAATCAACACAAATGTCCAACAATTGACGAGTTGATAAGGAAAATGTGGTACATCTATACAATGGAGTACTACTCAGACATCAAAAATGATGAATTAATGGAATTTGCTGGGAAATGGATGGAATTAGAAACAATTATATTGAGTGAATTATCCCAGACAAAGAAAATTAAGTGCCATATGTACTCCCTAATAGGTGGCTCCTAGTACGAAATCCACTTAGAGACGTACAAAGATAAATCTCTGTAATAACTACAGTAATTGCTAAGATTATGAACAGGAGGAATGGGGAAGGAAGGCCACACCAGTAACAAGGAAAGAGGGGACCATGTTACAGCAGAGAAAATAGGCCACCATCAAGGACTGCAAGTAAGTAATGAGACATCTGGTTAAGTTCACAGACTTTCCTTCCTGATCATTTACAACTGATGGGGTATGATCTCACCAGAAGAGGAGGGCATATAGTCTGGCAGAGAAAATGTAACCATTTTGCAAATGGGTGATTGATCCCTCCCTCACCGCAGTTTCCTACTTTTATTATATCTACTTTTGAATATACTCTTATAACAAGACTCTAATTTAACATGTTTTTATCTCTGGCCAGGGGTTGACATCCAATACTCATCGGGATGGAGCCAAGGGCATTGCAGGAGCAGCAAAACTGAAAAAAAAATCAACAAACCATAAGCCAGAACATCATAGACTCTATATCAATCACCTGGAACTAGGCCAGCCTAATCTCTCCCCATCCTGAAGCTCAGGGAAATTTGCAGAAAAGGGGGCAGTAAGATTGTAAGAGCACAAGGATGGGAGGAGCAATGATATGCAAGATACTCCACACAAGTTAGGGCCGAAGCAATCATATTTGGACTTTACATGCCCTGCGCAATGTCCAACACACTATTGACCCCACAAAGTCTAGCATTTGCTAAAGGCACTAGGATCCTGGGAGGCAAGGGATTGACAGCCACAGTAGTGTTCCTATGATTAACGGGAACACAGGAAAGGATTCTGGGAAATGCCACTGGGTCTTTGCACCTCATCGGAAAGGAGGACCCAGAGGAGAGTTTGGCATGCGCATTAAAGGATGTTCCAGGGATGGGAGGGGGAGGCACTGGGGAATGGGGAGGGAAGGGGAAGGGGAGGGGGCCTAGGGGAATAGGGGGTTGGAGGGAGGGGGGGACCGGTGTACCTGTTAAGTTTGTATGAGTGGAAATTTAAAAAATGTCCATGTTGAGTTCTGCAATGCCAACAAGGCTTCAAAAAATGTCAAAAAGAAGCATAGTCTAATAAAAGTACATGAAACGGCACTGCAAAGTTAATGTGATACAGGATGTGTAAATTAACCCCTGTGTGAAAAGAATGCTGAAATCAACTTCATGCACCAATAAACTTCAGGTGACAGATCACCATGACTAAATTTTTCAAATACAAATAGAGATCTTTTAGCACAGCAATACATGATGGAGGTTAGCATTTTTAGCTCAACTTTAATATGCAGAGAATGTGTTATTTACTTCTCTGGTTGTTTATGGCTTTCTTATGAGCCCCTTGCTCTGGTTAGAGGAAATACTAAACGAATATCTGACCTTTTTTAACCTAGTCTGATTCAATAACTTGATAGTTCCTTCAAGCAATATGTCATCTGAGTACTAAAGAAGGAGCTAATTCTCTCAGTTTTCCTCACTCTCTTTTTTATTGCCTCTGAAAAAATAATAGCTGGATGTCTGAGTAAGAGAGACTATTGTGAAATGGGTAGACCCAGTATATTGTGCATGATATTGAAGCCTCGTGGTCTCTTGGAGGCATGGTTGTAGCTGTAACCTGCTTCTCTCTATTCTCTCTCTCTCTCTCTCTCTCTCTCTCTCTCTCTCTCTCTCTCTCTCTCTCTCTCCTCTACTCCCCCTCTTCCTCTTTCCTACTTCCTTTCTTCCTCATCTTTCAACATTCCTGAAATTTGCTATACCCTGGCCAACTGGTCTCACACTGGTGCCTGCTGGCTCCTCTGGGAATTCCTGCTGTCCTCTGCCGTTATGACCAGATGCTTCAACAGACTCCAAAGCATAGTCTGGGCTCAATACCTAATCCTCTTGGAAAGCCAGGGTGCCTAGGGAAAACCAACTGTCTGGGCCTCTAACTTTTTAGAAACACTGTACCATAAAGAGAATGAAGAAGGAAAAACTGTTGAGGTTTTCTATAGAATCCCTGAAGAGAATCCCAAATAAGCCTCTGACATTTATCTCCCTCACAATCAGGCATCCTGAATCAATCATCCTCAGTTAAGCAAAGGAATTGGAGGGGCACATCTAGTGAGTGTGTACCTTCCTCTTGTCACCACAGATCTGGGAAAGACATGGACTTTGCTGCTGCTTCTGCTCCTCCATCCCATCTTATCAGGCAGGTGACTTTCTCCTCATGGACAGAAGTTTAACTCTCTGCTATAGAGTCCTCAGAGTTTAGGGTCTGGTATGCTAGAAGGGAGAAATAAAGGGACTGGAAAACATCTCTCACAATTACAGTCCAGTCCACAATGCTTTTATTTTCCTTTAATCCTATTATGTTATGTCAGAAGTGACACATCATTCTTCTCTTCATCAATTTTTATAAATTCTTCTTCTCCCTGAAGCAGAAGACTGTTTCCAGAGAACTAGAATAAAGTTCATGAACTCTAGGAGATTAAAGCATTCTAGTAATTTAAAAAGTTTGGGCTACATAAAATTGGTTGTCTGTCCCAAAGGCAAGTGTGTTGAAATCAATACAGACAGTTGTGCAAAACTATCATTCATATTATAGTACCATAACTATCATATCAAAGAATATAGAATATTTGAAATGGAAAGATATTATTCAGAATATCAGAAACCCTACATTAACCACCTGGAATCAGGCCAGCCTAATCTCTCCCCATCCTAAAGCTCAGGGAAATTTGCAGAAGAGGGGGTGGTAAGATTGTAAGAGCCTGAAAATGGGAAGGAGCAACGATATGCAAGATACTCTACACAAGTTAGGGCCGAAGTAACCATAATAGGACTTTGCATGACCTGCTCAATGACCAGCATAGCATTGACCCCCCCAAAGTCTAGTATGGATCACAGGAACTGAGATCCTTAGAAGCAAGGGATTAACAGCCACAATAGTGTTCCTATACTAAAGGTGAACACAAGAAAGGACTCTAGGCAATGCTCCTGAGTCCTTACATCTCATCAGAGAGGAGGACCCAGAGGGAAGTTTGACATTCACACTAAAGGATGTTCGGGGTGGTGAAGGGGACTGGGAGAAAGGGAAGGGGGGAAGGAAGGGGAAAAGGGGGAAGGGAGCAAGGGGGTCCCCAGAGGGGTGAAGGGAGGGAGGGGACCGGGGTATCTATTATGTTTGCATGAGTGGAAAAAATAAATTAAAAAAATATATAAGGATATTGCTGATGTTGTATCTTTTGATTGACAGGATGTGAACCTTAACACAGATAATTCTCTGGAATTACAATGAAGAAAAAGTTAAAAAGTTAAGCAAAAGCTTAACTCTGTGTGCAGATGAAAGTTAGTTTGTATAGATTGCATATCTGGAAAAGACAATTTAAAAATAAGCTGAGCACTTGGGGAGATGATTTAATGCATAAAGCACTCACCTTGCAAGTGTCAAGACCAAAGTTCACATCCTTATATACACATAAAAGCTGGGAGGTGTGGCAGCCATCTCTAATCTTAGAATCTTAGGGGCAAAGACAGTGAATCCCCAAGAACATACTGACCAACTAGTCTAGCCAATTAATAAGCTCATGGTTCCTTAATAATAAAGGTAGAGAGTAGATAAAGTAAACATCCAATGTTAATTTAGGCCTCCACATGTATACACACAAACATGTACGTACATATAAATGCTCACATACATACAAAAATGATAAACAGTCATGCACCCCATAATCACAGCATACACACAAAAAAATACATGTTTGGGTTGAGATGAGTGTGTTCAGAGTGATAATACCTTTGAAAATTACAAGTTATTTAGGAACAGAAACAAAGTCTATTTGGTATGATTCCAAGGGGAAAAATGCAAATCAAAAGTTAATGAGAGGGCTGGAGAGATGGCTCAGGGGTTAAGACTCTGCCTTGCAAGCAGAAGGTCCTGAGTTTGGATCCAGGTCCCATGTAAAATGCCAGGTGAAAATGTCGCTAGCCTGTACTTATGGTCCTAGTGGGTAGAGCCTGGGAAATCCCAGAGGGAAGCAAAAAAAAAGGTAGAAGCAATTCAAGATGATTCCAGAAGTCACCCTTGGTCCTTCACAGGGACACACAGTGTCCTCTGGTACAAACACACGCACGTGCGCACACACACACACACACACACACACACACACACACACACATAAATAAACAATATTTTTAAGTTAATGGGATGATTAATTTAATATAGTCATGGTTGTCTTCATATAAATTAACTAATGCTTTGGGAGCCAATGCTTATATTACAACCAGGATTATTCATACTGACTTGGAGCCACATAGAATGGATGTGATGCCAAGTATCCAAGATGGCTAAACTGATTCCTAATACCCTGATATATGCTTCTTAGACTCTTCAAAGCTGACAGCCAGCAAACCAGAGGGACACAGATATTTCAGGAAGAAAAATCAGATACAGCCATTCTTGGATGGTAATTACTGAGTCCATGAATAGAGAAGAAAAGGAAAAATTATTATGACAAATTAAATTATAGTTTATGACAAAACAAAGTAAGACTGTAGAAGAAAAGTCACTGAGTTTTATCAAAGGACAGTTCTAAAAACTAAAAACCAGTGCTCTCCTAGTTTGGTCAAATATAAAAGTATCATTAATAGGGATTCTCTAAATATGGAAAGAAAAACTATGAGGCATAAAACTGTAATGAAAGCGATGATGCTAAGATAATGTTGTTTCTGAAGCTTTGCATTACTCTGAGTCCCAGTCAACCTCAGAAAATAAATATATTAAATTTTTATTTGCCCTCTTTAGATTTCTTCTAGGAGTGCTGAAAGCCAAGCAAAGACAGTAACTGGTAACAGGTAATTAGCTAACAGTAGTGGACAGATGATGTTGAAAAGAAAGGTGAAAAGAGATGACACATTAGTGGGCCTTGGAAGGAGGCAGCACCTCTGGAGTCTTTGTCATGTCATGATTCACATGCCATGGAGCACACAGGAAGAAGTGTGGCATCTAAGCAGCCAGGAGAAGGTATCCAGTGCCTGAAAAAGTCAGTATGGCTGGCCAGTTCAGGGTGAAGCAGGGATGTGAAGGAGGAGAAACACCAAAGAAGGTCATGAGCAGCTGCGGGGGACATCCACTAGGCGCCAGCCATTGTGATAATATCAATTCTTCACCTGTAGCAGAAGACTATTTATATATGCCTAATAAAGATGAGACAGGCCCAAAAAGATGGTCACAAGTCTCAGAGTAACTGCTTTCTGGGATTTTTTTAAACCTCAAAGTTCATGATGTTTTCCATTCCATTTTCTTAGCAAGAAACACCTGGCAGATAAAGTTAAGTGAAGAGTGAGTCTGGTAGCCTGCATTTCTGGTCCTGATAAGGCAGAGCTGTGAATCCTGGGGCAGAGTAAACAAGGAGGAGGTGGAGGCGTCCATGGTGGTTCCCGAATTCATCCGTGGTTCTACACACACATACATACATACACACGTGCGAACAATTGAATAAATAATAATAATAAAAGAACTGAAATGAAACATTTCCAAGAAACTGAAGTTCCCTTTTGTTTGTTCTAATCTCCTGAATAAAAGAATTTAAAAATGGACTCAGAGACATTTTATTAGAAGGGTAGGCAAGTTGTAAATCCTTCCAGGTTCTGAAGAGAATAAAGAAGAGGGGATGAAGAGAGAAAGCCTTGCCATTTGCATTAGGGGATCAGAAAATAAGCATATTTAGCACCAAAGATCAGCAAGCAGCTGTAGAAAGGGGGGGGGGGTCTGGACTGGGAAGATGTCTCAGTGGCTCTTTGCCATGCAGACTACAGGACCAGAGTTTGAATCCCCAGACCCCATATAAAAATGCCAGATGGATGCAGTAGCTTCCATTTAGTTCTGGCCTCAGAAGGTAGAGATTGGAAATGCCCAGAGCAAACTGGCTAGCCAGACTATCCCTAACAGCAAGCCCTGAGTTTGATCAGAGACCCTGTCTCAAAATAGTAGGGTAGAAGTGTAACTGAGTAAGATTCCTGATGTCAACTTCAGGCCACCACACACACACATACACACACACACACACACACACACACACACACACACACACTACACACACATGGGAAAATGATGAAAAAGAAGAAAAGGGGAGTCTCCACAGAAACAATGAGAAAAGCCTATAGTGTCAGGGAAAGCATATTCAGACTTTTGGACAGTATTCTACAAAGAAATAAAAAGAAAACATGCTTCATATTGGGCACAGATTTGGATTTGGAGGGTACCCAGTTCCAGACTCTTGTGTACCAGGACAAAGATGACACCAGGAGCAAGTGCTTCGGAATAGAGATAGAGACTGAAAGGAAAAACATGAACTCCCTGAGCCAGAAGCACGACCCTTTCTAGGATATTCACACAGCACTGCCTTTCTTGTGCGTGTTCTGCTAGATGAAGCCCAGGTGAAGAAAGGGCTCCCAGCTTTCTCTGCTAACTGACCTCTTTCACATGGGCATCTTGATTGACAGCGTCTCCAGTCCCTACTCCTGCCACAGAAAGAAAGAAGTTTTGGAAAGTGTATCCAATCTATTTATGTTCCATAATTCAGGTTTCATTTTTCCAAATAATCCAGAAATTTCCTCACAATGAATGATCCACAAGTCAATAGTGTCATCTGAACAAAAGTAAAAAGGGAAAGAAGACAAAGTGAGTGAGAAAAAGTTGCCATTTGTGTTAGTCATGGTTCACCAAAGACAAAACCAACAGAAGAGAGACAGGAAGTGAGAGAATAAAATTGGAAGGAGAATTAGCTTACTCCATTAAGGAGACCAAGAAGTTCAAATTGGGCCACCTGCAAGCGGGAAAAGCAATAAAGCTGGTAGCATAGCTAATAAACCAAGGTGACAAGTGCAAGACCTAAATCCAAAGAGTAGAGAACTTAGAGTTTTAATATCCAAGGATGGAAAAGAAGAATGCCTCATCTCCCAAGAAGAGAAAAAGAGAGAATGAAGTCTTCCCTCTATCTTCTTGTTCTATCTTCCTTGTCCCCACCCCCAACCTCTGCATACTGGGTAGTGCCTACCCATCGGTCATAGTTAGATACAGGTGTCAATTTGATGGTTGAGAGTCCGAACTCTAGGAACATTTGAGCTAAGCCTAGAGCAAACCTGCAGGTCATCATCTAGTTGATGGGGAAGGCCTAGCCCATCGTGGGCAGGACCAGTCCCTGTGCAGGTGAATAACATGGGGAAAGTGTTTGAGAAAGTTGGCATCCTTCTGTATACTAGACCAAACATTGTAGTTGGCAAGTAAGAATCGTCCTTTTCTCGGCTGTTATATGGATGTGATGTGGCCAGTTCCTTTGGCCTATTGTTGATGGTGTGTGTTCTCCTGACAAAGAACTACAACTGGACTATTGTAAGAGATGATAAAAACCCCTCGTTCCCTTAAACTGTTTTGTCATGATTTTATCAGCAACAGACAGAGTAACTGCAACACCATCAAATCTTTCTCAGTCCATGGACTCCATGCCAGTCTCCTCAGGAAACACCCTCGTACATACCTAGGCAGCCTAATCCCCCTAACCAAAAGCAAAACCACCTGGGTGTTTTCTTCCAGCACAAGATAGATAGCTTCAGTGCTTACTGGAGCATTGTGAATAAACAGTGATTTACCAGCCATGAGTTTCCCTTAATCCAGTCAAGATGACACCCACAATCCATCATTGTTGGTTATGTACATTACACTCTCTCACAGGCTGCAACACTGCATAGTCAGATTTAGAATTTTTTTGTAGACAGGAAGCCTCTTTTGCATTTACACAAAAATCTACTTAAACTGTCCAAGTGAAAGAATGAAAAACTGGTTTCAAACTAAACAAAAAAAGATATGCTATGCAAGATTCTCTCAAAGATGGTGATTAGCACAGATATAACTATAATTATATTCTCAGAGCAGGTCTATTTAGAATAGTCATTCATATATGTGATTATGTATGACAGCAAAATGAAGCAGACATTAGCAAGGTTGTCAATATGCAAATGCCATTCCTGCCAGGCCATGTAATTTATCAAATGGAATTAAACATCTCAAAGGAAGCAGAAATCTCTCATTTCCCTAACACATACCAAACATAACTTTTCCCATACACCTGAAATAGTGGCTTCATTCACATACATTGTTCCTAAAAATTCAAGTCATTTCTTCGAATTTTGTTTTTAAAGGTTGATTTTTTTTCAGTTACTTTTTCTTGTTATCATTGCGTTATCATTTGAAAAATCTGTATAACTGCAAGCAAGGGTCACTAGCACCAATTAGAAATTGCAAAGAGCATGCCCCTTGCCCTTTTCAGGACCATTGTGACCCTCCTGAAGGCACAGACACACCTGTGTGCATGCATTTGTACAAGTATACCCACATGTTCTCTAATCTTAGTGGGAATCCATAGCACCTAACACTCACTATCCATTATAATTTAATCGCCTGTGATTAAAATACAAAATTGCACTTACTTATACTCCTTCTAGATGTCATGCTAAGCTTCAGGATAAAGGCTCTATGGCCTTCTCACAAAGAGTTTACCTCTGCTGGCTTTTCATAAATGACTGTCAAAATAGAACATGTGGCTTCTATAATTGAATGTTATTTACATCAGAATAAAAAGGGGCTGAAGTTCATGGTTTCTGCACTACTGGCTAAAGGAAAATTGATCTCTTGATTCCTGAAAAGCCATTTCCTGCTTTGCCCTACATTTGATTACCAGCTTGCTGGGGTGGGCAGAACCAAGGAACCTCTAGCCAGCCCAAACCACTCAGTGCTCAGAAAGAAAAAGAAAGAGCTGCAGTCTCAGTCAGGGTCATATCTGTTTTCGACTGCCAGGGACATGCAAGAATGTCATTGAATGCTCTCCAAGTGGACATAGGATTGACTGATAATTCTGAAAACAAAACAAAATCTTAGCTATGACACCATGATTATTTTCAATGAGCACAAAAAGAAATTTGTTATCAAACTAACTCCCAGATTTCCAGACTCACATATCTACACAAGAAGAAATCTGACTTCTTAAAAACCCTAGAAGAAAACCTCTCAGACTACAGAACCCTGACACTAACAGAAATGTGTCCAGAATTTGGATGTCATGATTCTTTTGACTGTCAACTTGACTGGATAAATACACACATAGGACCTTTGAGTGTACCTGGGAAGAAATCCCCAGAGAGATACAATTGAATAGGGAAGACTCACTGTGATTGTGATTGTCACACATGAACTAGATCCCAAAGAGAATAAAAAGAAAAAAGGAGAAAGTCATGTACGCATTGGCATTTAACTTTCTCTTCTTCATATCTCCCAGATATGGCCAGGAAACCTCACACTCCATCGCCATGCTTCCTTCCCATGATGAACTGAACCCTCAAGCTGTGAGTCAAAATAAATTTTTCCTGCCCCTAGAAGCACTGCAAATGAGGTTGCTGTGTCCCATGTGTGTCAGATGTTGGCAAAGAGGAGATGAGACCATTTCTACATTCAGTGTTCTGACCTGTGGACAGCTGAATGATTAATAACCTGGCATATCACATTGCCTGTGAACACCCTAAATTCCATATCTGTGTACTCACAACATGAAGGCCTCTCATAGAGTAGGTTCCATGTGCACACAATGTGGACATTCTCCCTGGGGTTGGGGCTCCATTTTGCTCACAAAGTGGGATGGCTTTTGTGGGCTAGGTATGCGAGCGCCCACAATGTGGACTGCCTCCTATGGTCCGGGGCGCCACATGTTCACAACATCAACTTAGTCTCATAGAAGATAGACAGAAATAATATCCTTCAGCTTTATCATGTGTTCTCAATTGTGTGGAACTGGGAGCTCAAGCACAACTATTTACATCCTTAGTGTATTTTCTTTCATTACTTACATATTATTTTATACTGTCCAATTTAAAAAACTAGGACATAAAAGCAGGAGGTGGATATGCTAGGGAAATATCCGAGGGAAGCATGAGGGAGATAGGAATAGATATGATCAAAATTCATTGTCTACATCATGTATGAGATTGTAAAAGAGTAAAAATTAAACAAGATTAATTTATAAAAAATAATAAATAAATTCTTACTCAAGTCAGGAATTTAGTCACAGCAAGGAGAAAAATAACTAAGACATTAAGGTATTACTCAAAAACAAGGAGCTGCATATTTAAAGTATGTATTAACATGCTGTTACACATCAATAAGCTCTGTTTACTTTGGAATCTTCCTGGAATAACCTATTTTGTCAATCTCTGCCTCTCAGTTCCATTGACAAATGTTTGTAGAACACTCCTAAACCTATGTGACTATAGTGAGCATTATGAGAACACCCTGATGAATAAAATCCAGTCTCTGGCTTTGTTTCAGTTTTACAACTCATTGCTGCAATAAATACATAATCCAAACTACTGAGAGGAAGAAGATGTTTTTATTCAGCTGACAATTCCTGGTTATAGTCCATTATGGCAACAAACTCACAGTGGCAACCACTTATGATAGCATCACATCCACTGTCAAAAGCATGGGATGACAGATGATTGCATCCCCACTTTGCTGATCTCTCTCTCTCTCTCTCTTCTCTCTCTCTCTCTCTCTCTCTCTCTCTCTCTCTCGTTGATTCAGATACAGACTCAAGCCCAAGAAATGGTGCTCTCCACAGTGGACAGGTGTCCACACTTCAACAAACGCAATTTAAATCTCCTACAGGCTTGCTCAGAGATCTGCCTTAACTAGATATACCCAGAGACAGTGTCAGGTTGACTTTTGAGACTATCATAGACTTCAAAGGGCAAGCTGTCTAGTAAGTAGACAGTTGTATAGAAAATAAGTCTAATCCATCTAATTGCCAGGAAATGTTTTTATAATTATAGTTCAGTGTGGAGCACATGAAGAGCATCCCATGAAAAGGTGATAGGCTGAACACAAACCAGTCTTTTGTCCCTTTCACAGCTCAATCCCTGTGTCTGTGTCATTTATTTTTAAAAAAATCACAAATTACTCTGGATTCCGTTTCCTTCTCTGTAAAGGAAAATGGTTACCCTAACCTTCTCTTGCTCAGTACTGTCTTTGGAATCCAATGAAATCTGTCAGAACTTTTTAGAGACTGGTTATGACTGACTGTCAACTTCATGTCAAGTAGTTAAGGCAAGCTGTAGGATATCCAGATGAACATACTTTCTGGTCATGTTTGTTAAAGAGTTTCCAGCACACAGTAGCATTGATTTGGTGGACTTGGTAAAGAAGATTGCCTCCCATTAAGGAAGACCATCAGTCAGTACACTGAGAGCCTTAAAGTAACAAAGGCAGAGCAAGGAGAAATTGCCTCCGTTATTTTTTTCCTTCCTCTATTTTAACTGAACTATGTCATCTCATCTTCTTCTGCTTTTAGACTGAGATTTATGAAATTCATCAGCATCCCTGGTTCTCCCCTTGTTTGGGATTTGGACTTGATTACAACACAGACTTATTTGTGTCTCCAACTTACAGAGGGCAGGTCAAGAGAATGCTCGGCCACCATGGTCATGTGAGTCAATTCCACACAATAATGGGTAGTCAGAAAGGTAGACAGATTACATACATAAAGAGATAGACAAAGATACAGATTCAAAGATAGATGCAAACAAGCATCCCTCTTATTGATTCTAATTTCCTGGAGAACCTGACTGACATATGAATGATCTAGAGTTCTGATATCATAACTAAAAAGAGCTGACATTGATAAAGTAGCCTATACCAAATAACTTAAAACTTCTTATCAATATTCATGCTATCAATATCTCCTTTCATAAAGTTGAGTAGACTATGGATTGAGTTTAGGGAATGGGTCTGAATCATATGCTGATTCGTACCCACTCAGCCATACTTTAATTGTCTACCTACCACTCATAAGCTCAGTGATTTTGGCCAAGTCTTTAGCCTTTCTAAAATCAACTACCTCATCTATTGGGGTCATAAAGAGGAAATCATTAATTCCTATTAACATGGCATAACTGTTTCCATGCCTGTTTCATTGATTCATCCTCTTGTGCTTTTACTAACCCTTTTAGGACTTCTATAATTTACTCATATTTTCATTTTCCCTAAATCTTTGTAATCTTTGTTGTAATAATTGCATAGGTGAATGGTCCCTGTCTGCTAATTTGAGTTAACTTTTACTTCACTTTATTACTTCTTCCCAAATGTATGGACTAGGCAAAATCCCTCCAGAGTCCACTGAGATGGACACCTTTGTCCTCCTGAGGCTCACACATTGCAAGTTGGTATCCTGTGATTCATAAAAGAAGGGAAACAATAAAATCAGAAGAAAGGCAACAGAACTACCAAACAGGCTAAAGAGGCTGTAACCACCTACATATTATCCTGGGTTACTGAAACAAATATCTGACCAGATTTGAAAGCTGGTTCTCTGTGGATATTAATAAATTCATATTCTGATTTAAAGTATTTGTCACTAAAAAAATTTTTCTAAACCTGTTATTCATGAATTCAAGTATTTTGTATTCATTTCACATTTAAAGTTTCTATTCCAATGGATAACACAAATCTGTGCATTACCATGAAAGACATGTCATTTAAAAATCCATTCAGTGTTGAAGATTATTCATAATAATAGGTAAGAACTGTGGAATTTAGTCTTACTTACCATTTTGCTTCTTCAAAGTAGAAACTGTGGATAAAAGCTCAGATCTAAGGAAAAAATAAACAAAAAGGATGCATTAAAAAAACTTAAAAGCCTGCCAGCTAAACTTTCTGACAGACCTTGACAATAAGTAATATTCATTTTAAAAAATGAAAATCTTTTCTAAAGTATGCCTAAAGTCACTGCTATCAAAACGGTCCTATGGAAATTTAAATTAATTGCTCAGAAAAAGTATCATGGAATATGTGGCATTCAGGAGAACTGCCCAGATCATAAAAATATTTACTTTAACTGAGTAGTTCAGTCACTCTGCTATAAGGCCCTGATTACTCACAGCCATATTTTTTTGCCTGTGACTTCATGAGATTATACAAGCAAAATAACTGTTGAGGGAGGCCATAACTGTTTTCAAAGTCTTCCTTGCCTAACAGTAACCATGTTGTGGAAATAGCCCACGAGGCAGTAAGATATGACTTTGTCCTCCTGGCTGCAGGTGATAGATGCAACTTCAGGGATCACTGATCATTGTCCTTTCAAGACCTTATATTTCATTAAAATCAACAGAATGCTAGCTGAGAGAACCCTGGTCCAGTCTGCTGAGATAGGCGCAGCTTTGTATGTATGTGAAATTCAGTAGTTCCAAGCACTACTCTCTATAGAGGATGCTCTGGAAATTTCTGCATAATTAAGAATGCCCCCCCATGACTGGGAAAATTGCATTCTTAATTTCCTACTGCCCCTGTGGTTTTAAATGTAGTAGGGTTTCTTTTTCTGCTTTTCCTATTTTAAAATGGTAAAGTGACTAGTGCGACCATGCTATGTCTTCCCTGAGGGAATGTTGAAGAGATAGTCTCTTTAGTTCAGCAGGCTCATTAGACATTAACTGACAAACCAAGAAACAGTGTCACCATAGGAATGGTTAACCCAGTTTTCTCAGAAATTTCAAAAACTTTGACGAGGTCAGACACAAATGATCGGGTTCCTAAAAATGTTCTAAAACAGCACTATAATAGTCTTGTTAATAATATGTTTGTTTTTTAATAATAGGTTTTTAAGTGGAGCCAAGATGAGAATTAATTCCACAATCAAATAATGAGATAGCAAACTGCACACCTGCTTCAAATGGCAGTGGTGTAGATCAGGAAGGGAGCATGGAAGGTAAATGAAACTCTTTGCCCTAGAATTAAATACGCATATAGTTATCCAATATTTTTATTTCTGTGGTTTCAGAATAATCATTAAAAATTTCAAAAAAAACTCCCATTTTCTAAACTTGGACAAAAAGATAAAACATACTTGCTTTATACTCACTGTTTGATATATTATGACAAGATGATATTAAACTATTTGCAGCTAAGTAGTTTCAAGAAAGTGCAAAAAATATAATTTAAGAAAATCTCAAATTTTATATTTATTTTCTTTCTCATTTATTTCTATGCACCAAGTATAAAAAGTCTCAAATGTAAACTCTAATAGAATACTTTTTTATTAATTTTTGCCTCATTATACAAGCTCAATAGGTACCCCCTCCTTTTTCCTCTCCTCCCTTTCCCCCTTTTGTACCCCCATTCGACACTCCCTCCCCTTCCCTCTCTTTCACCCCTCTTTCTTCCCTTCTATTCTCTTGGTGTTTCCTCCTTGCTTTCTCCCATCCTCCAGAACATCTGTTTTTATGTTTCTGTGAGGGTTCAGGACTCAGTGGCATAGTTTGGAACCCTTTCTTGGGCTGCCCACTAATATGGGAACTCTGTTATGTCTGTTCGAACCCCTTGCCTCTAAGGATCCTACTGCCTGAAGCCATCTCCCCTGAGATCCATACTAGACTTTGAAGTCTTGTTAACAGGTCAGCCATTGTGTAGGTCATGCAAGGTCAAATCACATTGTAGCAATATCCTTGCTGCTGCATCCCAGACTTAAGTGGAATATCTTGCCTATTCGTGGTCCTCCCAATCTTTAGACTCTTACAGTCTTGCCACTCTCTCTTCCACAAAGTTCCCTGAGCTTTAGAATGGGGAGAGATTTAGCTGGTCTGGTTCTGAGTGAACATTTTAGGGTCTTTGATGTTCTGAATTATGGTTTGTTCTGATTTTCAGTTTTGCTGTTCCTGCACTGCCCTTGGATGCATCTTGGTTGGGTGTTGGTTGAGGTCATCTCCTAACCAAAGATAAGACTGTTTAAACAAGGTCTTAATATAAAAAGAAGCCTAAAGGTAGATGGAAGAATAGGAATAGGACACAGTATTGAATGGGGTCAGTCTCCCAGGTGCCAGTTGTTTACCCTCTACCAGTTCCTATCCCCTTCCTGACTGGGGAGATCAAACCTGTCCAGTGCCAAGTGAACAGGAAGGGAAATGAGAGTAAGCTGTATCAGATATCTAGCTATTTACATGCAGTACATGATCATGGTCTAAATTCAGTGTTGAAGTGTGTTCTTTTGTCTCCATTCTTTTGAGGTCTTCTTTCCCCTTCCCTCCTATTTATAATCATTTGTGATTATAGTGGGCATTACAGAGATTTACCTTTGAGTATGTCTTTAAGAAGATTTGGAACTAGGATTCACTTGTAAGGGAGAACATAGGGCATCTAACTTTCTGGGATATTTCACTCAGAATAATTTTTCCTAATTCCATCCATTTTCCAGCCAATTTCATTAATTACTTTTTTGGTGGCTGAGTAGAATTCCATGTCAGCTGTTGAACATTTGGGTTGATTCCATGACTTTGCTATTGTAAATAGAGCTGCAATGAACATGGATGTACTTGTGTCACTACAGTGAATTGATACATTTTGGGGAATTATTCCCAATAGTGGTACAATAGTATCATAGGGCAATTCAATCCTTAACTTTTTTAGAAACCATCATACAGATCTCCAGAGTGGTTGTACAAGCCTGCATTCCCACCAGCAATGTATGAGAGTTCCTTTCTCCTCACATCCTCTTTTTTGAAAATTACACACATTTAAATATTTCTTAAGAAACCAAGAGCGTAAACTATAAATGCAAATAGTTGATAAATCGTCCTTCATCAAAACTAGAAGTTTAAAAAGTAGCCAAGATGAAGAAAGAAGTGGCAGTGTGGACAAATGTGCAAAATTCTTATCTCATAAACGACTATGTTCACAGTCTATGAAAAAACTTCAAAAAATAATAATGAGGACTAGGCAGGTAGCACAGCACTTAAAGTATTTGCTATGCAAGCAAAAGGACAAGAGTTTAGATCTCTAGGTCCCATGTAAAGTGTGCAGTGGATGTGGCAACCTCAGAAGGTAGAGATTGGTACTCTCCAGAGCAAACTGGCTAGCTATGCTAACCCTGTCAATGAGCTCTAGATTTGATTAGAGACCCAATCTCAGAAAAACACAGGATGAATTGGGAATCATGGCTAAGTTTTGATATCAACCTCAGACTTACACACACATACACACACACACAAGAACATTCACAGACAGACATGTACCCCTCACACACATATACATGAAAAAATGGAAAAAATAATATCAAATAAAGAACAATCCATGTAGCAGAATTTTTACTAAAAAGAATGTAGATGAAAAATAACCCAACAAGATGTTGGGTATTCTTAGTCATAAGTGAGGTTCCTAAGAGCCATAATGAATACCTAAACTTAAAACATTGCCAATAACAATTGCCAGGAAGGAAGTGGCTCAGCAGGCATGAAATGCAGCATTACTTCCTTAAAAAATAGTCACCTTCTTACAAAGTCAAAATACACAGCACAATGTGATGCCGAAATCCCCCTTTTCAGCATGTTAAATGAGATTTAATCTTACAGAAAGGCATATTTTATGTAACATGTATAGTGACTGCTTACAAAAAGTGGAAAGAACACAAGTGTCATATTGACTACAGAGTGAATAAACAACATGTGGTATGCCAGTAAGACAGGGAAGTACTTCAGCATAAAAAAAAAAAAACTATTGATACAGTTACCACAACCACACAAAACATGTGGGGTGAGTGCCATAGCCTGCCTATAATTTAAGCCCAGGAAGGCAGAGCTTGGGAATCACCACAGCAGGATGGCTAGCCAGACTAATGTATTAATGAGCTCTGTGCATGGTGAGAGACCCACCCTCAAGAAAATAATATGGAAAAACAATTGAGGATAATTCCTGATAGCAACCTCAGGTCTCTATTCACAGAGCCTCTGAATGTGCATATGCAACTAACAAGAGTTCCCACACACACACGAGCAAGCATACATGCATGTATGCACTGCAGACATACACATACATGAAAAAAGGAAAAATCCCAGTAGAAAACCAACAAATTAGCTATTCTAAATAAGTTATGGTATAACATTTTGTTTTTCCCAGATATTCAAAATCCTGCTGTTCTATATTTATTTGTTTGTTTGTTTGTTTTTTCTGAGACAGCAGTCTCACTGAGTGACTAGGCTGTCCTTCAACTCACCATTCTCCTTCCTCTACCTCCCAAGTACTAGGATTATAGTCATCCACCACCACTCCTCCTTCAAGAAATAGTTTTACAATGATTAATTGTTGCTGCTGAGGCAGCCCCAGGGTAGTGAAAATGTAGTTGTGCGACTGCGTATCTTCTTCATAAAATGATTCATGATTGAGAGAATCTGCCTGCAGGAGGTATTGCACACTGGTTTGTTTTTCTACTAGCTCTGTTTCTCCTAATTCTCCCCGACTGCTTCCAAATGTGTTCACCCGCGTGGCTAAAACTAACAATGTGTGTGGCACAGTCTGCAGCTGTGATGAAACAGCTCATTTGAAAAATCTATCAATTTTTTCCAGTTTTACTTTAAATAATTTAAATATATTTAAATAAAAAATAAGCATTGAAATACTTTTTTCTGACTACTTGAGGATCTCATTATATCCAACTACAAAATGATTAACGAGTCAAATGCTCAAGGATGCACGCATTTTCAAAAAGGGAGACAGATTCAGAGGTTGAAAACCACACCCCAACTGAATCAAGGAAGGGTGAATGACTAATGACTTTGCAGTCTCTATTTTAACCTCACAGTATCACAAACATGCAATTGCAAAAGGAAAGATTTTGACTTAGAAATTCAAATAGATTCTTCCTAAGGAGGCATAAGGCACGATATCTGCACTATGCTCAAAAGGGGATATTAAATGAAAATGATTTGATAAAATCAGAGAGATTAAAAATGGTGTGTTTGCAATTCTGAAATATGTGAATTATTCATCTTCTCCTTTGAATGTGTCAGTTGTAATGAAATTCACCAGATTTTTTCACACCAAAATAATTAATGGACAATTATACTAAGAATATATGATAATACAATAACTTTTAAACAAGCCTCTCTTTTTTTAAAGTGTTACTTTAAAAAAATAGAAATTTGATTCTTAAAAATTCTACATTTTGGACTGGAAATATGGCTCAGCAGTTAAGCCTTAGCTTGGCAAGCAGAAGGACCTGAGTTCGGATCCTTGGTCCACATAAATATGCTGGGAGGAAATGGCACCAGCCTGCACTTCTGACCCTGAAAGGAAGAGCCTTGGAAATCCCAGAGAAAAACAATAAGAAGGTAGAGCAATGCAGGATGATTCCTGAAGTTACCCTTGGGCCTCCACAGGCATACACTGTGCCCTCTGATGCATACACACACACACACACACACACGCGCGTGCACACACACACACACACACACACACCAGCACCTACACACTTTAAAAAATAAAACAAAATTCTCCATCTTTAACAATTGGGCACACTATATCTAAGAATTATGATTCTCTAAAACTTTACAATAAAAATATAGGAGTAAGGGCTGGAGAGGTGGCTCAGGGGTTAAGCCTCCACCTTGCAGGGGGAAGGTCCTGAGTTCGGATCCCAGATCCCACGTATAGACGCCAGGCGAAAGCGGGGGCGGCCTGCGCTTCTGGTCCTGGTAGGGCGGAGCCTGTGAATCCCGGGGCAGAAGGAGGTGGAGGCATCTATGGTGGTTCGCAAATTCGTCCGTGGTTCTACACACACACAGACAGACACGCGCGCACACATACACACGCACATGTGCACAGTTGAATAATAATAAAAAAAATTTAAAAAAAAAATATAGGAGTAAAACCGTGTCAGAAAGCAAAAGAATATAAATCAAAGTAAAAAGATATAGATTATATACAAACAAATAACTTAAGTCTCAAAATGTCCTCACACAAGGGTTAGAGCCTAAGCAATCATGAGTGTCCTTTGTTTTCCTAGAAAAATAACTGAGCATAATTCCAATAGTTTCTTTCCCGCAACCAGAGCTCCAATGACGAGCAACACTGCAATGATATGGCTGCGGCAGAAATCCAACTGCTTTGTCTGGTCTGTCTCAGTGAATTATGGCTCCCATCATGGTTGCCAGGAAGCTGTGTAGAGGTTTCTGTCTGACACAGGTCCTCTCCACTCTCATATTTCTCCTGGAAGGGATGAGGGTAAAGTTGGAACCATCACTTCTAACTCCAAGAAGCCCAATTTCACCTGTGAAAATCAGAAACGTGTGTGTAGCAGTTAGTTTCTGGAGTTGACTGGACAATCAGAGCTGTCTTTAGGCACAGTTATGAGGAATTATCTACTTAAGACAAATCTCAGCAAGTCTGTAGGATTACCTAACCGATGGAGGAAAACCCAACCCATAGCCAGTGAGACCATTCCCTAGTACACATAGATAACACAGAGACAGAGCTGGTTGGAATTTGGCAGACTGGCAAACTCTCTCAGCTCTTCCTATGAGTACAGTATGGCCAATTCTCTTGGTTCCTGTGGGTAACTATTCTGCCATAACGACCTACTGTAACCTGGAACTGTGGGCAATAATAAATATTTGCTTGGTCCCCTAAATTGTTTTGGTCATGTATTCATTACAACAATGGAAATAGGAAACTAAGACACTGTGGGATTATCATTGTTGCTGAAGAGCGTATTTGTCTGTGTCACTTGGATTATCCTAACTGCTAAGTCCATGCACCCTCCATGGCTCCAGCTTATGAGTAAGAAAGAAGGAAAGGAAGCTTACCAACTTTATGAGACCAAATTAAGTTTTTAATGGATAAAATAGGCAAATTATCAATGTTTTCTATAGACCAATATATCCAACATGTTGTTCCTTAAGGCACCTAGTAAAAAGAATTAAAGCTATTAAGATTTGCCTGCATTATCATTTAATTATCAACGTGTCTCTATAGTTGATTATAGTGCTGCTGTTTCACTAAATACATGCACTAAGATTTTCTAATTAAACCTTCTCAGGTAACCCAATGCTCAGCAGACTCAATTAACATTTTTATCTTTCTATTCCTCATGGAAAATAAAATAAACTACCTTTGTTTTTAAGTCAACAAAACAGCAGTCTCGTCACTCCACCTTCTCTGTACACTTTTACCACAATTTATACTAATTTACTCTGGGGAGAATGTTACCTCACAATTCTACTAGAGGATTCTATAACTCTGCTCAATCTCCTTTCACCAACATGGCTTAGGAATCAAAAGGCTGTACAGTTAAATAACCTGGTTTCCAGTTCCAGTTCCACCACTAGCTATCTGTGCCTCCAGCAAATAATTTAGCCTCTGTGTCATTTCCACATTTGTAAATACCATGACGAATAAATGACAAAGCATGAAGCAACTAGCAGAATATCTGGCACACAGTAAGGGTTCGTTTTTATTGTTGTTTTATCGGTGTTGCTGTTACTGGGACATGGATAAGGCAAATATTTGGAAACTTTCATTAGGGTACACATTCAATTCAATTTTCTCAACCAACTCAATTTTCAGCTAATAGTAGCAATATCGGTATAATTTTATGAAGACCTATATTACAAACACTGTTCACTACAGAGAATCTCTCATCGACTTCACATTGAAGTCTGAGCTAATACTAACTATCCACTGATCTCACTGCTAATTCCATTGTCTACCTTTCTGGTTCTGATCTGTGCCACAGAGGACAAACTCACACAGACTCATCACATCACCTCCCTGGCCCCTGGATTCTACTTGATTCAGTCACTAGGAAACAGCAAAAGGAAATCTGGAGGTAAGAGAAAATAGATCAGACACATTATCCCTTACTACCTACTTTACTACCTACATCCCTTACTACCTACAATGTACCCTTTGGGTACATTGCTTGGGCCCTACCACAACTTCGGCTCTCACTAGCATCTGAAAAGGATCCTATGTTAACTACAAACACTTGGAAGTGAACTACATCTAAAACTTAGTATTATATTCTTGGATAATAAAAAGCTCTTAGCACTCAACCAATATACATCTTGTTGCAATGGGAGATTGGTGATGCCCAGAGTGCAAGGTACAGGCAACCCTGGAATGTTTATCCCTCATCAGGCCATCAAAATCTGTCCCCATCCCAAGGTTCAGGGAACTTTGCAGAAGAGGGGGCAGAAAGACTGTAAGAGCATAAAGATGGGGAGGTGTGCTGCCTGCCATGACATTCTAGTTATGGGCTGCTTCATCCGGAAGTTCACTGTGGTATGATCTACAACCTCCAGATCTGCACAATGACTGACATATCAACACTCCCCCATAGACCAGCAAGGATCTCAGGGGAAACAACCAACCATGGTGAGAGAGACTCTTAGGACAGATGCCAGACAACAGAAGGAAAACTTGCTTCTCTATTTGTAGGTTTGCTGACTGGAGGGCCACTTATACAGAAGCCTGCTTTCTTCTTAGTACAGGTACCTCAAAAAGAGATCTATGGTGTAGATATATAGTGGGAAATGAGAATAGATGGGATATGGTTGGATTAGTGAACAGAAGGGAAGATGGAAGAGGAGGAGCTGGGAAAGGAGGAGGAGGGGCAAGGACATAAACTCATTGCATTTGTATATGAAAAGTACAAAGAATAAAGAGAAAAATAAAAGAATCCTACTTCCTTCCCAGGCCCACTCAGGTGATAGTCTCTTGTTCTTGCTACTGCCTGAAATTTGACGATCCCACATTGGTTCTCTTATCCATATCTGCAAATCACTGGTGTGATTTGGGGTTGGAAATGCTACTCTGTAGATGAGGCTAACTTGGAGTTTGATAAATAGTTGAAGATTTGACCAAGTTTGAAGGGCATTATTGAAACCTGAACAGAGGAGCTCAAGCTGTGGAATAATTATTCTAACTAAAATTTAGTCTGATAACTTTAGCAACAATTAAAAAGGTGACCAAAAAATAAAGGTGACCAAGAGGGGGCGGTAAGATTGTAAGAGCACAAGGATGGGAGGAGTAACAATATGCACGATTCTCCACACAAGTTAGGGCCAAAGCAATCATAATTGGACTTTGCATGCCCTGCGCAATGTTTAACACACTATTGACCCCAGAAGGTCTAGCGTTTGCTAAAGGCACTAGGATCCTTGGAGGCAAGGGTCACAGTAGTGTTCCTATGCTTAAAGGGAACACAGGAACGAGTTCTGGGAAATGCCACTGGGTCCTTGTACCTCATCGGAGAGGAAGACCCAGAGGAGAGTTTGGCATGCTCATTAAAGGATGCTCATTAAAGGATGGGAGGGGGAGGCACTGAGGGATGGGGAGGGAAGGGGGGTGGGGGCATAGGGGAATGGGGGGTTGGAGGGAGGAAGGGACTGGTATACCTGTTAAGTTTGTATGAGTGGAAATAAAAAAAAATAAAATAAATAAATAAATAAAGGTGACCAGTTCAATGAACTTCTATAATAAAGATGAAACAAGAGAATCTGAACCACAGAATGCTGTGGACCATTTCTGTGGTAGAAAATCAGGAGATATACTGGATAAATACTCAGAAAATGAACAAGACTTCAAGATTGTAGGGAACGCTCAAGCCCAAGATCTCCATTTCTTGAAGGCAGATGCCAAGGGCATCCCTTGCGGTCTCAGTTGCAGTGTGCCTCCTATTCCAGCATAGTTCTGTGCCTGTGTCAGCATAGATGCCAGCCTATGCGGTTTAGTCTGACTCCTGTTGACCTTCCCTCAAGGGGCAGAGAACTGGAACTGGGTTCAAGGACAGAGGTGTTTTTACATATTCCTTCCTGTTCTTTGGAAGCCATCTAGACATTGATTAGCATACATAAAGGACAGGCACAGAGTTTTATCATTATAATTGTATCACCGTGTTCCTGACCTGGTCTTTCTCCACCCTGTACGGGGCCCTTAGGGCCTATTAACATATCTAAGGATTGGCAGGGCTGTATTGGTGGTGGTCCCACCTGTTGTGAATTTTGCACCTGCAGTTTGTCACTATTGATGTCATCACTCTGCACAGTGTACAGACTTCACCCCCTGTTTAATGGGATATAAGGGATTAGGTTCCATAATAAACTTGACTTGGTTTTTTGGCTTTTCCAAGATTCCCTCTTGATCCAGCCTGACTTAATTCTTGCTGATCCCACTCTGGTACCAATCAGGATTGCGAGGTAAGCGTGCTGGTCACAGGACCCTGCATTGATCTTGAATACAAGATTGATTGTGGCTTGACTGTGAAGTATCTAGTTAAGTATGACTGCTAAATGACTACCCAGTTCACTGAGATGAAGCACATGGAGGGAAATGTGATAGTTAATCTTGATTGTCAGTTGACAGGATTTAATCTCACAGCTTCTGGTTGTGTCTATGACAAAACTTCCAGGAAGGAAGATCCACCCTGAATATGGGTGGCACCATTGCATGAGCTAAGGTCTTGAACTCAGAACAAAGAAGAAAGAGAATGGAACATCTATATCATCTCCCTCAGTTTCCTGACTGCAGATACAGCTTCCTGACTTGCACCCCAGCCACCAAGACTCCCCAGCTATTCTAGCTTGAACCGTCAAACTGTGAAGTAAGGTAAATCTGCCTTTCCTTAAGCTAATTTTTGGTACACCAATGAGAAAAGTAACAAATATAGGAAGGGAGAAGACTGTGCAGGATGAATGAGTTCCTTTTCAAAGAAAAGATCTCCTCTGCTGGTGTGATACCTATCATGTTTTTCAATGACATAGCAATCATTTTGAAGAAAAAGAGGAATTAATGTCACATTTTAAAAAGTCAATGTCACACTACAATACTTAGTGAAAGTCATGGTGTGTACCTGCATCTGACCACACTGAACTTCAACAGCACCAGCACACTAGGTTCTTGTTTGGTACATGTTTTCATCAACAAATTATTTTCACTATGCCTACAATGATCTCTGTGGAATTTGGAATGTGGTAATGACATTCGATCATCAGTTTTTCGTATCATCATAAATATTATGATAAAATGCCAAAACTATAGCTCTACTTCTATGTTTCAACATCCAGTTCCAAAATGAAATATGTGCTGAAGGATTTTCTCTAACATTACTTCTTCAATCTGTTAGAATGCTCCCTCCTACATTTTATTAAAAAATTCTATTAGTCATTCAGTACAATTATGTTTTGCAAACAAGATCATCTGTGACAGATAGCTCAGTCCTAAAACTCTATATTTTATCTAACTAATTTCTTAATAATTTGCAAGTCCACTGTCCAACTCTGGCATTTCCATGCTCTGTAATCATTATTTTCTCCCCTCACTTTGTCCTACTGAACAGTAATTAGGTTTTTAAACTGATGACAGGAACATTGAACCCCACTGTATCTGAGTGAAGAGTGATGAAGAATGAACATGTACCCACATATAGACATACACAGACACATACACAACACACACATATTCCATCATATTGCATTACATCCCAACATAATATCCATGTTACTGCAAACTAGATCTTCTGCCAACTGTTCCAGGTTTAAATGGCTACTTATGGAAAGTACACCATTAAGAAACATTAATTCTTCAACTGCTTTCAAGCACTAAGTATTTCTCTGTGTATCAAAGTCAAATCAGAGGATTCCCATGATAGAACTGGGTCTTCCCACATCAATTAGATCATCTCCCACAGGTTGACTTAGGGACTAAATTAACTACTACTTTTTACATATATGCCCCAAATCTCAGCCTACAACTATAAAATTGGCGCCTGTACCCAACTGACATATTCCACCTCTGTCAACCTGATATACAAATATTACTTTCAAGCCATTGCCTTTCAACCTTTGTCTCCATAGATACTGCATTCATACATTTGTATTTATGATATAAAATGTAATTAAATTTTAAAAGTTCTCATACCCACTTTTAAAATGTTCATAATCATTAATAGTTTAGTTCTTACATTTTCAAATATAGTTTCTTTTTTAAAGCCCAAACTCGTGCAATGACCAACACATTATTGACCCCTCAAAGTCTGGCACGGACTAAAGGCATTAGTACCCTTAGAAGCTAGCTATTACCAGCCACAATAGTGTTCCTATACTTAAGGGGAACACAAGAAAGAGTTCTAGGAAATGCCACTGAGTCCTTACACCTCATCAGAGAGGAGGACCCAGAGGAAAGTTGGACATACACATTAAAGGATGCTCCAGGGATGGGGGGGAGGAGGCACTGGGAGATAAGGAGGGAGGGGGGGAAAGGAAGGGAAAAAGAAGGGAGAAAACAAGGGGGTCCAGGGAGGGGTGGAGGGAGGGAGGGAGGGCACCAGTGTACCTATTAAGTTTGTATGAGCAGAAATAAATAAATAAATTATTTAAAAATAAAAAAATAAAGCCCCAAATCTATTAACTATAAATTCCTTAAAACCTCAAAAGCAAATGAAATACTTTTAACATGTAACAAGAAAATATCAAATCAAAATTAAGGTCAAATCTTTCAAGGTAAATACCATATCCTGAAATTCAAGGTCTACCTTCTGTTGCTGTCCTGTAGCTGCATTGACTCCGAAACATTGGGTAACTCCATAATTCCTGCTTTACAACTCACAATGCAAACAGCTTCTCTCTGTATTTGTTTCAGTCTGCACTCAGTGCAGATACTTAGTGCATCTCCAATATCCTATGTTCTCTACAATAGCTATAAGCTTCACCATCCTTTTTAGTAACTTCAAACATGCCTCAAGGTGCCAAGTCTCAGTTTCTCTCCACGAAGTCTTCAACCCTGCATCAAAGCCAGTACCACCTGGACAATGCTGTCAAGTTCTACAACTTCAGATACAGCCTGACCCACTGTTATATTAACTTCCATGTGTTGATCCTGGAAAAGCCCTTTTCTAGGCAGCCAAAACTTTGGAAGATTAGGAAAATGCTTTAGCTTGAGCTTTCTCCTAAATGAGTCTGAATTTTGTAAAATTGAATCTCCATAGGGGCGTTCATTTGTCCCAATCTTCCCATATAACAAACTAGATATTTCTTTGATGATTTTAATTTTCCATAGCCAAAGTTGCTCTGCTGTCTTCCTTTTTTTCTACAAAATTATATGCCTGCCAACATAGCTTTCCTCAACCAAGCAAAGTAATCCATCATTAAATCCAGTTTCATCAAAGTCCTTATTCTCTTTCAGAACACCATGAGGTGGCTTAAACAATTCATATCTCTCATTACTATTTTCTAAATGACTTACCAAGATCCACTCAATATCTTTTCTAGTCCACAGACTCAAAGTTTTCAAATATTTCCATATTTCTTCAACGAGATAGTTCAAAATTCACAAAGATTACATAATCACGTTTACCAGCCACCCCCTACTAATCTGGTACCCAATTCTGTTTCTCAGCAACACTCTACTTTTCTGGTACCAAATTCTGTTGTAGTCAGTTCCTCTTCAAGTTGCCGATATGATCACAGGACCCAAAAAACTTAGGCAAGCAAGGGGTTCAGTTAAGATCACAAGATCTCAGGGCTAGAGAGGTGGCTCAGGGGTTAAGCCTCTGCCTTGCAGCGGAAGGTCCTGAGTTCTGATCCTAAACCCCACGTATAGACGCCGGGCAGAAGAGGGGGCAGCCTGCACTTCTGGTCCTGGTAGGACCTGGTAGAGCCTGTGAATCCTGGGGAGAAGAAAGGAGGAGGTGGAGGCAGTCCATGGTGGTTCCCAAATTCGCTCGTGGTTCTACACACACACACACACACACACACATGCACACACACACACACATGCACACACGCACAATTGAATAAAAAAAAACCACAAGATATCTGATGCAGACATCAATATGACAGCAAAGTTCCTACCAACCTCAGCAGCTGAAGGGACTGACCATACGGTATCTGCAGGAATTTCTGAGAGAAGAACATACTTTATTGCTTGCCAACATGACTGCATGCCTACATGCTAAAATATGCCAAAATACTGAATTCTTCTTCATCTTATGCACCTGCCCAGGAAATAGTCACATCCACCATAAAGATGTGTCTTTCCTCATCAATTAGTCAATCTTCCACAGGCTTGCTTGGGACTTGTCTTAACTACTAAATTCTTCACAAATGTTCCCAAAGCCTCAGTCTTCAATTATCAAGTTGGTACCTATGTCTAACTGGTATGCCCTTCCTCCCTTTTATGGGGCATTTGTCATAGCACAGGATAGCTAAAACATTAGTCGTAAAGAAAATGTTACAATGAGCAAAATGTCACCAGCAATTCCAAGAACAATTGAGCACTATTTAGCAAACTGCACATATCCCAAAGGTATAGTCGCAAATGTGACAACGTGTATACGTGTAATTAGCTATTCATTGAATGATTTCTAATGGCAAGAAGCTATTACAAATGAAATGTCCGGCAATAATGAACGAATTGAGTTAACCCAGAGATCTTTGCCATGGAACACAGTGGAACACAGTATGGGTATGAAAATAAATGAACACAGTATGTCTCTAGGACATACTACGAGTTGAAAATACATGTACATGTATAGACTATTACCATCTGCTTTCAGAAGGAGTATTGTGTGTGTACCTTATAAAAGATCAAGACATAATTAAAATGATTACTCAGACCTGATGGTGCACACATGGAGTCCCAGCACTTGGGAGGCAGAAGGAAAAGGATTAGGAATTCAAGTTCAGTCTTGGTCACATTTCACGGCCAAACAACTTAGAGGAACAAGGAGGATTAATTTTGGTTTTGGGGTTTTTTTGGGTTTTTTTACTTAATTTATTTATTTTTTCCACTCATGCAAACTTAATAGGTATCCCAGACCCCTCCTCCACCCTTCCCCAGACCCCCTTGCTCCTTCCCCTATTTTCCTCTTCCTTTCCCCTCCTCCCTCCCTTTCTCCCATTGCCCCCTCTCCCCTCCCATCCCTGTAGCATCCTTTAGTGTGAATGTCAAGATTCCCTCTGGGTCCTCCACTCTAATGAGGTGTAAGGACTCAGTAGCATTGCCTAGAGCCCTTTCTTGTGCTCCCCTTTAGTGTAGGAACACTATTGTGGCTGTTAATCCCTAGCTTCTAAGGATCCTAGTGCCTGTGATCCATGTTAGACTTTGGAGGGGTCAATGTTATGATGGTCATTGTGCAGGTCATGCAAAGTTCAATTATGGTTATCTCAGCCCTAACTTGTGTGGAGTATCTTGCATATCATTGCTCCTTCCCATCTTTAGGCTCTTACAATCTTACCACCCCATCTTCCTCAAATTTCTCTGAGCTTTAGGATGGGGAGAGATTAGGCTGGCCTGGTTCCAGGTGGTTAATGTAGGGTCTCTGATGTTCTGAATTATGGTTTGTTATTCTTTTTTCTTCTTCTTCCAGTTTTGCTGTTCCTACACTGCCCTTGCCTCCATGCTCATGGGTATTGGATGTCTCCTCCTAGCCAGAGATAAGAGGCTGTTAAAATAGAGTCTTACTATAAGAGTAGATTCAAAGGGAGATGGAATAAGAGTAGAAGACCGGAGTGAGGAAGAGGTCAGTCTATACTCCAGAAATGGGGGGGAGGAAAGGAGGCACTGGGAGATGGGGAGGAAGGCGGGAGGGGAGGGGGGGAAGAGGGGGATGAGAGGATGGAGGGAGGAAGGAGACTGGTATACCTGATAAGTTTGTATGAGCAGTAATAATTTAAAAAAGGAATAGATTTAAAGGTAGATGGAATAAGAGTAAGACACCATGGTGAGGGAGGGGGTCAGTCTCCCATTTGCAAATTGGTTACCATCTATCTGCCAGTCTCTATGCCCTCACTGACTGGTGAGTTCAAACCCCCTCAGTTGCAAGTAACCAGGAAGGAAAGTGAGTAAGCTTAACCAGATGTCTCACTACTTACTTGCAGTACTTGATGGTGGCCTATATTCTCCGCTGTAGCATGATCCCCTCATTCCTTGTTTCTGGGGGGGGGGCCTCCTTTCCCTTTCCCTCCTGTTTATTATCTTAGCAATTACTGTAGGTATTACAGAAATTTATCTTTGAGTATGGAACTAAATGGGCTTGGTACTAGGATCCACCTATTAGGGAGTACATACTGCACTTAATTTTCTGTGTCTGGGATACTTCGCTCAGTATAGTTTTTTCTAATTCCATCCATTTCCTGGCAAACTTCATTAATTCATCATGATGAATTATTTTTGATGGCTGAGTAGTATTCCATTGTATAAGTGTACCACGTTTTCCTTACCTACTCATCAACTGTTGGGTATTTGGGTTGATTCCATGACTTTGCTATTGTAAACATTGCTGCTATGAACATAGTCCTGCTTGTGCCATTGAGGTGATTTTTTTCTGAATGAGGGATTACTCCCAGAAGTGGAATAGCAGGGTCATATGGCATTTTAATATTTAACTTTTTAAAGAATCTCCAGACTGCTCGCCAGAGTGGTTGTATGAGCCTGCATTCCCACCAGCAATGTAGGAGAGTTCCCTTCTCTCCACATCCTCTCCATCATTTGGCGTTGTTTGTATTGTGGATTTTTGCCATCCTGACCAGGATGAGATGATATCTCAGGGAGATTTTGATTTGCATTTCCCTGGTGGATAAGGATGCAGAGCATTTTTTAAGATATTTGTTAGACATTTCAATTTTGTCCCTGGTAAAGTTTCTTTTGAGTTCCAAGGCCCATTTTTTAATTGGGCCATTTGTTGCCTTGGTGTTTAGTTTTCTACATTCTTTGTGCATTCTGGATAATAGACCTCTGCCAGATATGTTGTTAGTGAAGACTTTTTCCCATTCTGTGGGTTGCCTTTGTGCTCGGCTTACAATCTCTTTATCTGAACAAAAGTCCTTAATTTCACAAGATCCTATCTGTTGAGTGTTGGTAGTAGTAACTGTGCTATTGGATTTCCGTTTAGGAACTGTTGGCCTAGCACAATCAGCTTGGGAGAGTTCCCGACCCTTTCAACTAAGGTTTTTATAGTCTCTGGCCTTATATTGAAGTCCTTGATCCATTTGGAATTAAGTCTTGTACATGGTGACAAGTACAGGTCCAGTTTTGCTCTTCTGCATGTGGAGATCCAGTTTTGCCAACACCATTTCTTGAAGATGTTGCTCTTTTTCCATTGGATTTTTTTGGCCCCTTTGTCAAAGATCAAATGGCTGTAGTTGTGTGAGCTTATATCGGGGTCTTCAACCCTTATCCAATGATCTGTGTGTCTATTTTGGAGCCAGTACCAGGCTGTCTTTAAAAGTATGGATTTGTAGTATAAACTAAGGTTTAGTATGGTGATACCTCCAGCCGTGTTTTTGTTACTCAGGATTGTTTTTGCTGTCCACTTTTGCATACCACTTTTATTATATTGATAAAGATTCCTTCCATTCCATCTGTCTCTAGGGTTTTGATCATAAAGGGCTGTTGGATCTTGTCAAAAGCTTATTCTGCATCTCTCGAGAGTATCATGTGGTCTTGGATTTTGGACTGGTTGATATGGTGAATTACATTTATTGATTTGCATATGTTGAACCAACCTTGTGTGCCTGGGTTAAAGCCTACTTGATAACTGTGAATGATCTTTTTGATATATTTTTGAATTCGATTTGCTAAGACTTTGTTGAGAATTTTTGCATCTGTGTTCATCAGAGAGATTGGCCTATAGTTTTATTTTTAAGTGTATCTTTATTAGGTTTTGGGATTAAAATGATATTAGCTTCATAGAAAGAATTTGGCAGTGTTCCTTCCTTTGCTATTTGATGGAACAGTTTAGGAGTATTGGTGTTATTTGTTCCTTAAATGTCTGGTAGAACTCTGTGCTGAATCTGGTCAAGGAAATTTTTTGGTGGGAAGATTCGAAATTACTTCATCGACTTACTCATATGTTATGTTTGACTTACCTCATATGTTTGAATTATTTATGTTGTGCCCACCCAGGATTTGCCCCAGGGCATGGCCGAGCACATGGGACTAAAGATGGCACTGAGGGCAAGGGTCTTGGGCATAACCTGATCACTTCACAGAGAGCCCTATTTGGCTTTCAGGTATCTACCTGCCCTCTGTGCTGAGTGGCATTGAACTTGACCATTAGAACCTGTAGGATGTGTTGACCTTGTGATACAATTGGATGCCCGTTTCGCGCCTTGGGGTCCTTTGTCTATATAAGTCCTTTGTTATCCCCCAATAAACTTGAGATCTGCTGAAGACCAGACAGACCCCCATTCCACAACCGAGTCTCTGGGGAATGGAGGCGGAGGTGGGAATGGCCTTTTCATCAACGCAACCAGCAGCTGTGTAATAGAGCGTGTGAATGAGTGTGTGAATGAGCTGAAACATGCCACGCCATGAGCGAGTGGACACTACAATTTAAATAATTCAAAATTTCCTGATTCAATTTAAGTAGTTGTGCTTACTTGGAATTCATCCATTTCTTTTGTGTTGTCAAACTTCACAAAGTATAAGTTTATGAAATATGACCTTATAATTCTCTGAATTTCTTGGGTATCAGTAGTGATAACTCTATTTTCATTTCTAATTTTGTTAATTTGGGTTTTCTCTCTCTTGCTTTTGCTTAATTTAGCTAGGGGTGTATCTATCTTACTGATTTTTTCAAAGAACCAGATTTTCGACTGGTTGATTCTCTGTATCATTTTCCTTATCTCAATTTCGGATATTTCTCCCCTGATTTGGCTAATCTCCTGTCGTCTACTGCTTTTGGGATCCAATTGCTCTAGTGTCTCTAAAGCTTTAAGCTGCATTGTTAAGTTATTTAATTGTGATGTTTCCATTTTATTGTTGAAGGCATTAAGAGTTATGAATGTACCTCTTAGGACAGTTTAAATTGTGTCCCAACGATTTTGGTAAGTTGTATTTTCATTATCATTTGCTTCCAGGAAATCTTGAATTTCCTTTTTAATTTCTTCCTGAGAAATTCTCATTCAGCATCAGAGCATTAGTATTTTCTGTTGTTTGTTGTGTTGAAGATGTCAAGCTTTAGACCATGGTGATCTGATAGGGTACAGGCTAGAATTTCAACTTTCCTGTATATGTGGAGATTCATTTTGTGGCCCAATATGTGGTCTATTTTGGAGAAGCTGAGAAAAATGCGTATTCTTTGGTGCATGGATGAAAAGTTCGATAGAGATCAGTAAGGTCCATTTCAGTAAGAATTTGATTAAGTTCCAATGTGTCTCTATTAAGTTTTTGACCTGTTGATCTATCCCATGTTGAGAGGGCAGTATTGAAATCCCCAAGAACTATCATTTTTGAGATGATTTCTTGCTTTAGACACTAGCATATGCTTAATGAATGTGGAAGAGCCCATATTACATGCATATATGTTCAGTATTGTGAAGTCTTCCTGGTGAATTGTACCTGTGACTAAAATGTAGTATCCATCTTATGATTTTTTTTGTTTGAAGTCCATTTTGTCCAATATCATAAAAGCTACCCTTGCCTGTTTCCTAGTTCCATTAGCTTGCAGAATTTTTGACCAGCCTTTTATCTTTAGGATGTGCCTATCTTTTGTGGTGAGATGAGTTTCCTGAAGGCAGCAGACTGATGGTTTGTGATTTTTAATCCAAGTTTGTAATCTGTGTCTCTTGATTGGTGAGTTAATTCCATTGACATTTTATGTTATAATGGAGAAATTACTTTTAATTCCTTTTAATTACTTTAATTACTTTTAATTACTTTTAATTCTGGAAACTTTTTATGTTTAGTGGCTTTCATAAGTGAATTATTTGGTTTTTAGATTTTGGCAGTATTATACTTCCCTTGTGTCCTCCTGGATATGCTTGTTCTTTTCTTCAAGCTTGAGTATCTTCTCTAGCATTTTTTGAAAGCCTGGTTTGGTAGCTGTCTTTGTGCTGGAAAATTTTTCTTTCCCCTTCCATCATGCAGATAGTTTTGCATGGTATATCAGCCTGGGTTGACATTTTTACTCATTCAATACTTGAAGTAGTCTCTCCAAGCTCTTCCTGCTTTTACTGTTTCCATTGAGAAGTCATTGTTATTTAACTAGGTTTACCTTTAAAAGTGACTTTTTTCTCCCTTGAAGCTCTCAGCACCATTTCTTTGTCTTGAATGTAGAGTGTTTTGACTATTATTTGTTATGGTGAGTTTCTATTTTGGTCATATCTGTTTGGGGTGTGGAATGCCTCTTGTATTTGGATGGACCTCTCTTCCTTTAGATGAGGAAAGTTTTCCTTGATGATAATTTGAAAATTTTCCTCAGATGTGGTATTTTGGGATTCTTGTTCTGATATTCCATGAATGTGCATGTTAGGTTTCTTCAAAGTGTCCCATAACTCTTGTATATTTCTCTCAAGTATCTTTTTGGCTTTAAAAACTTCTTCCTTTGAACTGGTTAATGCTTCCACTGTCTTCAGGATCTGAAATTCTATTTTCTACTTCATTAGTTCTGCTAATAAGACTCTCTTTTGAGTTCTGGGTTGAAGATAACTTGTCTTTTAGTTCAATTTTAAACTCTACTTGAGACTGTTTTAACTGCTCTATGCTTATTTTTGTTTCTTGAACTGTTTTTTCAAGTCCTCCAAATATCTGTTTTGTTCCTGTTCAAAGTGGTTGATGCAGTTATTTAACTCCTTCCAGATTTCCTCTTTCATAGTATTGATCATGGTAATGATCATGCTTTGAAAGTCACTATCTTGGGTCTGGCTTTCTTGGCTATTTTCTGTGAATTTGTTCTGGTTGGAATCTATCATTATGGGGTTAATTCTTTCGGTGGGAGATTTGTTTTCTTGGGTTTTGTTTCTCAAAGATTTGCACTTTGACTTGGGCATTGTTGTTTTATCTCTTAAGACCTTCTTTCAATTTCTGCATGTTTTTGACTGAACTGAATTAGTTGGTATTACTACTCTCAAGCAGTTATTACTGGTGTTTCCCTTGGAGTTGGGTATGCTTGTCTGTTGTTATTGTTATTTCCTAGATGAGGCTATCAGACTCTTAGTACATCAATTAAGTCAGGTTTAGTGGACAGGGAGTGAATATTAGTATGGTAGTGTACTTTTACGATTTAGTACCTTGGTGATATGGGAGGGTGAGTGGTATAGTCCCTGAAGTTGTTTATGTTTTGGGGGTGGCTATATGGAAATTTATTCTACAGTAACTAATATTTGAAAGAAACAGGGTGGTAAAAATGGGGTTTACTTATCTTTGGGCTGAGTGAAGAATCTTTCCCATGTGATAGGATGAATTTAGAGGACTTCAGATGTGTGGCCTTTGTCCCCTAGAGCTTTGCTTGGGTTTTCTTTGGACCCTGTTGAATTCTGATGAGCAATGTGTCCTCCCTGGATCTCAAGCATTCTGGGCGGGCGGAAATGGCAGAGGTGCTGGTGATGGCCCAGTTAACCTGAGCACCTGGAGTGTGGCCTAGTGGCCCTCCCTAGCTTAGAGCAGGCTAGGTGCTACTCCAACTGACTGGTGGGAGGAGCTGGGACCAGTGGGTGACCTGGGACTTCGGGGTGTGCTGGGGGTATTTACCTGGTGAGCAGTGTGTCCTCCCTGGACTGCGAGCATCCCAGGTGGTGGAAAGGGAGGTGATTTAACTTGGGCTTAAAGTAGTCTGGTTACAGTTCCTTGTCCAGGTTGGCAGGAGAGCCCATATCAACAACAAGGACTGATCACAGAATATCCACATAATGGCTGAGACAAGGATGATCTTTACTTGTCAGACCAGAAAGTTGTCAAGTATACAAAAAGATGTCAACTTTCTCAACCATCTTATTCACTTGCCCAGAGATTAGTCTTGCCCACTATAGGCTAGGTTTCCCATATCATTTATACAATCTTATGCAGACTTACTAGGGGCTTAAATCAATTACTAACTCTCGACAAATGTGCCCAGAGTTCAATCTCTTGGCTGCCAACTTGACACTTATCTGTAACTATGACTACTCATATGACAGAAAAGAAAAATAGAGAGGAAACAGAGATAGAAGTTAAGAGTGTGGAACATATGGGATGAATCTGAATATTTTGTCATTCTAAAATGCAAATAAGTTATCAAAAATAACTTTAATGGTATGAAAAAGACACATGAAATAGCTTAAATAGTGTGCCCCCCTCCATACAGAGAGTAGCTGTCTTTAGAACCAGAATCAAACATACCAGGAGATAGAAATTCAAGTGATCATTTTCAAAAGTGAATCTTTTGGGAGGATTCTAGGAAACCATCTCATTATTCTGAAAGCAGTAAAATAAAGGGAAGGAATCATGCATATATGCTGATTTTCCAGTAAAATTGTGCCACAGGATACTCAAAGTGTTGTTTAGAAGAGGCTGTGAAAGTATTCCAGGTAGTAAATTAGAATGTCATGAGTAACCCCTCAGTCAACTATGAATCTGAGAAGTGATTCTCTGTATCAGAGAGCATCACAGTATTAGTGTACTATGCTTTCTGCCTCTCCTGACGGGAAGCTTAGAGTACCACGTGAAATGTAATCTTGCCAAAAGTAATAATAAATCCTAAATGTGATCATGCTTCTCAACCGGAAAGCCAGATCAGCAAGTACACACAAGAAAGAAAAATGCTCATTGTTTCAAAAAGGAACCTCAACTAGAAGTATTTTGAAAGCAGAAATGATCACAAGACAAATGTCTTATTTTCAATAACTCATATGTAAGTAAAATAAATAAATATATATAAATAAATAGAAACTTTGAATTAAAAAAATAGATAAGGCCTACCAAAAAAATATGAAAGTTATGTCCTTTATGGATTTTATTCAAAAAGAATATCTGCAAGAATCTAAAAACAGGTAAACACCTAAATGAAAGATAGATCTTATGTCCTTTATGGATTTTATTCAAAAAGAATATCTGCAAGAATCTAAAAACAGGTAAACACCTAAATGAAATATAGATCTTATGTCCTTTATGGATTTTATTCAAAAAGAATATCTGCAAGAATCTAAAAACAGGTAAACACCTAAATGAAATATAGATCTTATGTCCTTTATGGATTTTATTCAAAAAAAATCTGCAGGAATCTAAAAACAGGCAAACACCTAAATGAAAGATACACCAACTTTTTAATGACATTGAGAAATTAGGTCTGGCTGCTTTGTTTACTTTTGAAGTGAAGACAGTACTATAACTACATTTCTCAAGGAGAATTGTTTTGTTTTAGGGACACATAATCAAATATGGAGAATATAATATATTCGAAGTGAGTTTCTAAACATTTCCAGGGACAGAAGTAGTGACTACAAAGGTATGAATGAATACCAGTGACCGTGAGGTATTAAGACTGAATGATGGGTATATGCAGATGCACCACTCTCTCTGCAGTGTGTGCTGGTGCTGTGATGCATGCCTGTAATGCTAGTAGTTCAGGGGTTGAGACAGGAGAACATAGAGTTCAGGGACAGCTTGGGCTGCATAGAAAATCATGTCTCAAGAAAAAAGAAGGAAGAAAGGAGGGAGGGAGGGAGGGAGGGAGGGAGGGAGGGAGGGAGGAGAGGAAAGAAGGGAGGGAGGGAGGGAGGAAGGGAGGGAGGGAGGGAGGGAGGGAGGGAGGGAGGGAGGAGGAGGGAGGGAGGGAAAGATAGAGGAAGGGAGGGAAAGATGGAGGGAGGGAGGGAGGAGGAAAGGGAGAAAAGAAGAAAATGGGAAAAAGAAAGAAATAAAAGGCTATGTGTAATTCTTAAATGTATTATTCACAATCTGTTTAAAAACAAACAAGTCACTTATTCTTATCAAGCCTCTACTTCCATATATATGAAAGGAAAGAATAATAGAAAGAGATAAATAACAGTTCTATTGATTAGCATGCCATCTCTAGTTTTGAACTTTAATAATGATTCATTGAAGAGAAGAAAAGGTTTAAAATTTAAAAAAAAAAAAAACCTTTTAAATATCTGTCATCATTCTATCGGTTTCTGCCCTTCATTCTCTAAGCCTCCTACTCCATGAAGTAAAAAGTACTAACTAGCATAGTGACATTATTACAAGGTTGCCTTGGATGACTCTCTTCATCCTGAGGACATTTGAGTATAAATTGTAAACAATTATGCATTCTCCTGAGAGATACTTTGATCATGACACTATCTTTTTTGAATTTTTATTTTGTTCTTTTTCATGATAGTCTCTGCATCCTTGAAAATGGATCGTTTTTCATGCCCTCCACCTTGTCAGAAATCAATAAATGTTCAGGAAATAAACCCAGATAGAATGAGACCTTCAAAAGCTGGTTAAATTTCTGAAACTGCTGTCAATGAATTCTGTCACCAGGTATTATGTAAATATTGAATACACACACACACACACACACACACACACACACACACATATATATATCACATTTCCAGCAAAAAAAATCTCAGGATTGTTTCCCAGTCAAATCATAAACATGGTAAAAACCAGGGCAAGATATGACCATCTTATAAATACAACTAATTGGTGACACATACTGTGAGATAAAGTGTGATAACTCAGCTTGAAACTCCCAGTTGTGATATAAACACAAGAGAGATTTCTCAGTAGAAAGCTGTTTTAATGATAAATTTTAAGTTTGATACTCCAAAATTTATTGCTACAAAGAGCCATCGAGCACAGATTCATGTTCTAATGGCAAGCAATGATATTGGAGTTTTTTGTAAGGTGCCACTCACCTATACAAACATATGGCAAGGCATAGTGTCTTTCTCCCAAAAGTGTGTGCTTAAAATATCCATAAAATAATGGAAAAGAGAAATGGATATAGTCCAAAAGACAACAGACTTCCTAAGACCCAACTTGAGGCAACAAACAAATTAAACTCAAAAATATTCCCACTCAAAAGTGAAACTCAGTTCAGCATTCTGACTCTGTGACGACAGCATGGGTTTGACTTCTGGGAATTGAAAGTCCCTTTTCTCATAAAACCTAAAGAAAGTAAAAAGCAGTCCGATTAGAGTATCTAACCATGGTCATCTGTTATCTGCACATCAGTGGGACAGCCCACAGGACCCTGGGGAGCTTAGCTATGCACTCTTGCCCAGAATACTCCCTGAAGTTTCTCCAAAGCTATTAATTGTACAAATCACTGTAGTAAAACTCACTCAGTGCTGTGTTTAGCAAACAAACACTAGAGTGCAGTGCAGAGTAAATGGAGATTCTCTCTCTGAATAAAAAAACAGAAATTCATGGTTAGTAGTTTCAAAATCCATCAGGCATAATTCTATATAAATACATGTGTTACAAATGACGCTATAGGATCCTTGGACAAAAAAGATAATAAAATTAAATCAGATCCAGTTTTCTGCCTTTGAAAGTAAGACATCTGAAAGGATATCACTATAAAGTGATGTGTTCATGTTTTACAAGACTAGGACTGCAGGAAGCCTGAGAAGCCTCTGTTCAGCTGTGCATTTCAAATATATTTGATGCCATAACTCACAGTTTTATTGACATTCCTAGTTTCCATTAAATGTTTTACATACTGTGATGCCAGGGATTTCATTTCGTCTGCTAGAGAAGTTTATGCTTAGCAAGGGATCTGGAGCAATTTCAGTGTATTCCATGGAGTTTTCTTTAGTGTGCATTATTATACTCTAAAATAAGTTGAAATATGTATATCGATTTTATGTAACTAAAGTTTTCTATTATTTTCATGCTTTGAAATGAAGGGGAGTAAAGAATACATCCGCAGGAGAACAAAACAATTCCACCATAGTCATAAATTTTGCCATGGAGGATTCCCAATGCAATTGGTCTAGAGAAACTGAGCAATTGGTTGCAGTCATTGAGGAGATGCTGAGATCACCAACAGAATAGAGTACAACTCTCATTAAAATGAAAATACATATTAAAAGTCATGTCAGGATAAGCTTCATCATCCATGAAATGAGAATCATAATTTCCATCATAAGTGTCACAGACGAGTGAATACAAGGTCCTTCAAAAAGCAAAGGGGGAAGAGGACCTGGGGTACCTACTGAGCTTGTATGATTGGGGAAAAAAATAAAGAAAAAAAAAGAAAAAGGGCATCAAATCATGACAACCAAAAGACTGGTCATTACCTGATAGAGCCAACAATAGAATAATATCTCAGTCGGCATATGACAGAGTACAGAATACATAACAAGCAGTGACTACTTTTAATTGGAACTATCTCATCAAATGTGCTACATTAAACATAATTAACTAAAAATATACTGCTAGTATGCAAATATCCAGAACACACACACATTAATGATGATGATAATAATGATTAAGACAACAGGTGCATGCCAAGAGAACACAAAAGTCAATTGAAGAGCTCCCAATAGCAAAGCTGGAACAACTTCAACATTAAAATAATGTGAATAGAATGATGTGATATTGTATTATAATGCACAATAAAGAATAGATCTATGTGAGCCAAGAGTGACATAGATAAATAATTGAATGATTAAAAAGATAAATAAATAAATGAGAGAGTAGAGACAAATATCTGATGACGAAGAATTGGAAATAATACATACAGATACTTCACACTCAAGGAAAGGAAGCTTGAGTCCTCTCTCTTTGAGTATAAACTGTGGAGAGTAAACTCTTTTCAAAGAGACCAGAATAGAAAAGGAGCAACTGAGCACTGGAGAACCCAACCACCACCACTCACTGCCAATAGCATATTGCCTAGTCATGAGGAGATATGAATGAAGCATTGCCTATGTAGTCTCCCCTGCCAAGACTCCCCAAACCCAATCTAGTCTTGAGGAAAACATCTAATAAAACCTGAATTGCTAAGATTATGTACAATATCTAAACAGTGTCTCAACATGGCCAAGGTCATTAAATGCAAGGAAAATCGAGAAATAATCACAAAATAACAACATCTAAGAAACATGACAGTTTACTTTGGTATCATGAATAGGATGAAGATGCAAGACAGGACAGCATGAAAATACTTAAGAATATTTTTATAGGGGCTGCAGAGGTGGCTCAGGGGTTAAGCCTCTGCCTTGCAGGCAGAAGGTCCTGAGTTCGGATCCTAGACCCCACGTATAGACGCCAGGCGGAAGCGGGGCGGCCTGCGTTTCTGGTCCTGGTAGGGCGAAGCGTGTGAATCCCAGGGCAGAGTAAACAAGGAGGAGGTGGAGGTGGTCCATGGTGGTTCCTGAATTCGTCCGTGGTTCTACACACACATACATACATGCATGCACACATACATGCACATACACACATTGAATAAATAATAATAAAATTTTTAAAAAAAGAATATTTTATAGAGTTAGGACTTCAGGTAATAAGAATGTATTGATATTGGTCATCAGTTATAATGACTAATGCATCATATTAATACATGTGGATAGAGAGGTAGTGAGTCTGTGGAAATTCCCTATACCTCGTGCTTATTTGTTCTTCACATTGAAGTATTTAATTTATAAACTGAAGTTCTTTCAAACACACCTCCATATGTATGTATGTGGCATAGCAATCTGTTCACTACTTTGGAGAAATTCTTCAATGTGTTCCCTAGCCCTTGGAACCCCAAAAACTATATAGTCAGATAGAACTCTATCTAAATTGTTTTGTCTTACATCCTCTGGCTCACATGTCTTACAAAGACATAAAGAGGGCCTTAATACTTTCATTATTCTAAATCCAGTCAACATAAAGTTCTCAAGCCACAAGTATTTATCTAAAATTGGGGCAATTGTGACGTCTGCACACTGTTCTGTGCCAGAGCACAGGGGAATTGAAGCAGTCAGGTGAACGGAATGTTACGTTGGCTGTGCCAAGGGAAAGTGAACCATTTCTGCTGTTCTTTACAAACTGGCATTAAGAAAACATGCATTAGCCAGGTTAGCAACTGCTTACGAGCTGCCAGGAGTTGCACTTATTTTCTTCATTAAAGATCTTCAACTGTTGCGGACTTTGCAGCCGTTAAATGTAACAGCAATCCAGTCACTCTTCAGAACTCTCTGCAGGCAAGCAAAATACAGATGCAATAAATATTGCCACTCTTCATTTTTCAAAGTTTCCGATAGTGGCACTAATACATGAAAATCACCTCAGATGCATTTTTATTCTGCATTTTATTTACCATCTTAGTATGGGACAGGAAAATTCAGAAACTTTCATTAGCTTTTCATAATGACCTATCCTGTGAGCCAAAGTCAAATGAGGTAATTTTTCCAGATGCCAACTTTTTATCCATTTATACATTCAGACTTTTAAAATGGCAGTAGGGTGGGTCTGTGAACTAGTTGCATAGTGCACATCTGAATTGACTTCTTAGATCACCTGGACATGGTTATGGTACTATATTAGGTTGCCAGCAATCAATTGTCAGTGACAATTCAAGCCAATGTTCAGAAATTCCCAGCAGTGGATAATCTTTTCCTAGTGCTCAATCACTGAACTATGGGATATATTCATAGTGTATACCTTGACAATTATACAGTTTTCTTCCTCAAAAAAAAACCATAGTCATCATCAAGAAGCACCAAACCTGAGAACAGGCTTAAGTCTGGAAACCAAGAAAGACTCTTATTTCCCTCTTCGATCATTTAATTGTGAATTTCCTGTTATGTAAATCAGGCAGTATTCTTGTAGGATTCATTCTTATTCTCTTCCTAGAGACCCCATGGTTACTTGATTATACACAATTAGGGGTGTCTGTGGGCAAAGTATTCTGACACTATTTTGTCCTTGTTGGCCTTTCCAGTCAATGTACCCATCATGTCTCAGAAGGCTACTTTGCCTGAGATACTTTGGTATCTCTATTTCTACTAAAGCCAAGGAATCCATGTTCATGGTGGTCTTCCTCACAGCTGTTCCTGGATACAAGGACCTTTTGAGGATGCAGAAAAGTGAAAAACGAAAGACAGGTGAGAAAGAAACTCCTGAGAGTGGGAAGGGTTCCCAAAAGAAGAAAATGACCTCTGAACTCAGAGCTGTAAGGGCTTTATAAGGCAATGCCAGAAAATGGGCAAGCACTGAACTAATCTTTATTGAGATGAGTTGGTTTTCTGAATATATTATGATCTGAGATAATTAGAGCCCCAATGTTCTGTGTATGACCCCTTCCCCAACTGGGAAGATGTTTATGTGCTCTCACATGCTCCCCACCCATCTAGGAGTTGGTTCATTTCTGACTTATTCTTTGATGGTCGTTGACCTTGGGTCTACCCATCTCTGACCTTGCTGGTACCTAAGTGCTCTTAATTATACTAAATTGTTTGTTCTCACATTTACATGGCAAACTTGCAGCTTTACCATGACAGAGAGTTAACTCTATCACAGTCACTAAGAGTAGCTACAGTCTTTCTTGATTAGCTCATATTTAGCTTCTTGTCTATAAGGCGGTCTGGAGTGGTCTCCTTGTAGAAGCTTCTTGCTAGCAGCCATCCTTATTGTGAACAACTTACAGTTCTTACCATGGACCCTTTCCTTCTCTGTTTGAGCAGGAACTCATCCTTGAACTTTGCCCACTGGTACCTCTCCAATATTTCCCTAATTCCAGTCCTGTTTTTATCACTCATCTGCCTATTAGAAAGCTACTTTAAGTATTATGTATTTCAAAGCATGCCTCGCCTCTGAAATACTGGTTATTATTTGATAACTACAGTTCATAAAATTTTTATGAATCTATTTTAGGACCTAATTGTGTAGTATAAAATATATAAATCTCAAAAGAATTTCAGTGAATTATAAGTGATTATGAACCTATGTAATAAAACTCTTGATCAAGACATGTCACCATCTTACAGAAAGTCTCCTCCCGGCCCAGGGGGTAAATGATAATACAAATGTTCATCTCTCAGCTTTCTTCTTTAAGGATGGAAATTTCTTTTATTTCAAATGTCCTAACTGTCCAAAACTATCCACTGGGTTTTCAAAGCTTTTCCATGACACGTTTCCATCACCTCCTATCAGGCATGGTATGGACAGGTATCTGCACTTGGGCAGAGTCCCTTAGAGCTGCTCTCTCACCAATAGGAACCTTCTGTTCCTGAATATAAATCCTTTTTGAGAACATTTTGAAAGAGATCAGAAATATGTTCATCAAATCTATTGTATTCTCCTAAATGATGGCAGCAACATCCCCCTCCTTTTTTTTCTTTCCAAGCTGATTTTAGCACTTCTCCAAACAAAACCTACCATCCATATCTCCCATGCAGTTCAGAGGTCAGTGAGGGTTACTTTTTGCCTGACTAGAATACAGTGGAAGGGACACCATGTTACATAAGGTCAAAAATGACATGTACCTACATTGGCTTCCCCTTATTGGGACTAAGCCAATCACAACACAACACCCACATACTACACTGCAGTCTTCTCTCTTCAATTGAGACTCCTGTAAAGAAGCTCACAAACTATCTTCACTAAGCCCTCTCCATATTATTGACTCATAGAATTCATGCTTTGGGAATAATTTTTCATTATAGTAAATGCCTACAACATATAAGATATTACAGTGGCCCAGCTGTTGGGACAGTGAAATAAGACAGTAAGAATAACACTTTATTCAAAAGCTATGAAAAAGTAGAACATAAGAAAAATCAGTTAGAATAGAAGACTAAAATCCCACCAGTAGCCACCATTACTCTCTTGTACTTGCCTCCACCTCTTCTTTACCCACCCACACCCTGACAGATGTCACCTAGAAATGGTTAGAGCCACTGTTAAAGGTGTAAGGCATACAGTGTCTAAAGGTAACTGTAGTTCATAAGCCTTGTGGTTCACAGCCTTTGGTAGAAATTAATAAATTAATGAGACATGTGATGCATGAAGTGGTTTGCAGAACTATATATAAGCATAAGAAGGTTCATGACAGGCAAATGAACCAAACAGTCCTTGCTATTTATCATAAAAACCCCATCCTTTACATGGTGTTGCCTTTCAAGCTACTAAACTCTCTTTTCTGCTCCTGCCCATACTTCAGTGTATCAACGACCTAGCAAGATTTACCCAGAATCAGGCCAACCTAATCTCTCCCTATCATAAGGTTTTGAGAACATCACAGAATAGGGGATGGTGAAATTATAAGAACCTAACAATGGGAAGGTACACTATTAGACAAGACATTCCATCCAAGGCAGGACTACTGCATCTAGGAATTCACTGCAATGACATTTGTTCTCATCATATTTCCATAATGACTGACATACCAACATGGTGATTTTTGGAAGGCCAGTGTCTCTCAATAAATTGTCTCCACTTCTGCTACTATGTACATGTCTGTCTAATTCCTTGTTTTGGGACTTGAGAATCTGGAACCCCTTTAGAGGTGCTCGCCAAACCCTGATAACTGCTGATGCCATTATAGCATTTCAATTGTAATTCCAACAATTTCCAGTTTTATTTGGACGGGTACAGACTTAGAGACATACCTCCTTTTCTATTACTCAATTCTCTTGGGATGTTGTAGGTACTAGTTAAGGAATTTCTGTTAAAGTTCCTAGATGGAAGAGAATTGTTCTGAGTGAAACTTATTCCTTTATCAGGACCTTAAAATTTTAAGAGGTTTCTCAGTGATTTTAACCTGAAAAGCTGTCTCTGTGAATCAATAATTTGATTTTTATTTAGAGTGTTTTATAGGCTAATTGTATTACTTCCTGGAATCTCATATATGCAAGGTCAACCTTTTGCTCTACATGCCAGCATTATTTGAATAATTTTAAACAGTACATTACTTCTCTTAGGAAAAATTCAATAAGGAACAAGTTTGTCAAAGTCCATGCAATGTTGCCAAATGATAAATAAAGTACATATTGGGTAAAGAATTACAAATGCTAATAGAAAGAAAGGAAAAGTAAACCTCTATCCTGAGAGAAAAGGAAATAGAAGAGTAAGTCACAATGCACTTCTTGCCAGAGGAGACAACTTGAAAATAAATTTTCAGCATCTAAGGGTAGTGAAACGTATTTGTCCTGTAAATGTAGCTTAGTGTTGAGTCATCTGCAGTTTATTCAAAAGTCATCAATAAATACAAACATCAAAAAAAGATACAAGCATCACAAAGATAACTGTGGTTTTTAAAAAAGAGCAAAGTCATGCATCACTGGTGGCAATACAAATTGGCATAATTGTTTGGAGACCAACTTGGCAATGCCTACCACGAGATGGATTAAAAAACATCCATCTCTTGTGATTCAGAGATCCCACTAAAGGAGAGGTAGCTTAAGAAAATTATATTAAAGCATGAAAAACTGCAAGCATGAAGATTATTTCTTAAATTTTTTCAAGTCCACAGAAAAATGATAAAACCTAAATGATGAACATATAGGGACTGGTTCAAAAACAATAGTGGGCTCTTATGCAGCTATTAAAAAATTAATTTTTAAAAGCTGAACAGCATCATGCCACTTTTGTATTAAAATATTACATTATAACAGAGCAGTACAGACTGAAAAATGCTACCAAATTTAAAAAATAAGTAAATATACACATGGAGAATGTATTTGATATGGAAGTAGAATAGGGGCCAGAAAAGACCAGGATAAAGAGAGCAGAAGGCTAGGGGAGCAGATGGAGGAAGAGAATCAATGAAAACAATGTATGTGGATTACTTTGCATACTAAATTTTCAAACTAATATAACATAAATAAAAAAAATCAACAAACTGTAATCCAGAACATCAGAGACTCTATATCAATCACCTGGAACTAGGCCAGCCTAATCTCTCGCCATCCTGAAGCTCAAGGACATTTGCGGAAGAGGAGGCAGTAAGAGTGTAAGAGCAAAAGGATGGGAGGAGCAATGATATGCAAGATACTCCATACAAGTTAGGGCTGAAGCAATCATAATTGGACTTTACATGCCCTGCGCAATGTCCAACACACAATTGACCTCACAAAGTCTAGCATCTGCTAAAGGCACCAAGATCCTTGGAGGCAAGGGATTGACAGCCACAGTAGTGTTCCCATGCTTAAGGGGAACACGGGAAAAGGTTCAGGGAAATGCCACTGGGTCCTTGTACGTCATCGGAGAGGAGGGCCCAGAGGAGAGTCAGGGATGCATATTAAAGGACTCTCTGGGAATTGGGGCGGGAGGCACTGGGAGATGGGGAGGGACGGGGATGGAGGAGGGGAACAGGGGGGACGGGGAGGGGGGGAGGAGGACGGAGGGAGAGAACTTGTGTACCTATTAAGTTTGTATGAGCTGAAATAATAATAAAAAACAGAAGTCATTATAAAATTTGTTCTTCTTTTCACTCAAACTCTAAATTCTTTCTCTGACAATGAATTTGTTTTGATCCAATAATTTAAAAAAGTAAATCTTTTGCTGTAATTTTGTTTATAGAGTCTACAAATGCTATCAATTACTAAAAATAACTTCATGTAAATGTTCCAAACGTAGGACATCACAAAACTGAATAAAGTTCAACATCTTTCAACTCAATTTAGAACGAAACACTTTTTTCAAAATTACATAGTATATTTGAGTGATTTTTAAAACTTTAAATATAAGATAAGATCTTCCCACTACATATCACTATTCTGCTTAATTTTAAAGCTCTAGAAATAAACTCTTGCATATAAGAAAAAAATCTATTACTAGATATTTAAAGCCCCTCATATTGAATCAATATTTTTGTGTTTTTCTCCAAATCTGTATTCCTAAAGACATGTCTACCTCATGGAATCAACCTAAATGTCCAACAGTTGACGAGTGGATAAGGAAACAGTGGTACATCTATACAATGGAGTACTACTCAGCCATCAAAAATGATGAATTACTGGAATTTGCCGGAAAATGGATGTCATTAAAAACAATTATATTAAGTGAAGTATCCCAGACCCAGAAAATTAAGCGCCATATGTACTCCCTAATAGGTGGCTCCTAATACCAAACCCACCCAGCCCATCTTGAGACACTCATAGGGGGTGACATACAGTGCCCATCATGATGGAGTGAAGGGCATTGCAGGAGCAACAAAACTGCAAAAGAAAACCAACGAACCACTATCCAGAACTTCAGAGACTCTATATCAACGACCTAGAACTAGGCCAGATTAATCTGTCCCCATCCTGAAGCTGAGGGACATTTGCGGAAGAGGGGGCGGTAAGAGTGTAAGAGCAAAAGGATGGGAGGAGCAATGATTTGCAAGATACTCCACACAAGTTAGGGCTGAAGCAATCATAATTGGACATTGCATGCCCGGCGCAATGTCCAACACACTATTGACCTCACAAAGTCTAACATCTGCTAAAGGCACCAAGATCCTTGGAGGCAAGGGATTGACAGCCTCAGTAGTGTTCCTATGCTAAAGGGGAACACAGGAAAGGGTTCAGGGAAATGCCACTGGGTCCTTGTACGTCAACTGAGAGGAGGGCCCAGAAGAGAGTCAGGCATGCACAAGAAAGGACTCTGGGAATTGGGGCGGGAGGCACGGGGGGATGGGGCGGAAGGGGTGAGGGGAGAGAGAGCAAGGGGTTGGGGGGGAGGAGGAGGGAGGGAGGGAACTGGTGTACCTATTAAGTTTGTATGAGCTGAAATAATAATAAAAATGTATTAAAATTAAAAAAAAACTAATGTAACACAGTAACAGTAAATATAAATAAATAAATAGATAGATAAATAGATAAATGGATTAATTAATTAATTAATTAATAGATAAATAAATAAATAAATAAAAGCAAAAATTGAAATCTTGGACAGGAAAAAACACAAAGTTTAAGAGATGTCTGCCTGGCTCCAAAATAGACACACAGATCAATGGATAAGGGTTGAAGACCCAGATATAAGCCCACAATATTACAGCCATTTGATATTTGACAAAAGAACCCAAAGAATCCAATGGAAAAAGAACAGTACCTTCAACAAATGGTGCTGGCAAAACTGGCTCTCCACATGCAGAAGATTAAATCTGGACCTGTACTTGTCACCATGTACAAGATTTAATTCCAAATGGATCAAGGACTTCAATATAAGGCCAGAGCCTATAAAAACCATACGTGAAAGGGTAAGGAACTCCCTCAAGGTGATTGGGCAAGGCCAACAGTTCCTAAACAGACATCCAATAGCCTAGTCACTGCTACCAACTTTCAACAGTTGGGATCTGGTGAAATTAAAGAGCTTCTATTCAGATAAACAGATTGTAACCCGAGCTTAAAGGCAACCCACAGAATGGGAGAAAATCTTCACTAACCACATATCTGATAGAACTCTATTATCCAGAGTGCAAAAAGAACTTAGAAAACTAAACACTAAGGAAACAAATGGCCCAATTAAAAAATGGGCCCTGGAACTTAAAAGAAACTTTACCAGGGATGAAATTAAAATGTCTAACAAATATCTTAAAAAATGCGGGCTGGAGAGGTGGCTCAGGGGTTAAGCCTCCGCCTTGCAGACGGAAGGTCCTGAGTTCGGATCCCAGATCCCACGTATAGACGCCAGGCGAAAGCGGGGGCGACCTGCGCTTCTGGTCCTGGTAGGGCGGAGCCTGTGAATCCCGGGGCAGAAGGAGGTGGAGGCGTCCATGGTGGTTCGCGAATTCGTCCGTGGTTCTACACACACACACACACACACACACACGCGTGCGTGCGTGAACACACACACATGCACACAGTTGAATAAATAATAATAATAAAAATTAAAAAAAAAAAGAAAAAAAAAATGCTCCACATCCTTAGCCATCAAGGAAATGCTAATCAAAACTTCCCTGAGATATCATCTAACCCTTGCCAGGATGGCAAAAATCCACAATACAAACAACACCAAATGCTGGAGAGGATGTGGAGAGAGGGGAACTCTCCTACATTGCTGGTGGGAATGCAGGCTCATATAACCACTCTGGCGAGCAGTCTGGCAACTCTTAAAGAAATTATAGAGTTAAATGCCATATTATCCTGCTATGCCACTTTTGGGAATAACCCCCCATACAGCAAAAATTCACCTCCATAGTACAAGCATGACCATGTTCATAGCAGCACTGTTTACAATAGCAGAGTCATGGATTCAAAACATATGTCCAACAGTTGAAGAGTGGATAAGGAAACTGTGGTACATCTATACAATGGAGTACTACTCAGCCATCAAACATGATGAATTACTGGAATTTGCCGGGAAATGGATGTCATTAGAAACAATTATATTGAGTGATGTATCCCAGACCCAGAAAATTAAGGGCCGTATGTACTCCCTAATAGGTGGCTCCTAGTACCAAACCCACCCAGCACACCTAGAGACACTCGACGATAAATCTCTGTAATACAGTAATTGCAAGGAGTATGAACAGGCGGGATGGGGTAGGAGGGCCACACCAGAAACAAGGAGAGAGGGGACTATGTAATATCAGAGAAAAATAGGCCACCATCAAGGACTGCAAGTAAGTAATGAGACATCTGGTTAAGTTCACAGACTTTTTGTTCCTGATCATCTACAACTGAGGGGCTGTGTTCTCACCAGAAGGGGAGGGCATATAGTCTGGCAGATAATGAGTAACCATTTTGCAAATGGGTGATTGACCCCTCCCTCACTGTGCTTTCCTACTTTTATTGCATATACCTTTGAATATACTCTTATAACAAGACTCTAGTTTAACAGTTTTTTATCTCTGGCCAGAGGGTGACATCCAATACCCATCAGGATGGAGCCAAGGGCATTGCAGGAGCAGCAAAACCGCAAAAGAAAATCAGCAAACCATAATCCAGAACTTCAGAGACTCTATATCAACCACCTAGAACTAGGCCAGACTAATCTCTCCCCATCCTGAAGCTCAGGGAAATTTGCGGAAGAGGGGGCGATAAGAGTGTAAGAGCACAAGGATGGGAGGAGCAATGATATGCAAGATACTCCACACAAATTAGGACTGAAACAATCATAATTGGACTTTGCAAGCCCTGCACAATGTCCAACACACTATTGTCCCAATAAAGTCTAGCATTTGCTAAAAGCACCAAGATCCTTGGAGGCAAGGGATTGACAGCCAAAATAGTGTTCCTATGCTTAAGGGGAACACAGGAAAGGGTTCAGGGAAATGCCACTGGGTCCTTGTACGTCATTGGAGAGGAGGACCCAGAGGAGAGTTTGGCATGCACATTAAAGGATTCTCCGGGGATTAGGGGAGGGGAGGCACAGGGGAGTGGGGAGGGAGGGGTGAGGAGAGGGCGAGCAGAGGGGTGGGGGGAGGAGGAGGGAGGGAGGGAACCGGTGTACCTATTAAGGTTGTATGAGCGGAGATAATAAAAAAAATCAACAAACTGTAATCCAGAACATCAGAGACTCTATATCAATCACCTGGAACTAGGCCAGCCTAATCTCTCGCCATCCTGAAGCTCAGGGAAATTTGCATAAGAGGGGGCAGTAAGATTGTAAGACCACAAGGATGGGAGGAGCAATGATATGCAAGATACTCCACACAAGTTAGGGCTGAAGCAATCATAATTGGACTTTACATGCCCTGCACAATGTCCAACACACTATTGACTTCACAAAGTCTAGCATTTGCTAAAGGCACTAGGATCCTGGGCAACAAGGGATTGACAGCCACAGTAGTATTCCTTTGTTAACAGGAACACAGGAAAGGGTTCTGGGAAATGCCACTGGGTCCTTGCATCTCATCGGAGAGGAGGACCCAGAGAAGAGTTTGACATGCACATTAAAGTATGCTCCAGGGATGGGAGGGGGAGGCATTGGGGGATGGAGAGGAAAGGGGGAGGGAAGGGGGGCACAAGGGGATAGAGGGTTGGAGGGACAGGAGGACCAGTGTACCTGTTAAGTTTGTATGAGTGGAAAATAAATAAATAAATAAATAAATAAATAAATAAATAAATAAATAAATAAATAAAATAGAAGTTGGCAAAACAGAAAAAAAAGAAAGATGTCTGCCTGAAGGCATTGTGAATATCTTTAGCCATTGTTTCCTTTTTAAATTTTGATACCTTTAATTTAGAATGGATGCTTGTTGGTACAAAAATTGATGCACTTTAAATCACTGTGGCTGTTTCTTTCTATTTTTTGCCACCTCTGAAAGAACTAATAAAAATATACAAGAATCCAGACATACCTGCTAAAGGAGTTAACTATTTAGAGATCAATTAATTTCACAAAATTAAAGTTTTCAAAAAACTTTTCTGCTCAGTAAATCATACAGCTAGCTAACTACATGGTACAGGTCCTCCTTTAAATCAAGTGGCTGAGTAGACTATCCCAATGAGTGAAAGTACACTGCCCCGCAGCCCTCACTTCTCTCCAAGTGTCCAAAATAGTTTGACATTTATTCTACACTTTTGGTTTTGAAAATTAGTTACTATCAATAAATATCTACCTTTTATAAGAGTAGGTTTTGCAAGGGAAGGTCAAAAGAGAAGAAATTTGAAGCTGCTATGGGACACACCAAGTTAAGCAAGGATTTACTGTAAGGAAAATTAGACATTACTGATGGATGGTTTTGTTTGGGATAAACCTGTTAGTGCATGGCTTCAAGTTTAGGGATCAGAGATAGGACTTACTTAGTCAACCCACATTATGCTTGAGTAGATCTGGGATAGTCAAGAAATCTATATCCATGATTCAAATATTTACCAACATAGCACCTGAAGCTGAATGGTTTGGATAACAAAAAAAGTTAAAGAAATCTGTTTTTTTTTTTAAAAAAAAAATCACATTCATTAAGCAAAACTAAACTAACTTCTGGAAGTATTGGGCATTTATGCCTCCTCTCTTCCCTACCTCATTCTCTATGATTCCTTTATGTTGGGAATTCTGGACTTTATATTTTTCTATTAATTAAATTTGTTCTTTGACAGTTACACACATGTATATAACCCATACTGATCACTTTCATCCTTCACCCTCTCCACTCTGCCTACCACCCTGTCTACATTCCTCACATTGATGCCCATTCCTCTTCTTTTTTTCTTTTGTGAGTTTGTGAGTTGACCCACTGAGTCCAACCAGGACAATCTGCGTGAGCTCAGGTTTGGAGCTTTCGTTTGGAACCTGGTGGGCTCAGCAGTAAGCTTACAACTAAGGACAATGACAGATCCTCTTCCCAGAATCTCTAAGCAGCCAATAATAGCTATCAGAGAGGAGCAGGGCCCCTCCCTACTCATGACTATTGACAGGATCAGCTTTGTGCAGGTCTACTGCAGATAGACACAGTTCCTGTGAGTTCATAGTTGCAATGATAAAAACAGCATGAGCTACAAAGCAATGTGGGATACAGATTTTGATCATGTCTCAAAAAGCCAAAAGCTCCAAAAAGGCAAAAGTAATTTTTTACATGAAAGTGAAAATGTGCCTGGCCAGTCTGACTGCATAACAAAATCGGTGAGTCTTTTTGAGTGTTTTTTTTTTCACGTCATAGTAAACATCTTAGAGACTAAAAGGCTGTTGTGGGGATGTTCAGAGTTGTCCTGTTGTCTTAGGCAGGAAGGACAGAGAATTTTCATCTGAGCACTTACCTCCTGCTGTTTTTCAGAATATTTTACAACTTTACTAATTACAGACATCTGCATCGCACTCAGCCTGTGGCAATTAGACACAAATTGAGACAATTTGATAAAATCCTGGTGTTAAAAATTCATTTACCTTTTCAAGTCTTTCTCTTGGCTGAAATCTATTTCCTCTGCATGCCAGGCAGTCACATGAGGATTATACCTAGTCCAGAGGGATTCTGGGCAGAAAAGACTCTGCCAATGGCTCTCTTTTTTCAGTGTTGTTTCTTATCTTTCCATCTATTCCCAAAACCAAACCTGCAAACCCGAGATTAGTCCTTGAAGTCTGTGGTTTATATAAATCATCAAAAGTCACTATTCTTTAAAGATGCTACTTTCCAATTCTTAACCTCTATCTTTAATTCTATAAGTGATAATTTATAATTGGGGAAAACTATATTTAAATTTCAGGTTAATTTTTACTCAAAATGTACCCACTACTCTACTGCTATTATATGCACATGTTGCAGAGGTGGACAGAGTGCTTTTTTAGTGATACCACGCAGACATATAATGTTCTGAACATAACATGCATTTCCTACTTTACTTCCTTGTTGAAAAAACTGATTTGATTACAAATATGAGAAAAATGTCACGGTGAGTCCTTCATGATGCTCAGTATCACAGAAAATATTTGAATCAGTATTTCATTGATATCTCAAAGATTTCCTTTTTGGGGCTTCTTTCAAGTTTCCCATAACTGTTCTTCATCTTTTAAATAATATCAACCTTTTTGTATTTCCCCCATGCAACATAATTAGAGTAACCTCCTAATACAGTGTTCTCCATCACTGGAACTAGCACTGTTTGTTATGTAGCATGGATTTGTTACTAGGTATTGAATAAAACCTGTTGATGTCCCAGGGATCACTCAAACTGCTAAAGTGCACTTCCCCAAATATCCCCAACTATGACATTGCAAACAGCATTTTTCTCTCTTTTAATGTTTGCCTGGCTTATCCACGACATTCTTTCCATTACTCCATCCATCCTTCAACATTTCCCCTTCTACCTCTATTACTGGCTCTCTTTTCTTTGTTATTCTCTTAACTCTGCTCAATCCTCTCAGTAACTGCTCAGGTAGTAGTGGAAGATACAATGGGAATAAATGTGTGATTCCATGAAGGAATGATGTGGAGCCTAAGAATACCAGTTCCAGATAAAGACTTTGCATTAGATGATAGGACTTCTATCTGTAGCGGGGGAGGTGCTTAGTTCAATTTTCTTTGAACTAAGCACCATAGAAATATATGGTATTCTCCAAACAGCAACTCTAGAGCTTCAATCAACACATTAATGTAGCCTTATATAAATCTTTCCTGTAACAAAGTTTAAGTACCTTGAAATATTAAAATAATAATTACAAAACAATTTGAGGATAAAAAATACTTATGAGGAGACTAAAATGTTGCTTTCAGCTGTAAACATTAATCCAGTGATTTATAAATGTGCTTTCTCAAAATACGAAAATACTCCATACGTTGAGCAAAGGCCTTATGAATACATCTTATTGAACCTCTGGATCCGAGTTGTTCAGGGATGATTTGAGGGTGGGAAGCCTGTGAATTTCTGGACCTTCAGTATTTTTCTCTCTTCCCCACAGCAGAAGCCTATCTTCTGTATAAAGACTTCCTTAAAATCTCGACTGGCAGCTCACTATAACAAGACCATAGTCGAGCCACATTTGATTTGTAACTTGAAAAGATAAATTTAGCCACTGAGCTCAAAATAATTAACACAACAGACTTTTCCTGAATGTATTATTTCAAACCCAAATTTAGAACTAAGTAGGTCATTCAGTAAAATCCAGCATATCTTCATCTTCCAATAAGCATCTCTTAAAGGAGTCCTCAGATGGCCTTGTCCATGGAATTGGACCCTGGCATGAGTATGATCTTGAGAATACAAGATCAAGTTCTGGAATAAGACAAGGTCTCAAGAGATACCACTGCCTTTGATATCATCTAGTCTCTTATTTGTAAATTTCATGTCTTAAGCTTAAGTTTTTATGCTTCTCTGATATACTTCCATAATATCTACCAAGGAACTGAATGCTTAGTTACTGTTTCATAGTCTTTTATCCATCCAAACAAAGAACATTTTTACAAATGTTTTCACAATTTTAAGTTTTGAATGATGATACTAATAAACCTTAAGATATAATGCACACTATGAAAATCTATTCCATTTTCTAGGCTTCCCCATTTTCTCACTCTAGTTGGTCCTTATTTACTCAACAGTACTAAACAAACATACAAATATTTCTTCAGATTACAGAGTCTAGATATTAACAGCACAGCTCTACACCTGAATCTCTTTCTCTTCCTCCCTTCTTCCCTTCCTCCCTGTCTCCCTCTAAGAAGGCATGTGTGTGTGTGTGTGTGTGTGTGTGTGTGTGTGTGTGTGTATGTGTCTATGTGCCTGTGATATTCCACTACTAAGCTACAACCTTGGTCCTCTTTTTTTATTTTTTCCCATTTTTTTTAAATCTATTTATTTCCGCTCATACAAACTTAATAGATAACCCGGGCCCTACTTCCCTCCACCCCTTCCTGGATCCCCTGTTCCCTCCCCACTTTTCCCCTTCCTTTCCGCCTTTCCCTCCCTATCTCCTAATGCCTCCTCCCCCCATCCCTGGAGCATCCTTTAATGTGTATGTCAAACTTTCCTCTGGGTCCTCCTCTCTGATGAGGTGTAAGGACTCAGTGGCATTTCCTAGAACTCTTTCTTGTGTTCCCCTTAAGTATAGGAACACTATTGTCGCTGATAATAGCTAGCTTCTAAGGATGCTAATGTATTTAGTTCATGCTAGACTTTGAGAGTTCAATAATGTGTTGGTCATTGCACAGGTCATGCAAAGTCCTATTACAATTGCTTCACCCCTAACATATCATTGCTCCTCCACATCTTTAGGCTCTTACAATCTTACAGCCCCCTCTTCCTCAAATTTCCCTGAGCTTCAGGATGGGGAGAGATTAGGCTGGTCTAGTTCCAGGTTGTTGATATAGAGTCTCTGATGTTCTGAATTATGGTTTGCTGATTTTTTTTCAATTTTGCTGCTCTGGCAATGCCCTGGCTCCATCCTGATGGGTATTGGATGTCATCCCCTGGCCAGAGATAAAAAGCTGCTAATTAGAGTCTTATTATGAGAGTATATTCAAAGGTAAATGGAATAAAAGTAGGAGACCGCGGTGAGGGTGGGGGTGTGTCTCCCATTGCAAAATGGTTACTTTTTATCTGCCAGACTATATGCCCTCCCCTTCTGGTGAAATCATACCCCATCAGTTGCAAATGATCAGGAAGGAAAGTCTGTGAACTTAACCAGATGTCTCATTACTTACTTGTAGTCCTTGATGGTGGCATATTTTCTCTGCTGCAACATGATTTCCGCACTCCTTGTTTCTGATGAGGCCCTGCTTCCCCATCCCTCCTGTTTATAATCTTTGCAATTACTGTAGGTATTACAGAAATTATCTTTGAGTGTCTCTAAGTGGGTTTCGTACTAGGAGCCACCTATTAGGGAGTATATACGGCACTTAATTTTTTGTGTCTGGGATATTTCACTCAATATAAATGTTTCTAATTCCATCCATTTACTGAAAAATTGCATTAACTCATCATTTTTGATGGCAGAGTAGTATTCCATTGTATAATCCACTTGTCAACTATTGGACATTTGGGTTGGTTCCATGACTTTGCTATTGTAAACAGTGCTGCTATGAACATGGTCATGCTTGTGCAATCAAGGTGAATTTTTGTATGGGGTGTTATTCCCAAAAGTGGAATAGCAGGGTCATAAGGCATATCAATCTTTAACTTCTTTCATAATCGACAGATGGCTCGCCAGAGTGGTTGTATGAGCCTGCATTCCCACCAGCAATGAAAGAGAGTTCCCCTCTCTCCACATCCTCTCCAGCATTTGGTGTTGTTTGTATTGTGGATTTTTGCTATCCTGACTAGGATGAGATGCTATCTCAAGGAAGTTTTGATTTGCATTTCCTTGATGGCTAAGGATGTGAAGCGTTTTCTAAGATATTTGTTAGAGACTTTAATTATGTCCCTGGTAAAGTTTCCTTTAAGATCCAAGACCCATTTTTTATTGGACCATTTATTTCCTTGCTATTCAGTTTTCTAAGTTCTTTTTGCACTCTGGATAATAAAGCTCTATCAGATATGTGGTTAGTGAAGATTTTTTCCCATTCTGTGGGTTGCCTTTGTGCTTGAGTTACAATCTATTTATCTGAACAGAAGCTCTTTAATTTCACAAGATCCCATCTGTTGAGTGTTGGTTGTAGTGACTGTGCCATTGGATGTCTATTTAGGAAATGTTAGCCTAGCCCAATCAGCTCGAGGGAGTTCCCTACCCTTTCAACTAAGGGTTTTATAGTCTCTGGCCTTATATTGAGGTCCTTGATCCATTTTGAATTAATTCTTGTACATGGTGACAAATATGGTCCAGTTTTAATCTTCTGCATGTGGATATACAGTTTTGCCATTTGTTGAAGATGCTGTTCTTTTTCCATTGGATTTTTTGTGCCCCTTGTCAAAGATCAAATGGCTGTAGTTCTGTGGGCTTATATCAGGGTCTTCAACCCTTATCCACTGATCTATGTGTCTATTTTGGAGCCAATACCAGGCTGTTTTTACAACTATGGATTTGTAGTATAAACTAAGGTTTGGTATGGTGATACCTCCAGCAGTGTTTTGTTACTCAGGATTGTTTTTGCTATACTGGATCTTTTGTGCCTCCATATGAATTTTGAGATTGTTTGGTCAACGTCTTAAAGAATTGCTTTGGGATTTTAATTGGTATAGCACTGAATCTGTATATTGCCTTTGGTAGGATGGTCGTTTTTATGATGTTGATTCTGCCAATTCAGGAACATGGGAGGTCTTTCCACCTTCTGGTGTCTTCTGCAATTTCTTTCTTTAGGGTTTTAAACTTTTCATTGTAAAGGTCTCTTACTTCCTTGGTTAGGTGTATACCAAGGTATTTTATTTTTTTAGGGTTTATAGTAAATGGGATTGTTTCTCTCAAGGCTTTTTCACTTCTTTCATTCTGGGCATATAGGAAAGCCACTGATTTTTGTACATTTATTTTGTATCCTTCTACTCTGCTGAACTTCTGTATTAGTTCCAGGAGCTTCCTGGTGGAGTTTTTGGGATCATTCAGGTATACGATCATGTGTCATATGCAAATAGAGATGACTTCTTGCTTGCCTCTTTGAATCCCTTTTATGTCCCTTTCTTGTCTTATGGCTTCAGCTAAGACTTCAAGTACAATATTGAATAGAAGTGGTGAGAGTGGACAGCCTTGTCTTGTTCCTGATTGAAGCGGAATGCTTCAAGTTTTTCCCCATTGAGTATAATCCTTGCTGTATACAGCTTGTTGTATACAGTTTTTATTATATTGATGAAGGTTCCTTCCATTCCAACTGTCTCTAGGGTTTTGATCATAAAGGGCTGTTGGATTTTATCAGAAGCTTTTTCTGCATCGATCAAATGTTTCATGTGGTCTTGAACTTTGGACTGGTTTATATAGTGAATTACATTTATTGATTTGCATATGTTGAACCAACGTTGTATGCCTGGGATAAAGCCTACTTGATGCCTGTGAATGATCTTTTTGATAGGTTTTTTAATCCAATTTGCTAAAACTTTGTTGAGAATCTTTGCATCTGTGTTCATCAGAGAGATTGGCCTGTAGTTTTCTTTTTTAAGTGTATCTTTATTAGGTTTTGGGATTAAGATGATACTAGCTTCATAGAAGGAATTTGGTAGTGTTCCTTCCTTTGCTATTTGATGCAACAGTTTAAGGAGAATTGGTGTTATTAGCTCCTTAATTGTCTGGTAGAACTCTGTGCTGAATGCATCTGGTCCAGGACATTTTTTGGTGGGAAGATTCAAGATTACTTCCTCAATTTCCTTATATGTTATAGGACTATTTAAATAATTCACAACTTCCTGATTCAATTTAGGTAAGTTGTGTTTACTTAGAAATTCATCCATCTGTTTTGTGTTGTCAAATTTCACAGCGTATAAGTTTTTGAAATATGATGTTATAATTCTCTGGATTTCTTGGATATCAGTACTGATAACTCCATTTTCATTTCTAATTTTGTTAATTTGAGTTTTCTTTCTCTTGCTTTTGGTTAAATTATCTAAGGGTGTATCAATCTTATTGATTTTTAAAAAAAAAAAACAGCTCCTCAACTGGTTGATTTTCTGTATCGTTTTCCTAATCTCAATTTTGGATATTTCTCCCCTTATTTTGCTAATCTCCTCTCTTCTATTGCTTTTGGGATCGGATTCCTCTAGTGTCTCTAAAGCTTTACACTGCATTGTTAAGTTGTTTATTTCTGATGTTTCCATTTTTTTTGATGTAGGCATTAAGAGCTATGAACTTACCTCTTAGGACAGCTTTCATTGTGTCCCAGAGATTTTGGTAAGTTGTATTTTCATTATCATTCACTTTCAGGAAATCTTGAATTTCCTTTTTAATTTCTTCCTGAATCCAATTCTCATTCGGCATCATAGTGTTAAGTTTCCAGGAGTTAGTGTATTTTCTCTTGTTTGTTGTGTTGTGGATGTCCAGCTTTAGGCCATGGTGGTCTGATAAGGTACAGGCTAGAAACTCAACTTCCTGCATATGTGGAGATTCGTTTTGTGGCCCAATATGTGGTCTATTTGGGAGAAAGTTCTGTGTGCTGCTGAGAAAAATGTGTATTCTTTGGTGTGTGTATGAAAAGTTCGATAGAGATCTGTAAGATCCATTTCTTTAAGCGTTTGATTAAATTCCAAAGTGTCTCTGTTAAGTTTTTTACCTGTTTATCTATCCCATGTTGACAGGGCAGTATTGAAATCCCCAAGAATTATCATTTTGGGGTTGATTTCTCACTTTAGATGTTGTAGGATTTGCTTAATGAATGTGGGGGGGGGGCGTATTGGGTGCATATATGTTCAGTATTGTGGTCTTCATGGTGAATTGTACCTGTGACTAAAATGTAGTATTCATCTGTGTCTCTTATGATTTTCTTTGGTTTGAAGTCCACTTTGTCCGAAAGCATAATGGCTACCCCCGCCTGTTTCCTGGTTCCATTAACTTGCAGAATATTGGACCAGCTTTTTATTTTTAGGATGTGTCTATCTTCTGTGGTGAGATGCGTTTCCTGAAGGCAGCAGATTGATGGGTTAATCCAAGTTTGTAATCTGTGTCTCTTGATCAGTGAGTTAATTCCATTAACATTTAATGTTATAATGGAGAAATTATTTTTAATTCCGGACATTTATTATGTTTAGTGGTTTTTGTAAGTGTATTGTTTCACTTTTAGGTTTTGGTGGTATTATACTTCCCTTCTGTCCTCCTGGATATGCTTGTTTTTTTCTTCAAGCTTGAGTACCATTGCTAGCATCTTTTGAAGGCCTGGTTTTGTGGACATGTATCCCTTCAAGTTGTCTTTGTGCTGGAAAATTTTTCTTTCTTCCTTGATCATGAGGGATAATTTTGCGGTGTATATCAGCCTGGGTTGACATTTTTGCTCATTCAATATTTGAAGTACATCTCTCCAAGATCTTCTTGCTTTTACTGTTTCCATTGAGAAGTCATTTGTTATTTTAATAGGTTTACCTTTAAAAGTGACTTGGTTTTTTTCCCTGGAAGCTCTCAGCACCATTTCTTTGTCTTGAATGTGGAGCATTTTAACTATTATTTGCTGTGGCAAGTTTCTATTTTGGTCATATCTATTTGGGGTGTGGAATGCCTCTTGTATATGGATGGGCCTCTCTTTGTTTAGATGAGGAAAGTTTTCCTTGATGATAGTTTGAAAAATTTCCTCAGGTGTGGTGTTTTGGGATTCTTGCTCTGGTATTCCATGAATGCTAGGCTTCTTCAGAGTGTCTCATAACTCTTGAATATTTCTCTCAAGTATCTTTTTGGCTTTAACAACCTCTTCCATTGAGCTGGTTAATGCTCCCACTTTGTCTTCAAGGTCTGAAATTCTATTTTCTGCTTCATTAGTTCTGCTGATAAGACTGTCAAGTTCTGGGTTGAAGATAACTTGTCTTTTCATTCAGTTTTAAACTCTGTTTGAGTTTGTTTTAACTGTTCTATGCCTAATTTTGTTTCTTGAACTGTTTTTCTCAACTCCTCCAAGTGTCTGTTGTGTTCCTCTTCAAAGTGGTTAATGCGGTTATTTAACTCCTCAGGATTTCCTCTTTCATAATATTGATCATGGTAATGATCATGTTTTGAAAGTCGTTATCTTGGGTCAGGCTTTCTTGGCTATCCGTGGATTTGTTCTGGTTGGAGTTTATCATTATGGGGTTAATTCCTTCAGTGGGAGATTTGTTTTGGGGGGTTTTGTTTCTCATTAATTTGCACTTTGACTTGGGCATTGTCGTTTTATCTCTTAAGACCTTCTTGTAATTTCTGTGAGTTTTTGACTGAACTGAATTAGTTGGCCTGGAGCCATGCCTGCTCTGACTGGGTGGTGGGAGGAGCTGGGACTGGTGGTGGATGCAATTGACCTGGTGGGAGTTGCGGAGTGGCCCAAGGGTCCTTCCTGGCCTGAGGCAGCACCTGCTCTGACTGGCTGGTGAGAGGAGCTGGAACTAGTGGGTTACCTAGGGTGCAGTGTGTCCTTGCTGAACTGTGGGGGTCCTGGGCGGGTGGGGTATGGGGAGAGGTGCTTTTGGTGGGCGCAATTGTCTTTTTTTAATTTTTATTTTGAGACAATGTCTCAGTGAGTTACTTGGGCCAGAGAATCACTCTAACCCAGGCCAACATTGAACTTGTAACCATCCTGCCTGTGCCTCTCAAGTTGTTAAGGTTACAGGCTTATGCCATCACACCCAGCCTTCCCTACATTTTATGCCACCACCCTTGTGGTGTTGCTCTGTTGGGACGATGCAAGAATGGGGGAAAAGATAAAAAGCACAAAAAAAAAGACAAGATTTTGTGGTCCGCACAGACCCTGACTAACAGCACTGACTTTCCCAAGCACTTATCATTTATAGACAAACTATGTTTAAGCTACATCAGCAGTTCCAAGGGCATGGGAAACTAAAGAGGCTGTGGATTTCCATGAAACATACAGTGTACCTGAAGAGAAGTCAAAAATAAAGCATAAGCGATCTTAACTGAAAGAGACAAGGCAGACAGGGCTTTGCCCAAGTCATGTCTCCTTCCAGCTGAGAAACAAGATGATCTTGAAAGGCCATACTTCAAAGTTGAACTTCCAGACAGGTCAGCTTTGAGTTGAAGCTTTGCTGGTCATTTATTTTATGATGAGTCTTTGCCTTCCATGCTGCTGAAGTTCACTCACTGTTGAATACTGAATTGTAGAGCATCATTATTATTTATAACAAACTCAGTACTGGACTAAAGCATCATTATTGCTTCTAATAAAACCAGACTTTCCTGGACATTTATCTGATCATTATTTCCAGTCAAAAGGTTTCTTCTTCTGGTAAAATTTACACTTTCCACAATAAGGAATAAAAAACAGCAATCTATTACTCATGAACATTGGAAATTCTGACACTGTTTTTCAGTGATTTTGTTCTTTATGAAGTTTGACTAGGTGTATTAGGATAAAGTTTCCTGTTATTCAATGCTCAGACTGCAAAAAAATGCATAGTCTGAGAAATAATCATAAAGACGTTTAGTCATTTATGTATAAGAAATTTGAATGTATTGAAAATAAAAGAACTAAAAATACCATTAAGTTTCATTGTTCAAATGGCATTTTCAGTCTTTCAACCCATATAATCAAGAATGATTTGTCTATTAGAAGCCAATTTTCCCTGTTGGTTTCTTAAGTACCGCATTTCAAATTTACATTTTGGTTTCAAGCACTTGATGTGCTTGAAGTCTTAATTCAAAACTTTGATTCTCTCTTTTCTTAATTTCTATGATTCTTGACTACTTTTACAAATTGTATCCCCAAAAAAAGTATTTTCAATACTTTTTAGTGAAGTATCTAGTGAAAGATGAAGTCTTAGATTCAGTGAAAGAAAAGTCCCACACCTTGTCATCTGAAAACAACAGAACATGAAGTGTGAGCAAAAACAAAGAAGAGCAGGAGTTGGGATAAGAACACATATTCCTTACCTGTAGCACTAGAATTCCAAAGACCTCATCAAGGGCTTCAGCCAAAACAGCAAAAAAAAAGCCCTTGTTTATTTATTATGTAAGGAAAAATATGAAAATTTTAAATGTAAAATTGAATGATAAAGGAAAGACATTAATTATGTAATATTCTCAGAAGGAAAAGATAATGTCAAATGTACTGAATAAGAGAAAATTATACAAGAGTAAAAAAGTTAGTTGCTGAAACAAAACTGTAAAGATTTTAAATATTATATACCATAAAAAATTAAGTAAATAATAGACTATAGACGTGACAAAAACAATAAAAAACAAAATTTAATTCTTTTCAAAACAAGTTCAAATATACTCATATCAATAAATGGATTAAATCTACTCCTTAACAGAAAACAATGAATGAATATTGTTTCTAATAAAACCAGACTTTCCTGGACATTTATCTGATCATTATTTCCAGTCAAAAGGTTTCTTCTTCTGGTAAAATTTACACTTTCCACAATAAGGAATAAAAAAACTGGCAATCTATTACTCATGAACATTGGAAATTCTGACAAGTATAGGAAAAGTATAGGAAAAGAGGGCAGCAGAGGAAAGAAGAAATTGAGAGAGGAAGAACAAGGGGGTAGCAAGAGAGGAGACTGAAAGGAAGGGAGAGAAGAAGAAAGAGAGCAAGAAGAGAGAGGGCAAGAAGAGAGAGACAGCAAGGAAAAAATTATACCTTCATGTTAGGCCAGGTGAAACTCAAGTTTTAACATATTAAATATTCACCATCTAGTGAAAATATTCATAGCAAAGAGACTTTTTAAAATTCTAGACCCATCAACAAACCATAAGACATACCATCAGTTTTCACAAAGCAAAACAGCAAGAGTTTAAAAGAAAAACTTAAAATTTCACTCATTTCTAAAGGAGTCTCTGGGAATTGGGGCGGGAGGCACTGGGGAATGCGGAGGGAGGGGTGAGGGGAGGGGGAGCAGGGTTTCGGGGGGAGGAGGAGGGAGGGAACCGGTCTACCTATTAAGTTTGTATGAGTGGAAATAATAATAAAAAAATATATATTGAGGGAAAAGAAAAAAAATTCACTCATCTCACTTAGTCTGTGAAAAATTGAAAAAGAAAAAAGAAAACCAGAAATCCCATGTCTGACTATATATGCAAAAGAAATGAAATGTGTACCCAAGGGAGACAGCTGTATTCCCAAACACACCACAGAAGCACTAACAGTAGCCATCTCTGTGTCACAATGACCAGGATATGGAATCAAATCCAATGTCCATCAATGGATGGATGAATGAATATTTCTCTCTCTCTCTCTTTCTCTCTCTCTCTTTCACACACACACTACTATTCAGACCCTGAAATGATGACAGTTTATCATTTGTCATCACATGATGGACTTAGAAAAAAATTCCAGGTGAAATTAACCAATAAACAAATATAACATTATCTCATCCATGTGAAACCAAAAAAAAACAAAAAACCACTGACCTTACCAAAATCAAAAGTAGAATAATAAGAGGAGACAGAAAGAAATTTGACAATGAGTACCATGTCACAGGAAATAACAGGAATAATTTCTGTTGCACAATGAGTACAGCTAACAATAATAAATTACAAATATCAGAATAGCAAGAAGAGAACATTTTAAATGTCCTTTCCACATGCCATTGGGTCCTTGTATGTTATCGGAGAGGAGGACTCAGAGGACAGTCAGGCATGCACATTAAAGGATTCTCCAGGGATTGGGGGAGGGGAGGCACGGGGGGGTGGGGAGGGAGGGGTGAGGGAGGGCCAGCAGAGGGGTGGGGGGAGGAGGAGGGAGGGAGGGAACCGGTGTACCTATTAAGTTTGTATGAGCAGAGATAATAAAAAATGTTAAAGTCTCAAAAAAAAAAAAAAGAAAAAATTCAGGTTTGAAAGACAAAATAAATAAATAAATAAATAAATGTCCTTTCCACAAATAATCAAAAACTTTTAAAAGTGATGGATATGCTAACCACCCTGATGTAAACATCACACGTGTGCACATGAATCAAAACATAACATTATATCCCACAATTTGTGCACAACTGTTATGCATCATTCAAAATTAAGTAAGCAATTATATAAACATAAATGAAATTAAAAGTAGAAATGAAAATAAAAGTGAAATAAAAACTGCCATTTATTTTTTACATAGAATCAATCTTAAAATGTCCATGTCTTGGGACACTACAAAGTTTCCAATAAATCTCACAACATTAAAATAATAGCAACAATCTTACTATCATGGTTTTAAATGTGTCTTCCACAGTCTCATGTGTTTGGGATGGTCATGGCACCTTTGAAAGGTGGCCCTTTGCTAGAGGAAGACAGTCACAGGGGGTAGGCCTTGAGGTAGATTAGTCCCATCCCACCTCAAGGAGAAGTCTGCCTTTGCAGTGAGGAGTCTAGCAGTTCTCAGCCTCCAAGATGTCTGCAATTACTCAGCTGCCACCAGCTTTGGCCGGCCAGCCGTGTCATCTCCACCATGAAAAATTGTATCTCCCCTCTGGAACAATAAATAAATAAATCTCCCTTTTTCTCTTAAGTTGTTTGACTTTGGGTATTCTTTCACACAGCAACATATAAGAGTAACCAATAAAATTCCTCCCACTAAAGTACAGAAAATTACAAATTGAAAATAAGCCAAAAATAATATTTTGACAATTGAGTTACTTGTCCCAAGTTATCCATCTTTCAGAACCTTCATTGTATCCAGTACAAAAAAAATAGGTCATAAATCACAGACATTTTGAGAAGTTTTTGAAATTTAAAATATTACATTCTTAAAATTTTACCCAAGAATAATTCTCTTCTTCCTTACTTTAGAAGCAACTGAATTTGGCAATTCCAAATAATTAACTAACTTCATCTATACCATCTAAATATTATTTAAATTATTTAATATTATTTAAATTAAATATTCATTTCTACAAAACAGCCATCTTTATAGGGCTCACTGGCCACTCATGGTTAATGGCCACAAGCTGGATATCAAAATATTCCCATCACCAACAGTTCTATTAGAAAGCACTAGCTTACATTATAATGGAGAAATAAGCTAAATATTTGGAAGTTTCTGAGAATTAGTTAAGTTTCATTTCAGCAAATTAACAGGGTCCTTCTAGTGAGAGTCTCAGATGAAGTTTTTTCCCACTTCACTTCCTAATTATACTAAAAGATCATTCTCTTCCTTAATATCCAAATACATTAAGGTGCTAATTGAATATGATGAGTGAGCTGAGTGTACTAATCGACACTAATAAGTTTAATGCTGATTGCTTAAGCCTTCAACAACTACTCACCTACACAGTAATTCAAACCAACTTGATGTCCCTCAGTCTCATTAGGAAAATGTGTTTTATTAAGCTAATCTCATAATATGCAAAATCAGAGGAGTTACAGCATAAGCAGTTGCTTTTAAAGTTGGCACAAAATGTGTACCCTGACTCCTAGCTGCTCTCAAAGCTTCCTTGCTTTATCTAAAGCTGTCAAGCATGTGTTCCCCTGAACAGCACCTAGAAAGCTGTGGGAAAACACCAGAAGTTGGGGCAGGTACACTGAGAGCAGACTTGGAGCTGGATGCTCAGGTGGGAGTGGCTAGGAATTAAGTCAGGACTGCCAGGAATTGCCAGAGTGCTGCCAAGGATCAGTGAAAGAGTGCTGTGGAACCCAGCCCAGTGCCCTCTTGCACACACTGACATTCTCAGGCGATAGGGGTCAGGGATCATCTACAGCCCTTCAAAACCTGAGACTCTGATGTTGGAAAGTCCCATCACTAAATAACTAGCAGCAAGATTGTGAGGGAGGAAATCTGGCAGAAAGTAGACTTTGATCACAGGTAACTTCTCTGATTTAGAGACTAGCATCCCTCCCCCCATCTGTTAAAACTGACATAAATGTCATCCCTTGTGAGAAAGAAACATTCACTAGTGGCATACTACTTTGTATTTCATGTTATTCCTTAACTTCCCTTTTAATTTACAAGGTGGAGTTTATGGGATCTTTTTTTTTTTTTTTCAGCTCATACAAACTTATTAGGTACACCAGTTCCCTCCCTCCCTCCTCCTCCCCCCGTATCCCCTGCTCCCCCTCCCCACCCCTCTCCCTTCCCATCCCCCAGTGCCTCCCACCCCAATTCCCAGAGAGTCCTTTCTTGTGCATGTCTGATTTTCCTCTGGGCCCTCCTCTCCGATGACGTACAAGGACCCAGTGGCCTTTGCCGAACCCTTTCCCGTGTTCCCCTTAGGTATAGGATCACTGCTGTGGCTGCCAATTCTTTGCCTCCAAGGATCTTGGTGCCTTTAGCAGGTGCTAGACTTTGTGAGGTCAACAGTGTGTTGGACAATGCGCAGGGCATGCAAAGTCCAATTATGATTGCTTCAGCCCTAACTAGTATAGAGTATCTTACATATCATTGCTCCTCCCATCCTTATGCTCTTACACTCTTACCGCCCCCTCTTCCGCAAATTTCCCTGAGCTTCAAGATGGGGAGAGACTAAGCTGGCCTAGTTCTAGGTGGTTGATATAGAGTCTCTGAAGTTCTGGATTGTGGTTTGTTGATTTTCTTTTGCAGTTTTGCTGCTCCTGCAATGCCCTTCACTCCATCCTGGTGGGCATTGTATGTTACCCCCTGGCCAGAGACAAAAAGCTGTTAGAGTCTTGTGATAAAGCACATTCAAGGTAGATCTAATAAAAGTGGGAAACCACAGTGAGGGAGGGGTCTATCACCCATTTGCAAAATTGTTACTTTTTATCTGCCAGACTATATGCCCTCCTCTTCTGGTGAGATCACTCCCCCTCAGTAGTAAATGATCAGGAACAAGAGTCTGTGAACTTAATCAGATGTCTCATTACTTATTTGGGTCCTTGGTGGAGGCCTATTTTCCCTGCTGTAACATGGTCCCTTCTCTCCTTCTTTCTGGTGTGGCCCTCCTACCCCATCCCTCCTGTTCATAATCCTTGGAATTCCTGTCTCTAGGTGGGCTGGGTGGGTTTGGTACTAGGAGCCACCTATTAGGGAGTACATACGGCGCTTAATTTTCTGGGTCTGGGATACTTCACTTAATGCAATTGTTTCTAATGACATCCATTTCCCGGCAAATTCCAGTAATTCATCATTTTTGATGGCTGAGTAGTACTCCATTGTATAGATGTACCACAGTTTCCTTATCCACTCGTCAACTGTTGGACATTTGGGCTGATTCCATGACTTTGCTATTGTAAACAGTGCTGCTATGAACATGGTCGTGCTTGTGCTATCGAGGCGAACCTCTGCTGTATGGGGGGTTATTCCCAAAAGTGGAATAGCAGGGTCATATGGCATTTCAATCTTTAATTTCTTTAAGAATCTCCAGACGGCTCGCCAGAGTGGCTGTATGAGCCTGCATTCCCACCAGCAATGTAGGAGAGTTCCCCTCTCTCCACATCCTCTCCAGCATTTGTCGTTGTTTGTATTGTGGATTTTTGCCATCCTGACCGGGGTGAGATGATATCTCAGGGAAGTTTTGATTTGCATTTCCCTGATGGCTAAAGAAGTGGAGCATTTTTTCAGATATTTGTTAGACATTTTAATTTCATCCCTGGTAAAGTTTCTTTTAAGTTCCATGGCCCATTTTTTAATTGGGCCATTGGTTTCCTTGGTGTTTAGTTTTCTAAGTTCTTTGTGCACTCTGGACAATAGAGCTCTATCAGATATGTGGTTAGTGAAGATTTTCTCCCATTCTGTGGGTTGCCTTTGAGCTCGCGTTACAATCTCTTTATCTGAACAGAAGCTCTTTAATTTCACAAGATCCCAACTGTTGAGAGTTGGTAGCAGTGACTGTGCCATTGGATGTCTGTTTAGGAAATGTTGACCTAGCCCAATCAGCTCGAGGGAGTTCCCTATCCTTTCAACTATGGTTTTTATAGTCTCTGGCCTGATATCAAGGTCCTTGATCCATTTGGAATTAAGTCTTGTACATGGTGACAAGTACGGGTCCAGCTTTAATCTTCTGCATGTGGAGATCCAGTTTTGCCAGCACCATTTGTTGAAGATGCTGTTCTTTTTCCATTGGATTCTTTGGGCCCCTTTGTCAAAGACCAAATGGCTGTAACTTTGTGGGCTTATATCTGGGTCTTCAATCCTTATCCATTGGTCTGTGTGTCTATTTTGGAGCCAATACCAGGCTGTCTTTACAACTATGGATTTGTAGTATAGACTAAGGTTTGGTATGGTTATACCTCCAGCTGTGTTTTTGTTACTCAGGATTGTTTTTGCTATCCTGGGTCTTTTGTGCCTCCATATGAACTTTGAGATTGTTTGGTCAACTTCTTTGAAGAATTGCTTTGGGATTTTGATTGGTATAGCATTGAATCTGTATATTGCCTTTGGTAGGATGGTCATTTTCACGATGTTGATTCTGCCAATCCAGGAACAAGGGAGGTCTTTCCACCTTCTGGTGTCTTCGGCTATTTCTTTCTTTAGGGTTTTAAAGTTTTCATTGTAAAGGTCTTTTACCTCCTTAGTTAGGTTTATACCAAGGTATTTCATTTTTTTAGGGGCTATAATAAATGGTATTGTTTCTCTCAAGGCTTTTTCACTTCTTTCATTCTGGGCATATAGGAAGGCCTCTGATTTTTGCACATTTATTTTGTATCCTGCCACCCTGCTGAACTTCTCAATTAGTTCCAGGAGCTTCCTGGTGGAGTTTTTGGGATCACTCAGGTATAAGATCATGTCATCTGCAAATAGGGATAGCTTGACTTCTTCCTTGCCGATTTGAATCCCTCTTATGTCCCTTTCTTGTCTTATGGCTTCAGCTAAGACTTCAAGTACAATATTGAATAGAAGTGGTGAGAGTGGACAGCCTTGTCTAGTTCCTGATCGAAGTGGGAATGCTTCCAATTGTTCCCCATTGAGCATAATCCTTGCTGTGGGCTTGTTGTATATAGCTTTTATTATATTGATAAAGGTTCCTTCCATTCCTACTGTCTCTAGCGTTTTGATCATAAAAGGCTGTTGGATCTTGTCAAAAGCTTTTTCTGCATCTATCCAGAGTATCATGTGGTCTTGGACTTTGGACTGGTTTATATGATGAATTACATTTATTGATTTGCGTATGTTGAACCAACCTTGTGTGCCGGGGATGAAGCCTACTTGGTCCCCGTGAATGATCTTTTTAATATGTTTTTGAATCCGATTTGCTAAGACTTTGTTGAGAATCTGCGTCTGTGTTCATCAGGGAGATCGGCCTATAGTTTTCTTTTTTAAGGGAATCTTTATTAGGTTTTGGGATTAAAACGATATTAGCTTCATAGAAGGAATTTGGTAGTGTTCCTTCCTTTGCTATTTGATGGAACAGTTTAAGGAGTATTGGTGTTATTAACTCCTTAAATGTCTGGTAGAACTCTGTGCTGAATCCATCTGGTCCAGGACATTTTTTGGTGGGAAGATTCGAGATTACTTCCTCAATTTCCTTATATGTTATAGGACTATTTAAATAATTCACAACTTCCTGATTCAATTTAGGTAAGTTGTGTTTACTTAGAAATTCATCCATCTCTTTTGTGTTGTCAAACTTCACAGAGTATAAGTTTTTGAAATATGATGTTATAATTCTCTGGATTTCTTGGGTATCAGTAGTGATAACTCCATGTTCATTTCTAATTTTGTTAATTTGGGTTTTCTCTCTCTTGCTTTTGGTTAGTTTCGCTAGGGGTGTATCAATCTTATTGATTTTTTCAAAGAACCAGCTTTTTGACTGGTTGATTTTTTCTATCGTTTTCTTAATCTCGATTTCAGATATTTCTCCCCTTATTTTGCTAATCTCCTCTCTTCTACTACTTTTGGGATCAGATTGCTCTAGCTTCTCTAAAGCTTTAAGCTGCATTGTTAAGTTGTTTATTTCTGACGTTTCCATTTTTTTGACGTAGGCATTAAGAGCTATGAACTTACCTCTTAGAACAGCTTTCATTGTGTCCCAGAGATTTTGGTAAGTTGTATTTTCGTTATCATTCACTTTCAGGAAATCTTGAATTTCCTTTTTAATTTCTTCCTGAATCCATGTCTCATTAAGCATCATAGTGTTAAGTTTCCAGGAGTTAGTGTATTTTCTCTTGTTTGATGTGTTGTGGATGTCCAGCTTTAGGCCGTGATGGTCTGATAGGGCACAGGTTAGAATTTCAACTTTCTTGTATATGTGTAGATTCATTTTGTGGCCCAATATGTGATCTATTTTGGAGAAAGTTCCGTGTGCTGCTGAGAAAAATGTGTATTCTTTGGTGTGTGGGTGAAAAGTTCGATAGAGATCTGTAAGGTCCATTTCTTTCAGGGTTTGATTAAGTTCCATAGTGTCTCTGTTAAGCTTTTGACCTGTTGATCTATCCCATGTTGACAGGGCGGTGTTGAAGTCCCCAAGAATTATCGTTTGGGGATTGATTTCTTGCTTTAGACGCTGTAGGGTTTTCTTAATGAATGTGGAGGGGCCCGTATTGGGTGCATACATGTTCAGTATTGTGAAGTCTTCCTGGTGAATTGTACCTGTGACTAAAATGTAGTATCCATCCGTGTCTCTTATAATTTTCTTTGGTTTGAAATCCACTTTGTCTGATAGCATAATGGCTACCCCTGCCTGTTTTCTGCTTCCATTAGCTTGTAGAATTGTTGACCAGCCTTTTATTTTTAGAGCGTGCCTATCTTTTGTGGTGAGATGGGTTTCCTGCAGGCAGCAGATTGATGGATTGTGATTTTTAATCCATGTTTGTAATCTGTGTCTCTTGATCGGTGAATTAATTGCATTAACATTTAGTGTTATAATGGAGAAACTATTGTTAATTCCAGACATTTATTATGTTTAGTAGCTTTTATAAGTATATTGCTTCTTTTTTAATGATGTTATACTTGCCTTCTGTTCTGGATATGCCTGTTTTTTTCTTCACGCTTGAGTATCATTTCTAGCATTTTTTGAAGGCCTGGTTTGGTGGCCATGTATCCCTTAAAGTTGTCTTTGTGCTGGAAAATTTTTCTTTCTCCCTCGATCATGACTGATAGTTTTGCAGGGTAAATCAGCCTGGGTTGACATTTTTGCTCATTCAATACTTGAAGTATGTCTCTCCAAGCTCTTCTTGCTTTTACTGTTTCGACTGAGAAGTCATTTGTTATTTTAATAGGTTTGCCTTTAAAAGTGACTTGTTTTTTCTCCCTTGAAGCTCTCAGCACCAGTTCTTTATCTTGAATGTGGAGTGTTTTAACTATTATTTGCCGCGGCGTGCTTCTATTTTGGTCGTATCTGTTTGGGGTGCGGAATGCCTCTTGTATATGGATGGGCCTCTCTTTTTTTAGATGAGGAAAGTTTTCCTTGATGATCGTTTGAAAAATTTCCTCAGGGGTGGTATTTTGAGATTCTTGCTCTGGTATTCCATGAATACGCATGTTAGGCTTCTTCTGGGTGTCCCATATCTCTTGGATATTTCTCTCAAGTATCTTTTTGGCTTTAACAACCTCTTCCATTGAGCTGGTTAGTACTCCCACTTTATCTTCAAGGTCTGAAATTCTGTTTTCTGCTTCGTTAGTTCTGTTGGTAAGACTCTCTGTGGCCTTCTGGGTTGAAGATAACTTGTCTTTTAGCTCAGCTTTAAACTCTGCTTGAGTTTGTTTTAACTGCTCTATGCCACTTTTTGTTTCTTGCACTGTTTTTCTCAACTCCTCCAGATGTCTGTTGTGTTCCTCTTCAAAGCGATTGATTCGATTATTTAATTCCTCCCTGATTTCCTCTTTCATAGTATTGAACATGGTAATGATCATATTTTGAAAGTCTTTATCCTGGGTGGGGCTTTCTTGGCCTTTTTCCATGGGTTTGTTCTTGTTGGAGTCTAACATTGTGGGATTAATTTCTTCAGTGGGAAATTTGTTTACTTGATTGTTGCTTCTCATGGATTTGCACTTTGACTTTGGCATTGTCATTTTAACTCTTAAGATCTCTCAATTTCACTAAACTGAATTATTTGGCCTGTGGTCCTGGTGGGTGGGGCGGGCGGAGACTTACCTAGGTCGTGGGGTGAGGCCCGGCTGGACCACTCGCGCGCTTCCCGACCGGTGGAGCGGGTCGGGGTGCAAAGGGGGGATGGGGGCGACGGCGTGGAGCTATTTAACCCGAGGGCAGCTGGGGCGGGGCTCGGACGCAGGGGGAGGTCCTCCTGGTCCCTGGGTCCCGCACGCAGCTCCGGCTGGATGGTGGGAGGCGGAGCCGGGTCCCTGTGGGCCGACCTGGGGGTCCTGGTGGGCGGTGCGCGGGGGGCGGGGGGGGGCGGGGGGGGGCGGGGGGGGCCGGGGGGGGCGGGGGGTACTCACCAGCTAGGGCGCGGCGTGGACGCCCGGCTGGACCGCGCGCGCGCGCGTCCCGACCGGCGGAGCGGGTTTAGGGTGCGAAAGGGGGGATGGGGGCGACGGCGTGGAGCTATTTAACCCGAGGGCAGCTGGGGCGGGGCCCGGGCGCAGGGGGAGGTCCTCCTGGTCCCTGGGTCCCGCGCGCGGCTCCGGCTGGATGGTGGGAGGCGGAGCCGGGTCCCTGGGGGCCGACCTGGGGGGTCCTGGTGGGCGGTGCGCGGGGGGGGGGGGGGGGGGGGGGGTACTCACCAGCTAGGGCGCGGCGTGGATGCCCGGCTGGACCGCGCGCGCGCGCGTCCCGACCGGCGGAGCGGGTTTAGGGTGCGAAAGGGGGGGAGTTTATGGGATCTTTTAAGTAAAGAATTGATACCTAAGAACTCTATATTTGGCCAAAAGAATCCTTGTATATAAAACAAACAAAAACATCTTTAGTCACAACAAGAACATAATTTAAGAAAAAGAACATAAAAACAGTAGGCCAAATACATCAAGGAGATTTTTTAAGAGGAAGGAAGGCTAGAGAAGGAGTGAAATAGGAAAGGAGGCAGAAAAGGAAGAAGAAAGAGAAAATACAGGCAGAATTAGTTATAAAAGATAAAGTAAAATTTAAGAACCAATATCATGTGATGCTTTAAAAAATACAGTCTACAATCATATATCTTAATGGAATTAAAAACAAAATTTATAAAACAAAATAAATCTCTTTGGCTGGCGAGATAGCTTAGTGGATAAGGTGCATGCTTGCAAACCTGGCCACTTGAGTTCCATTCCTGGAAGCCCACACGATAAAAGCTGTTCTCTGACTTCCACCCATGCATGAGCTCTATTTCCTTCACGAGCACAAATAAATAAAATATTGTTTTAAATCTCTAAAATGTGAAGACATTTGATAAATTGCAAGACATAAATGTTATACCTTTCTAAGTGTATGATAGATCATATACAGGAAAAGCTGTATGATGATATTCAGAATTTAAATAATACAATCCTCAAGGCTGAACTAATAAATGCAACTATAAAAATAATATTTTAGGGGCTGGAGAGGTGGCTCAGAGGTTAAGCCTCCGCTTTGCAGGCGGAGGGTTCTGAGTTCGAATCCCAGATCCCACGTATAGACCCCAGGCGGAAGCGGGGGCGGCCTGCGCTTCTGGTCCTGGTAGGGCGGAGCCTGTGAATCCCGGGGCAGAAGGAGGTGGAGGCGTCCATGGCGGCTCGCGAATTCGTCCGTGGTTCTACATATACACAGACATACACACACACACAGACAGCACACGCACGCGTGCACACATACACATGCACATGCGCACAGTTGAATAAATAATAATAATAATAATAATAAATTAAAAATAATAATAATAATATTTTACCTTATAAGAGCGAATGAAACTTTCCTAACTATAGAAAACTTACAAAACAGGTTTACCTATTAGAAGAGAAAGAATACACTTACTCAACACAAGAAAAGAAATGTACCATTCTTTTGAAAACCATGCAATAAAATTAAAAATCATCAATGGAAAAGGTAACTAAGCCCTCCAAAAACTAAGAGTAAGACCCTATTATGCAACACATATGGATCATAAGACATGGGCAAAATACATCAACTGGAACTGGCCTGAGGGCTTCCTCCTCACTGCTTAGCTTACAATACTACTGCTTAGAATACTGTAGAAGCTAATGGGGGAAAATAATCAAAGGTTTCATCAACCTGTGAGATCTGCAAGTTACAATAATAATCACCATGACAGCAGGTGACCACCAATGTAACAGAGGCATGAGTATCAAAGAGACAACCAACAGCTTTCTTATTGGACTGAAAGCTCCCTTATCAAAATGGAATGCATTCCTATTACTGTTAATTAGAACAAAACCTATAAAAAAGGAAGGAAACAGGTCACTAGGAAAGAACAAACTATTAATCTTTAGTTTGAAAAACAGTGCACCAAACTGCTCTGTCAATACCTATTATTATACTTATAGATTGGAAAATCACTCAGCACTCAACCTAGAAGCCTTCTATAAAAGAAGGTGTTTATTACTGAAAAGCATGATTTGCCAAAATGCAAGGGTCTGTGAACTGCTTTCCCTAAACAGGACATGAAAGCCTCACCCAATCCCAGTCCAAGGCCCAGGGAGCATCACAGGCAGTCCACAATCACTTATTCTCACACTTTGATCAGTTCTGATTCTCTATATTAAACACCTTCCAATGCAAAAAGAAACTTCTCATTTAATCTAATGCTGAGAGCTATTCTAATCTATGTATGTAATGATAAGAGATTAGATGGCAGTTTGATATCATGTCCTCATAAGCTAAACCTTAAGAGTTTGTTCCTCCTTTAGGCCCTCTTGCCCCTTCTTCCACAGGTTCTTGGCCTGACTTACGGTACTAGAAATGTGCTCCCTACTGAAAAGTAGGCCTTAAATCCGCTCTGAATGATAGTGCAATCACTGTCAACCCATACCCAGGCTGGGTCAGAGAGAGCTCCTGGACTCATGCATTGAACAACCACCCTACTCTCTCCCCAGTATCTGCCCACCTTCATTCTCTCAGCCTGTTCCTACACTCAGAGAAGTAAGGAAAGCACTGAAGGAAACACAGCCCTCACAGAAAAGCCTCATCACAGGTCTTAAGAAGAAAAAGCTGGCAAAGAAACAGAATCCAGCAGCATACTTCAGTAAGTAAACCACATGACTAAATGGGTTTGTCTTAGGCTGGAAGGATGAGTCAGCATTAAATGTATCTGTCAAAATAATTCATTGTGCTAAATAATGCAAAAGCAAAAGTTTTATGGAAAAAGTGGTGAAAACATTTCCATCAGCCACTCCTTGAGAGCAAGTGAAGTGGCAATGAAATTAATGGAATGCAAACACTTAACTAAAACTGTCACAAAAATTATTTACATTGTGAACTATTAAGGACAATTCTAACAGAATTTTGAAATAGAGATGCTTTGAGTAACTTCTATTATTCTACAATTTCAGTTTACTGGCAAAAATTAAAATATAATTATTTTTATTTATAATCTTTGTGCATATATATGCACAGAAAATCTAAAAGATAAGGAGGAGGGAAGAAGGCAAGAAACACCAAGAAAGAGAAGGGAGCGAGGAAAGGGAGGAGGGAGAGAGGAAGTGTGGGAGAGAGTGGAAGAAGGGAAGGGAGAAGGGGAGGAGGGTACTTATCCATTGAGCTTGTATAACTAGGTTAAAAATAAAATAAAATAATTTTAAAAAAAGAAAATCCAAATGATTTGATACCAAGTCAAACAATAGCACAGAGAAAAAAAACTTTTACAAAAATGATGGGAGAGTAGAAATTCAATTTACTGCAATGAAATTGTAATGCACCTTGTTGTTAACAGAATCAAAAGTATCCCAATTCTAAAAATCATAAAAGCTAAATAAATAAGTCAAAATGGCAATCATTTGTCTCTTGGAAATTGAGAAAACATTAGGATATTAAAAAAGAAAATGGAGCAATGATTACTTTCTAAATTACTACATTTTTAATTTTGAAATTAAAAATAAGATAAGCAAGAACAAATCCTAGCTCAGCCTGGCATGGGGGTTATTAAACTTTTCCCCTTGCAACTCCATTTCATCTGAAAATAGTTAAGTGGCCCCAGGAAAATAGGTATATAAAATAGGAATTAAAAATAAAATATTCTCTGACAATAAATCAAAAGAAATTTATTATAAAACCATTATTTAGCATACATATGATTTTGCCATTTATTTAAAAAGAAAGCAAATTAGAATACTATTGAGATGGGTGTGAATGCTTCTTTATCCATAAAGAATTAAATCCTGCATAATGCAGAGTACCTTTGACATTTTTAAAATTGATTGATATTTTAATTTTATAATCACCAATGTTGAGAATAGCACTTCACATGAAAAAATAGCAGATATATACTTGGTATCCTTTCAGAAATGGTTGGAAACTCTCTATAAATTAATGTTGATTTAATAATTTCCTATGAATCCCAATTCAACAGCACTTTTTAAAATCAAATATTGTAACATAATTTATTCAAAGGTGCACTGATTTGATGGCTATGTGCTGAGAAATGACAGCTGGAAAATGACTCTTTGTTTTCCATATTTAAGCCATTGTGTTTCCATATGAGCAGGAAAGCTTGGTGTGCACAGGAGAAACCACAATTCTTGACATGCTTTGGTCTCAAGCCCCAGCTGTGCTTCTGCAGGCGGTGTCAGTAGCACCACAGAGGATGATGGATTTCAGATCTACACACAAGTTTTGTGCATACAGGGCCAGGGCTACAGTGGAGTCCCAGGACGCAGTGTGAGAGTGTGCAGCCAGAAACACCTTGGATTCATTGTGTCTTTGTTTTCAAATTTATTTTTGGTCACCGTGACAAGTTTCCCCCACCCCCATGAGGGATCGCATCTCAGTGTTAGAGGCTGTAAAACTGGTTGGTGGCTTTAATATTCTCAAAAGAGCTCCTTACAGCTCCTAGTTAACAAAAATCATAACAGGATATGTGAGAAAACACATAAGAAAACCCATATAATTTTCAGACAAGTTGAAAAAACAAGACATGTATATGAAACAGAACTACTGCAAAACACTATTTATAGATAACTGTAGATATGGCAGAGTGGAAATGTGTTTATAGATCACTGCCAGGAAAAAAAAAAAAGGAGTGCAGTATTCATTTAGATGCAAATTGCTCAAGGAGTAATTTCTTTGCCATTTTCATGTATATATGTATGGGGCATTTGTGTCTTTGTATACATGTTTGTGTGTGGGGAGGTACATGTGCACATCAGTACATGTGTATGTGGAGGTCTGAGGTTGATATGGAGAATCATCCTCAATCATTTTCCCATCTTATTCTTTAGAGTCTTGTCTCCAATAAGGGGTGGGTGGTCTGGCTAGCCAGCTTACTCTGAAGATTCCTAGGCTCCACCTTCCAAGACTGGAATTACAGGCAGGCCTTCACACCCACTAGATACTTTACGTGAATCTGGATTCAGGTTCTTTTGCTTATGCTTTAACTGCTGAGTCATCTCCCCTTTCCTAAGAAATATATTCTGGGGTGAAAAAATTGTTCGAATACTTCGCACATCTTTGCAAGATCCCCTCACTTCGTCTTCTAAGTATGAGATGCGGCTATGTGAGTACAATATTGTCTCAGTAGGCACTTGGCACATCAAACTCATTGCTGTCAGGGATCTCATACTGTAGCTTCATGTCGCTGCTCACCTTTTCTCTCAAATATGAGCAAATACGAAGCTGACAGAGACAAATGGTACACATAAACTCTGCAACGCCAGAGTACTCAGTAATTTGGTTAAATTTAAAATGAAGATTTTCTCAGTAGTCATTTGCTCCTTGCTGTAATGTCCAACATGCTCCCTCTCTTCACCATATTCTTGGTACTTCACCCTCACTTTAATATCAGCATTATTGCTATGACGTGTTTGATCATTCACAACCCACAGTAAACTCTTACTTTTCCATAGATCACTCTAATAAAATGGTAGGCAAGACAGGGGAAAATATCCTTCCACTGCTATCCTAAGGAAACAGCTTTTTACAACGTGTGTATTCATTCGTTCCACATAAACTGCATCATATAAAGACTAGGTACAAGATATACATGCCTTCAGCCCATGAAAAGAGAAAGGCATGGAAAAGAAGAAGGTAGAAAAGGAGGGAACAACAAATTCATGATAAAACAGAACTCATCCTTACTATTACTTACTTAGCTTTCTCCATGCTTCTCTCACAATTAGATAATCTGCTAATTATGGAAGACAAGTGAATACCCTGGATTTGGAAAAAAAACTATTCTGTGCCCATGTGCCATGCTGGGATAAAAGCAGGGACTTGGCTCCAGAGATTGTTTTTCCAGCTGCATGTTGCCTGCACGGGGTTTCCAAAAGGACAAACAGAGACCACTCTGCTGCTCCCAGCACAGAGCTCTTCTTCATGCACAGGAGAAGGGGACCAAGGAAGTCAAGGGGTTTCAGTCACTGGGCATGAGAGAAATATGGAATGAATCTCCTCCTTTCCCCCCACAACTCTAGTTCCTCTCCCAAAAACAGACAACTAGACTCTTATTTTGAAGCTCATAAAATATAATTTTGGAGACTCTAATTATAAGTAGCAAAAAAATTCCAAAAATAAAATTAAGTACAAAACTGAATGTTTGTTTATATTTTTTTCTTTTCATTTTTCTAATCAGGGGATTATGGTTATTTTCCTCAACACTTTTAGGATGTAAGAATTTTTGCACTTGAAGTTTTAGCTTACATTTCCTTTTTTTAACATTTTTTATTATTATTTCCACTCATAGAAACTTAATAGGTACACCGGTTCCCTCCCTTTAGCTTACTTTTTACCTCTTTTTTAACTTGCTAGGTTAATACATTAAAAAAATACAAATTAATCTGAATACATGCAAATTACCTTTAAAAATCACCACTACATTGTATTGAGTTACAAAACCTTGTGATCAAATTACTTATAACTATTTGTGGATACATGCAGAATGTTTGCTGCTGAAACACTCCTTTGCTTTGAAGTTCTGAGGAAGGAACTGGGCTTTGTATATTCTAGCAAATGCTGTACCACTGAACCACTTCCTCAGTCTTATTTGGTTGCTTTGGAGTTTATTAGTTACAAAGTCCTGTTGTATAAGCCAGGTAGACCTTGGGTACTACAATTTCACTTGTGCTCAAGATGGGGTTTTTAAGCATTTACTGAGTAAGTTTTAGTCTGTAACTGCTTGCTATATGTCATCGGAAGATGTACTGAGACATCTAAAACAAACACTGTCCAGTATTTTTCTTGATTTTTTCTATTGCTTTCATTGCTGATCTGACACAAATTATCTGTACATTGCCTGGGCTGGCCTAAGCATTCTAATTCCTGGACTTTCAGGGACACACAGTCAGAACTAGCTGTTTATTCTGCCTTTGAAGACAAGGTCTTGCTATGTGGAGCACATAGGGCAGGAATTTTTGGTCTTCTTACCTCTATTTCCCAAGTGCTTCTATCTTTTTAAATGCCAGCACATCCAGCTTAATTCATTGTTTTCCAAATGTTTGTAGTGTTAGATAGAGGCTTTCAGATAACCTTCCATAAAATTTTAAATTTCTTTTGAGATAAATAAATGAAATATTGCTCATAGTTTTATCACACTCCTTGAAAATCTAAGTTCAATAAGAGGATCCTGAGCATAGAATAGCATTTTCTAGGGAAAAAAAAAAAAGTCCAGCCAGTGACACATGGCCTTACGTGACTCTCCCTGAGCCCCATACTAACCATCAGGTATGACTGAATCTCTTTCAATGTTCCTGAAAACCTTCATTTTCCTTGGTCCCTATCCCAGTGCTTCAATGAAAGTCTGTAAAATATGAATAAAAGAGCTTGATCCAAAGCTGGGAGAAAAAAAGTCAAAGGTCTTTTCTTTAAGGTCAATGAATGTATTGTTTCATGTCAACAAGATAAGCTCAAATTCCATTTCATACCAATCTAAGTGTAAATGTGACAATTTGAAATCTTTACGACTTTATTTTTTTTATTGGAAAGACATTTGGAGAAGTAGAAAACAATCTTTGTACATGGTTTTAAAAAAATGAAGAGAAAGATTGAGAGAAAGACAGAATTGGAAAAATACAAATATGAGGGGAAAGTGAAGAAACAGCTGACAATTTCTTTGTACATGGAACAAAGGGAAAAAATACACCAGAGGCAAAATATGTTAGTGGATTTTGTTTGTCCCAGATAAAAAGGAAAATACTCTTGAGGTAAACATATTGACAGCTCACTTCAAAACACTCAGGAGAACTCATAAACTAAATTCTTTACTTTTGATTTCTATTCAAAACTAACCTGGACATACAAAAGTAGTGCTTCCTGCTCCCATACCTTCTCCAAATGCAGCAATAGTGAGCATTAAGGTTAACTACTAAATTTCTTTTTTTTATTTATTATTTATTCAATTGTTCGCATGTGTTCGCACGTGCTTGTGTATGTGTGTGTGTGTCTGCGTGTGTGTATGTGTGTGTGTAGAACCACGGACGAATTCGCGAACCACCATGGACGCCTCCACCTCCTCCTTGTTTACTCTGCCCCGGGATTCACAGGCTCCGCCCTACCAGGTCCAGAAACGCAGGCCGCCCCGCTTCTGCCCGGTGTCTATACGTGGGGTCTAAGATCCGAACTCAGGACCTTCCGCCTGCAAGGCAGAGGCTTAACCCCTGAGCCACCTCTCCAGCTCCTAACTACTAAATTTCATAATCTCTTTTCAAGGTCAAGAGAAAGATTGGATTTTTAAAAATGTTTTGCAGCACTGTGTTTGCCTGCAGGAAAAGAATGAAATTGCATGGTAATAAGATAGGAGAGCTGAGCCATAAAGAACTTTTTTGGATTAAGAAAAAAAGGCCTAAGCATCAGATTCTTCTTTTTTTTTTTTTTTTTTTTGCACATGAGTGCAAACACACGCACATACGCGCACACACAAGTATGCATGCGTGCGTGCGTGTGTGCGTGCGTGCATGCGTGCGTGTGTGCATGCGTGCATGCGTGCGTGTGTGTGTGTGTGTGTGTGTGTGTGAGTGAACTTGAGTGAGTCTGTGCCTGTGGAGGTCCAAAGAGGATATCGCAGATCATCTGGATTGCTCTTCCACCTTATCATTTTACTCTGGGGTTTCCCAGCCCTGTCTTCCTGGAACAAAATTGCAGGCAATGGTAACAGTAAAGTGAGTATGAACAATGTCCATGGAATGTATACATGAATACATTATAATAAAATCCATCATTTTGTCTGATAATTGAAAACAATAAGCAAAAATGTACATGTAGCTTGCCCTATCTTGGTGGCTACCTATAATCAAGAGGAAAAAAAAATCTCTGTAGAGCTAAACCTAGACAATTTAGGATTAAATTTGCTACCAAGAATGATTAGGTTTCTTTTAATACAGAGTAGTTTTCTGTACTATAGGAAAGAATTAAACAGATTAAAACTCCAGGACCAGAGATTATAAATCCATTTGACACCTTCCTGTTGATCACTAGCCTCGGTTCCCTTTGTTAGCTGTGACAACTCTAGCACCGCCAGACTGGGGTACATATAGTAACACAAAGATAGCAAAAGCGAGACAGAAAGGAGTATGTCACAGCCTCCATAACTACACAGTGCAGAAATTATTCCTATCACACCACATGCATGTCCATTAGACTGCATTCACATTGAGCACACTGTAGTCAACATTCGTATTGCATTCGCTATATGCCACTGGTAGCTCGAACCATTCTCTACATAAGACCTCATTGTGTTCATATTGACCCTATGAGATCAATACACTATTGCCACCATCTACAAGATTAAGAAACTGAAGTATAGTGATCTCACTTGGTTTGGGGGAGAAAAACTGCTTAGTGGTCATGGAAGAGGATAATCATGTAGTATATGTTTCATGGGCCTTTCTACTTCACAATGAGGTCAGGTAACTATATTTAGTTACTTGTGGGTAGTTGTATTGTGGGAAGCATTCTTGGTGTAGAATCACATGCACAATGAACACTTGTTTGCTGTAATTATGATTATGTTCATGAGATCAGCCATCTTTGGATTTCCCATGGGACAATTTGTGTATAATGCCACCTGGTACTGTGGTTTGAGCTCAACTGAGATGAATAGGAATACTTGCAAAGACAATACTAAATCTCCCATCAAGAAGAAAAGAAAAGCACTGATGTGGGACTAAATGTGTCCAAAAGTCCTTTTTTGGCAGCTGAAGCTTCAGGGACTTCTTATGTCTCTGTCACTAAGATGAAGAATTTGGGTTGCTGATCATATACTGATGTTATTTTTACCTAAAAATGGCAGATTTGTAAGAAAAATGAACCAAATTATTTGAACTAAAACCTTAGGATTACCTCAATTTACTGTCGTGGTAGTGACAGAGGGGGCAAGAAGTTCTCTGGATTCCGGAATTCACCTTGAGTTGGGGAGTCAGAGCTGGAAATATGAGAAGCCAAAGCAATTTGAGTTGAAAGGACAGTGTGTCCCAGAGAAAAGCCCTGGGCATAGCACTTCAGAGATCTGAAGATGAAGCCATGTGAATCTTCCATAACCATAATCAGCCTACCTCAGTTCTATGGGTTGTGCCACAAGTTCAAGGGGAAAAGGAGAAAAAGATGGAAGATGGCTGAAAAGCCCAGAACAAGGTTCTACCCAGCCTGAGGGTGCCATGACCAGGACAGATTTGTTCTAACATTAAATTATAAATATTCATATTCAACCATGGTTTCATTATTGAAAATTGAATTTTAGTAAGTTGTGTTTTGGGTCTTCCTAATGATAGTATCTCTATTTTAAAAAGATCCTCTGGAATGTTATAGCATATAATAAAACCTTAGATTCAGATATTACCTAGATGATAAAAGCATGCATAAGATTCCTTTGTAGATTATAAACAGGGGGAAGGTGAAGGAAGGTCTCCCCCTAAAAAAAGAAAGAGGGGATCATGCTTCAGTAGAGAAAATAGGTCACCATCAAATAGTGCATGTAAGTAGCAAGACATCTGGTGAAGCTCACTCTCACTTCCCTTCCTCCTGGTAACTTACGAATAAACAGGTTTGATCTCACCAGGCAGGAGGGTATAGGGACTGGCAAATAGATGGTAACTATTCTGCAAATGGGACGCTGACCTCTCTCCCCCACTGCTGTGTCCTACTCCTATTCTTCTGTCTACCTTTGAGTCTCCTCTTATATTAAAATCTTCATTTAAACAGTCTTTTATCTTTGGTTAGGAGGTCACCTTCAATATCAATCAAGATGCAGCCAAGGGCAGTGCAGAAAAAGCAAAATTGAAAACAATAGCAAATCATAATTCAGAATACCAAAGACCCTACACTAATGACCTGGAACCAGACCAGCCAAATCTCTCCTTGTCCTAAAGCTCCTGAGCAGAAGAGAGGGCATCAAGATTGTAAGAGCTTAAAGATGGGAAGGACCAACGATATGCAAGATACTCCACACATGTTAGGGCTGCAGTAGCCATAATCAGACTTTGCATGATCTGCGCAATGGCTAACATGTCAACGACCCTCCAAAGTCTAGCATGGATGACAGGGGAAAAGGCTCCAGGCAGTAGGATCCTTAGATGAAGGGATTAATAGTCATAATACAGTTCCCATACTAATGGAGAGCCCAATAAGGGGCTCCAGGCTATGCCACTGATTCCTTACCCCTCATTAGGGTGGAGGACTCAGATGGAGGTTTGGCATTCACACAAAAGGATGCTCCAGGGGATGGGAGGGAGGTAAGGGGAGGCACTGGGAGAGGGAGCAGGAGAGAGGGGGTGAAAGGAAGGGGAAAAGAGGAGAGAGTGCAAGGGGGAATGGGGAGGGGAGGAGGGAGAGAGAGGATGTGGTACCTATTGAACTAATATGACTGGGAAAAAATAAAATGTGGGAGGGAAAAAGATTCCTATGTAATTTGTAATTGTGTAATTATGTAAATTATGCCATGAGCTACCAAAGAAATATAAAACTCGTGACTAAATTTTGAAAAAGCAGGAAAGATACAAGAACTAGGGGAAGTAGTTCAGTAATAGAGTGTTTGCTTAGCATGCACCAGACATTAAATTCAACCCCCAGTAGAAAAACAAAGGAAGGAAAGGAGAGAGGGAAGGAGGGAGGGAGAGAAAGAAGGACTGAGGTAGGGAAGTAGGGATGGAGATAAAGAAAAGAAAGGAAAGGAAAAAGGTAAAAAAGGAAAAAGGGAAGGAAGGGGAGGGGAGAGGAGGGAAAGAGAAGGAAGAGGAGAGAAAAGGAAAAAGGAGAAAGGAAAAGCAACATTAGCTCTTATTTATCCCAGCCTCCTAACATGACAACATAGATGATGATCTTCTAAGTCCACACAAAACCATCCCTTCCCCAGCAGCATCAGTGCAGATGCTGTCAGGGGCCAGACATCCTGCACAAGAACGAACAGTCCCAACAATATCACAGGGCTCTGCATCAAACACAATGCAACTATAAATTTTCCATCTAAAACGGTCCTTCTCCTTTCCAGTTCTTGGCCAATATTCCTTTGCTGTCACTTTTACAAAGAGCTTTGGTTTATCACTGACCTGACCTCCTCCCTTAAATACTTACTTCAGCAACGGCTTCCTCTAACATTCTCCAAAGAAAATGTTTCCTGGCATGATGAAAAGTGCAAGGTCACAAGTGCTAGTCAGGCTTTTCTCTCTTCTTTCCATGTGTGGAGCTAGCTGTCTTGAAAAGAAGATTCACTTTTCCTTACTGTAATATCAAACCTTCCCTATGTCATTCATCTTAAAGAATTTAGGACCACATTGGAAGTTCCTACTTTCTCTTTAAGTGAATTTCACTAGCCCAGAAAATCCTCTTGTTACATCACTGTTTGTGCACAGGGATGGCTGCGCAGACCTCAAGAGGCAAAGGCAAGCCTGCCTTGGCTGCATAACAACATTCTATCTCAAAAACAAAACAAACAGTGCATGTCATGAACATGAGTAATGTTCTAAACTAGAATAAAACCCCCAGCTATTTTTTTCTGTGTGTGGGTTTATCTTAAAGGACTCATTCACCAATGTGATATGGAGTATTTAATAGTTTGAGGTCAAGATGTTCCCTAGGAAACTGGACTAAAGCTAACATTCAACTGTTGGAGAAAACAAGTGAATGAAGTTCACTGTAGCAAGTTCTAATATTATTCTGCATCAAAAATCCTGCAGTCAAAAGGAAACGTATCATTAAGAATTTAAACCATGCTGATTACATTTGTAAACAGACACTGACACCCCACACTGTTTCCATAGAAGTAAAAAGAGGTTCATGATTGTTAGGGACAATAAGAAGCCAGTGATGCTATTATGCATACAATCACTCCCCTTTCCTAATATTTCTCTCAAAATACAAGATTCCATATGCCAAGGTCTTTCTCAACTATAACTAGATTTTTTCTAGTGGGCCTGTTGAATTGAATGACCAACATACACTCAAAGAGAGAAAAGATTCAAGGAACTCATCATAAACTTGAAAGATAAAACACTAATGAAAATAAGGACACAATATATGTGACTAAGACTCATGATTCACATTAGAGACAAACAACATGTCATTAAGTACTTCCATATGAAATGCATGTATAAATAGGCAATTAGTACAAAAAGACAAAGTTTAAAAAGGAAAGTTGGCCACAACAGTCAAAAATTTGTTAACTGAAATCATGTACATTAATTTATAGATTATATGTTATTTGTATGTGTATTTCTGAAGGGCATGTGTTAAGAATTAGAAATATGGCTCAGTACAACATGAGGACCTGAGTTCAGATCCCCAAAGTTCACTTAAAAGCCAGGCATGGCAGCACATTACTCTATTCCCAGTGCTGGGAAGGCGGAGACAGGAGGATGCCTGGGGTTTCCTAGTCAGCGGTATAGACAAATTAGTGAGTTCGTATTCAGCAAGAGACCCTACTTCAAAATATAGGACAGAAAACATTTGAGGAAAACATGTGATAGTGACCTCAAGTATCATACATGCACTTACAAACACAGTTCAAGCCCATGAACACGTGTACACATATTCACACAAACACATACGCTACTCAAACACCAAAAATGACATATTTTAAGATACATTAAAATTATATTTAGATAGCAAATATTGCATATAAACTTGTATATTATATGGCCAGTTTCTATCCTGCTACCATTTCTTGTTAATTGATTAGAGACGTCATGTTGACTCCAACATTTGGATTTCCCAAAGTAGTGACTTTCATTGAGCACAATTATTTGTTGCTCAGAATCTCAGAATCTTTGATGCCATGTGTACCAGTGGAAAGCAGTAACTACCATTTGTAATAACTACTCATCACATCAACAAAGCCAGATGTGTTGCCAAATACCATAGGTGCCCCTCGGCAGGTGGAGTAGGTAAGATTTTCTCCCAGATGAATTTTTTTCTTAGTAAAGCAATAGCCATCTTCATGAATCTGCAATGCTTGTGTCAGCAATGAAGAATATGTGAAAACCCAAAACTAAAGTCAATGTAATGTTGTAATCCCCTCCCCCTCCATTTGTAGTCTGCTTCCAACTGGATGTTCAAGGAAAATGGAATAGCTTCCTATTCCTTTACCATTAACTTCAAATTAAAAGAATAAATGTCTGAAATTCTGTAGAATATTATATCATTTAACAGAGACTACTATTTATTTATTTATTTATACTTGGTGTTGAGCTCAGGGTCAAATGCATACTAGAAAAGCACTCTATCAATGAGTTTTATCATCAAATCATTTCTTTAAAAAAAAAAAAAGATGTGGCAGGGTGTCACTACATTGTCCAAAATTGCCTTGAGTCACTCTGCAGCCTGAATTTTCAATCTTTCTGCTTCCAGCTCCTGAGTTTCTGGGCTTACAGTCTGTGTCACCAGATTTGGCTTCAAACACTAGTTCTATAGTTAGTGAGCTACAAGCTGCAATTAAGCTTCACCATTGCAAGAGCAAATTGGTGGACTGGAGTCACTCACTGTGTCTTCTCTTACTTAACATTGTACATGCAATCGTATAATTTCTTATGAGGACTATAGATGAAGAAGGCCTAAGTCTTGGATAAATTCCTTGATTTCAAATTGAGTCTTTTTTAAAAACTGTTTTTCAATCGGTTTTTTGATTGACCGATATAATTAGCTCATTGATTTCAAGCGTTTTATGTTTCTGTTATATAATTCTTTCCATAAAAAAATCTCAGCCTTCATGTCTTATTACATGTGTTATAAAAATAAAACCAATGAATGTAGAAGTTTAATTTCTTTGCTTTGACATTTTGGACCTCACCTTAAGACCAAAACAAATACAGATAGTTCTCTATAATGTCATTTGGTGGAAATCATAGACAGAAATTAGCAAAGTTAATTAACAGTATTTGCTTGTCTACTGAGGAATTCAATTATGGATTTATTTAGAATTAAGTTATAACTTAGATAATAATACAATGAAAATAATTTTGATTGTGAAAACACTTAATTTTCAAGGAGAAGAAAAGTTCTTTCACCATTCAGTTTGATACAGACAATGGGACAATGTAAATTTAAAGAACTGAGATCCTTACAGTAATTGTAAAGATTATAAACAGGAGGGATGGGGAAGCAGGGCCTCATCAGAAACAAGGAGTGAGGAAATCATGTTGCAGCAGAGAAAATATGCCACCATCAAGGACTACAAGTAAGGAATGAGACATCTGATTAAGTTCACAGACTTTCCTTCCTGATCATTTCCAACTGATGAGGTACGATCTTACTAGAAGGGGAGAGCATATAGACTGCCAGATAGAAGGTAACCATTTTGCAAATGGGTGATTAACCCCTCCCTCACCGCGGTCTCCTACTTATATTCCATCTACCTTTGAATAGACTCTTATAACAAGACTCTAATTTAACAGGTTTTTATATCTGGCCAGGTGGTGACATCCAATACCCATTAGGATGGAACCAAGGGCATTGCAGGAACAGAAAAACTGAAAAAAAATCATCAACAAACCATAATTCAGAACATCAGAGACTCTATAACAACCACCTGGAATCAGGCCTGCCTAATCTCTCCCTATCCTGAAGTTCAGGGAAATTTGCAGAAGAGGGGGCGGTAAGATTATGAGAGCACAAGGATGGGAGGAGTCATGATATGCAAGATACTCCACACAAGTTAGGGCCGAAGCAATTATAACAGGACTCTGCATGATCTGCACAAAGACCAACATATCATTGACCCCTCAAATTCTAGCATGGACTAAAGGCACTAGGATCCTTAGAAGCAAGGGATTAACAGTCACAACAGTGTTCCTATACTTAAGGGGAACACAAGAAAGAGCTCTAGGAAATGCCACTGAGTCCTTACACCTCATCAGAAAGGAGGACCAAGAGGAAAGTTTGATATACTCATTAAAGGATGTTTCAGAGATGGGGGGAGGGGGCACTGGGAGAACGGGAGGGAGGGGAGAAAGGAAGGGAAAAAGCGGGAAGGGAACAGGGACGTCCAGGGAGGGGTGGAGTGAGGGAGGGGATAGGGGTTCCTATTATGTTTTTATGCGCAGAAAACAAATAAAAATAAATAAATAAAAATAAATTGAAAAAAAAGAACTGAGGTCCAATCTTCTTACCCCTTTTTAATAACCCAAACAATTCTTGAACGCTTACTATCCTCTCTGTGGTGACAAATTGAGTAGGACCTCAACTTTTATTCTTTAAAAAACTTTACCTTTGAAAAGTTACTAGTCCAATACGAGACACTGATCATTTTAACATGTTGTAGTAAATAATAAAGTGCTATGTATAAATATATATAAATAAAAGTCTTTTTTATTTTATTTTTATATTAACACATTTTTATTATTATTTCAGCTCATACAAACTTAATAGGTACACCAGTTCCCTCCCTCCCTCCTCCTCCCCCAGAACCCCCTGCTCCCCCTCCCCTTACCCTTCCCTCTCCATCCTCTCATGCCTCCCACCCCAATTCCCAGAGTCCTTTCTTGTGCATGTCTGACTCTCCTCTGGACCCTCCTCGCCGATGACGTACAAGGACCCAGTGGCATTTCCCTGAACCCTTTCCTGTGTTCCCCTTAAGCATAGGAACACTACTGTAGCTGTCAATCCCTTGCCTCCAAGGATCTTGGTGCCTTTAGCAGATGCTAGACTTTGTGAGGTCAATAGTGTGTTGGACATTGCACCGGGCATGCAATGTCCAATTATGATTGCTTCGGCCCTAACTTGTGTGGGGTATCTTGCAAATCATTGCTCCTCCCATCTTTTTGCTCTTACACTCTTACCGCCCCCTCTTCCGCAAATGTCCCTGAGCTTCAAGATGGGGAGAGATTAGTCTGGCCTAGTTCTAGGTGGTTGATATAGAGTCTCTGAAGTTCTGGATAATAGTTTGTTGATTTTCTTTTGCAGTTTTGTTGCTCCTGCAATGCCCTTCACTCCATCGTGATGGGCACTGTATGTCACCCCCCTGGCCAGAGACAGAAAGCTGTTAAACTGGAGTCTTATTATAAGAGCACATTCAAGGTTACACGTAATACTTATACCCAAAAGTGGAATCCCAGGGTCGTATGGCATTTGGCAATGGGAGGGGTCAATCACCCATTTGCAAAATGGTTACTTTTTAATCTGCCAGACTATATGCCCTCCCCTTCTGGTGAGTTCATACCCCCTTAGTTGTAAATGATCAGGAACGAATGTCTGTGAACTTAACTAGGTGTCACATTACTTTCTTGCAGTCCTTGATGGAGGCCTATTTTCTCTACTGTAACATGGTCATTTCGCTCCTTGTTTCTGGTGTGGCCCTCCAACCCCATCCCTCCTATTCATAATCCTTGCAATTGCTGTAGGTAATACATAGGTTTACCTATGAGTGTCTCAAGATGGGCTGGGTGGGTTGGGTACTAGGAGCCACCTATTAGGGAGTACATACGGTGCTTAATTATCTGGGTCTGGGATATTTCACTTGATATAATTGTTTCTAATGACATCCATTTCCCGGCAAATTCCAGTAATTCATCATTTTTGATGGCTGAGTAGTACTCCATTGTATAGATGTACCACCGTTTCCTTATCCACTCATCAACTCTTGGACATTTGGGTTGATTCCATGTCTTTGCTATTGTAAACAGTGCTGTTATGAACATGGTCATGCTTGTGCTATCGAGGTGAACCTCTGCTGTATGGGGGGTTATACCCCAAAGTGGAATCGCAGGGTCACATGGCATTTCAATCTTTAATTTCTTTAAGAATCTCCAGACGGCTCACCAGAGTGGCAAATTCCACTAATTCATGGTTTTTGATGGCTGAGTAATACTCCATTCCCACCAGCAATGTAGGAGAGTTCCCCTCTCTCCACATCCTCTCCAGCATTTGTTGTTGTTTGTATTGTGGATTTTTGCCATCCTGACCCGGGTGAGATGATATCTCAGGGAAGTTTTGATTTGCACTTCCCTAATGGCTAAAGAAGTGGAGCATTTCTTAAGATATTTGTTAGACATTTTAATTTCATCCCTGGTAAAATTTCTTTTAAGTTCCAGGGCCCATTTTTTAATTGGGCCATTGGTTTCCTTGGTGTTTAGTTTTCTAAGTTCTTTGTGCACTCTGGAGAGTAGAGCTCTATCAGATATGTGGTTAGTGAAGATTTTCTCCCATTCTGTGGGTTGCCTTTGAGCTCTTTACAATCTCTCTATCTGAACAGAAGGTCTTTAATTTCACAAGATCCCAACTCTTGAGAGTTGGTAGCAGTGACTGTGCCATTGGATGTCTGTTTAGGAAATGTTGGCCTAGCCCAATCCCTATCCTTTCAACTATGGTTTTTATAGTCTCTGGCCTTATATCAAGGTCCTTGATCCATTTGGAATTAAGTCTTGTACATGGTGACAAGTATGGGTCCAGCTTTAATCTTCTGCATGTAGAGATCCAGTTTTGCCAGCACCATTTGTTAAAGATGCTGTTCTTTTTCCATTGCATTCTTTGGGCCCCTTTGTCACAGACCAAATGGCTGTAATTTTGTGGGCTTATATCTGGGTCTTCAATCCTTATCCACTGATCTGTGTGTCTATTTTGGAGCCAGTACAAGACTCTTTTTATTATAACTATGGATTTGTAATATAGACTAAGGTTCAGTATGGTAATACCTCCAGCAGTGTTTTTGTTACTCAGGATTGTCTTTGCTATCCTGGGTCTTTTGTGCCTCCATATGAACTTTGAGATTGTTTGGTCAACTTCTTTAAAGAATTGCTTTGAGATTTTAATTGGTATAGCATTGAATCTGTATATTGCCTTTGGTAGGATGGTCATTTTTACGATGTTGATTCTGCCAATCCAGGAACATGGGAGGTCTTTCCACCTTCTGGTGTCTTCTGCAATTTCTTTCTTTAGGGTTCTTAAGTTTTCATTGTAAAGGTCTTTTACCTCCTTGGTTAGGTTTATACCAAGGTATTTCATTTTTTTAGGGGCTATAGTAAATGGGATTGTTTCTCTCAAGGCTTTTTCACTTCTTTCATTCTGGGCATATAGGAAGGCCTCTGATATTTGCACATTTGTTTTGTATCCTGCCACCCTGCTGAACTTCTGTATTATTTCCAGGAGCTTCCTGGTGGAGTTTTTGGGATCACTCAGGTATAAGATCATGTCATCTGCAAATAGGGATAGCTTGACTTCTTCCTTGCCGATTTGAATCCCTCTTATGTCCCTTTCTTGTCTTATGGCTTCAGCTAAGACTTCAAGTACAATACTGAATAGAAGTGGTGAGAGTGGACAGCCTTGTCTAGTTCCTGATCGAAGTGGGAATGCTTCCAATTGTTCCCCATTGAGCATAATCCTTGCTGTGGGCTTGTTGTATACAGCATTTATTATACTGATAAAGGTTCCTTCCATTCCTACTGTCTCTAGCGTTTTGATCATAACAGGCTGTTGGATCTTGTCAAAAGCTTTTTCTGCATCTATCGAGAGTATCATGTGGTCTTGGACTTTGGATTGGTTTACATGATGAATTACCTTCATTGATTTCGTATGTTGAACCAACCTTGTGTGCCAGGGATGAAGCCTACTTGGTCCCCATGAATGATCTTTTTAATATGTTTTTGAATCCGATTCGCTAAGACTTTGTTGAGAATCTTTGCGTCTGTGTTCATCAGAGAGATCGGCCTATAGTTTTCTTTTTTAAGTGAGTCTTTATTAGGTTTTGGGATTAAAACGATATTAGCTTCATAGAAGGAATTTGGTAGTGTTCCTTCCTTTGCTATTTGATGGAACATTTTAAGGAGTATTGGTATTATTAACTCCTTAAATGTCTGGTAGAACTCTGTGCTGAATCCATCAGGTCCAGGACATTTTTTGGTGGGAAGATTCGAGATTACTTCCTCAATTTCCTTATATGTTATAGGACTATTTAAATAATTCACAACTTCCTGATTCAATTTAGGTAAGTTGTGTTTACTTAGAAATTCATCCATCTCTTTTGTGTTGTCAAACTTCACAGAGTATAAGTTTTTGAAATATGATGTTATAATTCTCTGGATTTCTTGGGTATCAGTAGTGATAACTCCATGTTCATTTCTGATTTTGTTAATTTGGGTTTTCTCTCTCCTGCTTTTGGTTAATTTAGCTAGGGGTGTATCAATCTTATTGATTTTTTCAAAGAACCAGCTTTTTGACTGGTTGATTTTTTCTATTGTTTTCTTAATCTCGATTTCAGATATTTCTCTCCTTAGTTTGCTAATCTCCTCTCTTCTACTACTTTTGGGATCAGATTGCTCTAGTTACTCTAAAGCTTTAAGCTGCACTGTTAAGTTGTTTATTTCTGATGTTTCCATTTTTTTGATGTAGGCATTAAGAGCTATGAACTTACCTCTTAGAACAGCTTTCATTGTGTCCCAGAGATTTTGGTAAGTTGTATTTTCATTATCATTCACTTTCAGGAAATCTTAAATTTCCTTTTTAATTTCTTCCTGAATCCAGTTCTCATTCAGCATCATAGTGTTAAGTTTCCAGGATTAGTGTATTTTCTCTTGTTTGATGTGTTGTGGATGTCCAGCTTTAGGCCATGGTGGTCTGATAGGGCACAGGTTAGAATTTCAACTTTTTTGTATATGTGTAGATTCGTTTTGTGGCCCAGTATGTGATCTATTTTGGAGAAAGTTCCGTGTGCTGCTGAGAAAAATGTGTATTCTTTTGTGCGTGGGTGAAAAGTTTGATAGAGATCTGTAAGGTCCATTTCTTTAAGGGTTTGATTAAGTTCCAAAGTGTCTCTGTTAAGCTTTTGACCTGTTGATCTATCCCCATGTTGAGAGGGCGGTGTTGAAGTCCCCAAGAATTATCGTTTGGGGGTTGATTTCTTGCTTTAGACGCTGTAGGGTTTTCTTAATGCATGTGGAGGGGCCCGTATTGGGTGCATATATGTTCAGTATTGTGAAGTCTTCCTGGTGAATTGTACCTGTGACTAAAATGTAGTATCCATCCGTGTCTCTTATAATTTTCTTTGGTTTGAAGTCCACTTTGTCTGATAGCATAATGGCTACCCCTGCCTGTTTTCTGCTTCCATTAGCTTGTAGAATTGTTGACCAGCCTTTCATTTTTAGAGCGTGCCTATCTTTTGTGGTGAGGTGGGTTTCCTGCAAGCAGCAGATTGATGAATTGTGATCTTTAATCCAAGTTTGTAATCTGTGTCTCTTGATTGGTGAATTAATTCCATTAACATTTAGTGTTAAAATGGAGAAGCTATTTTTAATTCCAGACATTTATTATGTTTAGTAGTTTTTATAAGTATATTGCTTCGCTTTTAATGGTGTTATACTTGCCTTCTGTTCTCCTGGATATGCCTGTTTTTTTCTTCACGCTTGAGTATCATTTCTAGCATTTTTTGAAGGCCTGGTTTGGTGGACATGTATCCCTTCAAGTTGTCTTTGTGCTGGAAGATTTTTCTTTCTCCCTCGATCATGACAGATAGTTTTGCAGGGTGAATCAGCCTGGGTTGACATTTTTGCTCATTCAATACTTGAAGTATGTCTCTCCAAGCTCTTCTTGTTTTTACTGCTTCGACTGAGAAGACATTTGTTATTTTAATAGGTTTACCTTTAAAAGTGACTTGTTTTTTCTCCCATGAAGCTCTCAGCACCAGTTCTTTATCTTGAATGTGGAGTATTTTAACACTCCGTGGCATGCTTTTGTTTTCGTCATATCTGTTTGGGGTGCGGAATGCCTCTTGTATATGGATGGGCCTCTTTTTTTTTATATGAGGAAAGTTTTCCTTGATGATCGTTTGAAAAATTTCCTCAGGGGTGGTATTTTGAGATTCTTGCTCTGGTATTCCATGAATACGCATGTTAGGCTTCTTCAGGGTGTCCCATATCTCTTGGATATTTCTCTCAAGTATCTTTTTGGCTTTAACAACCTCTTCCATTGAGCTGGTTAGTACTTCCACTTTATCTTCAAGGTCTGAAATTCTATTTTCTGCTTCGTTAGTTCTGTTGATAAGACTCTCTGTGGAGTTCTGGGTTGAAGATAACTTGTCTTGTAGCTCAGTTTTAAACTCTGCTTGAGTCTGTTTTAACTGCTCTATGCCAGTTTTTGTTTCTTGCACTGTTTTTCTCAACTCCTCCAAGTGTCTGTTGTGTTCCTCTTCAAAGCGATTGATTCGATTATGTAATTCCTCCCGGATTTCCTCTTTCATAGTATTGAACATGGTACTGTTCATATTTTGAAAGTCGTTATCCTGGGTCAGGCTTTCTTGGCCATTTTCCATGGGTTTGTTCTGGTTGGAGTCTAACATTATGGGATTAATTTCTTCAGTGGGAAATTTGTTTACTTGAGTGTTGCTTCTCATGGATTTGCACTTTGACTTTGGCATTGTCATTTTAACTCTTAAGTTCTTTCAATTTCACTAAACTGAATTATTTGGCCTGGGGTTCTGGGGGTGGGCAGGGACGGAGCTTACCTAGGTCGCGGATGAGGCCCGGCTGGACCGCACGCGAGTCCAGGCCGGCGGAGCGGGGTGGGGAAGGGAGGATGGGGGCGTCGACATGGAGCTATTTAACCCGAGGGGAGCTGGGGCGGGGCCCGAGTGCAGGGGGAGGTCCTCCTCGTTCCTCGGCCCTGCGCGTGTCTCCGGCTGGATGGTGGGGTAGGAGCTGGGTCCCTTGGGCTGACCTGGGGTTCTGGTGGGCGGGCGCAGGCGGAGCTTACCTAGGTCGCGGATGAGGCCCGGCTGGACCGTGCGAGCGTCCTGGCCGGCGGAGCGGGGTGGGGAAGGGCATAAATAAAAGTCTTTAAGTGATTTGTGCTCTTAAGGGAAGCATCATTCAGTAATGGTTCCTTAACTGAGTCTTAGAAAAAAGTTAAGAGAAAAAAAAAATGTAAGGAAACCATTCCAATTAGAATAAACATAAACACCATAGGAACAGAGAAAACAAAAGTGTCTTAGTAACAAAACACCAGACAAAAGTCACTTAAGTCAGGAAAGGTCTACTTTGTTTAGAGGGTGTGGTCCATATGGTGAGAAGGCACTGCAGTGACAGTGCTATAGTGGCGGCATCGGAGACATGAGGCAGCTAGCTGATCGCTGCAGCTTCAATCAGGGAGCAGAGAAAATGAATGCTGCTGATCCACTCACCTTCTGTTTATTGAATCCATCATCCCAGCCTATGGGCAATGCCACCCACATTCAGGAGGAGTCGTCCCATCTCAATTAAACTTCTCTGAAAATACCCTCACAGATCTGTCCAGAGGTGTATCACCTAGGTGATTCTAGGTCCCATTGAGTTGGCAATCAAGATTAACCATTAGACAGAGTATGAGCAAGAAATAATGAATACCACCATGAAAAAAAAATGTAGGAAGAATACAAGAACTGAAAAATAGATTAGGATTTGTCCTATCTTGGAATAAATATTGGGGTTATAACTATGCAAAAAAAAAAAAAAGAACCAAGAAATACTTGAAATCTAAGACTGGTTTTATAAAAGCCCTGGTATGGCCAGAAAGTAAGTCAAAATCTACTTATGAAAGAAATCAGTTTAGCAGTGACAAAGCTGGAGACCTCACTCACCCAGGCCCATATGTAGAAAAGTATGAACAGAAAACTTTATACTGTACAAACAACTCATAAAAACATCTTAGTCCACTGGACATATGGGCACCACTGAGCATCTAATATTCATCCTGGCTTTAGCCAAATTTCCTCCTTAGGGATGCCTTCTTCATCTTTTCTCCTACTCCTGTTTATGTGTGCCTGTCCAATTTCATGTTCTGGAACGCAAAAACCTGGAAGTCCCAGCAAACACCTACCAACTTGCAGGTTTCATCTTCACTAAGGATGATGCCATTTAGTGAGATTAGGAGCAGTCATACCTACTTCCTCATCTCTCACTACTTCCCATCCTCTCTCAAAATGTCTAACACATAGCAAAGGGCAGGTTTACAGAGCACATCCACCCATGAGGCCAGAATTATTGCTTTCCATCTCCCTCAAAGATCATCTACTTTTCAGGGCACAACTCAATGTTTGGCATGCACACAGGAAGCATTCCTGTCCATCTAAAATTTCCGATCACCTTTAACCAAGAAAATTAATAGTAAATCCCACACATTTCAGGGTTAGCCACAAGTCATTCTCTCATTATGCTATGCTATTTCTGTTTTGTGGAATTAGTTTTATTAATAGTAGTAGTTGGATTTACATTTTTTAATTATTTTCTATTCTATTGTGTAGCTCAGGGTGGCCTTAGAACTTGAGATCCTCCTGATTAATTCTCTCAATTGCTGTGATCAACCAGGGTTAAACCACACTTAACTTTAAAATATGAACTATATTTTTCAGAAGTGAAGCATATATAAAAAGAAGCAAAAAAAAACACATGGGGCAATTGTTAAAAATTTGATATATGTACTTCTATCTATATTAAAATTAGGGTCAAACTTGCCTTTTGAAATGGTTTTGGAAGCGTTCTTGCATCATGGATTTTTTTAAGAAGATTTAAGAAAACTCTTCATTATGTTTATCCACTTTAAAGAGTGCAATTTTGCTTAGCTTTTAAAAAATATGCTTCACTTCATTGCTTTTTCTGTTGTTTTTCTTGTTGGCATGTTTCTGTTCCTATCATTGTTTATTTTTTAGTGCTATGACCACATATGTGAGAGAAACAATTTAACAAGAGGAAGATTTACGCTGACTCATGGTTTCAGAGGTTTCAGCCTACATACCCGGAAGTGAGGCTGAATGAAAGATTGTGGATGTGGAAAGGAAAACTATATGCCATGTGTTAAAGAAAAGGGTGTTAGGCAATCCAGAACTTCAGAGACCGTATATCATCCACATAGAACTAAACCAGCCTAATCTCCCCCCATCCTGAAGCTCAGGGACATCTGCGGAAGAGGGGGCGGTAAGATTGTAAGAGCAAAAGGATGGGGGGAGCAATGATTTGAAGAGTCTCCACACTAGATAGGGCTGAAGCAATCATAATAGGACTTTGCATGCCCTGCGCCATGTCCGTCACACTATTGACCTCACAAAGTCTAACATCGGCTAAAAGCACCAAGATCCTTGGAGGCAAGGGATTGATGGCCACAGTAGTGTTCCTATGCTTAAGGGGAACACGAGAAAGGGTTCAGGGAAATACCACTGGGTCTTTTTACGTCATCGGAAAGGAGGACCAAGAGGAGAGTTAGGCATACACAATAAAGGACTCTCTGGGAATTGAGGGGGGGAGGCACTGGGAGATGGGGAGAGAGGGAGGGGAAGCAGAGGGTTCGGGGGGAGGAGGAGGGGGGGAACTGGTCTACCTATTAAGTTTGTATGAGCGGAAATAATAATAAAAAATGTTAAAAAAAAAAAAAAGAAAAGGGTGTTAGGGGTCATGCCCTTCACAGGCATGCCTATAGTGACCTGTTCCCTCCAAAATTATATTGAGTGAAGTATCCCCAGACACAGAAAGTTAGACACCATATGTACTCCCTAATAAGAGGATCCTAGTTCCAAACCCACTTAATGACATCAAAGGTAAATCTCTCTAATATCCACTGTAATCACAAAGGATTATAAACAGGGTTATAACCTTCCACTAGTCTATTCAGCTACAAACTCATCAAGGCATTCATCCATTTAGTGACAGAACCTCATCACAATACCCTCTCAACAATACTATCAACCAATGATCAGGGCTTCTATAAATGGATATTTGGGGATAATATTTCATATACAAACCATGATGGTGATTTTTTTTTGTTTTAACTAACTCTGAACTTAGTTTGCTCTCCATTTCTAGTTCCTTGAACCATAGACTTAGGTTGTACATTTGCTATGTTTTATTTCATATAGGTATTGATAACTCTAAACTTTCCATGCATGTCATGCCATTGATGTAACAATATGTATATATGGCATATTCACTAAGAAAAAAATATTAGTTAAAATTATTTTGAATGTTTTTGTGTTTTAACTTTTATACCACAGTTAAAACTGTGTTATGCAACTGGGCAGAGCAGTACATGCTTGTAACATTAACACTCAGGAGATAAAAGAAGAATCATGACTTCAACATTAGCATAAACAAATAAAATTGTCTCAAAAAATGCAAGCTTATACATCCACTCTGGCAATCAGTATGGCAATTTCTAAAAATGTTAAAGATTGACATAATTGGACATTGTATGCCTGGTGCAATGTCCAACACACTATTGACCTCACAAAGTCTAGCATCTGCTAAAGGCACCAAGATCCTTGGAGGCAAGGGATTGACAGCCACAGTAGTGTTCCTATGCTTAAGGGGAACACAGGAAGGGGTTCAGGGAAATGCCACTGGATCCTTGTACGTCATCGGAGAGGAGGGCCCAGAGGAGAGTCAGGCATACACAAGAAAGGACTCTGGGAATCGGGGAGGGATGCATGGGGGGATGGGGCGGGAGGGGTGAGGGGAGGGGGAGCAAGGGATTCGGGGGGGAGGAGGAGGGAGGGAGGGAACTGGCGTACCTATTAAGTTTGCATGAGCTGAAATAATAATAAAAAATGTATTATATAAAAAAGTTAAAGATTGAAATGCCATATAACACTGCTACAAGCACAATCATATTCATTGCCGCACTATTTACAATAGCAAAGTGATGGAATCAACCCAAATGCCCAACAGTTGATGAGTGGATAATGAAAATGTGGTACATTTATACAGTGAAATACTACTTAGCCATCAAAAAGATGAAGTAATGAAATTTGCCTGGAAATGGATGGAATTAGAAAAAATTATATTGAGTGAAGTATCCCCAGACACAGAAAGTTAGACACCATATGTACTCCCTAAAAGAGGATCCTAGTTCCAAACCCACTTAATGACATCAAAGGTAAATCTCTCTAATATCCACTGTAATTGCAAAGGATTATAAACAGGAGGGAAGGGGTAGGAGGATCTTAAAAAGAGGACCTCCACACTTCAGTGGGGAAAATAGGCCATAGTCAAGCATTACATGTAAGAAGTGAGACATCTGGTGCAGTTCATTCTCACTTTCCTTCCTGATCACTTGGGATTGAACAGTTTGATCTCACCAATCAGGGACAATAGAGGCACTGGCAGATAGATGGTAACCATCTGGCAAATAGGACACTAACACTCCCACTTCTGTAGTGCTACTCCTATTCTTCCATCTACCTTCGAGTCTTCTCTTATATTAGATCTTTGTTTAAACAGTCTTTTGTCTTTGATTAGGAGGTGATCTTTCATACCAATCAGGATGCAGCCAAGAGCAGTGCAGGAAAAGCAAAACTGAAAACAATAACAAATCATGGGTCCTTGATCCATTTTTAATTAATTCTTGTACATGGTGACAAGTACGGGTCCAATTTTAATCTTCTGCATGTGGACATTCAGTTTTGCCAACACCATTTGTTGAAGATGCTGTTCTTTTTCCATTGGATTTTTTAGGCCCCTTTGTCAAAGATCAAATGGCTGTAGTTGTGTGTGCTTATATCTTGATCTTCAACCCTTATCCATTGATCTGTGTATCTATTTTGGAGCCAGTACCAGGCTGTTTTTATAACTATGGATTTATAGTATAGACTAAGGTTTGGTATGATGATACATACAGCAGTGCTTTTGTTACTCAGGATTGTTTTTGCTTTTGTGCCTCCATGTGAATTTTGAGATTGTTTGGTCAACCTCTTTAAAGAATTGCTTTGGGATTTTAATTGGTATAGCATTGAATTTGTATATTGCCTTTGGTAGGATGGTCATTTTTATGTTGTTGTTTCTGCCAATACAGGAACATGGGAGGTCTTTCTACCTTGTGGTGTCTTCTGCAATTTCTTTCTTTAGTGTTTTAAAATTTTCATTATAAAGGTCTCTTACTTCCTTGGTTAGGTTTATACCAAGGTATTTCATTTTTTTAGGAGCTATAGTAAATGGGATTGTTTCTCTCAAGGCTTTTTCACTTCTTTCATTCTGGGCATATAGGAAGGCCACTGATTTTTGTACATTTATTTTGTATCCTTCTACTCTGCTGAACTTCTCAATTAGTTCCAGATCATGTCATCTGCAAATAGGGATAGCTTGACTTCTCCCATGCCGATATGAATCCCTCTTATGTCCCTTTCTTGTCTTAGCTTAAGCTAAGACTCCAAGCACAATGTTGAATAGAAGTGGTGAGAGTGGACAGCCTTGTCTCATTCCTGATCGAAGCGGGAATGCTTTAAGTTTTTCCCCATTGAGTATAATCTTTGCTGTAGGCTTGTTGTATACAGCATTTATTATATTGATAAAGGTTCCTTCCATTCCAACTGTCTCTAGTGTTTTGATCATAAAAGGCTGTTGGATCTTGTCAAAAGCCTTTTCTGTATCTATCGAGTGTATCATGTGGTCTTGGACTTTGGACTGGTTAATATGGTGAATTACATTAATTGATTTGCACATGTTGAACCAACCTTGTGTGCCAGGGATAATGCCTACTTGATCCCCGTGAATGATCTTTTTGATATGTTTTTGAATCCGATTTGCTAAGACTTTGTTGAGAATCTTCGCATCTGTGTTCATCAGAGAGATTGACCTATAGTTTTCTTTTTTAAGTGTATCTTTATTAGGTTTTGGGATTAAGACAATATTAGCTTCATAGAAAGAATCTGGTAGTGTTCCTTCCTTTGCTATTTGATGCAACAGTTTAAGGAGTATTGGTGTTATTAGCTCCTTAAATGTCTGGTAGAACTCTGTGCTGAATCCATCTAGTCCAGGACATTTTTTGGTGGGAAGATTTGAGATTACTTCATCAATTTCCTCATATGTTATAGGACTATTTAAATAATTCACAACTTCCTGATTCAATTTAGATAAGTTGTGCTTTCTTAGGAATTCATCCATGAGCTAGGGGTGTATCAATCTTATTGATTTAAAAAAAAAAAAAACAGCTTTTTGACTGGTTGATTTTCTATATCGTTTTCCTAATCTCAATTTCAGATATTTCTCCCCTTATTTTGCTAATCTCCTCTCTTCTACCGCTTGGGATCAGATTGCTCTAGTTTTTCTAAAGCTTTAAGCTGCATTTGTTAAGTTATTTATTTATGATGTTTCCATTTTTTTGATGTAGGCATTAAGAGCTATGAACTTACCTCTTAGGAGAGCTTTCATTGTGTCCCAGAGATTTTGGTAAGTTGTATTTTCATTATCATTCACTTTCAGGAAATCTTGAATTTCCTTTTTAATTTCTTCCTGAATACAGTTTTCATTCAGCATTATAGTGTTAAGTTTCCAGGATTAGTGTATTTTGTGGATGTCAGGCCGTGGTGGTCTGATAGGGTACAGGTTAGAATTTCAACTTTCCTGCATATGTGGAGATTTGTTTTGTGGCCCAATATGTGATCTATTTTGAAGAACGTTCCCTGTGCTGCTGAGAAAAATGTATTCTTTGGTGCATGGATGAAAAGTTCGATAGAGATCTGTAAGGTCCATTTTTTAAGGGTTTGGTTGAGTTCCACAGTATCTCTGTTAAGCTATTGGCCTGTTGATCTATCCCATGTTGAGAGGGCAGTGTTGAAATCCCCAAGAATTATTGTTTGGGGGTTGATTTCTCACTTTAGATGCTGTAGGGTTTGCTTCATGAATGTGGAGGGGCCCGTATTGGGTGCATATACATTCAGTATTGTGAAATCTTTCTGGTAAATTGTACTTGTGACTAAAATGTAATATCCATCTGTGTCTCTTATTTTTTTTTTGGTTTGAAGTTCACTTTCTCCAAAAGCATAATGGCTACCCCTGCCTGTTTCCTGGTTCCATTAGCTTGCAGAATTTTGGACCAGCCTTTTATTTTTAGTATGTGCCTATCTTTTGTGGTGAGATGAGTTTCCTGAAGGCAGCAGATTGATGGGTTGTGGTTTTTAATCCAAGTTTGTAATCTGTGTGTCTTGATCGGTGAGTTAATACCATTGACGTTTAATGTTATAATGGAGAAATTATTTTTAATTCTGGCCATTTTTTATGTTTAGTGGCTTTTGTAAGTGTATTGTTTGACATTTAGGTGTTATACCCTTCTGTCCTCCTGGATACGCTTGTTTTTTCTTTCAAGCTTGGGTATCATTTCTAGCATTTTTTTAATTTTTTTTATTTATTCAATTGTGCATGTATACATGTGTGCACGTGTGTGTGCGCGGGCGTGTGTGTGTGTGTGTGTGTGTGTGTGTGTGTAGAACCACGGACGAATCCAGGAACCACCACGGAGGCCTCCACCTCCTCCTTGTTTACTCTGCCCCGGGATTCACAGGCTCCGCCCTACCAAAACTGGAAACACAGGCCGCCCCCGCTTCCGCTGGCGTCTATACATGGGGTCTAGGATCCGAACTCAGGACCTTCTGCCTGCAAGGCAGAGGCTTAACCCCTCAGCCACCTCTCCAGCCCCCATTTCTAGCATTTTTTGAAGGCCTGGTTTGGTTGACATGTAAGCCTTCAAGTTGTCTGTGCTGGAAAACTTTTCTTTGTCCCTCGATCATGATGGATAATTTTGCCGGGTATATCAGTCTGGGTTGGCATTTTTGCTCATTTAATACCTGAAGTACGTCTCTCCAAGCTCTTCTTGCTTTTACTGTTTCCACTGAGAAGTCATTTGTTATTTTAAAAGGTTTACCTTTAATAGTGACTTGCTTTTTTTCCCTTGAAGCTCTCAGCACCTTTTCTTTGTCTTGAATATGGAGTGTTTTGACTATTATTTGCTGTGGCAATTTTCTATTTTGGTCATATCTGTTTGGGGTGAGGAATGCCTCTTGTATTAGGATGAGCCTCTCATTCTTTAGTTGAGGGAAGTTTTCATTTATGATAATTTGAAAAATTTCCTCAGGTGTAGTATTTTGGGATTCTTGCTCTGGTATTCCATGAATGCACATGTTAGGCTTCTTCAGGTGTCCCATAATTCTTAAATATTCCTCTGAAGTATCTTTTTGGTTTTAACAATCTCTTTCATTGAGCTGGTTAATTCTCCCACTTTATCTTCAAAATTTGAAATTCTATTTTCTGCTTCATTAGTTCTGCTGATAAGACTTTCTGTTGAGTTTTGGGTTGAAGATAACATCTTTTAGTTCGATTTTAAACTCTGCCTGAGACTGTTTTAACTGCTCTATGTCTATTTTTGTTTCTTAAACTGTTTTTCTCAACTCCTCCAAGTGCCTGTTGTGTTCCTGTTCAAAGTGGTTGATGTGGTTGTTTAACTCTTCTGGGATTTCCTCTTTCATATTATTAATCATGGTAACGATCATACTTTTAAAGTGGTTATCTTGGGTCTGGCTTTCTTGGCTATTTTCTGTGAATTTGTTCTGGTTGGAATCCATCATTATGGGGTTAATTCTTTCCGTGGGAGATTGGTCTTCTTGGATTTTGTTTCTCATGGATCTGCACTTTGACTTGGGCATTGTTGTTTTGTCTTTTAGGACCTTTCAGTTTCTGTGTGTTTGGGTCCCCAGTGGGCTGGAGAGGCAGAGGGGCTGATGTTGATGGCAGAATTCTTCACCTGGGACCTGGGATGTGGTTTAGTGGCCCACCCAAGCACCAGGGATGGAGGAATGTGAGCAAGTCCTGTCCGGTCTGGCTGGTGGGAGGAAGAATGGGGCTGGGACCCGGGGCCTGGCCCAGGCAAAACTGGAGGCAGCCTGGGTGTCAATGGGGCTAGCTGGTGGGAGGAGCTGGGACAGGGCCACCTAGGCGTCTGGGCGAACTCACCTGGGATGGAGGACTAGGAGCACGGTTGGGTGGACAGGCGGGCAGGAGCTCTTCAGCATTTCTCATAAATGATTCATCTGGTGATCCCATAAGTTGTGTAGACTTTCTTCATTATCCTTTTCTACCTGTCCTTTCTTTCTTTCGTCTTTATTTGTGACTTAGAAAGTTGTCATTCTTCAGGATGTTGTACAATCCCTTCGGAGGATGCACACGAGCGTGGGGTGTCTGGGAATGTTGGAAGTGGGCTGGGATTCCCCCAAACCAGAAAATACCAGTGCGGCCCCAAAGCGCTTTGTGGACACTTGAGGTTCTGTTGCTGAGTGGATCCAGCCCTGTCCCCGTGGCAGAGAGAGACTCTGGTCATAAAGATAAGGTGCAGATGGGGGTGCATGTAGTAGCACGTGGGTGCTGTAGACAAAGCTCAGGGGTCAACCTGTGACTCTGACACACTCTGAAGCTAAGAAAAATGAGTTCTGAATAAGGCAATTATGTGAATGTCTACAATGCCTGGAGCATTAAAGGATGATATTTCAAAAAAAAAAAAAAAAGAAAGTTGTCATTCTTTTTCCTCTAACTGGTAACTGCAAATGACCAGTGTTCTAATTCACAAATTCTTTCCTCCACATGATCCAGTCTGTTACAGAAAATCTATATTGGGTACTTTTCATTTCAGTCATTATATTCTTTAGCTTCAAAATTTCAATTTCTTTTTATCTTTTTATTTTTCATATTTCTGCTTCTTTGCTGATGCTTTCAATTTTTCATGTATCATTTTCACAGATTGTTTATCTGTATTCTCTTGTTCCTCACTGAGTTTCTATAAGATTTTTATTTCCAATTCTTCATCAGGCAATTCATATATTTCCACTTCTTAGGACCAATGAAAGGAGGCTTCTTTTGTCCCTTCTGTTTTGATATTCCCTGAATCCTCATGTTTCTTGTGGCTTTGTACTGGTATCTACATATTTGAAGAAACAGCCACCTCTACACCTTGATGAAATAGTTTCAGCATAATTTATCTTCATCAAGCTAGAAATTCTGGAAGCTTCTCAAACCTTCATATAGAAAAACATATCTTCTTTGCATTTGTGAATGTAAATCCCTAAGCAAGGAGCTTCACTATTCTCTTATTATAGAGGCTCCTTTTTACCTGACTGTTTGATCATGGGTCACACTGTACTCCTCTTTCCCTATGGAAAGCCTTGAGTTCAACAGTTTTTCCCTTTTCCATAGTGATACTATGCTTTTTAGACTGAAAATCTTCAGGTCATATTTAGCATCTTATACTATTAACCCAGTATCCACCTTGTGTGACTATATGATTTAATTGCTAATGGTTTAACTGTGATTTCGTCATTATATAAGAACTTTCCATTTGTTGAAAGTATTAAAATTTGATTCCATATGTTACAAATCTTTTACATATTGTTTTTGTATCTCCCTCCTATTTTAATGTCTTTTTGCATGTGTAGCTCACTTACTTTCATCTGGGTTGTCTTTGGAGCCTCTTGATATCTATAGTTTGTTTACCATGGGGTGGGGTATGTAGTGTGTTTATTCAGGTTTTTTAATGTACTCAAAAATCAGGTTTTTTTAATTCTATATTTTCTTAAAGTATCTTTACCTTTCCATTGTTTTATTTCTGGAATTCACTCATATAATAAGTTAAACAGCTAAAATTTCTAAATAGTTAGAATTCCAAATAATTTAATAAAACAAGTCCATTTTCTCCTATTGATAAAATTTATCTTTAATCTGTACTAAATCTTTTATTCTGTACTTTTGCAGCCTGTTTGGCTCTTTTGGTTTATCTTCTTCAGTGTTATTACCTCTTATTTTAATTACAGGACTCAAAACTATTAATAACCAATTATTTCAATTGTATTATTCTATTTGTGTCCAAAAGGATTTTAGCATCCTTCTGATAAGAGACTAGACTTTGTATTTGTTCCTGTCTGTTCTTGTGCCCCCCAAAACACAACACAAAACAATAATCTCAGGAGCTAAACATCAATTTTCTGAGCCTGGTCTCAGAATTTCTTTAAAATCCTGTTTAGAAATAAGCTTTTAAACATTTACTACATATAAAGGAATAGAAATAGCTCTGGACCCATCTCAGATAATTATAAAGATAAGTAAGCTTAGTTAGTTATTCTACCCCATGATAGCCAGAGAATGATACATTCGTCACTTTCTTTAAGTATAGAGGTTTTCACATTTGATTAGCTTATAAAGCTACTATTAATATGGGTTAGGAATAATTTTGTTGTTTTTTAATGGAATAAAGCAAAATATTTTTCCTAGGACATGTTTAGACATTTACTAGTTCTTTGCCTTATTTGTAATAGGCATGTAAAAAAGTATTTTGAATAGATTAATAAACAATTAATTGATAGATACGTTTTTACCTCTTCATACTATACATTACTAGTGGCAGCAATGCCTTAGAAGGTGGGGTCTGTCATATTTAGTGCTAGTGTATGCAACACTTCTTGGTACTAAAATTGTTAGAAAAAACTGGTATATGGAGAGCTCTTAGATGAAATAAAAATCCACAATTAAAGCATTTTAAGCTTAAGTATTCAGAAAAAGAAAGATGAGTTTTGAATCTAAATATCTACATCCTTCATCCATCCTTTGAAATATGAAGGAAAACATTTCTATACCCAACATACAAATTTGGAAACTGAGGTATTCCATGACTCTTGTTCTTTGAAAATCCTGCTCTGTCTCCTTCTCTTCTCAAAACCAATTATGGTTTCACAAGACACTACACAATGAATCTAGTGTTGTATGAAAGTTATGGTAATTTCCCCACAATTCCATGAAGTGAGGTATGAGCCAAGCAAAGCCTTTCAATTTAAGCCTCAGGCAAGTTGTGTTGCCAAGATTCCTACATCTGCAGAGGAGCCAAGGATGAGCAAAAGTTTACAGGCAGCAGTCAGCTGAAGTTCACTGAGGACCTACTTCAGAGTAAAGTAATCTGAACATGATGTAGGGAAATGGCATAAGATCTGAATGAGAAGAAACAAAAGAAACAATAGTATTTGAAAAGTAATTATGTATAGAAAGAGATTTTAGGAAAAGAGTATATGAATAGATAGAATCACATGAAAAGATTTTTCAACCTCACTAATAATTATAGAAGTGCAGCTCATGACAAAATTCTACTTCAAATATATCACCATCCTACTGCTAAAAAATAAATAAATAAGAAGATATAGGTAAATGGGCACTTTAGTTCACTATTTATTGCATAGGAATCATGTTAAAACCACTTATAAGCAAAACTTATGACAATTTACCAAAAATTCTAAAGTAAAGTTTATAATTAAGCTTATGATTCTAAGCATTTCTCCAAGGTAACTAAAAGCAAGTTTTTTTTTTAAAGATATGTGTATATCCAAAGAACTTAGAAAACTAAACACCAAGGAAACCAATGGCCCAGTTAAAAAATGGGCCCTGGACAGAATGGAGTGAAGGGAATTGCAGGAGCAGCAAAACTGCAAAAGAAAATCAACAAACCACAATCCAGAACTTCAGAGACTCTATATCAATCACATAGAACTAGGACAGCCTAATCTCTCCCCATCCTGGAGCTCAGGGACATTTGCGGAAGAGGGGGCGGTAAGATTGTAAGAGCAAAAGGGGGAGGAGCAACGATTTGCAAGATTCTCAACAATAGTTGGGGCCAAAGCAATCATAATGGAACTTTGCATGCCCTGCGCAATGTCCAGCGCACTGTTGCCCTCATAAAGTCTAGCATCTGTTAAGGGCACCGAGACCCCTGGAGGCAAGGGATTGACAGCCATAGTAGTGATCTTATGCTTAAGGGGAACAAGAGAAAGGGCTTATGGAAATGCCACTGGGTCCTTATATGTCATCGGAGAGGAGGACCCAGTGGAGAGTTAGGCGCACACAATAAAGGACTCTCTGGGAATTGGGGGGGAGACACTGGGGGAAGGGGAGGGGGGAGGGAGGGAACTGGTAAAAAATTTTTAAAATGTATAATTAAATTTTTAATAAAAAAAAAAGAAGGAATTGTGAATGTATAGGAAAGTATTTTAAATACTGGCATAAAACAGTAAAATTAAGTTTTAACTCTAAATATCTTTCAATATTGAACTCCTAGACTCCCTTACACAGGCCAACAGCAGAATATAAATTCAAAATTACACACTGATTTGGTACAGATGTCAAATAAGACACTATAAAAGAAAATAGAAAAAACTTCAAATTACCTGCAACTACTAAAACTGTTAAGAGTTAAATTTAGTGTACTTAAAAAAAAAAAAAAAATGGGCCCTGGAATTTAAAAGAAATTTTACCAGGGATGAAATTAAAATGTCTAACAAATATCTGAAAAAATGCTCCACTTCCTTAGCCATCAGGGAAATGCAAATCAAAACTTCCCTGAGATATCATCTCACCCCGGTCAGGATGGCAAAAATCCACAATACAAACAACCACAAATGCTGCAGAGGATGTGGAGAGAGGGAAACTCTCCTACATTGCTGGTGGGAATGCAGACTTATACAGCCACTCTGGCGAGCTCTCTGGCGATTCTTAAAGAAATTAAAGATTGAAATGCCATATGACCCTGCTATTCCACTTTTGGGAATAACCCCCCATACAGCAGAGGTTCACCTCGATAGCACAAGCATGACCATGTTCATAACAGCACTGTTTACAATAGCAAAGTCATGGAATCAACGCAAATGTCCAACAGTTGACGAGTGGATAAGGAAACTTTGGCACATCTATACAATGGAGTACTACTCACCCATCAAAAATGATGAATTACTGAAATTTGCCAGGAAATGGATGTCATTAGAAACAATTATATTAAGTGAAGTATCCCAAACCCAGAAAATTAAGCGCCGTATGTACTCCCTAATAGGTGGCTCCTAGTATCAAACTCACCCAGCCCACATTGAGACACTCATAGGTAAATCTATGTATTACCTACAGTAATTGCAAGGATTATGAACAGGAGGGATGGGGTTGGAGGGCCACACCAGAAACAAGGAGAGAAATGACCATGTTACAGTAGAGAAAATAGGCCTCAATCAAGGACTGCAAGTAAGTAATGTGACACCTGGTTAAGTTCACAGACGTTCTTCCTGATCATTTACAACTAAGGGGGTATGATCTCACCAGAAGGGGAGGGCATATAGTCTGGCAGATAAAAAGTAACCATTTTGCAAATGGGTGATTGACCCCTCCTCACTGAGGTTTCCAACTTTTATTACATCTACCCTTGAATGTGCTCTTATAATAAGACTCCAGTTTAACAGCTTTCTGTCTCTGGCCAGGGGGTGACATGTAGTGCCCATCACGATGGAGTGAAGGGCATTGCAGGAGCAGCAAAACTGCAAAAGAAAATCAACAAACCACAATCCAGAACTTCAGAGACTCTATATCAACCACCTAGAACTAGGCCAGCCTAATCTCTCCCCATCCTGAAGCTCAGGGAAATTTGCGGAAGAGGGGGCGGTAAGATTGTAAGAGCAAAAGGATGGGAGGAGCAATGATTTGCAAGATACTCCACACAAGTTAGGGCCGAAGCAATCATAATTGGACTTTGCATGCCCTGCGCAATGTCCAACACACTATTGACCTCACAAAGTCTAACATCTGCTAAAGGCACCAAGTTCCTTGGAGGCAAAGGATTGGCAGCCACAGTAGTGTTCCCATGCTTAAGGGGAACACGGGAAAGGGTTCAGGGAAATGCCACTGGGTCCTTGTACGTCATCGGAGAGGAGGGCCCAGAGGAGAGTCAGGGATGCATATTAAAGGACTCTCTGGGAATTGGGGCAGGAGGCACTGGGAGATGGGGAGAGAGGGGTGAGGGGAGGGGGAGCAGGGGGTTTGGGGGGAGGAGGAGGGAGGGAGGGAACCGGTGTACCTATTAAGTTTGTATGAGCGGAAATAATAATAAAAAATGTTAAAAAAAAGATATGTGTATATCTCTGCACATAGAAACATAACTCCAACAAAGAAGGTAGAAGACTGGGGAAATGTCCCAGCCAATAAAGTCGTGCCTCATGAGCAAGGCTACAATTAGCTTGGGTTCCTGTAATCCCAGCACTGACAAGGCAGAAACATGTCTTACTTGTATGTGTGCATATGTCTTTATATTATGAATACATGTATATGATGGAAACTATTCGGCCTTAAAATAAAGAAAATTCTTCAACATGTTCTAACATGAATATGTCTTAATTAAGGGCCATATCTAAGTAGTATAAGACAGTTATAAACAACAAATACTACATATGTGCCTGAAGCAATCAAATTCATCTAAATAAAAATAGAAAGATGATTTTAAAATCTGAAGGAGAAAGATTACAGGAAACTACTATTTAATGAGAGCAGAGATTTAGTTCTATAATAAAAAGAGGTCTGGAAATGTGTGGTGATGTTTGCACAAAAAAGTGAAAAGTCTTAATAACACTAAATCATAAATTCAAAATAATAAAGATGATAAATTCATATATAGCTCACGTTAAAAATGAAAACACAAAGAACATGGCCACTATTATTTATCTGAGTAAAGGGTGGAGGTAATGGAGATTTACTATTCACTAAAAGCAGCAATGCATGATGGAAGAACATCTGTGTGATACTTTCTGGGAAGACAGGAGCAATGCCTACTCATTCCAATTAGGTCACCAATGGCAGGCCAAAGAGTTGCTTCCACGCAAATCCAGCTTGGCAGACGAATGAGTTCACTGCAGTTGTTTACAGGAACTGTAAATCAGTTGCTATTTATAGGAGCAGTGGATAGGATGCTGCAGAAACATGAGTGATGCACAGGCAGCTACATTCTCAAAAAGTACTACGCACCATCATGGTCATCACCCATCACCAATCACTCAGAAGAGCTGAAATCCTGGGATACCCTGCCCAACTTGCAGGCAGCTCCATAGAACTCTCCTCTCTCCTAGAAGTTGTTTTCTGCTTATATAACCTGAGAGAAGGACTTTATGAGACTTAAACCTTCCTTGTACTTTTCGTAAATTTATTGTGAGTCTCAGAAGACATGTAAGTTTCCTGAGTCTTTTGATACTACCTTCCCCCTTTAGAGGAAATATTTTAATTGGGAAGAAATGTCTATACAGCAGGTTCTAATCAATAATAACATATAGATGTGCTTTGTTTGATAGATCAGTTGACTTGAATGGAGAATGAGGAAGAGATGGGACCTTGGAGAGGGGACTCAACCAGGAAGAATGGTCTATGAAACAAGAGAAAAAGGGGAGTGCACACCCAGTTGAAACTAAGTGTTGTTGTTATATACTAGGTGGATTTTCTCAGCATTCAATGAATTGCAGATAAGCAGCAGCTAAAGGTATACCCTGTCCTGAGAAATAGAACCAGGGACAACAGAAGAAAGAAATTCACTAATCTACTTGGCCAATTGTTATCCTAACAATCGCTAGCTTATTAGACACCAATGTTTCTGTGGTAGACCCAGGCAAGCCTGCACAGTCAAGTCTTCTAGGATCTCCCTTGTTCCCACAAACTGGTCAATATTTTTGTCCTAGTTTCATTATCTATCATTATATTAAAAACTGGCCCAAACAACTGAGGGAATCCAGGGGATTCTATTGGCAGACAATTCCAGGTTACAGTTCATCGTAGCAGTACAGTTACTAACAGCCTGCTCAGAAAACTGGCCACACCATATCCGAAGAAGTTAAGAGCAGCATGGGGACAAGAATCAATGCCTCACACCTGCCTTCTTGCTCGAGAACTTTCCTACACATAAACTAGCTCTCTCCATCCTCACTCAAGGAATGATCCCACCCATTATGGACATCAGTTTTGCAATTAAGACAATTTCCTGTAAGCTTGTTCAGAGGCCTGCCTTAGCTAAATAATTCCCCATAGGTGCTCCTAAAGGCCCGTAAGTGTCAATTCACGGATTTACATTTAAACATTACAAGGACCATGCACTATAATATTTTGCATAAAATAATTATTTTGCTCTTATATCAACAAATCTTAATTTCAACAGCATCATGTGCAACAATCTTCATACATCTCCAATCTTATCTTTAGGAATTTTTCCTTTTGAAATAAATTATTATTATTAATCTTATTATTATTATTAAGCTAAATCCCAAAGAAGGCAGTAAGGCTCACTTAGCTACCATGTGATGGCAGAAGATGGAGATTCTGACTTTCTGGCTCTTGCTCTTCTCCATGTAAGGCAAAGTCTACAGAGGAAAAAAGAAAAAATGTAAGATTTACTAGATGTGAAAAACTGACTAAGACCAAATCATGATCTGTGAATTGGAGCTAGATTGTTCATGGCAAAATCAAGACTATGGATGTAAACATGGTGGTACTTGGGAACAGAGCTGAGTTCTGGCAGTGTGCTGGGTGGAGCATTTTGATTTAGCATTTGATAAAGATTTAGTGGGAAAAGGATATGATGATATGAGCAACAGCACAATATAATGGCAGGACACAATTGAAATGCAAGTGGTACTTAGACACTGAAACACATCTACATAAATGATCATTTATATATATTATGTGCGTACGTATTTCACAGAGTGTGGGTTATTTAGAGAGGTCACTTCCATTGAAAGTAAAATTCTAAAGATGAGTCAAAGTCAGTTGAAGAGCAGATGGGGTACTATATGGATGGGATTCATAGATAAAGTAAACAAGAATGAGTTTAAGGGATGGAGAAAACTGATAGAAACAGGAGAGGAAGATGGGGAAGTCTAGAAAATGTCTTAATCTATTTTGTGTTACTAAAACAAAAAATAATGCTAGGTAACAAATATAAAAGAGGGTTTGATTCAAGATTCTGGTAAGTGGAAGGTCCAAACAGCATGAGGCCAGCCTCTGACAAAGACATCCTAGTGCCTCACAACCTAGCATAAAAGTAAAAAGGAAAACAGGTAGATGTAGAAAACGCCTAGCACACAGGTACTCGTGCTTTCTTAAAACCCACTTTCTCAAAATTGACTGATTTGTGAGAACTACACTAATATCCTTCAAGAATAATGTCGCCTATAACCCAGTCACCTTCACAAGCCCCACCTCTTTTGTGGTGTATATGGGAAGGAGGTATATATATGGGTGTGTGTGAGAGAGGCTACTTGAGTGTGGGTGCTTGTGAAAGCCCAAAGGTGACATGGGAGTCATCCTTGATTCTTCTACCTTATTACTTTGTTCTGGGGTTTCCCGGGTACTATCTTCCAGGGCCAGAATTACAGACCATCACTATATCCCCCAACACTTTTTTTGCCTAGGATCTGGGGATCCAAACTTGGGTCCTTTTGCTTGTAAGGCAAAGGTTTTAACCACTGAGTCATCTCTCCAGACCCAAACCCCCCACCTCTTAAAGGTCCACTACCATTACTTTGGAATCAAACTTCTCCACATGCACCTATGGAAACACCCAAACTGCAGCCAATTTAGAGTAAGAAATACAAAAGAAGAAGAAGCATTGTTTACCGTGGCTCAATTTGTAAAAAAAAAAAAAAAAAAAAATAGATTGTCCTATCCAGTTGGGCAGAGATTCCTATAGACACTTTGAATAAGGATTTTCAGTCTGGATGAGCTCTTTAGTCCTGGACTTTGTGTTTTAGGGAAAGATTAAGCATCTTCCCTGCCTATTTTGTCCTTAAATATATTTCAGAAGTGAGGTGTGTACTTAGCAGAAACATGGGATTCATCAAACACTAGCCCATGAATATTTTATAGGCAGAGGAGAATTAAAAGACCAGATTAAGTTCGGAGCAATAACTGAAACTCTGCTCAGAATTAATGTGCTTCATTATTTGAGCGAAGTCTTCAAGAGTAAATACTGCTCATTTTGCAGTCAGAGCACTGAACTGGTGACATGCTTCTAGTTCAATCAAGCAGTCCACTTATATTGCAATATATTTCCTAATTGCAATAAAATATTCTAAAATGAAAATCATGTTTGTCCATTTATGCAAACTTTCATTTCATGCAAAGCAATAATTCATGGCCTGGAATGCCTCAGAGCTTAAATATTTCAATGATGTTTAACGTAGTCTCCCCCAGTGCAGAGTACTCACTTGGCAAAAAAACAAGATTTGAATACAACAATTTCCAATATTAAGAAAATGTTTACTTAAACTTGAATTCATTCAGTGCTTAGAGTAAACACTTTAGTTGCTTTTGAAGCCCTATACTCTGTTCCTTCATGCTGTTTTTGTCTTGAGATTATTTGTCCCTTGAACTTGCCTGTGTCAAAGTTGTATATTAGTTTTCACATTCTGGGGCAGATGTTTCACAGGAAGAGTGTCAATAATTTCATCCATTCCCTTCACATAAGTCCCTTTGCTCTTCTCTTGTCAAGAGGCAGGTTTTTTCCTCTATTAAATTTAGACCTAGTTATTTTAAATAACCATGGCTAGCATGGTATTAGTAAATGTCTTAGTTAGTTGCTTTTCTCCACACTGTGACCACATACTGACAAGAAGTAACTCGAGCAAAGAGAATTTATTTCCACTCATGGTTTTTGATAGTACAGTCTATCAAGGCAGAGAGAGCAAGCTAGAGTTCATGATGGTAGGTGGGCATGTCCCTAGGACTTCTCTCATCTTTACAGACCAGGAGCCAAAGATGGAATGGAAGTGGAGTTAATCTGTAATATCAAGGCCTGTCTCCTAATGACTCACTTCCTCCAAAAAGACCCCATCTGTAAAGGTTCTGCAACTTCCCAAAACAGCACCACGAACTGGAGACAGTGTTCAAATGCATGAAACTATGGCAGACATTTCACATTCAAACCATAACAGCAAGCATGAAATGAGCAAAGATTTTGGAGTTGCTTGCACTTCTATCTTTGTCTTCTTCTTTGACTCCAAGTAGAATGGAAGAGCACAGTGTGAATGAATCTTATATACTAATGAGGCTTTTGGAATAGAACAAAATGGGGTACCTTGCCGCCTATTGCAGGTGGTCGGCACAGTTGCTGATAAATGACCATCAAACAGCTTAAGGGAACAAGGGGTTTATTTCCTTATGACAGTCTAGTTACAGTTCTCAGTCCAACTTGATGGGAGAGCACACACCAACACCAGAGCCAAGGGAACTGGCCACACCATCATCACATAACAGCTGAGAGATGGACAATCCTTACTTGCCAAACCACCGTGTCTGGCCAAGTGAAGAGAAGGATGCCAACTCTCTCAACCAGCTCTCTGTGATTTATCCAGGGCCTAATCCCACCCACCATAGGCTGGGCCTTCCCTATCAGCTAGACAAAATCCTGCAGGTTTGCTCTAGGCCTAATTCAACCACTAATTCTCTACAAATGTGCCCAGAGCTCAAACCCTCAACTGTCAAGTTGACACCTGTGCTAACTATGACATCCCCATTTACCACATGCAAGGTGATTTTCAGTAATCCAAGCTGATAAGATGTTCAACAGGTAAATGAGCACAAACCTAACAACCTACGCTTGCCCCCAAGAGTACACATGGTGGGAGGAGAGAATCAACTTAATGAAGTTGTTCTCTGATCTCCAAATGATAGAATGAGAAAACTGGTTTACAAAAGTTGTTCTCTGACCTCCACCCATTCAACCTGTGCACCATAACATGAATATATTCCTCCTTCTCTCTTTCTCATAAGTAAATGGAATGTTTCCATAACCCAGCCCTCACTTAAGCCATTAGATGACTAGACCTAAGTGAATGCTGAGGAAAGACTTTCAGAGAAACTTCCAACTGAGCTCAGCTCAAGTTGCTGATAAATCACAAGCAAATAAACTGTGTTTTCCCATAACATTTTTATGATTTGTTATACAAGTAAGTTACTGGAATATTAATGCACCATTGTCCTCTAAAATAAGTGACATTTATCCATTTGAAAAAAAGAGAAATTTATAACTGAGATAACAAAGAAGAAATAAATGTATTAGTATTCTGATTATCAATTTCATCTCACAGTTTAGACCGCCAATGATCCTACCTCACAAGTCCTCAATTTTCTGTATTAGGTCATATTCTAAATCTGTAATCTTGTGATCCACATTTACTGTGAGGAAGTTCTGGGATGCAGTCTCCATGCTAGGCAATAGCACAGTGCTTGCATGCATGCTTCTGGGCATCTGAAAAGAACTCTCCTGTTGTCTCAACATTATAGCTTGAATTTGAAACATCCCTAAGGGTGACATCTTGGACAAAAGTTAGACTGAAGTTGAAACAAGACTACCACTTAGTCCTGGAGCACAACATGAGGCCAGAATGAATTCACAATCGCTTTTAACCAATAGATGGGATTTTAACCAACCAAGCTTTTTTTTTTTTTTTTTTTTTTGTCTACCTAACTGATTTGGTCCAAGATGGGGCGGGGTAATAACCCTGTCTTCTTTATTATCATGGGTAATAATCACATGTAGTGCTAAGAATAACAAGTTATGTCTACCTGAGCAGAGTGATACAATTTGAGGGGTAAGGGGACTTTCCAAGAGCACAGCCCCACTGGACTGAAAGAGTATCTGCAATTGCATTTGTGACTTACATGCCAGAGAAGTTATAGGGGAAGCAAAAGGGCCAGAATCCAAAGACCAAGGTTCTTCTTTAATTACCTCTCCTTAGTAATGTGATCTACCCCTCCACCTCTTCCTCTGCAAGACAGGAAAAGGAAATAAATATTTTTTCTAGATGTTGCAGTAATTCTTCCTTTTCCTCTAACGCAACCATCTTAAGGAAGAAAATGTGATATGACTTACAGTTCCAGAGGGAGTATAGTCCATTTATGGCAATAAACACATGGCAGAAGGCATGGCTAGAGGCAGAATCATGAGACCATTTCAGGTCACTGCAGCCATCAAGTGGAACAGAAAGTGAGAGCAGAGAAAAGAAGCTGTGTGTCTTCCTACACCAAGGCTCTGCCTCTAAAAGGCACCCCAACCTTCCAAAACATTAACAGCAGGTAAAGATTCAACTTTTGACCTATTAGGTAGTAAATCACATTCAAACCATGTCACTAGGCTGCTGGAGTACCGTGGGATAACATTCTATAAGCTCTAAAATGACATCTAGCAAAAATGAAGTACAACTACTCATCCTGGCAGGGGAGCCATTAACCACTGAAAACAAACTGATTTACTTAAATTACTGACTAATTACCTGACAAAATGCTGACATAGAACTCATGTCTGAAAAAGAGAAACCTTCCATTTTAAGATGGTATCTAAGAAATAAAGATGCGAGAGATTCAACCTAAAGTGAGAATCCCCTAAGTGGAAAAGTTTTTTTTTCAAAAAAGAGGGCTATGTTGAAAGAACTTTCTCTCCTCGGTGTAGTTCCAGAAAAACCTCCAAAAGGGGCAAGGGATTGACAGCCACAGTAGTGTTCTTATGCTTAAGGGGAACACAGGAAAGGGTTCAGGGAAATGCCACTGGGTCCTTGTAAGTCATCGGAGAGGAGGGCCCAGAGGACAGTCTGGCATGCACATTAAAGGATTCTCTGGGGATTGGGGGGAGGCACTGGGGGATGCGGAGGGAGGGGTTAGGGGAGGGGGAGCAGGGGGATCGGGGGGAGGAGGAGGGAGGGAGGGAACCGGTGTACCTACTGTTTGTATGAGCGGAAATAATAATAAAAAATGTTAAAAAAAAAAAGAAAGAAAGAAAAACCTCCAAAAGGGAAATGAAATCAAAATGGTTTAAACCCCCTCCCATAGACTTTTTCTCTTAAACTAAGAGATAAATAACAGAAAGAAGCAATAAAATAAGACAAACCTAAGGGCACTGCATTTGTGAGGGACATATGATTTTTGCAGATGGTTCTCTATTGTTTTCCATTTGAAATCAAGTTATTTCTATTTTCAAAATGTCCAAAAGCTGTTGTGGTTTAGATCTGAATTGTCTCCCACAGGCTCAGGTTTTGAATATCCCACCCCCGGCTTCTGGTACTGTTTAGGGAGCAAAAGAATCCTCAGGGATAAGGTCTGGATGCTGTGAATACTTTAGTTGAGGCGGACATTGAAGATATAGCCTAGTCCTGGCTTAGGGACAGTTTCCCCTGCTTCCTGGTCTGTGGACCTTTGAAGACTGCTGATCTAGTCACTGAACCCTTCCTCTCTTCTACCTGCCCTCCGGTGATCTACTGATATCTCTCTGAAACTGTGAGGCAGGATAAATCTTTCCTCCCTCATGCTATTCCTGTCAGGTATTTTGATCACTGCAACACAACACTAACTAATATAGAAGTATAGGTCTATAAAACCAGAATCTAAGAGAAATTTTGCAGATCAGTAACATAAAAGTGAATTGCTCTTAAAAGACTTAGCTTATGCAAATAATGAGTCATGAACTTTTTTGATTTGACAAAGAAAGTTTTTCTTCTGAGGGTAATGAAGTTGGCTCATTTACCATAACCATACATTCAAAACAAAAACTTGAAAAATGACAGGTTCTGATATAAAAGGGAAAAATGAACATTTAAAATATTAAGCAACAAAACTAAAACTCTTCTCATTTCAAGCCTGCAAAAATATTGCATGAAGACAAATTCTGCGCACTGTTTGAGAATAAAATGTTGACTTGAGGAAAACCTGACTGTTCTTTCAAATTTTCTCATATAAAAAGTCAGAAGAGATTATTTGCTTTTGTTCTAAACTTCATATCAATGCTTATCTTATTAGTAAAAGGTTATTGAATAATTGTGAAGCTTACTTTCCCATATTTAGCTCATAAGCTACTAAAAATGCTTTCACATACTTACATTTCCTGCAGCAGAAGCATAGGGCATACATTCTTCTCTTATGATATGCAGTCACAGACACTTTTGGAGGTTTATCCACCTGTCTGAGTTGGAAGACTGACATTATAAATAACATTCTACAAATGTGCAAGCTTTTCTCCTGGTATCACTCTCTGTGTAGGTACATGCAGATGATCTGGGACTAGCTGGGAATGGTGGCTCAAGCCTATAATCTCAGCATTTGAGAAGCCGAGGCCTGAAGATTGCAAGGATTGCAAGTTCAAAGCCAGTCCAAGGCAACATAACCAAGCAACCAAAACCAAACATTGTCATCAATAAACCAGATGCAATAAACAAAAAGATTGCAGTTAATAGCAATATATGATAGAGTTATAATAAACAAAATTCTGCACAGTGTGAGGGCACTCCAGGACTTGTGTAGTATGTCCAAAGTAGTATGTTCTCCTGCTGTGCAGATAATTACTACAAATTTGGATGATTAAAAGAGAGCTCTGAGAGCTTCTGTGGGCCGCAGTCCTAGGCCTCAACAGGGTCCTCTCCTCTTGGTGGTTCTGGCTGCATTGCTAAGTGGACCTCCCAATGCTCTTGAAACTCAGAGGCCTGAGGCAGTTTTCAACTTCAGGAGACTAGGAATCATTCCTTGGATGCAGCTCTCTTGCAAGCTGTATCACAAGATCTAATGCACTCACCCAAAGCCATCAGGAAGAACCCCCCGTCAGCCTGCTAAGACAGCATCTAACAAAACCATACTGTTGTCGAAGCAAATTATTAATTCTTCCTTCACTTAAGAAACAGAATTATGCAAGGGCATGACTTATTTGAAACTTAACTTAGAGCATGCCTGCTAAATACAAATACAAAGACTCAAAATTGATCCTGGAGAAAAGCTTTTTATGTCAAGTTTTTGTTGTTCTAGCTCTTTGTTTATTTGAGGTAATGCCCCATGGTATAAACCAGGCTGACATCAAACTTACAATCCTCCTGCCTCTGCCTCCTAAACTGATGGGATTGGTTACAGATATGCACCATCAGGCCCAGTTTTCATCTTGAGTTTGATCAGAAAGAAGATATGGGAAGAGACAACAGGGCAGGGAAAGAGCCTGAAAAATTGTGATAGTCAGATACTGGTGTCGAGTTAACAACTAAAGTCTGAGCTCTGGGTACATCTGTGAAGAATTGATAGTTAAGATAAACCCTAAGCAAGCCCATAGCAGAACATCATTGATGTGGGGAAATCAAAATCATAGTGGATGGAATCATTCCCTGATCGGGTGGATAAGATGTTCAGTAAGTTGGCATTCTGTGATAGACTTTAGCAGACTTGGACGGACTTGCTGTTTGATGAGTAATATTTGCCCCTCTCTCAGCAATACCTATAGACATTGTACGCTCAGTTCCCTTAGATCCTGATGTTGGCATGAACTTTGCTGACAAGCTGGACTAAGAACTGTAAGCAAGAATTGTGAGAAAGAATAAAACCCCTTTGCTCTCCTAATCTTTTGGATCATGAATTTATCTGTCAGCAACAGGCAAGCAAACAGCAACAGTGATCAAACTGATCAGAAGTGCACAGCATATTCTCCATATTAATTAATCCACATGATGGAATGAGAAGATCTCAAACTTTCCAACATGTATAAATTTCTAGAAACACAAAAGAAGGATATCAGCTTACTTACACATGGATGTGTAAGTCCACGCACATTGCTGCTCATGGTGGAATACACTTACGAGTGTATTGAGAAGTGGAAGCAGGAAGTTCAAGATCATCTTTAGCAACATAGTCAGTTTAAAGGCAACCTGAGTTACATAAGATCCTATCTCAAATGAACAAACAAAATTAAATAAATCAATATGCCAGCAGATTCAGTGTACGTCAAGGACCCATTTGCTTGCTCATGGATAGTCGTTGTTCCATTATGGTCTCACATGGTAAAAGGACAAAGGAGCTCTCTGGGATCTCTTTTATGAGATCACTAAGCCTTCTTCCTAATACCATTACATTGGGAGTTAGGATTTCAATACATAAATTTATTCCTGGAAAGACATAAATATTTATCTACTGACCTAGCTGACACTTTAGGTTAATTAAGTTTATTTTTCCATACCACAATCAAGTGCAACTTCTTGAGACATCGAATTTCGTTGTCTACTCTCTCCTCAATGAATAGGTAGGACAATTACATGCCTGGGCTTTGGAAAAGCAGTGAGATGAGAAAGGGGACACATGGTGTGGGTCACTCTATTTAGTCCTCCCCAGCTCCCTGGCCCCACACTCCTCTAGAACTTTGTTAAAGCCCGTTCCACCACTGTACAGTGACATTGGTCTGCCCAGGTCCTGGTATATCTGAGCAGAGAGAGAGAGAAAGTCTGCAACTCACAAGGTAAGCATTAAAAAAAGGAAAATTGAATCAAAATTAAAGCACAGAAGTTAATAGGGGTGATATCAGGAAAAAAAAATACTGACAGAAAGGAAGAAAATGCATTAAACGACAGTGGGATTTTGATTTTTCCATAAAAGGGAGAAAGGAGCTTGTGAAATCCAAAATAGAATAAAGACAGCTGATCTATATATGAAGAATGATGGATTCATGTGAGGCGAACATAAAATCTCAGAGAAGAAAAAATAGAAATCTCTTCAGTTGGGCAATATTTTGTAGTTTTTATAATGTAGAAACAGTTTCCAAGACTTCCTAGCTCTGAGTGCTCCAGTTTTAGATCAAAACCAAGTTACAGATAAGGTGTCTTTATCTTTGATAGCTAACAATGACTTGAAATCTGACTCTACATATTATATATATTTTCTTTTTCCCAAATAATAGCTATTAATCATTATTAATTACCTACTATAAATTAGGCATTGACTTTTTAAATTATTTATTTATTTATTTATTTCCGCTCATACAAACTTAATAGGTACACCGGACCTCTCTCTCCCTCCAGCCATCCCTAGACCCCCTAGCTCCCTCCCCCCTTTTCTTTTTCCTTTCCCCCCTCCCTCCCTATCTCCCAGTGCTTCCTCCCCCCCATTCCTGGAGCTACTTTAATGCATATGTCAAACATTCCTCTGTGTCCTCCTCTCTGATGAGGTGTAAGGACTCAGTGGCATTTCCTAGAGCTCTTTCTTGTGTTCCCCATAAGTATAGGAACACTGTTGTGACTGTTAATCCCTAGCTGCTAAGGATCCTAGTTAGGCATTGACTTTTTAATTATTACCTTTTAATTATCACAGCCCTAGAAGAAACTATTAATATACACATTCTATACCTAAGAAAATTGAAATGCCAGGAAACAAGGCCAAACTCAAGTGAACTCTATTTCTATTATAGCCCATGAAAGCTACAATACCTCTGAAAAACTATACATCTGTGCTGGAGAGATCAAGGCTTAAAGCCTTTCCCTCACAAGCAAATGGACATGAGTTTGGATCCTCAGACTCCACATAAAACTATTGGATAGATATGGTGGTGACCTGCAATTCCCGGCCCTGAAAGGTAGAACTTGAGACCCCAGAGCAAAATCAATAAGGCAATATAGAATGATCCAGGATTATTCCTGTTGTCACTCTTGGGCCTCCACAGGTACACACACTCAAGTTACCTCAAGTAACACACACACCATAAATAAATAAATAAATAAATAAATAAATAAATAAATAAATACTCTTACCACTCTTTACACTAAAAAAGTAGATCCTCAAGTTTAAAATTCTGGTATGCTTTACATTCTATATGAGCTGCAATTTAAGAAGCTCTATAGTTATTATCTACATAGCTCTTACTATGTATTGCAAATGCAGGATTTGATGGTCTACATATTGTTTTATTTCCTCTTCCTGGCTCACTAATATTCACTATAAAAATAATTAAATTTAAATGCCTTCAATCAATAAAGTCACCCAAAATAGGCGGTAATAAATAGGTGGAGTATAGCATGAATCCATCAGATATAATCTCCCATCTGAGGGATTATGAAGCCACCACACATTATTCACGTTAACTTTTCTGAAATAGTTCAACTGAAATCCTCTTCACATTTTTATATTTGCTATTAAATATGATCATGCCATTCTACCATAATTTATCATCACATCAGATTTTATAGTCACTGCCACACAAATCTGTAGTTGATTAACTAACTAAAATTAGAAGACACTTTGATGATGATAAGTATTAAGTATTCCTATGAATAATAATTAGCATTAAAGTGGTACTCCAACTGAATTATGCATGTCAGGACTGGAAATCAATCAACAGAGGGAAAGCCATATATTTGATGACCAGGACCAGATAAGGAAAGCAGATATTTTGCAGTAAAAAAACAAGCCTTATTTAACACTAGACCCTTGGTTAAAAAAAAAATACTGAAGAGACAATAAATACTGAACAACACAGAAATGTGGACATGGTCTCTGTGCTCCAGATCTTACAATGGATCTTCATAGTAACATCAGAGTTTACCCAGAACCATGGAACAGTGCCCAGGAAGTCTTGAAGTCAGAATGTAGTTGGGTAGAAGCAAGTGTATGGTAACTGTGATGCTGGATCTACACCTAGTTCCCAGGAGAGATAAGGTGGAGCAAGGTAAGGGTGCAAGAAGAAACTCAGCACATCAGGGATATAATTGGGATTCAGTTATTGAAACAAGGCAATGACCTGCCTATAGAAGAGGGAAGAGACTCATACTGAAAACTGCCTCAGAGACAGAGACACTCAGGTACCTTACTTTTCCTGTCCCTTGGTTGGTGCCACTAGAGCAAGAGAAATAAGGGAAGAAGAAGAGCCAGACCAGAAATCTCAATTCCCCAGATTCTTCTCTCCAAGGTGACTCAGTGCATCTATGTGGCTATGCTGAAAGAGCATACTGTTGGCTCATGTACCAAACAAGACAGAATCAAAATGACAGGTGCACATAAAGCTCTTATACCTCCTAATGAAAAGCAGATTTTTCTTTCTAACCATGAATTGGTTGGTATCTCATAAGTTTTCTTGACCATAAGTTTGACTTATGGGAAACTTATGCCCTCTTTCCTGGAAACCGGTCTTCCTGTCTTTCCTCTAAGTGATGAACTTGCTTCAAGACATAAAGCAATCCTGACAAAGACAGTGTTTACAAGCATTTTTATGAGGGAGTCAATTTCGTCAAATGTCCAAATTCATTTCATTCTAATTCTGTGATTAATCTCCTCAGAAATGGTTTTCCCTGTGTTTTTGGTGAGTTTTTTCATGGAATCTATCAGGGAGGGAGTACTTTCACTTTAGTGATTCTTTGTGATTTCTGTAAGTTACAATCTTGTTTAGAGAGTTGTGATATCTTTCCAAAGGATAATATTTTAAAACAGTGTCCTGTGTTATTAATAAATGATTTTTTAACTTGTGATCCTCCTGCTTCAGCTTCCCAAGTAACTGGAATTGCAGATTTGTGCCATTAGGCCTGGCATTATGTGATACTCTTAGTTCTTCACCTAATATGCTTAGTTCTGCATGTTAGCATGGGAAAACCAAGACTCAAATAAGTTAAATAAGACCACACCAAGATATAATAAAAATAAGTTGCATCAAGGATTTGTACCCTCTTCTGACTGATCCCAGAAAGCTTACTCTTGCCATAAAATTAATTTATCCTATTAGGAATGTTTCTAATTGGAAAAATATTATAGAACATTGTTATAATGCTAGCAGAGATTAACGCCTCTAGAGAATAAAGATAGCATCACAAGCTACAAATACATATTAATCTACACAAAATATTCTATTTAAATGTTAAAATGTCATAGAATGTTATGTTAGGACATTGTTGGACACTGTCATAGCTTGAATGTATGTGAGTTACACACACATGCACACACACACACACACACACACACACACACACACACACACACACTGGTCTGTTGTTTGCATTGCTAATTGAATGTCAATGTCAGGGAAGAATGTAGCACAGGCCAGTCAATGCCTTCCTACAACATGAACTGACACATCCAAAATACACAGAGTGCTATGTGGCTTATAATAAATGTTTCACAGATGTTTGTTGCTAATTTTATTCTGGAAAAGTTGTCTCACTTCATGATGCAGTGATAAATTTTTGCAGCCATCATGCTTCCCCCTCTTTTATCCCAGATGGTTGAGCCAGGAGTGGAAACCTGAGTCAAATTTACCCAATCAGATATTCTCTCCTAGGAACTTATTTGAAGAATGGCACTATTGAAAGACTGGACACTTAGGGTGTGGGAAGATCTTTTTCCACTATGTGTATAAGTAAACCAAACGACTGAGAAAGAAAGAAAAAAAGGGAAAGACAGTGACAAGTGCAAGATCACTTCTTCTGATTCCGGCCCTCTGTAATTCTGACTTACTTTAACTAAGTTGCTACAGTTTTTCTGCACATTTCCATCTTTTTGCTTAAATTATTCTGATATTCAAGTCAATCAAATGATAGCTGATAAAAACAGAAACACATTCCAGAGAAAAGAGAATACCAAGCAAACTTGTAAGAAACTCAATGACACATGTTCTTGTTTTCTGTTAAACCACCTTATTTTTAATTTTTTATTCTTTAAGTGTTTCATACATGAATATAATGGATTTATGATATTTTACACCTTAATTCTCAAATCCTCTTCCCATTATAACGCTTTTTCTCCCTTGCCAGGATCCCTCCTATTTTCACGTTTTTTTGCATATGTAGCCTTCTGGATTTCATTTAGTTGGTCTTTTATATCATGTTCCTGAGTGTTTTATGGCACATGAATCATATATCAGTGGGTATATTATTAAGGAAAGCATCTTCAACTTTCTCCCCATCAGCATTAATCCTCATCAATCTCTTAGGGTCGTACTGGAGCTTCTTGAGCTCTTTTCCTTCCCATAATGAAATGTTGATAGGACAATTCCCCTTCAGGTCTTGTGGGAATATATACATAGCTGTAATGAAATTATGGATATCAATATCTCTGTCATGTCCAAAAGGTAAAGTCTGACTATATACCTGCCCCATTTCAGGCTTTTACAATCTTACCACTCCATTTTTTGCAAAGTTCTTTTAGCGTTGGAGTGGAAGTATGGAGAAGGGGGGGGGGCTTAGATGTCCTGTAAAGGACTGAACAGTCTGCTGTCATTTATTTTTTTCACTTTAGTCTGTTGTGATTTTTCTGTAATAACATACTCCACTGAGAAAGTTGAGTGTGGGTTGAGTGCTGAATGCTCCTCCAATCTGTGGGCATAATGACAGTTTGATATAATGTCATTATAGATAAATTTCATTATAGATAAACTTGCACTTCCCTTAGGACCTATGTCCTCCTCTTTCATAGATTCTCATTCTGGTTTATAGTACCAGTAATGTGATCCCTGCTGGTAAGTGGGCCTTAAATCCAAATTTAAATCCTTAAATCCATGTTCTAATTCATTTTCTTTAAGAAAACTTATGAGGTTAACCTTTCAACTTGTTTTACCACACTTACGTAGAAATGATTCTGTTCTGAGTCATTGGGAGCACTTCACTATATACTTCCAGAAAGGCTGTCTGTTGAGTGCTGTATTCGTGCACTGAACTATATCTCAGTGGATGGAAAACAATAAAGATCTCTATTTCTCTTCCATGTATGTGTGTAGTGTGTGTGTGCATGTGTGTATGTGTGTGTGTGTTACATGTGTGTTACATACATAAGTACTTGAGTGTATGTGCCTGTAGAGGCCCAAGAGAGATATTGAAAATCATTTTCCATTGCTCTCCCATTTTATTGTTGTGGCCTATGTCTCTAATCGAACCCACAAACACCATTAAGGCTACTCTGGCTGCTAGCCAGTTTGTTGTGAGGATTCTAAGGCTCTGTCTTCCAGGGCTGGAGTTGCAGGCAGGCTACCACATCTGCCTGGCACTTTCACATGGAATCTAGGAATCCAAACTCAGGTCTTATTGCTTATGAGCCAAGGGCTTTATTGCAGCTACTCTTTCTGTTGCTGTGAGACAATAGTCAAACACAATTAAGGGAGAAAGAGAGATTTATTTTGATTACAGTTCCAGAGAGATGTAGTCCATTACAGCAGCAAGGCAGGGTGAACAGCAAAAGCTGGAGGTGGTGGGTTCAGTGCACTGCAGTCAGCATGGAGGCAAGGAATCAAAGCAGCAAACCGCAAGTAGACCTCTTGTGAGGTGCACTCCTCAACTGGTAAAGGTATCACTGCCTTCCCAAACATTAGCATCAACTAAAGAGCTTGCAAGGGGGACAACGCATTTTCAAACCATGCCATGCTTTAACTACTGAGACAAGCCCGAGATCTCATTTTACTATTAAGTTTTCTCTGAAAAAAAAATTTGACTGTTGATGAAAAGGAGAAAAAAACGCAAACACCAGATATTTGAATTATTGTTGAAAATTACGATTGTTTGGACAAACTTTAAAGAACTCAAACATTCTGACAAGCATGTGCAAACTGGAAGAGAAATGTAATCCCTTCCACTTTTTCCAGGATTTTTAAATCATTAGTCTCGCTACTATTAAGGCAAAAAGGAAAGAAAACTTCTTAGTGCTTCTGTGAAGTCCTTTCTGATGATACTCCTGAGCCATCATTTTCTTACATGAAGCTCTTGTGAGAAGCACGTTAATCAAATGCAGATTAAGAGACATATTCTCCTTAATTTTATATTAAAAGCAGTTGCCTTGACTCACTGATCCTATTAGTATAGTGTAAATGAATCTCTGCCCTCTTGAGGATTGCTTCTAATGAATGGCTTGACTGTGAACTTGATTACACATGCTTTCTTCAAGGCTATAAAATTTTGAGTCTAAGGAATGGAGAGATGTCTCAGTGGATCAAGCACCTGCCACGTGAGCATGAGGTCCAGAGTTTGGGTTCCCAACATTCACATTAAAAAAGCCAGAAGGAAAATAGCAGCCCTTATACTTTGGTGGGAAAAGACAAGATACAGATGTCAACTTGACAGTTGAAGGTTTGAGCTCTGGACATATTTATAGAGAACTGGTAGTTGAGCTAAGCTCGGAGAAAACCTACAGGAGATTGTTTAGTGGATGGGGAAGGTCAAGCCCATGATGGATGGGACTAGTCCCAGGAAGGTGAATAAAATGGAGGGAACTGTTTGAGAAAAGAGAGCATCCTTGTGTACATTTGGCTAGACATGCTTTTCTGGCAAATAAGGATCGTTCATCTCTCAGCTGCTATGTGGATATGTTGTAGTCAGTTTTCTTGGCCCTTGGTATTGATGTGAACTCTCCTGTCAAGCTGGACTGAGAACTGTAACCAGAATAACATAAAATAATAAACCCTTTGTTCACTTAAGCAGTTTGATTGTAATTTATCACCAACTGTGCAGGTGAACAGCTACAGAATTTAGTACCAGAGAAGTGGAGTGTTGCTGATAAATATGGCTATGTGGCTTTTATGGATTCTGAACATTTTTGTTGGAAATGTTTGAAGACTTTTGGAGATTTCAGAGCCAACATGGGACATCTGCCAAGGAGAGCTGTATACATGGATCTGTGCTGAAGATGGCTACGAGTGGAAATTCAACCTACTCCAGAAAAAAGGAATTTGTGCAACTTACAAGCTGTGAAGAGGGACTTGGATTCCCCAGAATTTGTGAGGCATCATGACTACATGATGAGCAACAGAAAAGGGACATTGAACTATAGCATTCAGTATTTGACTGGACGGACTTTACTCTTAGCTTGATATGTTCTTATTACATCATGATGCTTCCATTTTAATGTTTATTTGTGCTGAAGTATTTAACTTGATTGACAGGGTTACAAGATTTTGGACTTTTAAATGCATTTATATTATAGGATAAATTTCATACCTGTAGGGATAAGACAAAAGGTACAATCTAAATGTGAAATGTTCTTGTGTCAAGTTGACAAGGGGAGGAATGTCATGGTTAGATATAGGTGTCAACTTGATGGTTGATGGTTTGAGCTCTGAGCACATTTGTAGAGAGTTGGTAGTTGAGTTAAGCCTAGAGTGAACCTACAGAAGATTGTTTAGTGATGGGGAAGATCCAGCCCATGGTGGGCAGAACTAATCTCAGGCAGGTGAATAAAATGAGGGAACTGTCTGAGAAATGGGACTTTAGAATCAGATAGACTGAGGTTCATATTTAATGGATCTATTATTTGTACAGGTTATTAAACTTTTTTAGCCTGAAATTCTCACAGCTACAAAGTGGGGACAGTAGCACCATCTTACAGAGTTGACTTCATGAATAAATCAAATTAATTAAGGAATTTACAAAGCCACTAATGTAAGGTAACGAAAATTATTAATGTGACTTGGTCTCCTTGATAGTTCAAATACCAAAAATAATTAACATAGATTCCCTGAAGGGAAAATGCACCTCTATGTCTCAGTATAGGTAGGACTACATTGAAAAGTGACCAAAGGAAATACATGTTAATTAACTGATCAATTTTATTTTTCTTTCCATCTCTGATTCTTGTGATTATTATCATGCTCCATGATACATGTTCAAATACACCTTTTTTCCAAATTTTAAAAAGATGGATACAGTGGTTCCCATGAATAAAACTACAACATGGGTCTGAGAGGTCATATGACTAATCCAGCTAAACTCAAAAAAAGCAGTTGAAAGTGTGCCTGTCTTTAGTTAAATCTCTAAGTCCATCTGACCAAATCTAGAGAGTAAAAGCAGATGAAAATGATAGATGAATTGTCAGATAACCACTCCCCACAAATAATTTCCTTACAGGACTTGGAAATGACATTGATTGAGAAATGACAGGCAATTTTTCACCAGGACTGTTAGCTCAGACATCTCTTTAGCATGGCTTTCTATCACCTTTCTCCCCAGGGTAGCATTCCAATATACAACGCCAGTCCAGGGCTGAGATTTGCTCCGAAGGAGAAATACATTTACCCGAGGCACTTCCTGAAAAGCTTCTATGGCAAGGAAACAAGCTCATATGTCTTTGTCCCAAGAATCCATTTTCCAGTTAGTTCCCTCAGCATCTGACAGATGAGGAAAAGTTCTTCCAATCACTCAAATACCAAGCAAGAAGAAGAAAAATTGAAGTCTAATTAACCTCCTACAGGAAAACTGAAGCTATTCTCTTCTCCAGAATAAAAGTCCTCTGAAAGCTGAGAAATAGGTCTGTGATAATCAATTCAAATTAATGCCTCAGGTGCAAAGCAGGTTTTCCTGACCATTGTACATCTCATCTGGCCTTGTTCACCCCATGGGTGATCATCCGCCAAAATGAAGAATGTCTACCTAAGTAGTTACATTAGATAGTAAATATGAGAAGAATCCAGTTTCTATGACTTTTACAATGTGCCGTAGCTTTAATTATGAAATATGAAATACAGAGGATCCAAAAGATCCATTAACATTGTGCTCTGTCTTCCACACAGTCATTTTCTCTCCCCATATTCGTGGGCTGCTCTTAATTTGTTTAGCTATTGATTTACTGTCATTTAGGTCCATTTTGAAAATAAGAATTAGGACAAACATGCTAATAATCCAGAAGCAGATACACAATAAGTATGATTGTTTTGTTTTGCCTTTTTGGCTTCTTTATATCTTCTTACTTGGAGACTATGCAGCACAACTATATCTTTACAGGTCCTCATCATAGATTAATAGCAAGTTCTTTATCATGAAAAACATGTTGAAACAATTTCTTTGTATATCTGTCCCTCTCTTATATAAGCTCTTACAAGCTCTTAATTCACATCTACACCAAATATGTATTTGGAAGTAATATGTATGATAGTGTCTTAGAAATTTTACTTCTAACTGTAATAAACAGTATTTGCCCTGCAGTAAGACCTAACATGGAATACCTGCAGCTAAATTTGAAGATGAGTTTGAGTTGACAGAATTTAAAATGAAGGCAGTTTGTTCCTGTCAAATATTAAATTAACTTCTACCTCTAATATCAGAGCCTTATAAATCCATTATTCCATATGACAAAGTTGCATTTTTAAAGCAGTTATCACAAAAATGAATATATTTAAATAGTGTTGAAACAACAGAAAGAGTGAAAACTGGATCTTTCATATTCTTAGAGCAAATATGCAAAATATAAATATAAAACTAAAGGAAGTAATGGGCATAAAATTAAAATTGAGAATTTCTTTATATCCTGGCAATTGGGTAGATAACCCTAATTTAAAATTCAATAGGAATAAAAGATATAGAATTTGATTACCATAAAATAAAAGGTTAAATCTTTTGATAGGAAAATACCATAAACAAGCATAAAGGATAAAATTAGAAAAAATGTTTGTAATTTATATTACAGATAAAGGTATAATACTTCTATAATACAAAGATCTCCTAGCCTGGTAGGAAACATACATGAAAAATATGAATAACAAGTTGTAGATGAAGAGATGGAACATACAACAGATGATCATAAGTAAATAAATAAATGATTCATAAATCAAAATTTAATTAAGATATTACTTTTCATCTGTAACACTGACAGAAATGCAAGTTATCAATGCATGATTTTTTTTAAATATATGTTTTACATAAAAAAACAAAGGCTCAGATTTTAGAATTGTAGGAAACCAAGACATGTACACAAAAAAGGGGAAAACCAAAAGGGTCTTTTTGTGATACACATAGTGATTTGAAATTCAATGCATGATTTTATTCCAATAGAAAACCATATAGAATTTGGTAATGAAAAGCAAGTCTACAAAGAAACACAAACATTCATCAATATTGATAAATATCACTTATACATTTTACCTTTCACTCAAAAATCACACATCTAAGAAGCTGTTAAAATGTAGCAAAGTTTTGAACCATTTTATATATAAGGTTATTCATTGTATAATTATTTTTCATACTGAAGGTTAGAAAAATGCGTATCACAAGAGAATTGTTTGAATATTCTGTGGCACAAAAGAAATGAAGAAGGGTCTACCCTGTTAGGAGATGACTTTCAGGAAACATTAATTAAAAAATGCTATGCTATCTTATATATTTGAAAAATCCAGTACTAATTTAGCAAATTATATTTGGAAAAATATTTTTGTGTATATGTGTGTGTATGTGTATCCCTGCATGTGTGTGGTATTTGCATAAGATAGACCTTGAGTGTGTATGCCTGTCGTGGCCCAAAGATGACATCAGGAATCACTCTGGATTGTTATACCTCCTCATTGCTTCACTCTGGGGTGTCTCAGGCTCCACCTTCCAGGACTGGAATTTTGGACCACTGCCATTTCCACACAGCATTTTTCTGTGGGATCTGTGAATCTGAACTTGGGTCCTTTTGCTTTTGAGACAACACTTTAAGCCCTGAGCCATCTCCCAGCCCTAGAAAAATAATTTTATACAACAATTGCTTAAAAGGAGAGAGAGACTGTGGAGGGAAAGGGGGAGAAGATAGAAATTGAAGCCCAAACTCCAAAATATGAAAAAGTGAAAATAATTAACCTAGTTGTATATCAAATTAGAGACATAAATACACACAATTTTCCCACACAGCATTCTGATTTCTCACATTTAATGGAATTCCATATATTTCATGGATGAATAGAGTTCAAAAGAATTCTTAGCAGTTCAGTCATTACTGATAATATTAGTAATACTACTTTGAAATGACATACATATTAGAATAATACAAGTAAATACAAGCATATTATTAAATAGTAAAAATGAATTTAAAGCCAATAAATTTTAATTATATAATATTTAATCATATTTGGCAATTCAACAATGCAATATTAAATAATTTAATATTAGACAAAGTTTAATACTAGAAAGTAAAATATTCTTTAGGAGAAAAACAACACAAATACAAAACCACAAAGGACACTGAGAAAAGAAAATCACAAACCTTTAATGACCACAAATGAAAATATCCCTAGAAAAATAATAGAAACCAAATTCAGCAGCACATAAAAGAATTATACACAATAAGCAGCAAGTGGGATTTAACTCTGGGATACATAGTTGGTTCAACACACACTAATCAAAAAAAAAATGCCATGAACCACATAAAAAGAATAAATGACGAAAATCACACAGACATTTCAAAAGATGCAACAAAATTCAGCATCCTTTCCTAATGGAAACTAAGCCAGCAGGGTCTAGAAGAAAGGCACCTCAACACAATAAAGCCAACAGCTAACACCTCACTTTCATCACTTTCACCACTTCAGTTCAGCACAATGCAAGGAGTTCTGGTCAGAACAACTGCATAAGGAAAAGGAAGAAAAGGTATTCAAAGAAGAAAAGAAAAAAGAATATTGTCATTGTTAGGGAATGTCATGATTTTATTTATAGAAGACCTTATGGAACATGGAACCTATGAAAACACTACATATGCTCAATAAAGTGTCTGGATACAAATAAACATCAGAAGTATTCTTTTTATACAAATTTTAGATGAGTACTTAAAATACCTTTCTTCATTACATTTTCATACATGTATCACATTGGACTTTCTTCATATCCACTCCTTATTGTCTAATCTTGTTCCTGCCTACCCCATCTCCTCTATTGACCTTTCTTTCCCAAAACAACATTTCTCCTCTGTTTTCATGTCTTGTATGTGTGAGTGTCTGTATATAGAAAAAAAACATGCAATACTTGCCTTTTTTTCTTAACCCAGAATCCATGCAAATGCCAAATGGCTGATCATAACCTGTTATCCCAACACTCAGGAGGCAGAGATTGGGTAATCCTGGAATGAGCTAGCTAATTAGCTAAATGACAAGCTCCAGGTTCAGCAAGAGATCTGTCTTAAGAGAGTAACCAAAGAAAATACATGATGTCAACTTCTGGCTTCCACAGACACGTGCACAAACACCTACATGCATATGTGCACCTATACACTTACACATACCCACACACACACCATGTATAAACATACACATGTAAAAAATGGATTAAAGGATATAGCATGCTTTTACAAGATGCACATAAAGTATGACAGTTACTATAATAGAACAAATTAATTTTTCTACCATCTCATATACTTGCCCATTTTCCCTGTCTGTTTCAGGAGCAGCTGAAATTATTCATTCATCACAAATCATTAATATAAACCAATTAACATGATACATGCATGTAATTTCAACACTTGGGAACATGAAGCAGCATAATCAAAATTTGAAGTCAGCCTGGAATACACAGTGGCATCTAGTCAAGATTGAATTATATATAGCATGACTCTATGTTAAAGGCAAAAAAATTGAGTATAGTGCATCATTATTAATTATGATCCTCATCTTGTAATTGGATCTCTCAGCCTATCCATCACACAACATATTTGCTATTTTGGAATTATGAATTTCGTCTATCTGATTCCTGTCCTACCCTGTTTCTAATAATCACTACTTTCATCTCATTCTCTGTATAGTTGATTTCTTTAGATTGATCATGTGAGTGAGAACAAGCAATGCTTTTCAGGAAAGAAGATGTATCTCAGTTGTGAGATATTTGTCTCTGAGTTCAATATCTAGCACTGTGCACGTATATATATAAATATATATGTTTGTCTTACATATATGTCATGGTATATCATCACATATGAGTTTTTCTATGTACATACTTCCCAGGAAACTTCATTTAGAAGGCATAACAGGTGATCAAATCTTACTTTATTCATAATCCTGCTTCAAGGATAACTTCAATATGTAAAAGTATATTTATTTAAGCACCCAAATCACAAAACATTAAATAGAGTTTATTAATGATTTTTAACATTTCTGGTTAGGGTGAAACCTTCTGCTGAAAGTCTAGCACTCCAACTTTAAAAAAAGGAGTCATGTGCTCTGATTGCCTTCTTTACAGATGAACTGCCTTAGGGGATATAGATTTCCCTTTTAAAATCTGCTAAATGAAATAGTCATTGACCATAAGCTTCAAAGTTACAAAAAGGTGAAAGAAAAAAATCTAAATTTATAGTAAGTTGTAAGAATATGTCAAAGAATTTCTATATGCCTTCATCTAACATTTTAACACTTTGTAAACTTTTATAGCTCTCTTCTTTCTCATGCTCATAGCTGTTTGCATTCACATATTCACATAAGTAATAAAATGACTGTAATTATACACCATTTGAAAATTGATATAATGTCCTTTACTCCTAAGTACTTTGTGTTTACCACCTCTAAGAACAGGAACATTCTCTTATTGTGGTCATCCAATTTAGAAAATCCAAGATGATAAAATATCACAATGTAACATACAACCTATGCTATGATTTTTCCAATTATCCCAAAGTAATCTTACATAATTTCTTTTTTCTGGATCTGGAATATTGCCCATAATGTCCCAATAAAATAACTTGTCATGTCATTTTAATTCCTTCAGTCTGTACATATTTCTCACCTTTCTTTGCTTTTTCATAGGCTCATTGTTTAAAGGACTCTCCCTCAATACTCATTTTTTTTAGTGTCTGGTCACCATTTGGTGTGCACGTTGCGGAGTATCACTAACAGTGTTTACTTAGAGCATCTTGGCATTGAGAGACAAGTGCTGCTAGCTTTAATGATTTGGTTCAGATGAGCTCCATGAGATTTCTGCATACACAAGCAACACCACCACCTCTACAGCTAGTAAGTGACCAGTAGGCAAACCCTCTCAGACAGAATAATTTTCTTTGCCCACCAAATTTTCACCCACTCTTTCAGCAATTATTAAGGATTCTTGCAACTATAGTAGTTATGTAATTGTGATTTCTAAATCTCATTCTTCTTTAGGCATTTATTACATGAAATTCTATTATACTCTCCATTTATTTACTTTGTTTCAGTAGATACCCATGAGCTCTCATTTTTATTTAATGTGTTCTATCATATCTGCATTGATGGTTAGATGTTAGCAGATTTGGACACCAAGATCCTGTCAAACTGGCTTCAATGTCTTCTATTATACCTATAGTTTTTTTGTAAGTTCCTTACCTTCTGACACAGTTAATGAACTTTCTTCCCCCCAGCCCTAGAATCAGTCAAGTTTCTAATCTATTCAGAGACCATTTTTGGTTTGTTTAAATCCACCCAGAGTGTTCTCTTCAATAAATGTGTATCCCCACAATATATTTCCTTTGCAGTTACATGGCATTCCCATAGTGACCATATGGAAATGTGACCTGTGATTTTTGACAAGATGGCCTTTTACCAAGCATCCATCCTATCCTACTTCTTTATAGGGGAGAACAATATTAGGTTTCATCAAAAAAGAATTTGGGGGACTGGAGAGGTGGCTCAGGGGTTAAGCCTCCACCTTGCAGGCAGAAGGTCCTGAGTTCGGATCCTAGACCCCACGTATAGACGCCAGGCGGAAGCGGGGAAGGCCTGCGTTTCTGGTCCTGGTAGGGCGGAGCCTGTGAATCCCGGGGCAGAAGGAGGTGGAGGCGTCCATGGTGGTTCGCGAATTCGTCCGTGATTCTACACACACACACACAGACATACACACACGCGCGCACATACACATGCACAGACGCACAGTTGAATAAAAATAAAAAAAAATTGGCTGCTTCTGTATTTACTAGGACAGTTATGGTTACTTCTAGGTAAGCCTACTCAGAGCATGTACCTAAGGACTGTTTTATTATAAATATGGTATACTTTAAATTAAAATCAAGAAATGTATGTGTTTATATGTAAATATATGTGAAACTATGAAATTGCATATCTCTAAATAAAAAGCAAATAAATATTGCAATATTGCTTTCTACCTTTCCCAGTTCCATATTTATGCCTTTCCTACCATTTCCTTAATCTTGCTATATATACAAAATGGCTTCAGGATTTTCACACCAAACTGTAGAAACCAGAAAAATATTTTTATAATACATTTTTATTATTATTTCAGCTCATACAAACTTAATGGGTACACCAGTTCCCTCCCTCCCTCCTCCTCCCCCCCCCTAACCCCTTCTCTTCCTCCCCATCCCCCTCCCTTCCCATCCCCCAGTGCCTCCCGCCCCAATTCCCAGAGAGTCCTTTCTTGTGCATGTCTGATTTTCCTCTGGGCCCTCCTCTCTGATGACGTACAAGGACCCAGTGGCCTTTCCCTAAACCCTTTCCCGTGTTCCCCTTAGGTATAGGAACACTGCTGTGTCTGCCAATCCCTTGCCTCCAAACATCTTGGTGCCTTTAGCAGATGCTGGACTTTGTGGGGTCAATAGTGTGTTGGACAATGCGCAGGGCATGTAAAGTCCAATTATGATTGCTTCAGCCCTAACTTGTATGGAGTATCTTACATATCATTGCTCCTCCCATCCTTTTGCTCTTACACTCTTACCGCCCCCTCTTCCGCAAATTTCCCTGGGCTTCAGGATGGGGAGAGATTAAGCTGGCCTACTTCTAGGTGGTTGAGTCTCTGAAGTTCTGGATTGTGGTTTGTTGGTTTTCTTTTGCAGTTTTGCTGCTCCTGAAATGCCCTCCACTCCATCCTGGTGGGCATTATATGTTACCCCCTGGCCAGAGACAAAAAGCTGTTAAACTAGAGTCTTGTGATAAAAGCACATTCAAAGGTAGATGTAATAAAAGTAGGAAACCACAGTGAGGGAGGGGTCTATCACCAATTTGCACAACGGTTACTTTTTATCTGCCAGACTATATGCCCTCCTCTTCTGGTGAGATCATACCCCCTCAGTAGTAAATGATCAGGAACAAAAGTCTGTGAACTTAATCATATGTCTCATTACTTATTTGAGTCCTTGATGGAGGCCTATTTTCTCTGCTGTAACATGGTCCCTTTTCTCCTTGTTTCTGGTGTGGCCCTCCTACCCCATCCCTCCTGTTCATAATCCTTGCAATTACTGTCCCTAGGTGGGCTGGGTGGGTTTGGTACTAGGAGCCACCTATTAGGGAGTTTATACGGCGCTTCATTTTCTGGGTCTGGGATACTTCACTTAATATAATTGTTTCTAATGACATCCATTTCCCAGCAAATTCCAGTAATTCATCATTTTTGATGGCTGAGTAGTACTCCATTGTATAGATGTGCCAAAGTTTCCTTATCCACTCGTCAACTGTTGGACATTTGGGTTGATTCCATGACTTTGCTGTAGTAAACAGTGCTGCTAAGAACATGGTCGTGCTTGTGCTATCGAGGTGAACCTCTGCTGTATGGGGGGTTATTCCCAAAAGTGGAATAGCAGAGTCATATGGCATTTCAATCTTTAATTTCTTTAAGAATCTCCAGACGGCTCGCCAGAGTGGCTGTATGAGCCTGCATTCCCACCAGCAATGTAGAAGAGTTTCCCTTTCTCCACATCCTCTCCAGCATTTGTTGTTGTTTGTATTGTGGATTTTTGCCATCCTGACTGGGGTGAGATGATATCTCAGGGAAGTTTTGATTTGCATTTCCCTGATGGCTAAGGAAGTGGAGCATTTTTTAAGATATTTGTTAGACATTTTAATTTCATTCCTGGTAAAGTTTCTTTTAAGTTCCAGGGCCCATTTTTTAATTGGGCCATTGGTTTCCTTGGTGTTTAGTTTTCTAAGTTCTTTGTGCACTCTGGACAGCAGAGTTCTATCAGATGTGTGGCTAGTGAAGATTTTCTCCCATTCTGTGGGTTGCCTTTGAGCTCGTGTTACAATCTCTTTATCTGAACAGAAGCTCTTTAATTTCACAAGATCCCAACTGTTGAGAGTTGGTAGCAGTGACTGTGCCATTGGATGTCTGTTTAGGAACTGTTGGCCTAGCCCAATCAGCTCCAGGGAGTTCCCTATCCTTTCAACTATGGTTTTTATAGTCTCTGGCCTTATATCAAGGTCCTTAATCCATTTGGAATTAAGTCTTGTACATGGTGACAAGTATGGGTCCAGCTTTAATCTTCTGCATGTGGAGATCCAGTTTTGCCAGCACCATTTGTTGAAGATGCTGTTCTTTTTCCATTGGATTCTTCGCGCCCCTTTGTCAAAGATCAAATGGCTGTAATTTTGTGGGCTTATATCTGGGTCTTCAATCCTTATCCACTGATCTCTGTGTCTATTTTGGAGCCAGTACCAGGCTGTCTTTATAACTATGGATTTGTAGTATAGACTTAGGTTTGGTATGGTGATACCTCCAGCAGTGTTTTTGTTACTCAGGATTGTCTTTGCTATCCTGGGTCTTTTGTGCCTCCATATGAACTTTGAGATTGTTTGGTCAACTTCTTTGAAGAATTGCTTTGGGATTTTGATTGGTATAGCATTGAATCTGTATATTGCCTTTGGTAGGATGGTCATTTTTACGATGTTGATTCTGCCAATCCAGGAGCATGGGAGGTCTTTCAACCTTCTGGTGTCTTCTGCAATTTCTTTCTTTAGGGTTTTAAAGTTTTCGTTGTAAAGGTCTTTTACCTCCTTGGTTAGGTTTATACCAAGGTATTTCATTTTTTTAGGAGCTATAGTAAATGGGATTGTTTCTATCAGGGCTTTTTCACTTCTTTCATTCTGGGCATATAGGAAGGCCTCTGATTTTTGCACATTTATTTTGTATCCTGCCACCCTGCTGAACTTCTCAATTAGTACCAGAAGCTTCCTGGTGGAGTTTTTGGGATCACTCAGGTATAAGATCATGTCATCTGCAAATAGGGATAGCTTCACTTCTTCCTTGCCGATATGAATCCCTCTTATGTCCCTTTCTTGTCTTATGGCTTCAGCTAAGACTTCAAGTACAAGATTGAATAGAAGTGGTGAGAGTGGACAGCCTTGTCTAGTTCCTGATCAAAGTGGGAATGCTTCCAATTGTTTCCCATTGAGTATAATCCTTGCTGTGGGCTTGTTGTATACAGCTTTTATTATATTGATAAAGGTTCCTTCCATTCCTACTGTCTCCAGCGTTTTGATCATAAAAGGTTGTTGGATCTTGTCAAAAGCTTTTTCTGCATCTATCGAGAGTATCATGTGGTCTTGGACTTTGGACTGGTTTACATGATTAATTACATTTATTGATTTGCATATGTTGAACCAACCTTGTGTGCCAGGGATGAAGCCTACTTGGTCCCCATGAATGATCTTTTTAATATGTTTTTGAATCCGATTCGCTAAGACTTTGTTGAGAATCTTTGCATCTGTGTTCATCAGAGAGATCGGCCAATGGTTTTCTTTTTTAAGTGAGTCTTTATTAGGTTTTGGGATTAAAACGATATTAGCTTCATAGAAGGAATTTGGTAGTGTTCCTTCCTTTGCTATTTGATGGAACAGTTTAAGGAGTATTGGTGTTATTAACTCCTTAAATGTCTGGTAGAACTCTGTGCTGAATCCATCTGGTCCAGGACATTTTTTTGGTGGGAAGATTTGAGATTACTTCTTCAATTTCCTTATATGTTATAGGACTATTTAAATAATTCAAAACTTCCTGATTCAATTTAGGTAAGTTGTGTTTACTTAGAAATTCATCCATCTCTTTTGTGTTGTCAAACTTCACAGAGTATAAGTTTTTGAAATATGATGTTATAATTCTCTGGATTTCTTGGGTATCAGTAGTGATAACTCCATGTTCATTTCTGATTTTGTTAATTTGGGTTTTCTCTCTCTTGCTTTTGGTTAATTTAGCTAGGGGTGTATCAATCTTACTGATTTTTGCAAAGAACCAGCTTTTTGGCTGGTTGATTTTTTCTATCGTTTTCTTAATCTTGATTTCAGATATTTCTCCCCTTAGTTTGCTAATCTCCTCTCTTCTACTACTTTTGGGATCAGATTGCTCTAGTTTGTCTAAAGCTTTAAGCTGCATTGTTAAGTTGTTTATTTCTGATGTTTCCATTTTTTTGATGTAGGCATTAAGAGCTATGAACTTACCTCTTAGAAACAGCTTTCATTGTGTCCCAGAGATTTTGGTAAGTTGTATTGTCATTATCGTTCACTTTCAGGAAATCTTGAATTTCCTTTTTAATTTCTTCCTGAATCTAGTTCTCATTCAGCATCATATTGTTAAGTTTCCAGGAGTTAGTGTATTTTCTCTTGTTTATTGTGTTGTGGATGTCCAGCTTTAGGCCATGGTGGTCTGACAGGGCACAGGTTAGAATTTCAACTTTTTTGTACATGTGTAGATTCGTTTTGTGGCCCAGTATGTGATCTATTTTGGAGAAAGTTCCATGTGCTGCTAAGAAAAATGTGTATTCTTTGGGGCGTGGGTGAAAAGTTCGATAGAGATCTGTAAGGTCCATTTCTTTAAGGGTTTGATTAAGGCCCAAAGTGTCTCTAGTAAGCTTTTGACCTGTTGATCTATCCCATGTTGAGAGGGCGGTGTTGAAGTCCCCAAGAATTATCATTTGGGGGTTGATTTCTTGCTTTAGACGCTGTAGTTTTCTTAATGAATGTGGAGGGACCCGTATTGGGTGCATATATGTTCAGTATTGTGAAGTCTTCCTGGTGAATTGTACCTGTGACTAAAATGTAGTATCCATCCGTGTCTCTTATAATTTTCTTTGGTTTGAAGTCCACTTTGTCTGATATCAAAATGGCTACCTCTGCTTCCATTAGCTTGTAGAATTGTTGACCAGCCTTTCATTTTTAGAGCGTGCCTATCTTTTGTGGTGAGATGGGTTTCCTGTAGGCAGCAGATTGATGGATTGTGATCTTTAATCCAAGTTTGTAATCTGTGTCTCTTGATCGGTGAGTTAATTCCATTAACATTTAGTGTTATAATGGTGAAACTATTTTTTATTCCAGACATTTATTATGTTTAGTAGTTTTTATAAGTATATTGCTTCGCTTTTAATGGTGGTATTCTTGCCTTCTGCTCTCCTGGATATGCCTGTTTTTTTCTTCACGCTTGAGTATCATTTCTAGCATTTTTTGAAGGCCTGGTTTGGTGGACATGTATCCCTTCAAGTTGTCTTTGTGCTGGAAGATTTTTCTTTCTCCCTCGATCATGACAGATAGTTTTGCAGGGTAAATCAGCCTAGGTTGACATTTTTGCTCATTCAATACTTGAAGTATGTCTCTCCAAGCTCTTCTTGCTTTTACTGTTTCAACTGAGAAGTCATTTGTTATTTTAATAGGTTTACCTTTAAAAGTGACTTGTTTTTTCTCCCTTGAAGCTCTCAGCACCAGTTCTTTATCTTGAATGTGGAGTGTTTTGACTATTATTTGCCGTGGCGAGCTTCTGTTTTGGTCATATCTGTTTGGGGTGCGGAATGCCTCTTGTATATGGATGGGCCTCTCTTTTTTTAGATGAGGAAAGTTTTCCTTGATGATCATTTGGAAAATTTCCTCAGGGGTGGTATTTTGAGATTTTTGCTCTGGTATTCCACGAATACGCATGTTAGGCTTCTTCAGGGTGTCCCATATCTCTTGGATATTTCTCTCAAGTATCTTTTTGGCTTTAACAACTTCTTCCATTGAGCTGGTTAATACTCCCACTTTATCTTCAAGATCTGAAATTCTCTTTTCTGCTTCGTTAGTTCTGCTGATAAGACTCTCTGTGGAGTTCTGGGTTGAAGATAACTTGTCTTTTAGCTCAGTTTTAAACTCTGCTTGAGTCTGCTTTAACTGCTCTATGCCAGTTTTTTTTTTATTTCAGCTCATACAAACTTATTAGGTACACCAGTTCCCTCCCTTCCTCCTCCTCTCCCCATACCCCCTGCTCCCCCTCCCCACCCCTCTCCCTCCCCATCCCCCAGTGCCTCCCACCCCAATTCCCAGAGAGTCCTTTCTTGTGCATGTCTGATTTTCCTCTGGGCCCTCCTCTCCGATGACGTACAAGGACCCAGTGGCCTTACCCGAACCCTTTCCCGTGTTCCCCTTAGGTATAGGAACACTGCTGTGGCTGCCAATCCTTTGCCTCCAAGGATCTTGGTGCCTTTAGCAGATGCTAGACTTTGTGAGGTCAACAGTGTGTTGGACAATGCGCAGGGCATGCAAAGTCCAATTATGATTGCTTCAGCCCTAACTAGTATAGAGTATCTTACATATCATTGCTCCTCCCATCCTTATGCTCTTACACTCTTACCGCCCCCTCTTCCGCAAATTTCCCTGAGCTTCAGGATGGGGAGAGACTAAGCTGGCCTAGTTCTAGGTGGTTGATATAGAGTCTCTGAAGTTCTGGATTGTGGTTTGTTGATTTTCTTTTGCAGTTTTGCTGCTCCTGCAATGCCCTTCACTCCATCCTGGTGGGCATTGTATGTTACCCCCTGTCTATACCAGTTTTTGATTCTTGCACTGTTTTCCTCAACTCCTCCATGTGTCTGTTGTGTTCCTCCTCAAAGCGATTGATTCGATTATTTAATTCCTCCCTGATTTCCTCTTTCATAGTATTGAACATGGTAATGATCATATTTTGAAGGTCGTTATCCTGGGTCAGGCTTTCTTGGCCATTTTCAATGGGTTTTTTCTGGTTGGAGTCTAACATTATGGGATTAATTCCTTCAGTGGGAGATTTGTTTACTTGAGTGTTGTGTCTCATGGATTTGCACTTAGACTTTGGCATTGTTGGTTTAACTCTTAAGATCTTTTAATTTCTGTACGTTTTTCACTAAACTGAATTATTTGGCCTGGGGCTCTGGGGATGGGCGGGGACCGATCTTACCTGGGTCGCGGGGAGGTGGGGCCCGGATGGACCGCGGGCGCGCGTCCTGGGCGGTGGAGTGGAGGGGAAGGGGGGATGGGGTGTTGTCGGGGCGCTATTTAAACCCGGGCCACCCGAGGGCGGGGTCAGGCGCAGAGGGGGTGCTCTCTCCTCCTCCCAGGCCCTGTGCACGCGGCTCCGGCTGGATGGCAGGAGGAGCTGGGTCCACTCGGGCGGCCTGGGGCTTTGGGGGGCGGGCTGGGACCGATCTTACCTGGGTTGTGGCGCGGTGAGGCCCAGCTGGACCGCGCGCGCGCGTGTCCCAGGCGGCGGGGTGGAGGGGAAGGGGAAACCAGAAAAATATTAAGAAGCATTAAGGGTTTTTTCTTTAAAGATAAAAAATCAAAATCAACATATTTAAAAGTTACAGCTTAATGCTTTTATATTTAAAATCAGAGCAGATCTTAAGAATTCAGTCCTAAAGTTTTCTGACATTATTGATGTTGTATTATATATTACGAGTTCTTCATAAATTCTCACTATATTGCTAAGCAAAATAAACTTGTTACATTCCACCTTTCTTATTTCCAAAACTTATTGCCACATACAAGGTCATAGTCACGAACAAGCAGCGATTTCCTAAAAAGATGACTGCATGATACATAAGAAGCAGTTACATGGGGAGAGACACAGTGGGAGGCCAGTCTTAGAACTATATTCAAATAAATCATTTCAAATATTTTTAACTACTAATGTTGCTTTTAAATTCCATAACCTATGGGCTTATACTCCTCAATGAAACCATATTATAGATCTGACTACGTGAGCACTGGAGATCTTATACTAAACTCACTTGCAGAATTCCAGAAGAAAGAAGTTAACAGAAATAAACAGACAAGAGTACGCTGTCAAAACTCAGCTCAGGCCCTTCTGAAGAAGATTAAGCTTGAGCCAGAGAGATGGCTCAGAAGTTAAACCTTTGCCTCATAAACAGAACGTCCTGAATTTAGATCCCAGATTCCATGTAAAAACAACAGATGGAAATGATAGTTGGTCAGTATTTCCAATCCTGAAAGACAGAACCCGGTAAACAGCTGACTGAAAGTAAACACAAGTAAAACACACAAAGTTTTAGAAGACAAACCAGCATAGATTTATTGGCTAGAATGGTTCTAGCTAACAAAATTATCTCAATATTTACAGACCAAACATCTAATTAGTCAATACAGTAACTAACACTTAGATAAAAACTTAAAGAGGAACCAGACCAACCAAATCTCTCTCCATCCTAAAGCTCAAGAAACCTTGCTAAAGAGGGAGCAGGACCAACGATAGGCAAGATACTCCACACAAGTTAGGGCTACAGCAGCCATGATTGGACTTTGCTTGATCTGGACAATGGCTGACATGTCAACAAATCCCTCCCCCAAAGTCTATCATGGATCACAGGGGAGAAGGCTCCAGGCAGTAGGATCCTTAGAGGCAAAGGATTAAACAGTCTTAATAGAGTTCCCATATTAACAGTGAACCTAAGAAAGGGCTCCAGGCTATGCCACTGAGTCCTGAACCCTCACTAGGATGAAGGATACAAAGGGAGGTTTCGAGTTCATAGAAAAGGATGCTCCAGGGGGTGGGAGGAAGGGGGAGGCATTAGGAGAGGGGGAGGGGGAGGAGGGTTGAAAAGAAGGGGAGAAGTGGAGAGAATGCAAAGGGGACGGCTATGGAGGGGAGAGGAAGGGAGAGGACGGGGTACCTATTGAGCTTGTATGATTAGGAAAAAAATAAAATGTGGGAGAAAAAACCTTCAAGAAAAGCAGAATCATTAATTAAAAAGGAAAAAAGCATAAACACACATAGTTATTTAAAATTGGCCAAACTACTCTACAAGACTTATTCCTTCAGTTGAGCAACTAGGTTAACTGTAAACTAGATACAAATTAGAATTCCAAATTCTCTCTCTCTCTGTCTGTGTGTGTGTGTGTGTGTGTGTGTGTGTGTGTGTGTACTGATGTGCATTGTTTTACTTGGTATTGGATTCAGGACCTTACACATGTGTTCTACCATTGTGCTATATTCTTAGCTCTTGTTTCACTTTTTATATTGAAAGATTCTCACTAAGTTGCCCAGGCAGGTTTTCTTTTTTTTAAAAAAAAAAAAAAAAGGTGTTTTTACTTCAAAGAAATACTTGAAATAAAAGTAGACTTCACAACATTGTGTAGGGAACAAAATTCCCACATCATAAACAGAAATGCAGCATCACAGAGCATTGCACAACATGCAGAGACAGAAATACAAACGGACCCTACACCATCCAAAAGCCAAATCAAATCCACAACTTTTGAACTGACCTACATCTGAAATTGTATGTCTACCCCACCAGGGCCAGTCCCATCATTTGTTGACATTTATGATTCATCCATATACTTAAGTTTTCTACTGAATAATATGAAGATGCTTTAAAAGTACTACACTGCCTTATGCTATGCTGACATCCAGTTATGTCTTGATATTTTTGGGCTGTTGTAAACAATGATACCATAAACTAGGTCACTTATTGACGATTAAAATTTATTTCTAGTAATTCTGGAGGCTAAGTCCAAAATGAAGGTTCAGCTTTCTAGCTATGTCCTTTCATGTGAAAATAGAGGGAACTTTCCAGAATCTTTTTCTATGAGACATTAATCTCATTCACAAGGGATTCACCCTCAAGACCTGTATTATTTCCTTAGTCCATTGCCTCTTAATGCTATCATTTTAGGGAGAGTGGGGAGGCATAAACTGACTCCATTACGCTGCTAAAAAGAAAAAGAAAATACTGAGATTATCTGGCAAAACTAGCAGACTTAGCCCAAACAAAGTGAATAAAGTTATTATTATAGCAAAATGGTACAGTGTTCAATTAAGTAAAGTGACCAACTCAGAGGAAGTTCAGCAAATAATTCAGCAAAATCCATACTCATAAATGAACCATTACTTTATGTTACTTTCAGTCACAAGATTTTTCAGAAATTCCCTAGCAAATGCCAAAAGGATTTGCCAAAAATGCCTCTCCCAATAATTTTTAATTAATCAGCTTGCCTACAAACAAAAGAATAGTATTTTACAGTTTCCCCTACTACTGTAAGTTGCTCCTGTAAATCCTTTCTTAACTCCAGGACTGACCTTCACCGCAAGGGACTAAATGTCCGTTGTTCATTAATAAATCTGAATATATTATGTAATTCTCAATAAAATGACCTCAAATCTAAAGCATCCAAAGATTACTTCCACTTACAGAAGACATAGTGAGAACACTGAAAGCAAACTATCACACTCAAAATGTAAGAGTGTCAACAAAACAATTGGCCTAGTTTCTATAATAAGCTGATGGCAGAAGTTTGACAAATGAGGGAAGGACTCCTACAGAATAAAAGTGATATGAGAAGAATAGCACCAAATAGAACATATAAACCATATTTGGATCCTATTTCAAACAGAGCATCTACAAACTGGTATTATTTGGAAAATCATGAAAAAATAATATGGATTTGGTGCTAGATGATACACATGAATAACTGTTGAATTAAAATTTGTGCCAGAAAAGACTGGCATTTCATTAGAGATACACATATAAAAGCAAATTTAGACAGTGCAAATGAAAGCAAGGAAATCTTTATCATGATTGATGGACAGATGTTTCTGTTTTTCTGTTCTTTTATAGCCATTAAAATAGATCATGACAAAACTTTAAGTGTGGTATTTTTACATACTGGGATAAATATTTTACACATACATTACAGATTTACATTCACAGGCTCTTAGATTCATCTTTCCAAAAGAGAACCTTTCTTTTCTGAAGTAAAACCCAATTAACTATTAACCTAATCTAATTTTAGGTGTGGTTTCTTAGTCTATGACCTAGAAAGCAATCAATGCAAAAAAGGAGAGTTATTCAAAATGTGAAAGATAAGGAAAATGAAATATGATTCTGTTTTCTCTAATTGAGTTCAAGACTATGTTCCTACCTAGTTAAAGTTTTGATGAAGCCATTTTTCAAAATTTCACCTACATATATTAACTTAATTTCTTTTGATAATAAAGTAGGAAAGGGCAGGAAAGTTCAGAGGGTCTAAGACTAAGCTAAAAACTGACCCAGGCAGACACCCTGGAAGGCAACATCATACAATTCTTTTCTTCCCTTAATTCTCCCTCTCTACTTTCTATTGTGATTTGGAAGAATTAGTTTTTAACCAACTGGCAACTAATATTAGTTCTATGAGCATCACCATACTCATAGTAGGGATCTGTTTTCAAGAAAAAAAATTAAGTAAAATAAAGTCTGTGGGAGAAATACAATGAATCATATTTCTAGATTTTCCTCCACTCAATTTCAGAGCAGTGGCCCTTGCATGTTGATTCAAGGATTGTAAGCTAAGGAAGTGAGTGGAATCCCCAGAGAAACCAACTTTCTAGCTTCAGTGATAGCCAGCTAATAGTCTCCCTAGATTTTAAGCTATAAATCAGTGCAAGAACACACGGAAATGTGACAGCAATTGTTGCCAAGATAATAAATGACTCTTCAACATTACCAATTTAATGCAAAGACACCATTTACTAAACTTACATTAGAATCTTATTATGATTACAGCAAGTAATCTCCAGAAAAGTTGGTTTATAAAACTATCAGTGCAGAGGCACTGGGGGATGGGGAGGGGAAACAGGGGGTTGGGGGGGGGAGGAGGGAGGAAGGGAACTGGTGTACCTATTAAGTTTGTATGAGCGGAAATAATAATAAAAAATGTATAATAAAAAATAAAAATAAAAATAAAATAAAACTATCAGTAGGATTTACTGATTTTTATGTCATTTTGCTTCTGGGGGTAAATTATAAGAATTAACCAAATATGAGCCCCTTTGTTCCTCGAGCCCACCTTCCCGCCCGAGACGGGACTCCTCTTGGTCAGTCCTCCATCCCAGGTAAGTTACCCAGCCCCCAGATCGCCCCTTGAGTCAGCTCCTCCCACCAGCCAGCCCCGGCAACACCCAAGCTGCTTCCCGTATCCCCCAGCCCATTTTTCCTCCCGTCTGCCTGCCCACCCGACCTGGGACAGGACTTGCTCTGGGTCCTCCATCTCTGGAGCCTGGGTGGGCCACTAAGCCAAGTCCCAGGTCCCAGGTGAAGAGCTCTGCCATCAATATCAGCCCCTCTTTCCCTCCGACAACCGGGACCCTCGCTCATGGTCCACGGAGGACACACTGCTACTCAGAATTCAACAGAATCCAAAGAAAACCCAAGCAAAGCTCTAAGGGACAAATGCCATACATCTGAAGTCCTCTAAAATCATCCTATCACATGAGAGAGATTTTTCACATCCAGCCTAAAGATAAGTAAACCTCTCTCTTTTTTTTAACCATACTGCTCCATTTTAGTATTAATCACTGTAGATTAACTTTTCTGTACAGCCACCCCCAAAATATATACAATTCCAGGGATTATACCACTCACCTCACATATCACCAAAATACTAAATCGTAAAAGTGCACTACCATACTAATATTCACCCCCTGTCTACTTAACCTGACTTAACTGATGTACTAACAGCCTAATAGCTCATCTAGGAAATAATACTAACAACAGGCAAACGAACCCAACTACAAGGCAAGCACTAGTAATAACTGCCAGAGAGTAGTAATACCAACTAAATCAGTTCAGTCAAAAACACACAGAAACTGAAAGGTCTTAAGAGACAAAATGACAATGCCCAAGTCAAAGTGCAGATCCATGAGAAACAAAACCGAGAAAGACAAATCTCCCACCGAAAGAATTAACCCCATAATGATGGACTCCAACCAGAACAAATTCACAGATAATAGCCAAGAAAGCCTGACCCAAGATAATGACTTTCAAAGTATGATCATTACCATGATTAATAGTATGAAAGAGAAAATCCGGGAGGAGTTCAACAACTGCATCAACCACTTTGAACAGGAACACAACAGACACTTGGAGGAGTTGAGAAAAACAGTGCAATAAACAAAAACTGGCATAGAGCAGTTAAAACAGACTCAGGCAGAGTTTAAAATCAAACAAAAAGACAAGTTATCTTCAACCCAAAACTCAACAGAGAGTCTTGTCAGCAGAACTAACAAAGCAGAAAATAGAATTTCAGATCTTGAAGACAAAGTGGGAGAATTAACCAATTCAATGGAAGAGGTTCTTAAAGCCAAAAAGATACTTGAGAGGAACATTCAAGAGATATGGGACACCCTGAAGAAGCCTAACATGTGCTTTCATACAATACCAGAGTACCAGAATCCCAAAATACCACACCTGAGGAAATTTTTCAAATTATCATAAATGAAAACTTCCCTCAACTAAAGAATGAGAGGCTTATCCTAATACGAGAGGCATTCCGCACCCCAAACAGATATGACCAAAACAGAAGCTAGCCACAGCAAATAATAGTCAAAACACTCCACATTCAAGACAAAGAAAAGGTGCTGAGAGCTTCAAGGGAAAAAAAAGTCACTTTTAAAGGTAAACCTATTAAAATAACAAATGACTTCTCAATGGAAACAGTAAAAGCAAGAAGAGCTTGAAGAGACGTACTTCAAGTATTAAATGAGCAAAAATGTCAACCCAGACTGATATACCTGGCAAAACTATCCGTCATGATCAAGGGAGAAAGAAATGGTTTCCAGCACAAAGACAACTTGAAGGCTTACATGTCTACCAAACCAGACCTTCAAAAAAATGCTAGAAATGATACTTAAGCTTGAAGAAAAGAACAAGTGTATCCAGGAGGACAGAAGGGAAGTATAACACCACCAAAACCTAAAAGTGAAACAATACACTTACAAAAGCCACTAAACACAAAAAATGTCCAGAATTAAAAATAATTTCTCCATTATAACATTAAATGTCAATGGTATTAACTCACCGATCAAGAGACAGATCAGAAACTTGGATTAAAAACCACAACCCATCAATCTGCTGCCTTCAGGAAACTCATCTCACCACAGAAGACAGGCATATACTAAAAATAAAAGGCTGGTCCAAAATTCTGCAAGCTAATGGAACCAGGAAACAGGCATGGGTAGCCATTAGGTTTTCGGACAAAGTGGACTTCAAACCAAAAAAAATCATAAGAGACACAGATGGATACTACATTTTAGGCAAAGGTACAATTCACCAGGAAGTCTTCACAATATGGAACATATATACACCTAATATGGGCCCTCCACATTCATTAAGCAAACCCTACAGCATCTAAAGTGAAAAATCAACACCCAAACAATAATTCTTGCGGATTTCAACACCGCCCTCTCAACATGGGATAGATCAACAGGTCAAAAGCTTAACAGAGATTCTGTGGAACTCAACCAAATCATTAAAGAAATGGACCTTACAGATCTTTATCGAACTCTTCATCCACGCACGAAAGAATACACATTTTTCTCAGCAGCACACAGAACTTTCTCCAAAATAGATCACATATTGGGCCACAAAACAAATCTCCACATATGCAGGAAAGTTGAAATTCTAGCCTGTACCTTATCAGACCACTACGGCCTAAAGCTTGACATCCACAACACAACAAACAACAGAAAATACACTAACTCCTGGAAACTTAACACTATGATGCTGAATGAGAATTGGATTCAGGAAGAAATTAAAAAGGAAATTCAAGATTTCCTGAAAGTGAACGATAATGAAAATACAACTTATCAAAATCTTTGGGACACAATGAAAGCTGTCCTAAGAGGTAAGTTCATAGTTCTTAATGCCTACATCAAAAAAATGGAAACATGGGCTGGAGAGGTGGCTCAGGGGTTAAGCCTCTGCCTTGCAGGCGGAAGGTCCTGAGTTCGGATCCTAGACCCCACATATAGACGCCAGGAGGAAGCAGGGGCGGCCTGCGTTTCCGGTCCTGGTAGGGCGGAGCCTGTGAATCCCAGGGCAGAGTAACAAGGAGAAGGTGGTGGCGTCCAAGGTGGTTCCCGAATTCTTCCGTGGTTCTACACACACAGACACACACATACATACATACACATGCACACACACTCACAATTGAATAAAAAAAACTTTTAAAAAAATGGAAACATAAGAATTAAATAACTTAACAGTGCAGCTTAAAGCTTTATAGACACTAGAGCAATCTGATCCCAAAAGCAGTAGAAGGGAGGAGATTAGCAAAATAAGGGGAGAAATATCCGAAATTGAGATTAGGAAAATGATACAGAGAATCAACCAGTCAAAAAGCTGGGTCTTTGAAAAAAATCAATAAGATTGGTTCCCCCCCTAGCTAAATTAACAAAAGCAAGAGAGAAAAAACACAAATTAACAAAATTAGAAATGAAAATGGAGTTATCACTACAGATACCCAAGAAATTCAGAGTATTATAAAAACTTCAGAGTATTATAAAAAAGAGTATTTCAAAAACTTATACTCTGTGAAATTTGACAACACAAAAGAAATGGATGAATTCTTAAGTAAGCACAATTTACCGAAGTTGAATCAGGAAGTTGTGAATTATTTAAATAGTCCTATAACATATGAGGAAATCGATGAAGTTCAGTAGGGTAGCAGGATAAAAAGTAAACATGCAAAACTCAGTGGCCTTCCTATATGCACAGAATGAAAGAAGTGAAAAAGCCCTGAGAGAAACTATCCCATTTACTATAGCCCCTAAAAAAATGAAATACCCTGGTATAAACCTAACCAAGGGGCTGGAGAGGTGGCTCAGGGGTTAAGCCTCTGCCTTGCAGGCGGAAGGTCCTGAGTTCGGATCCTAGATCCCACGTGTAGACGCCAGGCGGAAGCGGGGGCCGCCTGCGCTTCTGGTCCTGGTAGGGCGGAGCCTGTGAATCCCAGGGCAGAAGGAGGTGGAGGCGTCCATGGTGGTTCACGAATTCGTCCGTGGTTCTGCGCATACACACACACACACAGACGCGCGCGCACATACACACAGTTGAATAAATAATAATAATAATAATAAATGTTTCCATTTAAAAAAAAAAAAACCTAACCAAGGACGTAAGACACCTTTACAATGAAAACTTTAAAACCCTAAAGAAAGAAATTGCCAAAGACACTAGAAGGTGGAAAGACCTACCATGTTCCTGGATTGGCAGAATCAATATCATAAAAATGACCATCCTATCAAAGGCAATATACAGATTCAATGCTATACCAATTAAAATCCCAAAGCAATTATTTAAAGAAGTTGACCAAACAATCTCAACATTCATATGAAGGCACAAAAGACCCAGGATAGCAAAAACAATCCTGAGTAACAAAAACACTGCTGGAGGTATCACCATACCAAACCTTAGTCTATACTACAAATCCATACTTGTAAAAACAGCCTGGTACTGGCTCCAAAATAGACACACAGATCAATGGATAAGAGTTGAAGACCCAGATATAAGCCCACACAATTACAGCCATTTGATCTTTGACAAAGGGGCCCAGAAAATCCAGTGGAAAAAGAACCGCATCTTCAACAAATGGTGCTGGCAAAACTGGATCTCCACATGCAGAAGATTAAAACTGGACCCATACTTGTCACTTACTTCCAAATGGATCAAGGACTTCAATATAAGGCCAGACACTATAAAAACCTTAGTTGAAAGGGTAGCGAACTCCCTGGAGCTGATTGGACTAGGCCAACAGTTCCTAATCTGAAATCCAATAGCTCAGTCAATACTACCAACACTCAACAGATGGGATCTTATGAAATTAAAGAGCTTCTGTTCAGATAAAGAGATTGTGACTCGAGCACAAAGGCAACACACAGAATGGGAGAAAATCTTCACTAACCATCTATCTATAATAGAGCTCTATTATCTAGAGTGCACAAAGAACTTTGAAAACTTGGAACTTAAAAGAACTTTACCAAGGACAAAATTAAAATCTCTAACAAATTTCTTTAAAAAATGCTCCACTTCTTTAGCCATCAGGGAAATGCAAATCAAAACTTCCCTGAGATATCATCTCACCCCGGTCAGGATGGCAAAAATCCACAATACTAACAACGACAAATGCTGGAGAGGATGTGGAGAGAGGGGAACTCTCCTACATTGCTGGTGGGAATGCAGGCTCATACAGCCACTCTGGCGAGCCGTCTAGAGATTCTTAAAGAAATTAAAGATTGAAATGCCATATGACCCTGCTATTCCACTTTTGGGAATAACCCCCCATACAGCAGAGGTTCGCCTCGATAGCACAAGCACGACCATGTTCATAGCAGCACTGTTTACAATAGCAAAGTCATGGAATCAGCCCAAATGTCCAACAGTTGACGAGTGGATAAGGAAACTGTGGTACATCTATACAATGGAGTACTACTCAGCCATCAAAAATGATGAATTACTGGAATTTGCCGGGAAATGGATGTCATTAGAAACAATTGTATTAAGTGAAGTATCCCAGACCCAGAAAATTAAGCGCCGTATGTACTCCCTAATAGGTGGCTCCTAGTACCAAACCCACCCAGCCCACCTAGAGACAGGAATTCCAAGGATTATGAACAGGAGGGATGGGGTAGGAGGGCCACACCAGAAAGAAGGAGAGAAGGGACCATGTTACAGCAGGGAAAATAGGCCTCCACCAAGGACCCAAATAAGTAATGAGACATCTGATTAAGTTCACAGACTCTTGTTCCTGACCATTTACTACTGAGGGGGAGTGATCTCACCAGAAGAGGAGGGCATATAGTCTGGCAGATAAAAAAGCGGTAACATACAGTGCCCACCAGGATGGAGTGAAGGGCATTGCAGGAGCAGCAAAACTGCAAAAGAAAATCAACAAACCACAATCCAGAACTTCAGAGACTCTATATCAACCACCTAGAACTAGGCCAGCTTAGTCTCTCCCCATCTTGAAGCTCAGGGAAATTTGCGGAAGAGGGGGCGGTAAGAGTGTAAGAGCATAAGGATGGGAGGAGCAATGATATGTAAGATACTCTATACTAGTTAGGGCTGAAGCAATCATAATTGGACTTTGCATGCCCTGCGCATTGTCCAACACACTGTTGACCTCACAAAGTCTAGCACCTGCTAAAGGCACCAAGATCCTTGGAGGCAAAGAATTGGCAGCCACAGCAGTGTTCCTATACCTAAGGGGAACACGGGAAAGGGTTCGGCAAAGGCCACTGGGTCCTTGTACGTCATCGGAGAGGAGGGCCCAGAGGAAAATCAGTCATGCACAAGAAAGGACTCTCTGGGAATTGGGGTGGGAGGCACTGGGGGATGGGGAGGGAGAGGGGTGGGGAGGGGGAGCAGGGGGTACGGGGGGAGGAGGAGGGAGGGAGGGAACTGGTGTACCTAATAAGTTTGTATGAGCTGAAATAAAAAAAAAAATGCTCCACATCCTTAGCCATCAGGAAAATTCAAATCAAAACCTCCCTGAGATAGCATCTCACCCTAGTCAGGATGGCAAAAATCCACAATACAAACAACAACAAATGCTGGAGAGGATGTGGAGAAAGGGGAACTCTCCTACATTGCTGGTGGGAATGCAGGCTCATACAGCCACTCTGGCGAGCCGTCTGGAGATTCTTAAAGAAATTAAAGATTGAAATGCCATATGACCCAGCTATTCCACTTTTGGGAATAACCCCCCATACAGCAGAGGTTCACCTCGATAGCACAAGCATGACCATGTTCATAGCAGCACTGTTTACAATAGCAAAGTCATGGAATCAACCCAAATGTCCAACAGTTGACGAGTTGATAAGGAAAATGTGGTACATTTATACAATGGAATACTACTCAGCCATCAAAAATGATGAATTAATGCAATTTACCGGGAAATGGATGGAATTAGAAACAATTATATTGAGTGAGGTATCTCAGACACAGAAAATTAAGTGCCATATGTACTCCCTAATAGTTGGATCCTAGTACCAAACCCCCTTAGAGACACACTCAAAGATAAATCTCTGTAATACTTACAGCAATTGCAAAGATTATAAATAGGAGAGAAGGGGAAGGAGGGCCCCGCCAGAAACAAGGAGAGAGGGGATCATGTTACAGCAAAGATAATAGGCCACCATCAAGGATTGCAAGTACGAAATGAGACATCTGGTTAAGCTCACAGACTGTCCTTCCTGGTCACTTGCAACTGATGGGGTATGATCTTACCAGAAAAGGAGGGCATACATTCTGGCAAATAGAAGGTAACCATTTTGCAATGGGATACTGACCCACCCCTCACTGCAGTCTCCTACTCTTATTCCATCTACCTTTGAATCTATCCTTATAATAAGACTCTATTTTAACAGCTTTTTAATCTCTGGACAGGGGGTGATATCCAATACCCATCAAGATAGAGCCAAGGGCATTGCAGAAACAGCAAAATTGAAAAAAAAATCAACAGACCATAATTCAGAACATCAGAGACTCTATATCAACCTGCCTAATCTCTCCCCATCCTGAAGCTCAGGGAAATTTGTGGAAGAGGGGGCGGTAAGATTGTAAGAGCACAAGGATGGGAGGTGTCATGATATGCAAGATACTCCATAGAAGTCAGGGCTGAGGCAATTATAATAGGACTCTGCACGATCTGCGCAGTGACCAACATATCATTGACCCCTCAAATTCTAGCATGAACTAAAGGCACTAGGATCTTTAGAAGCAATGGATTAACAGTCACAATAGTGTTCCTATACTTAAGAGGAACACAAGAAAGAGCTCTAGGAAATGCCACTGAGTCCTTACACCTCATCAGAGAGGAGGACCCAGAGGAAAATTTGATATACACATTAAAGGATGCTTCAGAGATGGGGGGAGGGGACACTGGGAGAAAGGGAGGGAGGGGAGAAAGAAAGGGGAAAAGGGAGTAGGGAGCAGGGAGGTCCAGGGAGGGATGGAAGAGGGAGGGGCCAGGGGTACCTATTACGTTTGTATGAGCAGAAAAAATAAATTCAAAAAAATAAAAATAAAAAAATAAAAGAATTAACCAAATATGCTTCAGTTATAAATAACTAATTTAACAGAAAAATTATAAATTATACAAAATATGCTTCCAAAAATAATGTTAAAACACTGATTATTTCTTAAACAATGTAGATTACATTGTTAACACAGCTTTCCTTCTGAACAAATCATTTCTTCTGAAGGACATTTGATAAACTTTATTTCATACTAAGCTGTATGGTTTTAAGTACAGTAAAATAAAGCTACTAGTAAGTGATAACTCTTTTATAAGCATGTCTGATGTCCTCAGATACAACTGTATAAGATCTTAAATTTCTATGCCGTATGACCCTGCTATCCCACTTTTGGGAATAACCCCCCATGCAGCAGAGGTTCGCCTCGATAGCACAAGCTCGACCATGTTCATAGCAGCACTGTTTACAATAGCAAAGTCATGGAATCAACCTAAATGTCCAACAGTTGACGAGTGGATAAGGAAACTGTGGTACATCTATACAATGGAGTACTACTCAGCCATCAAAAATGATGAATTACTGGAATTTGCTGGGAAATGGATGTCATTAGAAAGAATTATATTAAGTGAAGTATCCCAAACCCAGAAAATTAAGCGCCGTATGTACTCCCTAATAGGTGGCTCCTAGTACCAAACTCACCCAGCCCACATTGAGACACTCAAAAGTAAACCTATGAAACACAGTAATTGCAAGGATTATGAACAAGAGAGATGGGTTAGGAGGGCCACACCAGAAACAAGGAGAGAGGAGACCATGTTACAGCAGAGAAAATAGGCCTCCATCAAGGTCTGCAAGTAAGTAATGAGAAACCTGGTTAAGTTCACAGACGTTCTTTCCTGATCTCACCAGAAGGGGAGGGCATATAGTCTAGCAGATAAAAAGTAATCATTTTGCAAATGGGTGATGGACCCCTCCCTCAGGGAGGTTTCCTACTCTTATTACATCTACCCTTGAATGTGCTATTACAACAAGACTCCAGTTTAACAGCTTTTTGTCTCTGGCCAGGGGGTGACATACAGTGCCCAGCAGAATGGAGTGAAGGGAATTGCAGGAGCAGCAAAACTGCAAAAGAAAATCAACAAACCACAATCCAGAACTTCAGAGACTATATCAATCACATAGAACTAGGACAGCCTAATCTCTCCCCATCCTGGAGCTCAGGGACATTTGCGGAAGAGGGGGTGGTAAGATTGTAAGAGCAAAAGGATGGGAGGAGCAACGATTTGCAAGATTCTCAACAATAGTTGGGGCCAAAGCAATCATAATGGGACTTTGCATGCCCTGCGCAATGTCCAGCGCACTGTTGCCCTCATAAAGTCTAGCATCTGTTAAGGGCACCGAGACCCCTGGAGGCAAGGGATTGACAGCCATAGTAGTGATCTTATGCTTAAGGGGAACAAGAGAAAGGGCTTATGGAAATGCCACTGGGTCCTTATATGTCATCGGAGAGGAGGACCCAGTGGAGAGTTAGGCGTATACAATAAAGGACTCTCTGGGAATTGGGGGGGAGGCACTGGGGGAAGGGGAGGGGGAGGAGGGGGGAGGGAGGGAACTGGTAAAAAATTTTAAAATGTATAATTAAATTTTTAATAAAAAAAAATCTTAAATTTCTAAACACCTACAAAAATTTCTGTTGCTTTTATTCTTTGAAATTTTTTGCAATTAAATCAAAGTCAGATCAAAACAAATAATTCCACCATAGCAATGTTTTTCATATCTTGCTCTTAATAGTTACTGTAGGATTCTTTCCCAGACACTTGATTTATAAATAGAAAAAATTCATATAACTGTATTAGATGACATCAGCTAATCACCAAAGCACCTGTTCCTCTCGAGTTTGGAAGGAAATTAACCACTCAGGCTACCTTAAAAGAGAATACAGTCTGTAACCCATAGAAATAAAAAGTACTGTTAACACAATTTTAATTTTAATTTTAATCATCTTCAAGCTGATTGTTGGTGAAATACACAAGAATTAATAAAGGTTTTCCACTGGTGACTCCTACCCACTTTCACTCTTCATGGAATGGCCAGAACATAAATGAGCAAAAGCTCTGAATGTGGATTAAATAAAGACAGGTCAGCAAAAGCGATGATTTGGCTTTAGTGGGCTCAGTCTTTTTGAATCATCTGAACAGAGTGTTGTTGCTATCCACATTTTATTTTTATTATTTATCTCTTATACATTATTTATATGTTTATTTGCTGTTATTTTGCAAGCATTTATTGATCTATCATGTGAATCTTGAAGCCGAGCTCTTAGAAGCAAGTAAAGACACACACTAGTCAGACCTTGCTTTTAAAAGATTTAAATGTATTAGAAGCCATAAACATAGTCACAGAGCCAACAATTTATTGTATAGCCATGGTAAACTGGTCACTTAAATGTGATAACCCTTCAGTCAATTCAAATCATGATACTATTGTCCTTATTTTATACAAAACTTACTGAGTCCCTTTTTTTAATTTACTTAAGACAAAGTTGACAGTAGCCCATTCTGTTTCTATGGTTTAAAAAAAAACCCTTTTTACTTTTAGAGCCAGTTTAGAATGATATTCTTGTTTGTTTTTCTTATTTGTAAGAAAATGTGCCAGAATGGATTCAAAGAATTATGTTCATCCTCTAGAGTTAGTTAACATTTTCCACGTTTAATACTCTTTAGACAATAAAAAGGTTGGCTGAGCTCATAAAAGCCTAAAATTAATTAAATAAATATTCATTGAATGAGTGGATTAAGCAAAGAAATGAGTGAAAAATTGAACAAAGTACTGAATATCCAATAATTTCTCTGATGCTGCTTTGCTCTTATTCGCCCAGTTCAAGAACCATGAGAGTGCATTACAAATGTTAAGGGAACATTAAAAGGCAATAATTGACTAGAAAAGTAACTATTTTAAGTTCATGTAGATTTCTTAGTGAGTTGGCAGCAACCTGCTCTCTTAATAATACTTCAGATTTGCCTGTCTCTGCCTTGCTTGGCATTATTTGAAAAGCCATACATTGGGGAAGTAGCTAGTACCCAGAAAATCAACATATGTTAAAAACCATGCATCCAATAATTACCCCTATACGTGCTTACCTCATCTTTAAACTGTTCATTAGGAAGGAATGCTCACCAGAAATTGAACATTTAGAATAGAACAATGTTTTACTTTGTTTTTTCTCATAGTGGGCACAAATGCAATAGATTTCATTGAACTGCCAGTTATGGTTGTTAAAGAAAGTAATGTGTCATGACTTAGAACACTGTCCTTCAAGAAAGCTGAAGAATATATACAGATGACACAAGGCCTGAAGAAAAGTGACGTGAAGAGGAGAAGATATCAGTCACACAGCAGACTGAGAACGCCTCATCCCATGACTCTTAACTACTCCTGAGAGGGAATGAACTCTCACATTTATACTGGAAATGGCTGTAAATGGTAATTTATTTCCAGGCCCTGCCAATTTCCATACTGCATTCTGGCTGCGTCATAGCAACAGACCCATTCGATGACAGGAACAATAATTTCTCATCTTCTACTCAAGAAATAATTTTATTGATCTACATTTCATTTTTTATTTTCCCCATGATTCAGCAGATCAGAATTGTTCTCGTTCCAGTGGCTTCCTATCACTCAGTAAAGACATCCAGCGCGTCAAAATGCCTTTGCAAGTTAATCAAAGGAAAGGAAAAGTGTTCCAGCACCATGGACAGTTCTCTATTTTTCACAAGCATTTGCAACAATGCTGTGCATGAGGCTAAAAAAAGTTTTGAACATAATTAAATAGCTACTGGAAACTTCCTAATAAAAATGTTCACTTTTGTATTAAATTTCAAAGGTGTTTCATATATGTTCATGACTGACTACAATGTGCTGAGGTTTTTATCATCATCACTATTAGTTTTTAATGTCAAACCCACAATCTCTGCCTGGCACAAAAAAAGGCACATGAAGCTCCTTAAGAACGAGTCCTAATTTTTTTTCTGCTGCTGTGCCCAAGGTGCATGCTCAATAAATATTTAAGTTGAAAAAATTAATGCAATAAAGTTGAGAAAAATGAATTAATTTGAAAAAGAATGCAAAAAATGAATTAATAATGTGTTGTTGGTAATGAAAGTTACTTTCGTAGCTGGTCTAAAAGGTCCTCATATGCCACTTTGTTCAAACTGAAGTGAACATAGCATTCTTGGTTTTTACCAATGGCAACATCTCTAGATCTCAGGAAAGTCATTGCCAAACCATTTCTTTTTTTACACAGTTTTTGATGTAGTGAATTCTGTTTAGAGGCCTGAAAAGATCCCCCAAGTCCAATCATAGTACTTTTACACTTCCAGGGGAGTGTGGCACCCACTTGTAGCTTCCGGGATGGGTAGGTCCAGATGATCCAGATGGCAGAACTCTGACACAGAAAGTTAAACTCTCATTCTCTTCCACCCCCGGATCTCCGGATGGAACATAATTATTGCCCCTGTGTCCCAGCAGTTCTCAGCACCCCGTCTTTGTGCCAAGGGGGAAAAATCGCAGGCCTCCTCACCTGTGAAACCTTCATGGACTCAGGAACCCTCGAATCCAACTGTGCTAGAAGACAAAAGACAATAATGCAAACCGTCTCTGAGCTGCCACCACAGCTCAGAGGGTCTAGCATCTACCAAGGACAGAGCCAAGGGTGCAAGAGAAAACATGATAAAGTCTAACACGAGGTTTAAACAGATTTTTTTTTTTCAGCAGTCTGTATATTGAGAGGACTTCTTCTTCTTGGACCTCTGAATCCCTTACCTTGGTCTATGTCAACCTATGCAATGATACATGTGCAAGCAAAGTCAAGCCTCCTGGGCACAGGTAGGCACAGCCCAGTTCTTAGTTCCTAGGAGGCTTCCAGGCTAAGGCGCCACTCCACTTGGACTGTACTATCTGGCCCCAAAATGGGGGGAGCTACCAGGCAAAGGCTGATTTCCATTTCAAACTGCATTCTGGTACTTTGTACTTCAGCACCATTGGCCGATCAATATTTAATGCTTGGAGATTCTGACTCTGCGGGAGTCATGTCAGGGGACCCTGAGAGCCAATCTGCTTGAGTTTCTGCGTGATAATTATTCATAGGCTCCTGCCTCTTGCTCTTTCTCTAGCACGGTCCCACTCTGCAGACTCAGTGCCTTACTCAGTCTCCTCTCTCGCTCTCTCCGCTGCTGTAGCCGGACCCTTCTCCTTCGCCACCGCTCGGCGCGTGCACATCCCTACAATGGCTAAAACGGCAATGGGTAAGGATCGCGCCTCGCTCACCCTGAGTTCCACCCTGAGCCCATCTCTCGCCTTCTTTTTTAGAGCCTAGAAGGCATTCGGAAATATTTTATAACGAAAAAGATGTGCATGATGCACAAGAGCGAGCAAGGTCGGAGGCAGCTCTGGGAGGATGGGAGGGCAAAGGGCGGGGAGGGGGGGACAAAAATCTAAAGCAAATGATTTCTTTTATAGATAGAAACAGGTAAGTTGTCTCCCCGTAGGTAGAGATTTTTATTCTGTTGCCATATTTTAAATTAACGCTTACTCGTGAGAGGAAGGGGCTGTCTGACTGTCTGCCTTCTACGGGGTGAAGGGACATTTCGGAAAGTGCCTTGCTAGTCCTTTATTTCTTCTGTAGTTAAAGAAGAAAATGGGGAAGAAGAGCAGTGAGTTGGGAGAAGGGGGAAAAGCCAAAGTCAAAGCGGTCTCATCTATGGGCTTCGTAACATGGGTGGGGACGGGGGAGGGGACCGGTCACATTTTATGGTATTGTCTCGTTGGAAAATCCGCTAGTCCTGGGGCGCGGTGCGGGGAGGTAAGGCGGCGGGGGGGGGGGCAGGGCGGGGGAGGACCTTCGCTCCTTTGTTTTAGGGAGAGGGAGGGGACGAGGAGGAAGGCAGGAGGGCGTGGAGGGCACGGGTGGACAGCTGCACGGGCGGGGAAGCGCGCGACTGGGAGGGGTAGAGGGATCGGGCTCAGAAGGCGCCGGGGTGGGGTTTCTTTGTGTGTCGAGCGATAGTCCCTGGGGTGGGGGGGGCACCTGCAGCGCTGGTCTGCACTATGCGGACCGCCCCACCCAGTGCCGGGCTGCGCGGTCCCCGCCCCCGCCCCCGCCCCCGCCCCCGCCCGGATTGGCCTCCTCAGCGGAAAAGGGGGCCTGGTGGAGAGGCAGCGCTACATCCAAGAGCCAAGCTCTGCGGGGACAGCGGCGCCCCACCACGCCCCGCACTGCGCGCACCTCACTCAGACCCTCCGCTTCCAAAAGCACTGACCAAGCCCCGACGCTAACCCCAACTGCCCCGCCCTGGCCTCATTGTTCTGTCTTAGGGTAGGAGGAGAGTGGAACATCATTTTTTTTTCTTTCCAGGATTATTTTGAACAAGATATTTAATCATAACCCAAAAACAGGGCTCCTTTGAAACTCCTTAGCAGCTGGTTTGTAGGGAAAGCTTCCGGAACATAGATGTACGGATAACAAGAACTCGTTACACATAAAGAGGTTTGAGCATAATGTAAAGCCAAAGAGGTCAAGGTCTTTAAGTTGAACCACGTGCAACTTTCATTTTGTGGGTCAGGTAGGGCCCAAACCCAGCAATTCTATAAACCTTAGCTATGCGAAACCAAACAAGATTCCAGATCTGGGGCTTTCATCTACAGTCGGTCTGGGGCTTCCAGTGCCCCCAGGGTTTGGGTGTTCTGGGGTCCTGGGAAGGAGGGAATGGTCAGGGTGGGGCCGTAAGCCTGGCAGCGGCTGGAACTACCCCTCCCCCAGACCAGGATTCAGGGATGGAAAAAGGCTGCGGAAAGAATCCGCCCTGCCCCACCCTATTCGCAGAGCACGGAAGACCACAGGTTGGAAGCCCGCTGGCCAGGGAGACTTGGGAGAGTGATGGTCCGGTCCGGCATCTTTCTTTCCAGTCCTGCAATCCAGAACAGCCCCAGCTCCTCCGAGGGTGTGGAGAGACACTCGGCTTGGCTCGCGGTGGTCGTTGCGCTGCTACGCGCCGCTCCCAGCCGATTGGACCTCTCTGCAGAAAAGTGAGCCCCGCCTGGCCACACAAAGGCGCGGCCCCACCCTGCCAGGCCACTGGACCGCAGAGGTGACCCCCTACCCAGAGTATGGGATAAGGTTCCCATCCAATAATACTTTTGTCAAAATCCACTGCCTTGGCAGGGCACGAAGACCACGCTGAAGGTCTTTTCGAGGGGCGCGGCTCGACCCCACCCCATGCAACTCGGCTGGGCCAGCGGTGTGGGGGCGCACGTGGCGATCGCGCGCGTGGAGCGCGGCCAGCCCTGCAGCGCCTCCCGCTGCCGCCGCCCTTCGCTTGGCTCGGGTTGGGGACTGGGCGCTCGCCCCCCGCAGGAGATTATTTTCTCTCCCAGGCGAGTATTAAGTGCCCAATGTCCTGATCTACTGTGGCTTGTCACTATTCTCCATTTACCCGCGTGCCCAGAAGGTTCTGAGGATAGGCGTTAGGGAGAGCCCCGTGCTCTGCTCGCCCACGAAGAGGCTTCCACAAACTTATCATACGGGGATTATTATTTCAAGTCTTGACTCAATAGCTTGCTAATTCCAAACAGACATAGATTGCCTTTAGTTAAGAATTAACCCTTTCCACTCCTGGTTTCCCTCATCTGCCTCCTTCATCACCCATAAAGAAATTTGTCCCTGTTTGCTCATTTAAGTTACTATAAACCAAATGTATTTTGGCTTATGCTCATGTGTCTGGGACACATACGTGGGTACTTGCTAAAGATTGGTTCTATGTGCCCAAGATGGTCTTGCTGGAACATTTCTCCACAGAGAATTGTTTGCAACTTCAGGGGGCAAAAATTACACACATACATAACAGTGATGATATGTCCCTCCACATGAACATTTAAATAAAGAGGGTGCACAAAATCTTAACTATTTTTCCCCAAAATTGCTTCCTGAACTGCTGGTTCTTAATAGAGTTTCAGTTCTACCCAGAAACACAGATCGTAAAATGGTAACCGCCGATCAATAAAAAAAATCCCACCCTACCAAGGTCTTTTCTGCCGTAATTAAACCATTTCCGAATGTTAAAAAGAAACACTGTCTCTGCAAGGTGAAGGAGCAATAGATTTTTTGAAATCATTCCAACTTCAAAGAATAATCAGTTAATCGCAGAGACGAGTGTTTTTTCTTTCCTGGTTCATTAGACGATTACTGTATTGGTCGTGACTGTGCAAAGTACATATTATATCGCCCATTATCTTCTCGAATGGAGGCACCTTCTCGACGGATATGTGAATAACTAGACTTTTTAAAAGCTGAATATTTGATCCAGATTTCAGGATAAAAATGAAAGAGAAATAAATGTAGCTTATCAGTTGATCACACAAGGTTTAACTCAAACCTGGTGAGTCACTGCAGTGAGCACTATTCTGCGCAGTAAGCACATTGCTAATAGCTAGGAGAACTGAATAAATTAATAGATTAATGCATGTTAACAGTCTCTAAAGGAAAGCGTGTTTTAAAATGATCATTAACATGCCATGGTTTGTGGTGTGAAACTATAGAGCTCTCTTTGGTCAAAATTCTTAATGGTTTTGCACTGTGACTTACAAATTTGTAGTAAATTATTCCGTGCCACGGGGAAGGGAAGTGTTTTTATTGTTAAGGCGGTTGCCTCTCGCTGCAGTCACAAAAATTTATAGCAAGACTTCATTTCATGCATTAAAAAGAGTTAGAACTTTTTGTTTTCAGTTTTCTCATTGCTGTGGATAAATTGTGAAATAAGCATTCGATCATTTAGCACTATGTGACTTCCTTGAAATTTCTCAGTGATAGAGATGCTGCAAGAAGATGCACTTATTTAGACTCTAAATTTGTCCTCTTGGACTGTCATAAAGCTGATTCCTACAATAAAATAGTTTCTTCCTTGTAGTTAGGATCAGAATAACTATACCATTCCGTGAATATTTAATGATATCTATCAAGCAGTATTTTAAGCTAAATCTGAATAATTGAACATAAAGTGGGTGATTAAGTAATTCAGTTATTGAATCGGACATTTTATTGTTGACAAGTACAGTTATCTTTAGGAAAATTCCTGAGTTATCCATCAGTCGTTTTTTTGTTCCACCTTTAACTACAGTAGAACATATGGATGTCACTCCAGGAGCTGATTGCTAGCACGAGGCTGGGTAAAGGTGGCTTCAGAGTAGGTGGCAGCCAACAGTACAAACCAGATCCTGGGTGTGGCCAGTACCACACTGCTGATAACTAACCCGGCCCTCACCAATTTCCTTTTGTTTGTGGAAAAATACACTTTTATGCTACTATAGATCTGCAGCATTATATGAGAGATTCAAAAAGTAGGTCAGTCCAGGAGAAAAATACTAAATTACTACCCCAGATGTTTCCAGAACAGTCCATTTGTCTTCCCTGGTACTCAGTTGGAAAATCATGAATTTGCATTAACTTTTCACCCCACTAGAGGGCAGTCAATTTCCTTAAAGAAATAAATGCTTGATTTAAACCTAGCTTCGAATATTAACTGTTTTTTTTTTTTTCCTTTTCTTTGGATTACTCAATTGTTGATGTAATAATGCTGTGCTTTGCCCTTGTGGATGAGAATGAGATAAGTGACTGTAATCTTCAAGTTTGCACAGCCCTGAATAATTAGTCCCTTATGATCATACTTTCTAGTTTCATTACAGTGTTATTATTATGTCATTTATGCTACTTCTGGGATTGTATCATGCACAAATAATAGAAAAAGGCAATCATAATTGCAAAATTATTTGGGAGCATATGTTTTAATTTTTAAATAAAGGGATAAATTAAAATCGCTATTTATTCATTCATTTAAACTATATGCTATGGTACCACAGCCACTCAGGGAAGCTCCAGGAAGACAGGATGCAATCCCAAGGAGGAGCACTCAGAAATGACTAAACCTAATCTTTTATTTCTTAAAGAATACCTTCTTAAAACAAAGTCAATGCGATTCTGTCTATTTTTTGTCAACTTTCAACAGCAATCATTTGTCTTTGATGACTGCTGAAACTTAAAAATTGAGTCTTACTATAAGACCTTGGAATAGTTTTTTTTTATATAGACAACAAATGTTCTTTTAAGAAAAAAACAGAGAAGTATAAACTAACTTTTAGAATTATTAAAGATAAAACATTTCACATTTTCATTAAAAGGAAAAATCTTTTTTATATTTTACATGGTGATAAACTATCTGTAAGATATTTAATGGTGTCATCATTGTCCTCATATTTAAATATGGTTGACCTGTAATTTTCATTACATTCAAATCTTGATTGAGTAGACCTGGAGGGGTCTGCATGCTTAGAAACCACCCTGGATGTTGCCAGTCATGAATTTTAGAGATACAAAATTGTGTTATGCATATACCCTTCATAATAAGGTCAGCGTTATGTCTTAACATCTTTGAATTCATGGCAATCTTTACATAATATTTCACTGCCAGACTCATATGCATAGGGATTCCTTCCTCTGAGGTTCGTTCATTCTGCACATCAATTTCTCTTAATTAGATGACTTCAAATATATTTATATTGCAGGACTCAACAGAAGACCTTCAAGTGAAATGAGGGTGAAATAAGAGTTTGGTAGAATCTGTCTCTGAAATGAATAAGTTTTGTGTCACAGTTATAATGGGACTTACAGTTATTTGCCAATTATGTGCAGCAAATTATGTACTGTTATGTGCAAATTAACCCAGAAACTTTTGATGTAAAATAACGTTCAATTCTCTATACAGTTAAATCACTATATATATTCCACATGGGGAAGAATTTAAAATAGAATTGAATCATTTCGAGGTTACTTTTAGATACATGTGTAGTTGTTATTCACCAAATTACTCCACCAGAATATCTCATTTTACATTCCACCTGAAGAAAGTATTGAGAATTCAATGGGTACGACTGAATCTTGGGAAATAGATTGTACTGGATATGATGGCATATGCTGGTGCATCCCAGCTCATAGGAGATTGAGGCAAGAAGGTTTGCCAGTTCAAGGCCAATCTTGACTATGTTGTGAGATCCTGTCACTAAAAATAAGTAAATAAAATGCATTGTATTTTTGTGTTGCCCACTTAATCCAATAAAAGACCTCTATCACTCAATGCTGCTTTTCTAAGGAAGCTGGCATAGAGAAATGAATGGGTCTTTAAGCAATATCATGAAAGATGTCATATGTTAGACCACCCATGCAGCATTAGAGCACACAGACATTATCACTTTTCTATCAATTCTGTTCTACAAAAATGATACTAAATATAAAATGTCCCAAATCATACAAAAATGCATCTACCAAGAAAAGCATCGAAAACATGATCCCACATAAAATTGGCCATAGTAAAGAAGACAATAACGACAGGGTATGAAGTTGGGTTATCCTTCCTTTTGTTTCGACTATGCACATGTGTGCATGTGCATGCATGTGCACGTGCATGTGCGTATGTGTGTTTACACGTGTATTCAGGCCATTGTCCAAGAGGGTCCCATGTTTGCCTGCAGAAGCCCAAGGGTATAATCAGGAATCATCCTGAATTGTTCTTCTGCCTTATTGTTTTGCTTTGGGTTTCCCAGACTCTTCCAGGGCTGGAATCAAAGGTTGCTGCCATATCTTTCTGTCATTTTCACATAAGAGCTGAGGATCTGAATTCAGGTACTTTTGCTTTCGAGGCAAAGGTTTGAATCCCTGACCATGTGTTGGCTCTCCATAACTCCCCAGCCCTCATATGTTGTTTTGAACGGTTCCTTTCTGGATCCAAAAACATTTCAATTATTGCGATTTCTAATATGTCAGAAAAGAAGAAATGCTAAGATAACACTGCAACATGTGTGGTTGAGATAAATGTTTAATCCTGAAAGTCTCAGAAAGAACATGTGAGGATGACCAAAGGTTGAACTGAAAATCTTGAGCAAGAAAGTTTTCACAGTCCTTTTTTTAATCAGCATTGATTTCTTTTAAAAATCATTTTTCTGATATAGACATATATTTTAGATTCTCTGTGAGAAGTGACTTCTTTGTTGATTTCACACTTTTATATGAGATGTATAGCATACAAAAAACTGTTCTAGGCACTTTTCACATCTAATCCTAAAAAGTACTTTCTAATACAGCTTAGGAAACTGAGACACAGGAGCATGTTGTGATTTGTCTGAGTCTAACAGTTGGATTCTGAACTCGTGCCCAAGTCAGTCATTCTAGAATCTCTAGCCTACACTTGTTGGCATTAACTGACTTGATGTCAGAGGGGGTCCAGCTATGAAGGCCAGATCTGGGATGCTGCCACCTTGTTTAAGAGGCCTGAGATGGTCTTGTCCTTTCTGAATGCAAACTCACTTTGAAGACAAAGTACTTTCAAAATGGCGACAGATTTAATAGCTAATCTGGGTGTGACTGGAATAATTCCCATAGATGAAGGATATATAAAGCCCCAGTTCTCGGCAGAATCAGCATAGCTGTCACTTCTAATGTGAACACACTTCAATGACCAATTCTGGAAAAGAAATATTGTCTTAAATATAGTGCACTTCAAACTGGACTTTTAATGCCTTCCATTGGCCCTAGATATTTCATTTTAATATTTAGCTTTATGAAATAAAATAACTGAAAAAATGCGACCCAGACATCCACATTTACTATAACTATCAGATATCATTTTGAGACCCTCCTTATCTTATTACCTTATTACTTCAAGAGCAGGCAAGCAGAGAGATCTGTGGGAAGGTTCTTGAATCCCTTGTGAAACATTTTAATTATCTTTAATAAAAGAATCAGGCCCTGTCATTTGTCAAGTAGACATCTGCAGCCGTAAAATCTGTGTTTATAATAATCCATTTTTATCAGTCATGATTAAAGATAACATTTTGTGTACATTTGTTCTCACAAAACACTTTTATGTGGATGTAAAGGTTAATTAATGCATTTCAGCACTCATTTCGCTAGTCATCTGGAAACAGCTTCCCCAGGATTTGTGCTTGAGAAGCCTCTAAAACCACAGTGAAATACTGCAATATCTTTTTTCATTTATGGTGCTGTTGACCTTGAGATTAAAATACTTTATTACTCTGAAAATTTTTATGTTCCAAAATTTGATTTTTGACAAGAAATGATAATTACAGACCTCAAATAATGCTTTAAAAATAATTTGTTTTAATAGAGCAAGAATGTTGTTATGGACTGAAATTTTTTTCTCAAGATTATACTGCAGTGTTTACAAGAAAGCTGCTTGGCAACTATGTATTAGGTATTAGAGTTTGTACCAAGTTCTTCATTATCCACATACTGGAACAATAGTTTGTCAGCAATATAAGCTATCAGTCTTTGGTTGAATGTCCTTAAATCAAGATGAAGACAATTAAATAAAATTTATTTACTCTTGTTCCCAAAACACTTTTATCGGAGATAAATTTTGATTATGATTCTTTCTATTCACTCTTTCAGATTTATTTTCCTATGAACTGAAATACAATGTCTAATCTATTAAACAAAAGTTCTTACAGTAAGTCAAATTATAGTCTTCCAGTTAGAGTTTTCTAGTAAATAGTAGGAAATAGATATGATCAAGAAGCTTTGTATATAAAGATAATTTATAGCATATTTATATAAAAATGGGAGCAGGAAACCCTATCAAGGTGGCACATTACAAGATTCTGAGGGAGAGAATCACCAGACAAAGAGGGCACAGTTAGCCTGACTGCAGCCTTCTGGGAGCCCCACCCCAAGGTAGGATTTATCCTTATTATTATAGCATTCTCTTATTTCCAACACAAATATCTGTTGTCATTACAAAACTCTTACAGCAAGATACCAGCCAGGATCCTCCTAATAGTCGTTGAAACACATGACAGTTACCAAAGTCAATTCTAGTTTCAAAATGGATCTCAAGACCCACGCTCCTGACACTTGAAAATTATCTTTTCATTCTAATTCAGAGTAACTCCTTCCTTTTATAGTTAAAAATGGGGGAGCAGATAAGTACAGAAGATGGGAAATTGCTAAAGAATGTCTTGCTAGATCATGATCTGTCTGTACTTTACAGCTAATGAGGCCTTCACTTGTTTCATCGTCTTTCTAATGTTTATCTAATCCCTGTGAATTAGACATAGCATGGAGGTTGATCTACTAAGGATAAGCAAGCTGAGCTTTACAAGAATTAACTCAGTCAAGTTTATAGCGGGACCAGAAGACCAGGCTAACAAAGATAGAAATAAATAAGGTCCAATATATATTAGATGTGTTTATGAAACTAACAAAGTTCAGCACTTGATCCTCTGTCTTAAAATCAATCATGCACAGCCAGAAAAACTACATCTAGGCATTAATCACTAATGGCTAGTTTCACTATAATAAGATTGGTCTGAATGATAATTCTGTTCTGAAGTATGTGCCAGGTATATAAAGAATATAAATGAACATGGTCTTTACCACAGGGGAATTTACTGTTTAAATAAAACAATAAGATCTTATAGATGCCAGAAAAAAAACTGAATATGAATAATATACTTTTGTAATCTTAAATAGGAGACTTCATCATTTTAACAACTCTTGTTAAATCACCCTATCTTACAAGTCAATGCATGATACAGTACTTACATGAATTAGGAAGGACTGAAATAACCAAATTGCTATACATTTAAATAATTCATCTCTATCAGTGAAACTAGCTAGAATCTGTTAGTTAAAATGTTCCTCGAGTTTTCCTGAGCATCATCAATATTTGGGGAACTAGGACTCTTCTTTAGAGGTTCCATTGTGTGGGTCCAAAGCTGGCCTTAGGAACTGGCGCATTTAACTCCTTAGTGATGCTGATGCAATTGGTCCAGATCCACAATAGTATGAACAGCATAGTGCAGTGGTGACCACTGGAAACTTAGTGGCCTACAGCAGAGAATTTCTAAGTAGAGTTTTCTAACTCCAACAGGACTCAAAAGGACAACTCTGCCCCTCACCTTCAGAGCTGTGACACACTAAGAATCAACTGCCCTAAGGGTCCTTCTTCATCCTCACTAGCTCATCTTGGTCAAAGTGATTTTTTTCTGTGCCTTGAATTCAGCCCTGACAAAATAGTAACAACAACTACCTCGTCTATAGCAGAGAGTCATCATCAGGATCAAGAAGCAAATGTGAATGTGATTAGGATTTGTCAAGTATAATACAAATACAAGAGCTTCTGTTCTTTTATCATTAGATATAACTTTGTGTTTGTCTCACTCTGTAACCCAGGCTGACCTCAGGGTGTGCTCCTCCTGCCTCAGCCTCCTGATTGCTGTACCACCAAGTTTGACTAACAAGATCATTTGTGTGTGTAATAATATCAGTGCACATGCATTTAAAATGAGTAAAGAGGGAGCAAGAAGCACAGTCTATTCTGAAAAAAATCACATTCTAAATAATGTAAAGTGAAGGAAAATGATAATGAAATGTCTCGGCAATAGCATATAATATTTTGAGGGACTGAGTAGCTCTCAGCCTTCTTTCTGCTGATTGGTTCAATGAGAGTGATAAATGTGCCCAGCTTTATGAGTTCTCCTACTCAACTTTTCCCAGCCAAAATTTAATAGAAGTATGAGTGATGGTCCAAGACAGCAGCCACCCATGTTAAAGACTCCCTGGGTGCAGCAGAGGTTCCCCAGGGAGCAGACATGGAAAACATGACAGGGCTGAAAGCCATTGAGAGGTGGGACTCTACCTACTTTGCTTCTGGTTCACAGTTGCCCCTACTGGCACCAACTTGACCTTCCTCAGAATCTTCCCCCTGCGATAGAAAAAACCCTTCTCAGACAAAATAGTACACCCCCAAATTCCAAGTGTGTTGAAAGTGTCATTTAAAACTGCCTTCAAAGATTAAAATATAAAGATAAAGCTCTGTGTATAAGAAAAAGAGCCTGTCAAGAAGTTCAACAGAATGCTGCAGAAAGTATAGACAGGTCTCCCAAAATAGTTGGTCATTAACTGTTCCCAATACAAGAGAGTTAGAGCAGAGTAGAGGCACATGAATTACATAGCCATGCCTTTGAACCCCACTCTTGATCACCGCTTGAGAATCCCTGAACACATTGCTCATCATTCCACTAATACAATCCTCACCATTACAAAATGGGAGAATAATATAATACCTAATGAAGTCTGGCCCTGTCAAGAGTTAGTCATCCAGCTGAAACAGTAACTCCTGGTAGCTATGGGGAGAGAAGAGTCGTTGTGCTCAGTGCCATATCCAGCACTGAGCCCACCAGGCTCCAAGAGATAGGGCTAAACCCACAGCCGTGGGAACCCTAGTTAAACTTGGAAGTGTCACAAAACAAAAGACACTAATGTGCGGACGGGACTTTTAGGAAGGAGCAGGAATTTACTGGGGTAAGAGGGATATAAGAGAAGTGGGGGATCAAGAGTAATCAGAATATATGGATGCATTAAATTATTAAAAACCAAATTTAACTACTACAAAATATCTAATTAGGAGGGTTTTTTAGAATTAAGTAAGAAGTGAATATTAAGCACTTAAGAATATAGGGATATTGATCTCTTCCCTCCATTTTCTATGATTAAATCATGAAAATACTAAATAAAAATAATTTTTAAATACTTCAATTCTTATGTTAATTTCTATACATAATATCAACACTATTGCATAATTTCTATACATAATAATATCAACACTTTTGCAAAGTACTTTCATCTGTGGAAATAACTGCTACTTGATAATTCTTTGTGGTAGAGGGGAGACTGAACCAATTACAATAAATGCAAGTTGCATTACTGAGTAAAGCATATGCTAGCAATGGCCAATGCCACATGGGTGACGGATGGTTGTTCGATAAGGCCCCTTCTGCTTAAGGTACTGTAAGGGAGGTAAGAATTATTGCCAATATGGGAAGATATGACTTGACCTAGAAGCAATACTTCTCCAAAATTGTATATTACCCTCGCTGCATAAAAACAGAAAGGTACTTTTGTGGCTGAAAATATGAAGATTAAAGAGACTAAAACGCCTATGTTTTGAGAAATGCATGGATGTGTCCAAAATCAATTAGGAATATCCATAGCAAAATATATGCTTACTTAATGAATATTTTAATGAGATAGCTGTACATCTATCTATATCCTCAGCAGGACATTTCATTATGAGAATATTTTTGTTCAGTATAATCTGTACTCCAAGAATTTAATGTACTCCAAAGAATTTAAGAGTGTATATGATAGGCATTAAATAAATAATCATACAAATAAAGAAGGAAGGGAAACCTACAAATAAAGAAGGAAGGGAAACCCTTGGAATGAGTGATAAATGTGAGTACAAACTACAGAAGCTTGTGACAAAGACAGAAATATGGATAATAAAAATTTTGGAAAAAATACTTCAATTCTTATGTTAATTTCTATATATAATATCAGCACTATTGCAAAGTACTTTCACCTGTGGAAATAACTACTACTTGATAATTCTTTGTGGTAGAGGGAAGACTGATATCATCTCATTTGAATCAGCTGCCCATGTAGTAAATTTCCAAAGCAAATTCATCTGGACAATGTCAGTCAGGCTTATGCATTTTATCTGGGCCAAAGCATAATAAGCAAAAAGGATAATAAAGTCACAGTAGATTTGTCTTATATTTAGTTCTAATCACATTTCCCTAACATTAGTCTCATCCTATTTTGACAACACAGAAATCAATAAAATTACATCCTCTTGTCTTCCCAGCTGAGTTCATCAACATATGATGTAATGTTCAGTAGAAATAACAACTGACTCAAGAGCATCAAAACATAGAGGTCTACTTTCTTGAAGAGTAAGAAAGGGAGGACTTATATCTCGGGGGTGGGGGCAGGCATGCACACAAGCACCTGCATACATCTGTGCACATTCACATGTGCACACACAGACACACACCAATCTTCCTTCTAAGCATGTTATGGACCCATCAGTTTCAACCAGATCCCACTCCCCTGGCTCCTTAGTATCCTTCTTGCCTGGCTCTCCTACACCCATTTCTAACACCCCTCTTTCAGCCAGGTGTTTTCTTTCAGACACAACTCCAGGTTCATTCTTATATCTCGATGGATTCATGCTTCATCTCCATCCATTAGAAGATGAGAATAGTAGAGATACAGAGACAAGGAGAACAAAGGAAGTATCCCAAGATGCCAGGAGGTGAGGACGCAGATACATGGAGTTGAGTAATATTCTAGTGGTTCATGAAAGCAACACCTTTTTAATCAGTAGTGATCAAAACCCAATAATTTTTATTGCTAGTTTAAAAATCTGTAAGGAGTTAACAAAATGTAATTGACTGCCAATAAGAAAAAAAATGCATTTTAACAATTTGCATTCCTCCAAAAGCACAATTTTTGTAAAGGTATGACACATAAAATTGCATTTATATTCATGGCACCACGATAGGTACAGTGATAGAAATGTGTGCTTATATTTACAAGTATGGCATGTGCTCCAAATTAAATACTTTTTGCAAGAATCGACATATAAAATATGTAGAAAAGTACTTTTTCACCTTTATAAGCTATGAAATTTAGATAATGAACTGCTTCCTACTTCCTCACAAATGGAGAAATGATCAAGGAATCGCTGGATAAGACGGCATCGTTACAACTTAAATCCTCCTGAGAACATAGCATATCACAGGAGAGCAAAATGATGCATCTTAGAGGAAAATGTAGGTGCTTTCCTCACTGAAATGCTTCAGTCACATTCTGAAGTACCTCACCAAAGCAAATGAGAGGAGAGCATTTCTTGATTTCTAAAACTTATGTCGTAAAACAGATAAAGGACTATGAATTTCTTTTCTAAATTGAGGGCTGACGTTGAAAAAAATGAATGCTAAATGAAGAAACTTTGAAAGCACTTCATTCCATTTGACGATGCTATCTTAAAGTGAGATATAAAACATGAACAATGTAGTCAACTGCAGCCTGTGTTATATGGGAATTAAGAAAGCTTTTGTGTTTATCTCTCATAGTGGCAATAATTAAAACCTGTCCATAAATGAAATGCACAGGGAAACTATTGGTCCCAACAAATACGAGCTATAAGGATATTCAGTCCAGACAACTCCATGTTTATCACTTCTGGTAAGCATTAGTACCATGAGGACATAGGAAAGAAGACAGAAGCATCCTCAGAGTGGATGCACATCTCCCTTGAAACAAACCATGGAAGTTTTCTAGGTCAGCCTCTAATCTAGCTGTCCTGATCTTTCTGCCTTGCAAATTCTTCAAGATTGTCGTTTCCGGACAAATTTAGCAATTAGCCATTTCACCCTGCCACAGCTTTTTTTTCCCATTCCCTGCTATTTATTGTTCACAGCCATGTAATGGCCAATTGTGACTTGCGAGTAGCTACATAATTTTCCCCCTTTAATTTTTATGGTAATTCTGAGGCAGGTATCATTACCCTCCAACTGACTGGAAAGGCAAGCACAAGACAAAGGAAGCTCTGGATGACAGACATCCAAGAGCAGCTTTCTAACCTCTGCATTCCAGCCTCTGAGTCTTAAAATGGCTTTCCTTTTGATTTTAACAGATACTTTTTCTCTTGCCTACTATTCTACTGCAGCTTGTTTGTGGAGTGGACATATAAATTTTCCCTTATTTTTCTTCCCTACAGCAGGGATGTTTCTTCCAGTTATACTTTTGGCCAGTGGGTATTACATACTTACCATTTTAGTTGCTGTGACAGAGGAGAAAAAAAGAGACACAAAATCACATGCAGTCAACAAATGGGAGAGTCAGAATTCGAAACAAATCATTTTGATCCAGAACCCCCCCCCTTAGTTAGCAATGGCATACTCTCTTCTTGGACAATGTAGGGATTCTGGTTGTGTTAGAGGTTTTATGATCAATGTGAAGAGTGAAATAAAAGAAGCAATACAGGACTGTAAGAATCAGAGTTGCATACACTTAGCTGAAGCCTTTTAAAGCTTCCAAAACAAAAGATAAATTTGGAGATGATTAATCTTTACGGCCATATCTTACCTCAGCAACTCACTTTCTTAACACATTCCTGCACCTGATGCCATAATAGTCTATTCCCAATTATGTACAAACAGACTCATGTTTACAAAGAGTAGTGTATTGTCTAAGGGTGTATACGGCCTGAGCTGGAACAGTGATTTTCAGTTCCAACCCTGTTCTCTCCATTACCTTAAGGGAATATTTACCCACCTCTAGGCATTATTGAGGGGATTAAAAGCAATGGGACATGGAAGCCAATACAGAAGAAACATTCAGCAGTCTTCTCTTTGAGTTGTTCAGTGTCTACTATAAGAGAAGGTCACTTCACAGATGCCAGAAAAGCCATTCCAAAGCATGATGTAAATCAAAGCTAGTGAATTTCAGGGAGACTCACGTTAAACTCCGTCAGGTCCCTGCCTCTGTCTTGGTCTCTGTGAAGGTCAAACTCAGCAACTGTCATTTGCAGCTGAGGGACAGTCTCTCTCTACTGAGCAACCAGTGGGTAAATATTTATAAAATACCTGTTAACTACAGTCCATGGACAAACATACAGAGGGAAATGTAGAAAACATTAGAGGAGAGACTTTCCCTTATCCTCAGAAAATTATGATTGGGAAGAAGAAGTCACAGCAAAGAAATAGGAAAGGTATGCAGGGCCAACTTCTGTGGAGCAGGCAAAATCATCACATCCTGGTTGATAAATTCTCTCTGGCTCAAACTATTATAACTTGATTGGAATTTTGAAAACATGAGCAGTGTTCTAAATAAAAAGTGTACCTTTTTGACTATTATATAAGCTGAATAAATCCAGAGAAAAGAGAACAGACTGTGTATGGATCACCAACTAACGACAGCAAATTATCATGCCAAATCCCAACTCATATTACCTATGCATATTAATGCTGGATTCTATTTTTATTTTGCTTATAACCAGTAAATGTGGTATTTGCTGCCACAAATAAAATAAAATAAAAAGTATAGTCCATTCCAGTTTCATCCAGCCAGTGAATCTTTATGCTTGTGAAAGAATGACTGTCACAAACTCAAAGGGAATTCCAGATGGCATCCAAAGGCTTATATTTTGTGCATTGTTTATTCTGCTTGTGAGAACAAAAATATTTGAAGCCAAAAATAGGCCTTTCATGTAGCATAGGCAAGAGTTGAATTTGCTCTGATAATTTAATAAATTGAAATCTAAGACAAGGTTTGCTTTATTGAAAATTTGCCAAATGATGTATATGTAGATATATATATCTACATATATATCATTCAAACAGCTATTATGAAGTGTCGAGATTCAGGAAGAAGAAAATATTACAAGACAGAAGTATTAAGATTATGTGTGTTTTTCCTTGAATATATGGTTTCATAAAGTACTTTGTCTAAAATAAGGAATCAAAGGGAGCCTTTTCTACAGAGAGTTCAAAGTGTAAACGTGTATGTAAATGGGAAGATTATTCCATTTTAAAAACAAATGAGCATTGAACATCAATCATGGATGACCAGTCAGCCAGGTCCAGAGAGGTGAAATGATATTTCAAGGTCTTAAAACAAAACAAAAACTAAGTACATAGAGGCTTCATGGTGACCCAGTGATAGAATACTTGCCTAGTATGCTCAAAGTTCCAAGTTTGATCACAATCAATCACTATAAAAAAAAAAAGAAAAAAGTTTAAGAAATTGGAAGTCAAGAAATTCCTTAAAGCTATTTTAATTCAGTCAACACCTGATGCTAATTTTCCTGTCTGTAAGAGGAAATTAATCCAGATTCATGCTAATAGCATATAATTTCACTTGAAAGAGCCTAACACATTTCCATAATTTTACAAAATTGAATAAAATGTCATTTCTCATGAAAATTTTATAGCTAGAGAAGTCTTGGAAGTATTTCAAAGTTCCCATGCATTGTGATGGCCAGAAATGGCAGCAAGTATCACACCTCTGGATTCCTCCTGAAAACTACGTCCTGTACTTGAGGCACTGGTCTTTGTGTCCAGAAGCTTCTCCCTCTCAAGACAGATTGAAACCTAGAATCTTTAAAATCTTAAAGAGGTTATCAACTCCAGGATTCTACCACAAAGTAACATGAGAAACATACAAGTATGTGTCTTTTTATGCCTGATTTGTCTCACTTAACATCATGTCTTCCAAGTTCATTCTTATTGTCACTCACAACAGTAATTCAGTGTATGTGTGTATGTATGTTTATGTGACTCTGTATGTATGTGTGTGTAACTTTGTGTGTATATGTGTGTGTGTGCCAGATGTCTTTACTATCCACTAACAGGCATTTCAATTGATGCCACATCATGGCTTCTCTGCAAAGAGAACTTAGGATTCAGCACACTGATTTCATTTTCTTCAAGTAGTACTCAAAAGTAGGATTGCTGGGTCCAGTTATGGTATTACTTTAATTTTGAGAGTTTCTCCATACTATTTTATATAAAGGCTCTCCTAATTCCCTTTTTTCACATCTTTCAACACCTGCTGTTTTTTGTCATCCTAAGAACCCTCTTTTTGGGTTTGGTTTGCATTTCCCTGGGAATTCCTCAGGTTGCAATTTTTATAGACCATTTGTGCATTTGTATGTGTTTATTAAATAAATAACTCTTCAGGCAAAAAAAGTCCACCTCTTAAAGGATATTTTATTTTGAAACATGTAGAAGAAATGGAAAACATCCTAGACTACATTGCTTTTCAATTCTGAGCCTGTTTATATCATAAATGGAAGCAAAGACTTCAGGCCTAAAGTTATTTGCTTTGTATATTTAGGTTTCTTGCAGAAAATTACACTCATTAAGGTTCTAGTGTAAGGTTTGATGAAACCTATTTCAGAAAATGAGTTTTCACCTGGAAAAGCTTGAAGCCACTTTAAATTCTAAAAAGAACATGAAGTTTTCAGTGTCATATATAGACTAAGTAGAAAAATGTACTTCATACTGCTCAGTTGTCTCTAAAATAGTCAGCACATTGTGGAAGCAGCATTCAGATATTTCACATTTGCCTGGTGTTTCTTTCTGATGTTCTATATATAAATTATCATACCCATTATCTGAATAGTCAGTCCCTCTTGTGATTCTTTTTAAATTCATTAAATCAAACGATTGGTTAATTCAAAGAAAAGTTACTTGGCCCATGGATTGAGATAAAGTTATCTATGTCATACATGTAGTTTTTTTTTGAGGGGGTTGTTTTGTTTTGTTTTTCTGTGTTGAAAGTCTTTCCTTTTCCATTTCTGAGATTTCATTTTTTCACTATGACAGCAGAAAAATCTTCATATATAAAATCTGAGAGAAGCAGAATATAAGGATTACTTCCTATAAGAAATTACACAAATCACTGGCAAATATATTTTTGGTTTTGGAATGGGCCTTCACAGGTGCAGCAAACAGTCTGCAGAGGAAGTAGGAGTTTCACTAAAGTAAGAGTGGGTGTCACATAAGACTGGAAAAATGACTCAGGGTTAAGTCTCTGCCTCACAATCAGAAAGACCTGATCTCAGACCTCATATCCCATGTAAAAGCACTAGCAGAAATGATAGCAGCCCTCACTTCTGAACCTGGAAGACACAGAGTGGGAAACCCCAGAGTAAAGAAAAAAGGAGATAGAGCAATCCAGAATGATTCCTGAAGTCCACCTTGGGTCTCCACAAGCACACACAGTGCCCTTTGATAAAAACATCTACACATCCACACCCACGCAAAAAAAAAAAAAAAGTGGATGCACAATCCAAAGACCATCATGGAGGGCGATGGCAAAGATAGACATATAAAAGCTCTCCTAAGAGATGAAGTGGCTCAGGGGTTAAGCCTCTGCCTTGCAGGCTGAAGGTCCTGAGTTGGGATCATAGACCCCACGTATAGACGCCAGCAGAAGCCTGGACGGCCTGCGTTTCTGGTCCTGGTAGGGCGGAGCCTGTGAATTCCGGGGCAGAGTATACAAGGAGGTGGAGGCGTCCATGGTGGTTCCCGAATTCGTCCGTGGTTCTACACACACACATACATACACACGCGCACACATGCATACACTCACAATTGAATAAATAATTTTTAAAAAAGAGATGAATACCTAGGCTTTTGTGGGGTTTTGTTTGTTTGTCTCTGTCTTATTCAAATCCAAGACAATCTAATGAATGTAAAAACTAAAAGCTCTAACCTCAAGAGAACTAAGACTTCATTCTGGAGCCAAAGACTAAGGGAACCCAAATACTTTGTTCCAATGTGGTACCATTCATGGTGCTTTTATAGTTAGATCAAAGAGAATCAAAATTAGAGACACTTCTCAAACGTTGGTGGGTGCAGCAGATAGATCAACTGTGGAGAAACCTCAATTATAGGCTCAGGTGCTGACAGTCTTAGCTTTGGAGTTGGTGGAATCTTAGGGTAATATATTCCAAATGAACTACCTAATAGTCACTATTAGGCATTTCATGGAAATAAAGAAATCCCAAGATAATTTAGCTCTTAACCTGCAACTTTATAACTTCTCCAGAGTCTCTGAAGTGATTCATCAGCCTGGTAGGTGCAGCTTCTTTCCAGGAACTTCAGTTCTCACTAGCATATTATTACTCCTTGATAGTATTAAAGGGATTAAAAAGGATCTTTCATATTTGGAATTATGCTTGGTGGTAAAACCTTGACTTATCAATCCAACATAATAAAATATTTCTAATGTTCCTTTAGATCACACTATAGCTTGGGCTCCATAAAAGACCAGAAGATCAGCGGGAGATTTAAGTGGTGAATCTGCCTGATGTAATGGAATTCTCATCAAACACTGAAGGGGCTTTAATGAATGTAGTGCCATTCCCAGGGTTGTGCAACTTACTGCTTCTGTGACCGTGTAAATCAGAAGATTTGATAATTGCATTATCCAGACAGTGGAGATGATTTGTGTCATCTAGTTTCTTTTCTTTATCACCAAGAATCCATTGAATTGAAATTTTAAAGCTGCATATGTTTTTGCAAAACCCAGTGATGGGTTGTATAGCTTTGACCCTCTTGACTGTTCCATTATTTAATTGGATATCTCTAATCCACAGAAAAGCTGGTATGCCCTGACAGGTCAAAACATGAGTCCTTCAAAGCCTCCCTGATCTGGAAACTATAATTCTTGTGGATATGGACTGGATGTGGACTAAATCTAATTTTACACTGAACCAATTAGCATTGCATCATCCCAACAGAAATATCTAGAAGCATTACCTCACATAAGTAATTTTCTGAGATTTTTAAAAATAGGCCTTTTCATTTCTGAGTTATTTTTCTTTTTAACAGTTACATTTTCATCAACAAAATATTTTTTTATTTTTCCAACGAATGAAGAACATATGTAATATTTTAGTCAAAAATCATGTTAGTCCAAAAATTGTGTGTGTGTGTGTGTGAGTGTGTGTGGTGTTTTGTACATGTGATATATGTACTCATTAGTATGCAGTGTATACATGTACCTATAGAAGAATGTGTGCATGTATATGTGGAGACCAGAGATTATTTGGGGTTTCATTTCTTGGTTGCTCTTTATTTTTTGAGATAGAGCCCTTGGGGGCTCATTTATTTGGCCAGACTGTCTGGCCAATGAATTTCAGCAATATACTCTCTCCAACACCAAACCCCAAAACTTGAGATCCTACTTCAGTTCTCATGCTCGTGTGGCAATCATCATCTGCACCATCTCCTCAATCCCCATTCAGTTCATCTTTAAACACCACGTAGATATTCCCAAAAGTATTCCTAAGTGAGGGTGCTAGGGTAGCAACCCAACAGGTAGACTGTTTGCCTTGCCTGCAAAAGTCATGGGTCTGATCCCAGCATCCCATGAAGACAGCATGGTAGTACAAGTCTGCAGTCCCTGCATTCATGAGGTGAAGGGAGGATGATCAGAAGCTCAAGTCATCCTTGCATGTATATGATGTTTGAAGACAGCCTGTGATACATGAGATTCTGTCTCAAAGGTTAAAAATAAAAACTGCATATATTTTTAAGTGAGAGTTCATCCAAATAAAAAGTAAGTAATTTGTCTTTGCATCAGTGGACCCATAAGCAAACTGCCAAAAACTTGTGCATTATGATCAAAATCAACTTAAACTGAGCACCAGGAACATAAATTTACAAAATGGAAAAATAAAGAAGATACCAAAAGAGCTACCACATAAGATAGATAATTTCTATCTATTTAAAGATGGAGGCAAGAAAGGAGTTCGATAGGAGCAGGAGTGTGACTTTGACAGGGAAGGGGCTTAGAGCATTCCAGAACCAAGTAGCAGAGAATAAGATGTCTCTCACTAGTATGAGCTACAAGGACTGTCAGAAACAGGATCCCTACCTATATCACTCCAGTATGTCAGATACTAAAGACACCGCTGCCTAGAAATGACAGTGCCTTTCTTTTTAAGAAGAGTCTGATGTTCTATCAACCCAGCTTTCCTTTTAAAAAGACGTGATATTCATCACTGTTTATATAAGTCACTAGGTTTCAAAGATGCTTTGGTCTATAGAAATCAGATGAATCTAATTGCATAAACCAAGGGCAAGAGTCCTTGACTGTTCTGTAGCATCTCTTTTGATCCTTTATCCCCAGAAACTTTCTCAGAAATGTAGGCTGAATCTGTATTGACTGTTTATTGCCAAGAAAGCCTTCCCACTGGACAAATCTGATCTGATAACTTAAAGAAGCAAAGGAAATGTGCAGACTGGTCCCGGCTGCTCTTCGTGAAGACCACCTGTCCTCCTGTGCTTATGCTCACCGACGAAAAAAGTCCTAGGTTCTGGACCTGGACATCCTTAACTTGAAGCTTGATCCTCCTGAGAAAACCCTCATTATACACCTTGGAAGATGAAAGAGACTCGTACCTTTCATTTCTTGTCCGGGATGCAATATAAAGACATCTGTTTGTTAAATTATGCTTTGAGCTCTCATTTAATGGCCAGACAGGGGTTGGAGGTAAAACTCTTAGAAAAAAAAAGCAACTCTAGAAAAGAGAATATTGACTAAGTGTATATCAGAACTGGTGTCATCTGCAGATGCCATTAGTAGAGCCAAAAAAATTGCCAACCATAACTAATGAAATTACAAGAAAGATGCCAGTATGCCAGGACATGGAAAGTATCTCATCCAGGGCTTGTGTGATATACTTTCTCTCAATGTGGTGATAATGAATGACACTTCCAGATAATTCTTCACTGGAAATGTCTTTCATCCATCAACAGGAAGTCTAACACACATTACTCCCTTTTCACATTGAACATTAGCAGAAAATCTAACACATATTGCTCCCTTTTCACATTGAACACAAAATAAACATTAACATTAGAGGTAAGGACTCAGTTAAAATTTTGCCCAGGATGAATAAACAGTAGAAATTTCTTTGCCAATTCCACATTAAATAATAACAGAATGATGTGTATGATAATTCATATTAGTGGTTACTCTTACATCAGACAAATGAAGCAGAAAATTGAAAATTTTTAAGCCATTTACTTCTAATTGTTTGAGTCTTTAAAGCATTGTTTAAGTCTTACTCGTAAATCTCTGTAATACAGTAATTGCAAGGAGTATGAACAGGAGGGATGGGGTAGGAGGGCCACACCAGAAACAAGGAGAGAGGGGACCATGTTACAGCAGAGAAAATAGGCCTCCATCAAGGACTGCAAGTAAGCAATGAGACATCTGGTTAAGTTCACAGACTTTTCATTCCTGATCATTTACAACTAAGGGGGTATGATCTCACCAGGAGGGGAGGGCATATAGTCTGGCAGATAATAAGTAACCATTTTGCAAATGGGTGATTGACCCCTCCCTCACTGTGGTTTCCTACTTTTATTCCATCTACCTTTTAATATACTCTTATAACAAGACTCTAGTTTAACAGATTTATATCTCTGGCCAGGGGGTGACATCCAATACCCATCGGGATGGAGTGAAGGGCATTGCAGGTGTAGTTACCTATTAAGTGTGTATGAGCGGAGATAATAAAAAATGTTTTTTTAAAAAAAGCATTGTTTAAGTCTTTAAACCAGTGTGTGTCATGAATAAATACACACATAAAATAAGACACAGACAAAAATTTTTTTACATTTTTTATTATTATTTCCGCTCATACAAACTTGATAAGTACACCAGTTCCCTCCTTCCCTCCTCCTCCCCCTGACCCCCCTGCTCCCCCTCCCCTCACCCCTCCTTCCCCATCCCCCAGTGCATCCCCCCCAATCCCTGGAGAATCCTTTAATGTGCATGCCTGACTCTCCTCTGGGTCCTCCTCTCCGATGATGTACAAGGACTCAGTGGCATTTCTCTGAACCCTTTCCTGTGTTCCCCTTAAGCATAGGAACACTACTGTGGCTGCCAATCCCTTGCCTCCAAGGATCTTGGTGCCTTTAGCAAATGCTAGACTTTGTGGGGTCAATAGTGTGTTGGACACTGCGCAGGGCATGCAAAGTCCAATTATGATTGCTTCGGCCCTAACTTGTGTGGAGTATCTTGCATATCATTGCTCCTCCCATCCTTGTGCTCTTACAATCTTACCGCCCCCTCTCCCGCAAATTTCCCTGAGCTTCAGGATGGGGAGAGATTAGGCTGGCCTAGTTCTAGGTGGTCGATATAGAAGGACACAGACAAAATTAAGACATGTTTTCAAAATGTGAGTGAAGAGCCCAGAGTTATATTTAAAAGATGAGTGAATGTTGCATGTTCATGTTTTATTTTCCAAAGTATACTAATGTCCTTGATGTTTCAATCTAATTCTACGTATTGATCTATGCAGCTTCTTGAAAAAGCATTCCTGAGGATTCCGGACATTTCTATATCAATATTTATTACCTAAATATAATCCAAATATCAAAAAGGTACTTTCTTCCAGTAACATATATACAGCCACGCTTCTGCTTTTGCATGTATAGACTCAGTCATGAAAATATTCAGAAAATACCTGTGCCAACCATATACACGTTTCTTCTTATCATGATGCTCTAAACAGTAGAAAATAGCAAATATTTTTGTATTATTTGTAATGCATAGATATGTAAGTAATCAAGAAAGGGATCAACACAGACAAGAAGATATACATGGTTTGCATGAAAAGACTATTTCATTTCATGTAAGGGACTTGAAAACCAGAGGGTTTGGGTATCTGCGTAGAGGTCTCTAAACAAATCCCCATGGATACTAAGGGCCTTCTTTGCTTCTAGTCATGTAGCCAATAACTTGCTTAGGAAATAATTAATAAATGAATGCTAAGAAAAGATATAAAGAGAAAAAAACAGTTGCACACTTTATTTTCAAAATCAATAACAATACAAGATTTGCTTGTCAGAAACAAATAAACCATGTACATGAGGGCAAAGCACCTGAACGAACTGGAGCATAGTGGATGAGTTTCTGTCCAGCATGCACAAGGCCCAGAGTTCAATCCCCAGCACCCAAAAGACAAATCAAACAATTATCAATCAACCTGAACATTGTTGAACAAATAAGCACATTAAACAGAATTAAAAGCCTAGCAACTAGAGTCAGACAGATCTCAAACTAAGCATCACATTTCATAATCCACCAGATTTTAAATGATTCATTCAAATTATCTTAGTATTTTCTTCACTTGTAAGCCTGGACTATTGATAGGATTTTCCTCATAGCACTGCTGAGATAATAAAATAAGAAAATGTGTGCAAGTGCCTTAGTACATTGTTTATGCTCAACAAAGAGAAGCTGTTACCATTACTTATGGTTCACTGCAGCCATTTTGAGGAATGCAAAAGCACAATTAGTGTTCATACACCATTAGGTTAAGAAACTACTGTTGCTGTATAATCATTATACTTTGTGTGGGTTGAATTTTAAATGAACTTACTAAACAAATACAGTTACTTGCAAACATTAATAGTTAACAGCAAAGTTAACTGCCAACCACTAAAAGAATGAGTAGATGGAATTGCCTATCACCTCCTACATCCTTACAAAGATATATTCAATTCTACTTGGTGTTAGGGATATAATGGAAAAATTAATATGCATTGTTTCCCAAAATCAATGAAAAAATGGTTATTTTGGTGGATAAAGTATTATTACCATGTATCTTGTAGCACTTTGTGTTTGCTAGGGATTCTGTGTTACTAATTTAAAAGGTATTTGGATTATTTCTATTTCAGTGCCTGAACCCTCATGCATTTTCCTCAAATCAAAGCCATCCTTCCAGCTTCAGCTTGGAACATTTCTCTTAACCCCAACAGAGCTCTTTCACTGCTGTCCGAATCCTTCCTGACCCTTGTCCCAGCCTCAGTGATTTCCTATCAGTTCTTCTTTCATAAAGCCTTGCACACCTTCCCACTTCCTTGGTTCTACCCATAGCAGTACAGCTGCACCTTACCACATCACCTGCCAGACTGCCCTCATTTGTTTCTTCATCTGCCCCCTGCCTAAAACAGAAATAAAAAGGTTTCTGAAAAAAAGGTGCTTATGAAGTAGTGTTCAGTAGCTCCCTGTTTCTGAAATGATAACGAAAGCTAACCTGAGAAACTTTTTAACAGTGAAGAATCCATTACAAATGAGTATAAATGGGAACTGTGGAAACAAACCAAGACTTGTGGCCAACAGACACACTGTCACTTCGGCGTCTTCTCACAACCTCTCACTGGACAGTCCCAAAGATGCTCAAACTTCAGTTCCCAGGCTTAGATTCTTTTAAATAACCTGTTTAAAATTCGTGATACTTTGGCATTCTAGTATAAAGCACACTTATGTTGGTTTCAATATGAACATAACAATTTCAATGAGCAAAGATTTGAACATCAAAAACCTTACCAAAATCTTGGAATATTTGCCTGACCTGCATAACATCAAGCAACAACCCCTCAAAGTCTAGCATGGATCACAGGGAAGAAGGCTCCAGGCAATAAGATCCTTAGAGGCAAGGGATTAACAGTCATAATAGAATTCCCAAACTACGGGGGAGCCCAAGAAGGGGCTCCAGGCTGTGCCATTGAATCCTGAACCCTCACTAAGGTGGAGGACTCAGAGGGACGTTTGGCATTCACACAAAAGGATGCTCCAGGGGATGGGAGGGAGGAAGGGGGAGGCACTGGAAGAGGGGGAGGAAGGGGAGTTAAAGAAAGAGGGGAAGGGGGAGAGTGCAAGGGTGGACAACTGGGGAGAGGAGGAGGGAGGGAGAAGATAGGGGTATCTATTGAGTTTGTAAGAAAAAAAGTAAAATGTGGAAGAAAAAAAGTCTTGCAATAAAATTGACTGTGAAGATCTTCCATCAAAGGCAGAAGGTATAAAAGTCCCATTGAGTGTACCTATGAAAAGAATGTCCTTGATCTTATGAAACAGGGGGTGATAAGAATGTCTGAGAGTAGGGAGGGCCGTTGCCAGACAGTGTCCTCTGATCTTGATAGAGTGACCATACCCAAGAACTCACTGGGAGATGTCTATTTCCACTAGACCTGCATAATAGTTAATCTAGCAACATTTCACCATAGATGAAGGATGATCTCAAGAGATACTGAACCTCTCTAAGAGGTTATTGAAGGTTAATGTCACACAAGACAAAGGGAGCTTCTTTACCAATGATTCACCTACTGATAAGTCATCCATGCCCACCCAGCAAGTGCTCAGGCACTTGTCAGCACAGGTATCTCACTCAAAAACCAGTAGACCATATATGCAAGAAAACATGAACGTAAGAAGAAGACAGGCTACAAAAGGGAAAGAATGCAGCGGAATCGTAGAAGGGAATGGGGTTGGTAAGAAGTGAAAACACATAATTCATTGTATTTATGTATAAAAGAGTTAAAGAATAAAAATTAATTTAAAAAGTTAAAGGAAAAAAGACTGTCCCTGAAGTGCAGACAATGTCACTCAAAGATTGTGAAAGGGAGGATGCTCTATGAAGCATGGGCACCGTTCCTGCCCACAATAGGTTTCCATTGGAGTCTTTAGAACCTCATCTCCACATCAGGAAAAATAAGTGTATTTTCTCATCCTTACTTTCCTCAACACTATTCAATCTTTTGGGGGATGGCAGGAATAAGACAGGGTCTAACTCTATAGTCCAGATTGACCTCTAATTCATTACAATCCTCCTATATCAGCCTCCTAAAAAACAGGATTACAGACATGAGACACCATGCCTCACTACCACTGTTCAGTCTTTACTGTCCAGTTCTGTTACTCTGGTTGCTGTATGAAATCCAAGACACCCTCTTAAATCTGGACTTCAGAAAATAACAGATGATGTTAGTATGCTGCATGCAGTATCTTCTTTAAACTTAACTGAATGGCCTGAATTTTCATTTGATAGAGCTGGCAATCCTCACTGTGAAGTCATTCTTGACCACCCACCTCATTGCAGCAAGCTAAAGGGGTGGGGTGGGGGGTTTCAGAGTGCGTTTACATCATCTGGACCACTGTCTGGTACCTCTTTTGCTTTTCATGTGTTTTTATTCATCTTTATATCCACATACTCTGGCTTAGAAACAGTAATGGCCACATGTGTTTGGGTACTTCCATAATGTCTCATAGAGACTCCTGCCCATGGGTGGTAGTCAAAGTACTTGTAAATAAAAGTTGATTTAAAATTGCCAACCAAAACAACTAGCACCTATTTATTAAGCAACTGCTTTCCGTTCCATATGGAACTATGTTGTAAATTATTTCGTTGATGAGTGAGCTGCAATGTGTGCCTTCAAAGATATTATAGTTTAACTAACAAAAGATTATATATCAAAAATCTATAGTAAATAATTGAGATAGCATATGATCCATCAAAGATACTAAGAGTAACATTCCAAAACAAAAAGGTGTTCAGGAAATGGTATCTGAATTAATTAGGAGTACAACTCTGGGAAGTACTCAGGTGAGCAAGGAAGACCAGGGAAGGTGATGTTGCATGGGAGAAAGATGGACCCATGCTCTAGTTGTTTCATTATTGGTGGGCACTTATTTCAGGGAGTCAATGAGGATTTACTGGGGATGTGGTTACAGCTGAATCTAAGAAGTTTCCTGGGATTCAGAGCACTGTCAGCAGTAAAAACCTACTCAGTGATCACAACTATACCAGGAAGAATCATATCCCTTGATGACATGAGTATTGAAGAGTCAAGGTGCTGTTAAAGTAATTACCCCTTAGATATCAACTGCTCTGTCCTCAGACCACTTAGGACAACAAAGACCAATTTTCCTCACAGTTAATGTTAGAGCTGATAGAACTAATATGACTGCTCACAGTCTGGAGACTAGACATTTGAGAAATAGGCAATAGCACATTCCAAAGTGCATATGGTTGATGTCATATTTCACATATCAAAAGTAATTAGCTCTACTAGCCTCTTTTTTTCCCTGTCAACAATTACAATACAGTAATAATATATTTCTTTTTTTCCTTTTTTTATTATTTCCGCTCATACAAACTTAATAGGTACACCAATCCCCTCCCTTCCTCCACCTCCCCCTAACCCCCCTACTCACCCACCCTCCCCCCCCTCTCTCCCCATCACCCAGTGCCTCCCCCTCCCCAATCCCTGGAGCATCCTTTAATGTGCATGCCAAACTCTCCTCTGGGTCCTCCTCTCCGATGAGGTGCAAGGACCCAGGGGCATTTCCCAGAACCCTTTCCTGTGTTCCCCTTAAGTTTAGAAACACTACTGTGACTGTCAGTTCCTAGCCTCCAAGGATCCTAGTGCCTTTAGTCCATGCTAGACTTTGTGGGGTCAATAATGTGTTGGACATAGCGCAGGTCATGCAAAGTCCTATTATGATTGCTTCGGCCCTAACTTGTGTGGAGTATCTTGCATATCATTACTCCTCCCATCCTTGTGCTCTTACAATCTTACCGCCCCCTCTTCCGCAAATTTCCCTGAGCTTCAGGATGGGGAGAGATTAGGCTGGCCCAGTTCCAGATGGTTGATATAGAGTCTCTGATATTCTGAATTATGGTTTGTTGATTTTTTTCTTTTGGTTTTGCTGCTCCTGCAATGCCCTTGGCTCCATCCTGATGGGTATTGGATGGATGTCACCCCCTGGTCAGAGATAAAAACCTGATAAATTAGAGTCTTGTTATAAGAGTATATTCAAAGGTAGATGGAATAAAAGTAGTCTCTTATATGGATAGTATGTCCATTTGTGAAGACTCAGGTCTCATAGTCTGATCACAAAAGGACTTCTGTCCACATTTCACCACACTGAGGATTGAATTAACCATACATATCTGAAGACAGGAATACAAACATTCAGTTCATAGCAGGAAGTCATTATACGTAGAGATCTAAATGGTTGGACGTTGGCAATCTTCAAACTCCCCCTCCTCATTAGCTTGAAGAAATCTCACTGAAAATTACTGAATTTAATTAACCAAAGACAGATATTAAGGAGTATGCAGTAGAATCTCATGTTCTTCTGTAGCTTTAATTTGATACTGCTTTATGAGATGGAAAAATCTTTTTGTGTTTAAATTGTTTTTTTCTTAACAAAACTGGTATCTATTATATATAATGTGCATAAAGGCATGGTAAATTGATTTCAGGGTCCTCTGTGACTACAAAAATCTGCAAATGTCAAATCTGTTATTTAAAATGATTTTTATTACTTGTATATAAGTCATTTTTAGATTATTTATAATACCTAATACAACATAGATGCTGTATAAGTAGTTGTTAAACTGCAATGTTTAAGGAATAACGATAAGGGAAAAATTTACACAGGTTTAGCACAGAATCAGTTTTTAATAATATTAATCTAATTTTTATTTTATGGTTAGTATGTGCCAGAGCAAAAGCAACTTATATTTCAAATATTTTTTATCTGTGCATGATTGGATCTATAGGTGTTAAATTCACAGACAGGGAGAGCTAATTGTTCACTTCATTTTACAAACTGCTTCTGATACCATATTGCACTGGCTTACAAAAATAAGGTAACCCTGGGGGCTGGGTAGATGGCTCACTAGTTAAGGTTTTTGGGTCATAAGGAAAAAGACTTGAGTTCAAATTCCCAGATCCCACATAAAAATGTCAGGCAGATGTAGCTTCGACCTGTAATTTTGGCCCTGGAAAGCGAAGCCTGGAAAACTCCAGAGCAAAGCAATAAGATGGAAAAGAATCGAGGATGACTCCTGGTGTCACCCTTGGGCCTCCATAGGCACACACACTCAAGTGTCTTCTTGTATACCCACCCACACACATGTATACCGCCCACACGCAAAACGCACATGCAGGCACAACAAAAAGTAATCCTAAACTACAAACTTGTTTGTGTTGTTTTCAGTCAATTTATAAAATTAAATTTATTATACCATCAAATGTACTGCACTTTGGTAGAAACTGTGATTCACAATGACATGATATGTAAAAATTTTAGATGTTAATGAGTGATATAGTTTCATCAACCAAGTATATAAGAATCTGGTTTGGTCTTCTAAAGTTGCAAAATTTAATAAATTTATCAGCATAAATATTTCCAGACTGTTTGTGACACAGGACAATTGTTATGTTAAGGAAAGAAGTCAGCAGATACTCTGGATATGAGGGTGAATCATAGATATGAAACTCAAAATATTGACCTTCCCTTTAGTTGGACAGTTTCTAATACAAGCAATTCTGTGGCCCATTAGACCTTGTTCTAAAAAGAAGGACTAGAAGCTTTTATGGTAGTCTTGAGATGGATTGATCAGGTCCAGAGGGCTACGTGTCTCAATAATCATACAAGATTTTGACTTCTGCAAGATCGTTTCCTCATTTATAAATTAGGTGGTTCTATAGATGAATGACTGTCATAGTTAGGCACAGGTGTCAACTTGACAGTGGAGGGTTTGAGCTCTGGGCACATTTGTAGAGAGTTGATGATTGAGTTAAGCCCAGAGCAAACCTGAAGGAGATTGTCTAGCTGATGGGGAAGCCCATGATGGGTGGGATTAGGCCCTGGATAAATCACAGAAAGCTGTTTGAGAGAGTTGGCATCCTTCTGTTCACTTGGCCAGACATGCTGGTCTGGCAAGTAAGGATTGTCCATCTCTCAGCCGTTATGTGGTGATGGTGTGGCCAGTTCCCTCGGCCCTGGTGTTGGTGCATGCTCTCCCGTCAAGCTGGACTGAGAACTGTAACCAAGAATCGTAAGAAAATAAACCAACTAAAGAGCCCCTTAGAAGCTTGTCAGTCTAGCATTTTTGTCAATATGCTTTGTGACATGATATTGTCATCAATAAGTTCATGCTCAAGAACTAAACAATCCAGTTACCCAAAAAAAAGGTATACTCTCACGCCATTTTAAGTGGGTTAATGATTTTGTGCTGGGCTGCATGTGGCCCAGTGCCACTTACATGCCAAAATATCTCTTCTGTCTGTTCCCTGCAAGAGTCTTAGGGGAGGAAAAAAAAATGAAATGGGGAGAAGAAGAGAAAGAGCAAGGGCCCCTACTGTGTTTCTATTGTTGAAGTGCCAGCAGAGGACCAGACTGGAAAACAGAGAAGGAAGGAGATGCAAGTGTGTGGGAAGGAGAGAGAGAAGAAAATGTTCTTTGGGGTTAAGAGCAAATAGCAACAAAGGTCCCTGGAGGGTATATCTGCTCCACAACTATCCATGTGGAGTCCCGTGCCTCTCCCCAAGTGAACATTGGTGATGCAGCCTGAACCCTGGAGAGTCTTGACTCCTGTGCAGATTCACTCATGCATTAATTACAATGGGCCTGTATCTGTTCATTTTGTCTGTGTCCTCTTTCTTTCACCATACTTTTGTCTCTATTTTTCTCCTCCCTCTTGCTGGATCTTAAAGCCTTCTTTCCTTTTTTTTTTTTTTTCAATCTAACTTCCTTTCACTTTTTAGCCAAGCTGGTGTAAAATATGCAACTCACACACACCGTAAGAAGGACTTTGTATTTTACAGCTCCGTTTGCATCTTTTATTCATTTCTGTCTCATGAAAGCAATCAAAGCAGCGTGCCTGGCAATATTCATTCTGCAGGAGCCTATAATTACCATGCAGATTTAGGAAGCAGTAAGAGGAAATTCAGAAGATGGAAGATGCTAATCTTTGATCTTTCCTTTCAGCCTACAAGGAGAAAATGAAGGAGCTGTCCATGCTGTCGCTGATTTGCTCCTGCTTCTACCCTGAGCCTCGTAACATCAACATCTACACTTACGATGGTGAGTTGCCCACCACAAAAACGTCCCTGCCAGTTATACCATCTGCTTACATGTATGTATTTCTCTCTCAGTGCTCATGACATAATTAGATGAACCTTTTGAAGATCTCAATATCGACTTCCAGTGTCTCGCTATTAGGTTTTATTGATTGCCTATTGCTCAAAACAATTTGAACTGTTAATGCCAGCACATTAATGCCTCTTAAGAAGCATGGTTGTTAGCAGCTGCCCAGCGTATTACCATCCATGTGATATCTATTAATGTAATATGCTAAGCTATGAGTAGACTACATCTTAATTTCTGTGTCTTAATTCGCAAGAATATTTTCTACTTAGAATATTCCAAGAGAAGGGGGGAAAAGATCAACCGTCAGAGTTTTTCTTTGTAAAGTGCCCATATTTTGTGCATGAATTCACAAATAAAATCAAGTCATGACTGAGGCCATGCATAAGGAAGGTTTGAAAAGAGAACCTAAAACTCCACAGCATAGCTCAGAGTCTGTGCCCAACACTTCGGAGGCTGAGGTAAGAGGGCGGTGCATTTGAGGCCAACTTGGACTGTAGGGCAAGACTATTGCCTTCATGGAGTGAAGCCTTCGAGGTTTACTTTATCCTGATCTATGATGATTAGTTTGCTTTCCTTTCTGACTCTACCACTGTGGGCATTTGTACTCTTTGCTCCCCATTTAGCTCTCGCTTCCTCACAGGACCACTGTGGGATTGACACAGTTTAATGCACCTGATGCCTTGGAGGCACTCAATAATGCTTCTGTGGTTATCAACAATATCAGTATCAGCTTTACCTGATCATCCAATTGAATCAAAAAATTGTTAGCATCCATATCAGATGTAATTGTAGTGTGTTTTGCTACCTGACAAACTCACAATTCATTTTTTTCCTTTTCACATATGTTAAGAAAGAGACTAAGGAAATAGCAGCAAATACCCACCACCCTTCAAGAACTTTTTAAAGCATGTTGGAAAATGTAGAGACACTTTCCTTCCAGAGCTATTCTAATGGCATGAGCACTATAAAGACTAATTAAAAGTCTGAGGATATGACTCCAGACCTAAAGCCTTTGGCTTACAAGCAAAAGGACCTGAGTTCAGGTTCATATAAAAAGTCAGGCTGAGATGCAGGTGGCCTGCAATTCGAGCTCTGGAGGGCAGAGCCTGGGAAATGCCCAAAACAAAGCAATAAGGAGATAGAACAATCCAGAATGATTCCCAGTGTCATCCTTTGGTCCCCACAGGAACATACGCTTAAGTAACCTCTCATACACATGCCTAAACACACATACACATACAAAAACATACACATACACATGCCAAAAAAATTAGAATTATATTTCCACAAGGAGACACCTTCTGTGTGCAAAGTTTCATTTTCCAACCAAAATTTCCAATAGAGTGCAGGCATCATGTCTACTCCATGTAAATTCATTAAGTTCACAAGTAAACAGCTCAGGTCCTTCTAATCTGGCAGACGTAGCTGCTACTAGGAATCCCACTGTGTTTCTTAAGATGTGACCCATGTGTTCACTGAGAGTCCAACAATGAGTCCTGAATCATCAGCATCTTCCTAGGACTCTGGGCTCAGGAAAAGAGTTCTGCAATACACAAATGATCACCAAGGAGAATACGGAATACCTGGGACCAAGCAGCTAAGTTGATTACTGCTGCTTTGAGGCACAGAAGAATTCCAACTTGCATACTTTTTTCTTGGCTTGTATTTCCATCTTGACAATAATTGTTCATTGGTATGAATTTTATTGTTTTATCATTACTTACATTTATAAATATGAAGTGTCGTGCCCTGTATTTATTTTCCTTTATTTTTTAATTTATTTATTTATTTACTGCATGTGAGTGTGTGTGTGTGTGTGTGTGTGTGTGTGTGTGTGTGTGTGTGTGTCAGAGAGCACTGTGTGTACCTATGAAGGCCCAGGGATGACTTTGGGAACCATCCTAGATTGCTCTACCTCTTCTTTGCTTTGCTCTGAAATTTCGTAGGCTCTGCTTTCCAGGATCAAAGTATAGGCCTCTACCATTTCCTCCTGGCATTTTTACTTGGGATCCAGGATCTGAACTTAGGACCTTCTGCTTGCAAAGCAGAGTCTTAACCCTTGAGCCATTTCTTCTATTCCTGTTTGTTTGTTTGTTTGTTTGTTTGTTTTTCCCTTTATTTTTCTTTTTTCTTTTTTTTTCTTTTTTCTTTTTTTTTTTTTTTTTGTATTTTTGTCTTTGAATCTCCCCAACAATACAACAATACAAGGCAGAAGATTTTTTTTTTCTCACTTAAAAAAGGCTTTACTATTTGCAAGATTCTCAACAATAGTTGGGGCCAAAGCAATCATAATGGAACTTTGCATGCCCTGCGCAATGTCCAGCGCACTGTTGCCCTCATAAAGTCTAGCATCTGTTAAGGGCACCGAGACCCCTGGAGGCAAGGGATTGACAGCCATAGTAGTGATCTTATGCTTAAGGGGAACAAGAGAAAGGGCTTATGGAAATGCCACTGAGTCCTTATATGTCATCGGAGAGGAGGACACAGTGGAGAGTTAGGCGCACACAATAAAGGACTCTCTGGGAATTGGGGGGGAGGCACTGGGGGAAGGGGAGGGGGAAGAGGGGGGAGGGAGGGAACTGGTAAAAAATTTTAAAATGTATAATTAAATTTTTAATAAAAAAAAAAAAAGGCTTTACTATGTGGCCCATGCTGGCCTAGAGTTGGTGGGGTCTTCCAAGTGTTGGGGTTATTCATGTGGTCTGTACAATTACACCCAATTACACCCACATCCTCTTAAATGCAGAAGTAAAAAGCTTTAAAACCCTAACCTTCCCCATATCTTAGGCACCTACCATTCTGATGATTCCACAGTCTCTAGCCTGAGACACTGATAACTATTCACTTTGCCCAATAAGTGATTTTTATTTGCCCATTCTCTTGTAACTTTTTCTCCTGGATTTCATGGTTTCATTTTGTTTTTTTAATAGAATTGGCTTTGAGCATGATCTTGGATGCCTTTATAGGAAAATTTAGAATATTTTACATTTGTGGGTATAAAACTTCATCATTTCCAAATTACTTATTAAAGTGTGTGCATGCATGTGTGTGCATGCATGTGTGTAAGTGCAGTGTGTGTGTGTGTGTGTGTGTGTGTGTGTGTGTGTGTGTGTGTTGTATGGTATGTGATTTGCTAGCATTTGAAGATGGAAGACGGTTCTCAGCAGTGGTACCAGGCCTGACCACAGCCTCCATATGCACCCACCGAGCTGCTAGGATTACATTAGTGGAAGCAAATCTTCCCATCAGAAATAATATTTCTGATCAGCTCTGCTCCAGGTTGGAACTAACCTGGAAGATCTGAGTAACATAGTTGCTATCACTTAAAAGGGACAATATAAATCAATGGGTATTTTGAGCTCAGGAAGGGTGCAGTGATGGAGATCTAGAAAGTTTTGCTCTAAAACAATGAAAATACTTAGTCTGGAGAGAAAACTGGAAATGGAATATCAAAACTGTTTTCAAATACAGCTAACTTCCATACCCCTAGATTCCATACCAGCATATTCAACCAATCTCAAATGGGAAAATTTGGGGGTAAAATACATTAGTGTAGAACATGTATAAACTTTCCCTAAACAAGATGGTGCAACTATTTTCATAGTATGTGTGTTGTATTATGTAGTATAGGCAATATATAGATGATCTACAGTATTCTAGAGATTATGCAAGAATATGCCACCATGTATTTATGTAGAGATTTGAACATTCTCTGATTTTATTATACTCTGGAAGTCTTGGAACCACCGTAGAGGGCAGCAAGGGACAACTGTACCTGAAAGATTTGTAACAGAAGGGTGCAGTGTGAGGTCAGAGGACTTCAGTGTATGTAACACCAGAGGGGTACAGTATGAGTGAAGTCAGGGGAGTGTGGTGTGAGGCCACGGGATTCCGTGTTGAGGTCAGAAGGATGTAGTGTGAGGCCAGAGGGTTCAGTGTGAGGTCAGAAGGATGCAGTATGGGCTCAGAGGGGGTGCAGTGTGAGGCTAGAGAAGTGCAGTGTGAGGCCAGAGGGGTACAGTGTGAGTCTCAAACCAAAGCACTTCCCTAAAAATGAGAAGAGATTCAAGTTTTTAAAGAAATTGGTATGCATTTCTAAATTGTGAATTATGTAATTACAAATATCCTGGCAGTTGCTACCATTCACTATAAATTATTTTATACTATAAATCATATAATGTTTAAGGTTAAAATATAAAAGTTTGATAATCATATTATAAATCATGTTATGCAGGGTTAAAACTTAAAATCTGGCAATCTACTATTCTTTACTTCATAAGCCATTGATGAAAAAATGAAAAGTTCTCCTTCCTATCTTTTGCTTAAGTGACAAGAAAAAATTGCATATGCCTAAAGCATACATGTTTTTAAAAATATAGACCCTATAAACAGCTAAACCAAATAGCTAACATAATCATTACCCCAAATGCTTATTATATATTATGGTAAGAAACTTGTTAGTGGCAGTAGATTAAAAATGTCCTTACCACGTATACATTCGAGCTTAATTCCATCATAAAAATGACAAAATTAGGTCACTTGAAAAAAAAAAAAAAAACCTGGAGCTAGGCCGTCAATATGGTTCAGCAGGAAAAGATACTGGCCACATAAAGCTGGTGACCTGAGCTCAATCCCCAAAACCCACATGATAGGAGAGAACTGACTTCCATGAGTTCTCCTCTGACCTTCACATATGCACCATAGAAGGTATACACACTTGCACAACACACACACACACACACACATACACACACACACACACACACACACACACAATAATTTTTTGATGTCAACTAATAAAATCTTTACCATTTATTTTTTCCTCCCATTTTATTTTTTTCCTAATCATACAAGCTCAGTAAGTACCGCCGTCCTCTCCCTCCCCACTTCCTTCCCTGTTGTCACCCATTCCATTCTCCCCTCTTCCTCCCTTCCTTTCACCCCTGCCCCCTCCCAGTTCCTCCCCCTTCCTCCCTCCCATCCCTTAGAACATCCTTTTATGTGAACGCCAAACCTCCCTCTGAGTCCTCCACCCTAGTGAGGGTTCAGGATTCAGTGGCATAGCTTGGGACCCCTTCTTGGGCTCCCTGTTAGTATAGGAACTCTAGTATGACCGTTTAATCCCTTGCCTCTAAGGATCCTAGTGCCTGAAGCTTTCTCCCTTGTGATCTGCACACAGAATAATATTATAAGCTTTTAAAAGAAAATGGATTGAACTAGAGATCCATGTTATTAGCAAAATAAATCAGACTTATAATGACAAACAAGCAATCTATACTTGAATATATGTAGATATACATGTAAATATTTAAGTGTAGAAACATGTCAGTGACATAAAAATAGAATATTTGTGACAAAGGAGGCCAAAAAGACACAGACATGGGGAGATAAGACACCAAGGGTAACAGGAATATGAATGTGTATGAATATGAACAAAATACAGACATCTATTTGTAATACCATAATCACACCCATCATTTGTATAATTAACATAGGCAACTGATAAAAGTGAAAACAGTGCACTTCACTGCTACTCTTATCACCATGTTGTATAACAGATCTGTCTCAAACTTATTTTTCCTAAGTGAAATGTCATACATTTTAACCAACCCCTTTTCAACGTTCACTCCCGATCCCAAGCTTCTGGAAACCACCATTATACTCTTGCCTTACGTGAGTCCCGTTTTTTTAGATTCCATACAAAAATAGATCTGGCAATGTTTTTCTTTTTGTGCCTGGCTTATTTCTCTTATTCTGTCACTCTAAGGTCCATCCACGTTGTTGCAAATGACAAGTCTTCCTTCTTTTGAAAGGCTGAATACTATTGCTTGTATGCAAAGACAAGTCAGATGTGCAGACACTGCCCCCTTCTCCCATCACAATGCCTCTCCTTTGGTTACTGTCTGCAGCTGAGGTGTCCTGAGGGAAGATGTTCTAAGTACAATGAAGCTAGAGCAAGGACTTCACGGTAGGGCCATGTCTGTCCTCCTCATTACGCTGTAAGCACCTTGAAGGCAAAGGTCGTTCCCATGACCGACAGAGCAATGAGTCATGCTTGAGCAGTGGGAACAGTGAGCATACTGCTGGACAAGAAGGAAGCCTCAGGGCTGGAGAGGTGGCTCAGGGGTTAAGCCTCTGCCTTGCAGGCAGAAGGTGCCAAGTTTGGATCCTAGACCCCACATTTAGACGCTGGGCGAAAGCGGGGGCGGCCTGCTGTTTCTGGTCCTGGTAGGGCGGAGCCTGTGAATCCCGAGGCAGAGTAAACAAGGAGAAGGTGGAAGCGTCCATGGTGGTTCCCGAATTCGTCCGTGGTTCTACACACACATACATACACACACATACATACACACACACACACACACACACACACACACCACACACACATATACGCGCAATTGAATAAATAATTAAAAAATTTAAAAAAAAAAGAAGGAAGCTTCAGGGTCTTTGCACTCACTTTGCCAAAAATCTCCAGCTACTCAGGAATTTGCATTAGCTATGATTCCAACCATGAGAAGAGTCCTGTGACAATGTCATATACATATATGTACACATTTTTAAAAGTAAGTTATTCTCCCTATCACAACAATAAAAAAAATTTACTTCCAACTATGGTAAGTTCTGAAAACAAGTAAATCCATACCATTTGGTTTTCATGAAAAACTTAACTCATTTTTCTTCCAAAGGAAACTAAAATTTAGTTTAAAATAAATTTGGGTTATTTGTTGCTAAGTATGCTTACCATTTTTAAGTCCCTATACGCATTATAAGTTTATCAACAAAATGGTATATCCTATTAGAGTATGTCGCAGCTGTGCTATGGGGGTTCTTAACATGTTATACAGAGAAAATTATCTCACACAGCATTTGCTTCATTTTCTTAGAATTACAGTGCTATTTGTGATTGCTGGATTCCAAATGATTAAAGTCAATGTGTACTTAATATTCTCTGATATTTCTCTCTTAGACATGGAGGTGAAGCAAATCAACAAACGTGCCTCTGGCCAGGCTTTTGAGCTGATCCTAAAGCCACCGTCTCCTATCTCAGAAGCTCCTCGAACTTTAGCTTCTCCAAAGAAGAAAGACCTGTCCCTGGAGGAGATCCAGAAAAAACTGGAGGCTGCAGAGGAAAGAAGAAAGGTACCTTTATCCATAGGTTTTTGTTCTTTTCTCTCTCCTTCCTGAATTCCTCCCATCTTTTGCACACACACACACATACACACACAGACACACACACACACAATCATACCACACACTTCAAGCAGAGGTTCCAGGACAAAATGACACCTTCACTTGTACCATCCCAATATGTGTGGATCTCAACAAGTCACAGTGCCAGGTTTGTTGAGGGCAAAAACCTTGACAACCAAGTCAAGGTAAATTATATTAGGCTACCCAAACCAGAGCTCACAGAGAGAACATATATGCCCTAGTGCCCCTCCTCCATCTCAGTCTCTTCATCATAAAAAGCTTTCTCCATTCTATCAGCACAAAACTTCAGAGAGAGCTCAAGATAGTCCTCCCTCTTAATAACCACCTCACACTCACAGTGGAGTACTTGCTGCCCTCCATACTAGCAGTTCCCATATCTTCCCCAGACTCCTCTGAATCCACATGTGCTCTGCTTTCAAGTAATGGTGGGAGCTTACCCTTCTCAGAGGCTACCCTTGATCAGGAACATCTTTGAGATCTTGGGATAACTTCCTTCATTGATTTCCAATCCTCCAAAAGATCTGTTTCTTGTTTTTCCCATTGGCCTTGCATGTATCTTTAATGTTCTATACTCAGATGCTAGGGAAACAAAGAGCATGAAGAGTTGAGGACACTAAGAAGTCATTGTAACTGTCCCAAGAGAAGATCTCTCTGAAAGCCTCTGCTCAATAGACAGCAGTTTTTCTCTTCAAAGTGCTCCCACTAAATGGAACTGTGTTATGTAATTCATATCTGCATTGTATTTTTCACTTTATCATGATAGATATTCAGACCCATGTGGATCACGAGTGTCCTCCATATACAGTCTCTCAATATGAATGAAAGTGATGCCTTTTAAATACTTTTTAATTTATCATATTATCTATAAAAAATTAGCTGACACATTAAACATTCTATAGTGAATAACTAGGAAAAGAGTAAAGGATGGATGCCCTTCTTCTGAAGACTAAATTCTCCAGCAGGGATAGCAGGAAAAAATGCAAACCTATGTAAAAATGGATAATTGATAAATGTAATAAGGATCAAATATTGGAAGTATTCAGATTAAAGTTTCTGGACTAGGGAATATTGAATTTGCAGTTTAAAAACTTATCTCAGCAGTATATAGCATACTAATCTCAAAGTCAGTTTTCACTTAAAAGCAAGGTTTACTCAAGTACCTAATGAGAAGTTGATGCTTATATCTAACAGAACATATACTCTTTTATCAAGTCCTATTGTTAGAAATACAATTTTTAAAAAAGGAAAGTAGGCTACTAACCCAAATATATGTATAGGAATTAACCTTTTAAAACAAAATATGTCATCTTTTCTATTATTTACAGATTTAGCCAACTGTCTAAAACCCTGAAGTGCAAGTCATACCCAGAGTGGTATAAGTCCTCACCCAGTATGAGCATCTTTTAGGTAATGGGCACAACATGGCACAGGAAGTTTATGCATAAGATGTAGGCACACATGCATATCCCAAGTTGCCATACAAAAATTAGAATACAAATGAATGACTATGCTAATATTAAAACTCAGAAACCAAAGTTTGGCATCGCTATCTAATGAAAGCTAATGTATTACTTTGAAGAAAATTTTCAAAGAAAAAAAAACATAAAGATAGTGAAAATTAACTTGGTGTTAATCTATAAAACTTATAAAACTCCCTGAGGTAATTAATGATTCTAGTAAAACTCCTGCATCCTGAAAATGATAAACTACTAACAATTTAACATTCAAGCAATTAAATCAAACTAGAAACATGATAATGGACATTTACAAATTCAAGCAGTCAGCATAGATTGCCCAGGAAAAAAAAAATTCTTCAGAATCCTTTTCAAAAGGGGTATCCCATTACATTTTTGGTGTTACTGTGAAATTTTTCAGTGCAGAGATATCTGTGTGGATTATGTCTTAGTGGCAGAATTTTAATTAGAAGAAAGTATAACTAATTAACAGAAAGTGCCAACTTAAAAGATTTGTCCATTGATCGTGTTCTATTGGATTATGCTGACTTAATTAGCACTCCTGGGAAAGGCTATAATTCTCCTTAAACAGTCTTCAGTAAGTGCATATATCTCAGTAAATATCCAGTGAGACACACAAATAACTACGATCCAATCCAACTAGCTAAAAGAAAAACTGGTATGGGACTAAAAACCCTGAAAGTAGCCATGGAATTAAGAAAAGCTGATTTAGACACTGCAGCATTACTTTCAGGAAGTTCCTATGCTATCATTTCTTCTCATGTCTAATTGGTTTCATGGCCAAGGAAGTTCAGTTTCAGCAATTCCAGCAGAAAGAGAACTTTACTTCCCAACAGTTCTCACAAAACCCTGGCATTAAGACTCAACACCTTTAGGTATATCCTGAACCCATCTGCAAGCGACTGACTGTGCCTGTGGCTGAAGGGATGCAGGAGTATGCGGTGCATAACCTGAATTACACGCACACCTCTGACCTTCCAAGAAAATCAAAAGACGAGCAGCATGGATTCCCAAGAGAAGCTTGAGATGTCTCACCAAAAGACAGAGAGAAGGCTCTCAGGCACAAAAATTTGCAGTACTCCACAATTTTTGCCTGCAAATCTTTAATGGTACTATAACAATTAGGATAAGTGCTTAACTCAAAAATTGTTCAATGTATAGATCTTTTTAATCTGCTGACTTCCTTGTGGATATTTTCACATATATGAAAAATGAAAAATTAAATACGTATGTACCTATAAAAAATAACACTACCAACTAGAAGCAGATGGTAAATCAACTATGAAGTTAATTTTTTATGACTAGATTTGTTTTGAATACAAATCTGTGTAATTAATGTTAATCATATGTCTTAATCCAACACATCCAAAACATTATATTAGCCTGCAGTTGACAGAACAATATTCAGTAAGAGGTTTCTTTATTAGTGCTCCATCTGCAAATCTGTGTAGCTGACCCTGCAATTCCAGCCCACACAGGCCATGTCCCAAGTTCCCTTTAGCCATCTGTGGTAATAATAGCCACTGAAGTGAACAGCAACATGTGGGTTATTAGACCAGAAAATTCCATAACAAATGGGAAGACTCTTAACACCAGACCATTATTCCAATCCGGTTTTCCAAAAATGTGGTGATTTTAAAAATGACGTTGGCATAAGCACTTGGGAAGGTAAGGAACCTCCCACACCATGGTTTCTGCATTGTGGTGTCAAGGCCAGCATAGGTGCAGCTATGGATCCTGTGCCTCACACTTTCTTCCTGGCCTCCTATGACCTCTGTTCCCATATTTCGGATCCCAGGTGCTGTCACATAATACCTGTTTTAGCACTTAGCATGGTTGAAAAGCATATATTTATTTGCATATTTGTTTACTTAGCCATGTAGCCCCCACTACACTCCATGATGGAAGAGATGGATGTAACAGTCTGACCATAGTTACTGCTGCAAATTAAGGGAGTGAAATGCAGTGAAATGCATCTCTCTTGGAGGTGAGACACAGAACAGTCAGAGTAATGAAAGAAACAAGTGCAAAGGCCCTGGGGTAGGAGGTTCTGAGTGTCTTTGAGAACCACCACGGGGGCCAATGAAGTTAAACACAGAGCATATGAGGAGACCAAGAGGAGCTGAAATCTGAGGCTAGTGCTTTTGTTAAGGACTTTGGCTTTGAGTTCAAGTGAAGGGAAATCAGAGAAGAAAGTAAAACTATGCTACCACTCGATATGAATAACAGCATAGTTTCAAAGAAGTGTCTATTTGTATTAGAGGAGTGAGTAGAAAACGGTGTTAGAAAAAAGCAAGGAAACGTTCTCAACAAGAAAAATAAAAGAACTAAGGAAACACAGAATCAAGGATGCAGAACACATGCTTGAAGGAGAGTGATTTGGAAGAGAAGATTTGAGAGTTGACAGTTGAGACTGTAGGGCCTGGAATTCCATATCAAACTCCCCTAGCCTGTCTTCCCCCCACACAACAAGGAAGAGTTACTAAAGACAGAAAAACATCTTCAGCTTCGCTGGGTCTTCTCTCCTGCCATGCACAGCAGATTTTTAAAGATTCTGCCTAGAAATCATAAAATATCTTAATACATACTGATATTATCATTCTGGCTATAAGATAGCCAGATAGCATCTGCAACTGTCAATACCAGTTAATATCTATGGCTATCATAAGACAGTATTAATAAATAAAATGCTCAAGCATTTTCTCACTGAGCTTATCCTTACTCAGAGTAAATATAGGCAGGTAAGGCTGGAGATGTGACACAAGATTTTTTGTTATCAGGACTTTCTAAACATAAAGTCTCTGAATGAGTCTTTCCCCATTAACATGCTCAAGGCCAGTCCTTGGGAGCACAAGGGTCCAGTTTGCCCTGAGATCCAGGCTGCATCCCGGGCTTTCTGGAGTCAGGGCTGGAAGGCTGCCACAGAGCTCTCCACAGGGCACATTAAATGTCCTGGCAGCCTTCCAAGGTCCCCAGGCTCCTGCTGACACTAGCTCAGGCTGACCATCTGGTGAGGAGATTGGATGGTGCTCCACCAGCCCCTCTGAACCAGAACTAATGCTACACTGATGAGCTAGCAGAAAAGCCTATTCTAAAAAGAACATAACTTTTTCCTGCTTTCCCCCCTTAATTGTCTCTGGAAACCAGCCTTCACCTCTATTAAGACTATATTCCTCTCAGAGGGAAGCTCATCTCTTGAAGTTAAAGTTTCAATACTGCAAGAGACTGCATGGATGCAACTATATAAACAATATAGCTGGCAACGCATCCACTTGGTCATTCATTCCTCAAACACTCATGTGGCAAGAGGCAGAAGAGCTAGGCTTCCCTGATCCCCATTGGCCATGTGCTGCACTCTCCAAATATCATCATTATTTGGGTTGTGGATAAGGCTCGGTGGTAGAACTCCTGTTTAGCTTGCATGAAGCATCCTAAATTCAATTCATGATATAGAAAAATAAAAAATATCAAAACTCGTTATTTCTTTTTCCTAAGTGGTCTGGTTTGGACAGGCTCTAATCTAGTCTATGCTGATGTGCAGCAAAGCACAGTGCTTAAAGCATCTTTACAACCATGCTGTCTGAGAACATGTGAGTCATACAATGCCTGTGGTCAAAAATCTCTCACGCTACTTAATAATTGTGTGCCCTGGGCAAGTTGCTCAGGCGCTGTTTTTACTTTTACCCATCTATGAAGTGAGACTTGTAAAAAGGTACCCATTATGGGATTCTTCTGAAAATTAGGAAGGTATTCTCCACAGGGTTTAGGAACCCTACCAGAGAGTTGGCCGCTACTGTATAAAAGTGTACCTAGAAGCCAGACAGATGGCTTGTTCAGTAAAGTACTTGCCATGCAAGCATGAGGATCTGAGTGTGGTTCCTCAGAACCCATGTAAAATTGCTGCAGCACATGCCTGTAATTCCAGTACTGGAAAGGCTGAGAAAGGAAGATCCCTGAGGCTTGCAACCAGTCCAGCTAAATCAAGGAGGTCAGGTTTAGTGAGGAGATCCTGCCTCAAAAAATAAAGTAGAGAGTGATAGAGGAAGACAACCATCATTACCCTTTGTCCTCTGCATGCACACATATGGCTCTACATATCATGTACATGAATGCATGCACACTCAGACACACATATGTACACACACATGAACTTTTAAGGCACACACATACATCCACACCCAAAAACATATGTGCACACATATGAATCTACAAGCTCATACATACATGCACACACACAAGCATGCGCAATACTCCAGTTCTGACTTTGCAGGGATCATGGTCTAGCAAGCTCATGATCTTACAAAGGAAAGAAGTTCTAGTTAACATGAATGCTGAAATGTTGCTATACAACACATTTCATAAATATTTTTAGATACGATAAAATATTCTTTATTACCCAATAGAAGTATAAACAGCAGATAACAGATATATACATCAGTCAGTTGAAAGTGGCTTGAAAACAATTGTGGAAAAAATGAAAAAAAAATTTATTCATGATATTCATGATTCAACAAAATTGCACTCTAAAATAGATTAAATTAAGAAGTTCAAAACCGCCCAGGAGGACCTAATTCAGATATTGACATCACTGACACAATAGATTTCCATGTCACATGACTCTCTGGAAGGAAGATGAACTGTCCTTAATGAAATGGCATGGAGAGGAAAACAACCTCACCAAACTTCATAACTTCACTTTTCATTTTGGAGTTTAGAATGAATGGTGTCATTCCTACCCTTTATAAAACCATGAGTTTGCTGGATCGTGATTCAGCAAAATCAGAACTGGGTGCATTTCTACAGGGCAGTCAGCCTCTCTTCTGGAAAGTAGTTTTCTGATTTTCACAGTAACTAGAGGACATGGAACTTCATATGCCAATCATGTGGGCAACGTGCTTGGTAAATGGCACTGAGATGTAGTACAGGAAAAGAGGGGGTGGATTTTTATGTAGCACTGGAAGTCAGTGCTGGTTTAGTCACAATTTGGTATTCAGGAAGCCAGTGTGACTCACAGGTCACAAAAGCCTACATATGGTCCTCTCAACAGAGATAAGCACCCTAATTTTCTTTCCCTGAGAAGGACCCACAGTGATCACTCGGCAAGCTTTGGAATAATGGCACATTCTGAAACTCTGGGTTTTAATCATTGTAAATTTTTCATTATGCTTCTGGCTTTTTAGCACAAAGTGAACATTTTGCTTTACATAACTATGCTCAATTGTCATGTGTTAGCACATTTTGGTGCCTTTCACTGGGCTAATAATGTTGGGATTTTTGCTTTGCAATCCTTAGAAATAACATCAGTACTTACAGAAGTAGTATTTAGCCACCAAGTACGAAGGTACTTGAGAACTAGGGGCTTGGTGTTTGATAACCAATGTGTGACTGCCAGAAAGCAAGTATTGCATTGGCCAAAATGATGAGTAGGGGCAAGAAGATGAAGGGGGAGAAGTATGCTTACTTCAGAAACAACTGGAAAACTAGCGTCATCTAAAATGTAGACTTAAATCTGTATGCATGCACATAACAGAATGTTTTAAATACCAGCTGACTCAAATTTACCTCCCATTTCATTTGTGCAGTAATTAAGCTCTCATACTCAGTAGTGTAGGAAATGATAACTAACCTCTTTGCAAAATACAAAATGTTCCTAAGTGCTGCACAATAACTATTCTCCCCCTTCTTTTTCCTTTGCCTTCATATATTTCTCATGGCAGCTTTCTAGTGATACTGAGTTGCAGGTGAGGAGATTTTGGATTAGGAAAGATGCTCGCTCACCAGTATTGGTCTTCCGCAACAGTGAGCCAGGGAGGTCTCCCTGCACATCACACTCCACTCCTTGGCTCTATATCTGCTGTAACTTCTGTGCTATAACAATTGACCACAATCTTCCTCTCTCTCTCCATTTCAGTACTCAAAGACCTTCTGTGCTCTCTAAAGTGCCTTCCAGGCCAGTCTTTTGATCCTGAACAATTCATTCATAACATTGTACCAGATCTCTCCTTCCAACCACCTTCCTTCCAGCCACCATGCAAAGTCTTAACACCTATGTGATCACACAGAGACAGCTTTACTTCCACCGCACAGGAAGGAACATCCTATACTCTGCGATGGCATGTTTCCATTCCTCAGCTTCACACTCATTTTATATTGTCTCTGTGTAATTTTTCAAACTAGCTGCTTATTCATTTGCTGATACAAATACTTGAATCAAAGCTAATTTTCTTTGCTGGCATAGCTGCAAGACTAAACCACCTCCATGTGAGAATCAATTTCTTCCTGGCAATAAAGCTATTACAGGTAGAAAGAGCTAGATGATAGGCTGCAAAAAAAAAAAATAGTGCAATGATTATGACTTTCAGCATCAGTAGAATTAAAAAGACTTTAGGAACTGGGCAGGCAGCCTCCAGGACTATGCTCCTTGGAAGAATTTGTTTAAAAGTTGAGTAATGGGACTGGGAGACAGCCTAATGAGTAGCACTTATATACTCGAGAGCTGAATTCAATCCTCAGCACACACATAAAATGTTGGACATGATGGTACAGTCTGTAACCCCAGCATAGGGCGGCAGAACTCAGGGCTCACTCACCAGGCAGCTAGTCAAAACAGCAAGTTCCAGGTTTTAGAAAGGACCTTGTCTTTAAAAAAAAGTTAGAGAAGCAGTTGGGAAGGGGCACTCCAACATCATTAACCTCTGACCTACACACACACACACACACACACACACACACACACACACACACACACACAGCACTGCCAAGCATGGTGGCTAATGCCTGTAATCAATCCTAGCACTCAGAAAGCTCAGACAGGAAGATAATTTGAGTGTGGGGTCAATTTGGATTATAGGGTGAGTTTCTGTCTCAAAACTTGTTTTTAAAAACCTTTGACTACTTATGGATAGGAGCCAAGATAGGAAGCCATAAGTATTTTCTCGGTGAAAAATGCTGCCCACTATAATTGATTTGTGAGCTTCTAATTTTTATGGACTTGAACTTCAAATATTTACAGTATAGAAAGGTATTATGTCTCACAACTACATTAGTCAAATTATAATGAGTACAACATTCTCTTCCAATATATGAGTATAGCAGTTAGCCTGCATGGTTGCTGATAAATCACCATCAAACAGCTTAAGGTAACAAGGAGTTTATTTTCTCTTATGATTGTCCAGTTACACTTCTCAGTCCAGCTTGATGGGAGAGCTCACACCAACACCAGGACCAAGGAACTAGCCATACCATCTCTACATAATGGCTGAGAAAGGGATGATCCTTACTTGCCAGACTAGCATGTCTGGCCAAGTGTACACAAGGATGCCAACTTTCTCAATTAGCTCTCTGTATTTTATTGTAGGGCCTAGTCCCCCCCCCTTTGTGGGCAGGGCTTCCTGAAGATTTGCTCCAGATTTAATTCAGCCACTAATTTTATAAAAATATGCTCAGAGCTTAAACTCTCAACTGTCAAGTTGATACCTGTGCCTAACTATGACAATGAGAAAAGCCATCCCAGAAGTAGATAGAGCCCATTTGGACAGGTCATCATCAGATAATACTCAGTCCCACCTTCTGTTTCCATTTACCATCACTTACTGATCTAATAAAAATACACTTGACACCTTATGTAATCTTATTCTAAATAAGATTGACCAATGATTGCTGAAGTGATAATCCCATTGACCAAGGCATTTCAAGGCGACCAGATTGCTGCACTTCAATGAGTACAATAAACACTCCTTGAATGGAGATTCTTGACTTATGGGAGCTCTGGGAGTCTGTTCAAGCAGACCAAAGGTGTCCCACTAAGGCAAAAAAGCTAGTAAAGGTGCATTGTAGTTACTCTTTTAGTTATGAAACCTTCCTAGCTCCGTCCTCTTCATCTGCTCCCTCTTTCCTGACTTTGGCTTTTACAAAGAAATTAAGAATGCAAATTGAAGCCTTAGATTTGGTACAGGCAACAGAACTTCTGGAAATGAAGCCCTGTGCAGTTGTGGTGGTCTCCTAATGACAATCCCTAGGGACTACTATTCGCCAACCTAGCTGATCAGTGGCCACAGACACTGACCGCTTGCCAGGAGCCCATCTTCTGGGCAGCAGAGTGGCCCAAATCCCACAAACACGAGATAAACCTGGGTTTTCTATGCCGTGAATGCTCATGGGAGAAGGTTGCTTGAAACAGATGGTCATGGAGAAGCAGCTGGATCTTGGCAGGCAGCACTGGGAGGAAGAAAGGAGGGAAGGAATTGTCCACAAAGTGCGAGTCCCCACATCCACCTGCCAGTTAGCAGCGGTGGTCAATGGGCCCATGTTGCTCAGAAGAGCATTCATTACCTACCTGCGTTCAGGTGGGAAACCATTTAAAAATTTCACAGTGGAAGACTTCTTTTTTTTTTTTTTAGAAGATTAAGGTAGAGTTTATTAGAGGAGAGAAAGGTTGGAACTCATGGACTCCAGACGTGGAGTGCCATGAGGAGCTAGGGAGTCCACTCACAGTGGAAGACTTCTAAAAAGTTGAGTTTTGCCTTGCTTTATTTTTGACTTGCTTTGTTCTCTTGTGGAAAGAACTACTTCCACAGTGTTCAATGCTTCCTCAGCTAAGAAAAGCCAGAAGCTCCCATGATGCTTAGGCATTAACTCAGCCTTTTTCCTCCAGCCTGGACCTTACACTGTGAACTCTCTGAAGTGAAGGACCGAAATGTTTCCTTTTATTTCTTCATGGGGTTCACATTGCTGTAGCATTCCTCATTAAATACTATCCCACTCCTTGCACACATGCAGGTGAGGATGAGGGAGATTTAGGGAAAGGCTTGGACTGTCCTCCAAAGAAGACTCCTGAATCCCCTCCTGTCTGCAATCACAGGAGACTGGAAAAATATATATATCTGCAAAAAAACAGCCAGAATTTTATATATGCCTCTAGCTATGCCAGTAGGCTCCATGTCTCACATGTCTTAAGTCTTTATTTTCAATAGTAATGACTACAGATAAGGATGGTGATACAGGCTTGTAATCAAAGCCTGCCTGACTGAGTCAGAACTAAGACCAAAAATTCAAAGACACTCTGTCTCAAAAGAAATAATAATAATCGCAGTAGTAGCGATGATAATAATGGCTGCCCTTTGTTCAGTAAACACTTTTCCATATTAGACATTTGTCCTTGAGTCAAAGGACTCCAGAAATTCCATCTGGATCCTGACAGGACAGCACTGGGAGGAGTATAATATTCTTCTATGTGATCTTAACAACTAGCCCTAGAAAACAGCTACTATTCTTATCCACGCACTTTTTAAAAATCACTTTATTCAGACTTGTCTCAGAGAACTAGACTTTTAAAAAATACATACCCCTTCCTGCCTCTCCAATTCAATATTCTTAGTAATCCTGGTTAAAAAAAAAAATTAAAAATTAAAAAGACACAAACTAAATTGAATACGCTGCTTTATCAACAGTGCCCTCTAGGGACAGGATGAGAAAATGTCCATTTAAATTTGAATTAAGTTAATGTTATGGTTTTCCCTTTTTTTTCTTGTTAGCTTTCTTATAAGCTAAAATAAAGAAAAAGTGAGATGGTGCACTGTAATATCAGTGAAAACTTTCAAGATTGAGGCAAGAAGTAGGGCCGGTTCCCTGGATTCTCTGTCTCTGATTTTATCTGAATTTTATATATAATTTTATGTGAAGAGTAGTATCTTTCCCTTTTCTCTTCCATACTTTCTGAAGTATGAAGATCTGGCCAATAAACCTCCACAATCACTATCATAAACTAAACTGCTTTCTTATTAACATTTGCAAATTCAACAGAGCCTGTGGGAATTCTTCTTACCTACTATTGCTTAGATATTTATGTCTTTATTTACTCTAGGAAAAGTTCATCTGGGAGCTTCAGAGGGAATTACCCAGAAGCAAAAAGTGTGTGTAATACTTTGCTCTTAAGCCTAGATAGGTCATAATTGAGTAAAATTGTTCTACATAATGTGCAGAAGATAGTCACCAAAGCTTGTGCCAACGTGTCAAACAAAAGTAAAGCAGTGGCCTACCCAGGGTTCCACAGTAGAGTCGACATGGAACTGTCAATCAAAAGTGTAGGTTTCTTGAGCTCACTAAAGGATCTTGGAATCAGAATGCCTGGAAGTAGACACCCAGTATCTCCATCTTTTCACACACACACACACCCTGTGATATGCAGAAGACAAGAGTCATATCATCTTGTGATGATGAGAATGGCTGTGTGTGAGGGGGTGATCAGAGGCATAGGTGGATCACAGGTCCCTGTTCTCACCCTTCAGTGACCACAGTGTCTCAGGGATTCCTCAGAAAGTTCTAGTGAGGACAGAACAGGGACTTCCTACCATTTGTGGCATTAAATTTGTTCACGTTTTCAAATCTCCAGTGAAAATTTTGCTTATGGAAAAAGAGAGGAACAGACATTGAATAAAAAGAGAAAGCAAATTTAGTTGGCAAATTTACTTGACAAGCACCTTCAGAGTCCAGATCAGAGAACAAGGGGAAAAGTCAGAAAGAAAAGAGAAACCTGACTCAGGTTTTCACCCATTTTCTTAGAATATCCAAAAACATTGCCAACTGTGATTCATTAGAGCAAAAATGTTTAGTGCAGCTTTTTTTTCTGTTTTTTGTTTATTTCTTTATAGTGTGTGTGTGTGTGTGTGTGTGTGCGCGCGCGCGCATGTGTATCAGAGGATATTTGTGTCCCTGTGGAGGACCAAAATTGACTCCAGGAATCATTCTGGATTGCTCCTGCCTCCTTTTGCTTTGCTCTGGCATTTCCCAGGCTCCATACACCAGGGCCAGAAGTGCAGGCTGCCACCATTTCCTCCTGGCGTTTTTATGTGGGACCTGTGATCCCAACTCAGGAACTTCTGCTTGCAAGGCAGAGAGACTCCTGAGCCAGCTCTCCAGCCATCACAACTTATTATTTTATAAAACAAACTCTTCAACGAGGGTAAATATTACTTCTTCTAGGACCCCCTAAAAATAGGCTTTGCTGCTAAAAGTTGAAACACTTTTTGCAGCATTTCAATAGGAAGTTCTAAGTTCTGCAGGCCTAACAACAGTGCTCCAGGCCTTCAGAGAGCTGCTCATTTGGAGGGAGCACTCCCTCTGATTCCTGGCCCGTATTCTTATTAGGTTAGACTGGGAGAATTACAACATAGATGTGATTTTTCTCCCCCAGTCTCAGGAGGCCCAGGTGCTGAAACAACTGGCAGAGAAGCGGGAGCACGAGCGAGAAGTCCTCCAGAAGGCGTTGGAGGAGAACAACAACTTCAGCAAGATGGCGGAAGAGAAGCTGATCCTGAAAATGGAACAAATCAAGGAGAACCGTGAGGCCAACCTGGCTGCAATCATCGAGCGTCTGCAGGAAAAGGTAAAGGACCTTCACCTGTGGACAATAGGGGGCGCACTTGCTGGGATACCTGAGCAGACTCTCACCCCAGGACAGCACGTGGGGGGAGAAGTGGCACACGCCAGCATCGTGGCTGGGGCACGTGTCAGCTTTCCTGTGGTAAGTAGGATCAAGAAGGATAGTTCAAGCTTTGCAAACGTGTGGACTTCTGCACGAACCATTAAATAAGTAAATACATAAATAACAATGACATCATAACATGATATCGTAACAACAGTCAAACCATATAATATTAATATAATGTAAAATTAACACAGCAATACCTCATTAAATTGATATATTTAATACAATGGGATACATTGGCAATATGCTTTTGTCAGGAAAGGCCAGAATATTTACAAATATGGCTATATCCATTCTCTCCATATAGGGAAATCCGAGTTTAATCATCTTGCATAGCATAGCAAAGAGGGGAGTGCTCAGTTTTTTGCATTCTTGTGTCCTGGGGCCTTTCTCCTCACCCCCTCATATCACACACAGGTGCACATTTCCACAGATCAGGAGAGCAGGGCTGGAGTTCTTCAGAAAAATTATTTTTCTTTCTGTTTTTAGGTATTGTGTCAACTACACACACACACACACACACACACACACACACACACACACACACACCATCCCCCGAAAGAGTTTTACTTTGAAAATGCACAGTATTGGGGCTTACAGGATAGCTCAGTGGATAAGGTGCTTGCTGCACAAACCTGGAGACCTGAGTTTAATCCCTGGAAGCCCATATGGTAGAAGGAGAGAACTGACTTTCTAAAGTGACCTTCACCCATGTACTGTGGTCTCTCTCTCTCTCTCTCTCTCTCTCTCTCTCTCTCTCTCTCTCTCAAATAAATAATATTTATTATATATTTATTGTATAATAACCTTGAAAAATATGCCTCTTTCCTCTTCCGCCTGCCATCCCCCCACCTCTTCCAGTAAACACAGCTGTTTTGTGCCAGATACTAAAGGTGCTGAGGGAAACAAGACTCTCCTCATCATCAGAGTATTGAGAGTTTGGACCTAAACTTACAATCCTCCTGCCTCAGACTCCCATGAGCTCAGATGATAGGCAAGCACCTTACTAAACACTTGTGAAAATGGAAATTCACAAGGGTTTTCATAGGCATAGGCGCTATTGACAATTTCTTGAGAGCTTGTTGGAGTACAGGTATAGGCTCCAATACAGAAAACATTGAGGTGCTCAGAGATGTGGACTAGTCCCAGGGACTTGAGCAGGAACCAGGATAGACAAAATCTGAAATTTTAGAACAGTTTTTTTTTTTAATGTACCAACTGCTGCTTCTTCTAATGTGTAGGTCAGGATTCAGAGTGGGCAACAGAATGTGGCTCTGGGCTCTGACCTCCAGCAGGCCCAGTCTTCCCCGTTTGCCCTCTGTTACTGCTCCCCAGACCTAAGAAGCTTCTTGCTTGTGCAGATCTGGTACCATGGACAGCAGACAGACTCTGTGTTCTGGGCCTGAGTCGACCTTTATCTTACATCCTAAGCCCTGAAAATAACTGGTGGAAGCATTAGGGATGCAACACGCTGACGTTACTCTCTCATGTTTCACTCTCCAGGGCAAAATTCATGCCACTGGATGTCCCAGAGCATATTCCTCTTGATTCCTATCATAAAATTGCTCATAAAATGTGCATACTTCAGCAGCATTTCCAGAAGTGCTGACTTACAAAAGACAATTAATTTTTCCTTGCACATTATCCTTATTCATCCCCAACTCACTTTATCACAAATGAACTTAGCCCCACTTCTTATAGGCAAACATATACATACATGAATATAGAAATTCTGTAGAAAACTTCTGAAAAAAATAGCCAACCTATGAAGGGAATTTAATTCCTGGCATTGGGATACAGAATCTTCATGGGAGGGAAAAAAAGCAACATATGTACTATTTTAAAAAACTCGCCATGTGATTTCAGTATATAGCCAGGTGTGACAACTGCTTATAGTCTGTTCTGATTTAAATTTCAGCTTACAGTATTCTTTTCTAGTCCATGTCACATCTTTTGTAATCTAACATTCTTCTCATCTGACTTATATTTTTTTGCTTGTCATTCTGACCACTCACTATTGAATGTATCTGATGAAAGAACAATAAAGGATTATCGTTCTTCCACTGATTATTCACTATAGACCAGGCACTTTTACACATTTAATCCAAACAAAAATGCTAACAAGAAATACCTTTTCTTATCTAAGGAGTCTGATTCTTAGAGAAGTTAAGGCATTTGGCTAAGATCACAAAGTTAAGTAGACTAAGGAGTCTATATTTGAACACAACCTTTTTCAACACCAAATTTTCAAAGTTTTTATTCCGAATTGAAGCTGCTCTTGTTTATCAGTCATTAAACACTGCACCACAAGCAATCTTGGCAAAAGTGTTAGAAGTGATCCCTCATGGATGCCCATCATGTCATCACCACTGTTAGCTTGACATTGAGCCTTGTGGGCTCTCCCTACTTACTCCTGACTCCTGTTTTATACTGTAGGCTCATAACCATTAGTAAAAAGAAGGGAGCCTGATGATGTTGACATCACCTTCATTTAAACAACCTGAGCTGGCCAGCAGAATTCCACACAAAGACTGTGTGCCCAAGGTCATCTATTTCCACTACTTAAACCTGTTACCTGGTGACATTAGAGAAGCACCAAGAGATAAAGAAGCAAATAGGAGAGGACCTCACATTCCCTGCCTTCCTGCATTAAATCCCCACTAAGTCACATTTTGCAGAGAATCAGAAATTTTTGTAATACCATCTTTCACCTATGTCTTTATTTCAGAGGAATAGTCAGAATATTGAGAGGTTCCCGAGCCTGTGCAGGATCTTCAAATTAATTTGAAGCACCTAGCAAATTAATTATGAGCTCAAGTGTGAATTGGATATTACTAAGGAATACTGGTCTCAGTGAGCTTCCTAAAGCCCAGGTTTTTTGGGAATCTCTTAGCTCAGCATCTTCTGATCATTGAAACATTTGCTGATGGGACAAGCAGACTGTGGCTGTTACCTGCATTTGTAAGCTTCTCCCTTTTTTCTGAACCCACTTTTTCATATAAAATTACATTAGCATGTCAAGGGCATATATTTTATAATTTGCATGTAAAGTTATTAAATAACAAATTAACTAAAGTGCCCCAACCAAACATTATCTTCTTAGAAACTCAGAGGAAATCATTTAAATTCTTTTAATGTTATCTCGACTTTAGAATGTCTGTTCTTAGCAAACACACTGATTTAATCACTAATATCAAGTGTGGGAAGTATATTCCAAAGCAGACTGGGAACACTAATTACAGCATTTCCTCTTGCAAAGCTGTCTTCTTGGAAATCTCTATACTTGAAGCTTTGTTGTTTTCTAGCACAGCCAAGGTCTAGGCAACTTTTCAGCTTTCTTAAGAGTTTTGCACTCTCGAAAAGGAATCACTTTGCATAAAACAAAAGACACTACAGCATCTTTTCATTTATAGCAGAACAAAACAATGCATCAGCTACATCCCGACTGGTCTCCCTCAACACATTTCCAAACAGGATCTTATTGTCCTACACATGCTTCCCCACCCCCTTTTTCTTCATAGTTTTGACCACATATAAAAAAGGTCACTTAAATAAAAAAATAAAAAGCTCAATTAAATAAAATTACTTTAAAGATCGCTCTATCCACAATCAGCTTCCTCCTTCCTCCAATTTATAACTTCACAGAAAGTGGGGCACGTGCTATGCTTTCGTCACACATACAACTTACTCTTGAAAAGACATGTTTTTAACATTCCTGTGCAATTGTCTTCTCCCACTGTCTTGGAGATGGCACAGACTGGATAAGAGAGTGGGTGTAAAGCTGGGCTGTCTGGGTTTGAATCTTTGCTTATTACTTGCTAGTTACATGAATTCGGACAAGTTACAAGTTTTTCTGTGCCTTAGTTCCTTCATCTGTAAAATGTAAATAATCTTCACCAAGGTATTGTGAGGATTATGAGAGTTAATGAAAAAAATCTGTCGATGTACACCTGGTACACAATGAATACATAATAAATGCTCAGTGTTACAGTGTAAGCATAGACTTCTTAAAAAGAGTTTAATGAAAAGACTGACTTTATAGCTGGTCAAGGTTATTGGCCCTGAACTAAAGAAATATATACAGGGAAGAGGAAGGCAATATAAACAATGTTCTGAAAAGAAAAATGCTATCAATCATTATCATTTCAAAATTCAGTGTAACAGATATTTAGTGCCTCTATTCAAGATGATGTGTTTATATCAATGTAGAGACATATACTAAAATAATAAACCCACCTTTTCTTCATCAGTGACCACCTTAGAAACTCACTTCCCAGCCCAAAGATAGTGTCTTGGTTTGTCATATAAATAAATATCCACCATGCTAGGTGCTGAGCTGTGAAATGACACGGTGGAGACCCTTGGTGAACTTATAGTCAAATATAGCAATGAGACAAGAACAGGAATTCTCCAGGATTAGACCCACATGACTGCCCAGAAAAGGAAAGAGTTCATTTATGCAGGTGCTAGGAGAGAAAAGATTATGTTAGCTTGTTGTCACAGCTTTGACGGGGCTTGGAATGTAAGTTTACAGTCTTGACCAGTGAGACTTCAAAGCCAGCATTGCAAAGACCATTCTGTCCAGCTGGATGAACAAGTGTGTGTACAAGAATGCAGGTCAGGACTGAAAAGCCCTTTGGCTCAAAGTGGGAAGGGCCTGACAAATATGATTTTAGGAAGCAATACCAAAGACTCCATCTCAGGCCAAAAATTCCCAATATGTCGATTGACAATCACAAGCTTATGAAAATATTAAAGAAAAAGACTCAGGGAACCTTTTGGAAGAGGAGGTGGTAAGATTGTAAGAACCTAAAGATGGAAAGGTCCACCACTAGGCAGGACATTCCACTCAAGGAAGGGCTGTTATATCCAGGAACTTACTGCAATAAGACTTGTTCTTGCTAGACCAGCACAGGACTTGTTCTTGCTAGACCAGCACAGTAGCTGACAAATGAATATTCCCCCATAGAGTAGTGAGGATTTGGGTAGACTAATTTCAATTAATCAGTACCTTAGAGGGTAGGGTTAAACAGTTAAAAGGAAAGTGCCCCTATCCGTGAGTCGACCCAAGGAAGAGCCACTTGGTCTGTAACAGAAGCCTGAACCCCCACAAGTGCCCACGAACCAGAGGGAATACCAGTAATTATAGACACAAACAGACAGAAGGGTTCGAGGGAGTAGGATGGATTGATGAAGAAGGAGAAAGGAGATAGAGAGAGAGGTAAAGAGGGTGATTATGGGGAAAGGGAGGAAAGGGAAAGGGGTCAGGGATTACTCATTGTGCTTGTAATACGATGGAAAGAAGTTTTAAGGTGGGAGGGAGTGGAATGATGAAGGGAGGGGAGGGAAGGAGGGAAGCTGGGAAGATAGGGAGGGAGAAAGAGATAAGTACTCAAAATGCTTATAAAACTGGGGAAAAAATAAAAAATAATTTTTTTTAAAAAAAGGAAAAATAGCATCAAAACAACTAGAGAAGTCAACACTGTTATATTTGGTTTCTATGCTCAGAATTTACATGGCAGTCATTATATTCACAATTTTCTTAATCATTTAACTTTTTGACCATAGTTCAACCAAACGACAGTGTTACAAGGAAAAATTTTAAATGCCATTAAGGGTTATGCCTCTTTAGCAGAATAAGGTAGAAAGGAAAAGCAGATACTCTAAGATTTGTAATCTTCTCTATTATGGCATTCAATGGGGCCTGTGGTTTGCTTTCTTATAAAGTGGAGACAGTTCCTTTAAGAATTGCTACTTTAGGTGGACACCACGCTGGATTCTTTCCAGCCAAACACAGGTCCAGCAAAGGGAAAGGGGATCTCTGAGGATCACTCAGACTGACTCTTCACTCTGGTATTTTCCAGGAGAGGCACGCTGCAGAGGTGCGCAGGAACAAAGAACTCCAGGTGGAACTGTCTGGCTGAAGCAACGGCGGGTATGGCACGCCCCACCCATAGTAAATCCCCCTGCCTATATTATAAAGGATCATGCGATATCAGTATGGGAAATGTATGACATGGTTTAAAAAGAACTCATTATAAAAAAAAACACAGAATCAAAAATAAAATAAAAGTCAATGCGGTCTCTTTGCAGAATGTTTTGCTTGATGTTTAAAAAATTTCCTTGGATCTTATTTTGTAAATACTTACATTTTTGTTAAAAAATACAAGTATTGCATTATGCAAGTTATTTCATAATTTTACATGTCCTGTAACAGGCTTCTGGTGTTGTGTCTTTCCACTCAAATGCACTTGCTAGGTCTGTTCCTTTGGAAGCTCCCCATGTTGAATTCCAATCCCAGTCTTTTCATTCCAACAGAAAAATGAGGTCAGTAGACAGTCTATGGTGCTAAAAACCCACCATTGCCTAATGACCTGGATGACTCTGTAATGTCTGAGCTTGACTAAGACCACCCCTAGATCATAGGTATTGTGTCTCCATATGAATCTCCACATTTGTCTGCTCATAATCTATTTAACTGCTTAGAATCCACAAAGTCAGGCTAAAGAAAACCACCAATCAAAGCATTTATTTCAACTTCTCCAGGATTATGTGCCACAAATGTGTCTAGGTTTTAGGAAGGGATAGATGGGAAGACAGATCTGAGCTCATTCAGAATAGAAGCAAAAAAGCTGAATACACTCCTAACTCTGATGGCTCAAGCAGCCCTGCAATCGCACTTCGTGACATGAGCTTACTTCTCTTGTTTCAGTTCTTTTAATGGAATGAATTCATTAACATGTCGGGTGGCTTATTTGTGGATACCATGGGTGATGATGTTCATTTTAAGCTTTTACCTGTAGTACAAATACATGATGCTACTGAATATTTTCCCACTTGGAAACTGTGCGTTGGTTGTTAGATTATAACATACACACATACACACACACACACACACACACACACACACACACATCAAAAACACTGCGGACTTTAACACACAAGCTGGTCTTTCTTCCCCAGTGTGAGGCAATCCTGCCTACAAAAAAAAAGTAAAGAGAAACAAAAACAAAACTACTCCATCTGTGAAGCTGACAGTTAAGTGGGGGTGGGGGGCTAGGCAGGGCATTTGTGCCAACTCCAAGAATCACCAGATATCCAGCATAAGTACCTATTACAGTTTGAAGTCGTTTCTCCCCAAACTCCCAACTCCTGAAGGTCGCTGCCTGCGTATTTATTCTTCATTAGTGCTATTTTCCTGTATGTCATTGTGAGCAAGCTGTGATGAATAAAGAATTGGAGTTCTGTGAACTAATCAAGGTTTGGTCTGGTCTCTTCCCCCTGTGTTGTTCTGACCCTGGCCTTCAGATTTCAGCAGGGTGACCACTGCAGCAGGCAGAGTCAGAAGCAGAGAGGTGGTAATTAGCTTAGAGGAAGCCAATGCCTGCTGGTGGCCTTGGAGCACCAGGTCCTTTCTCTTCCCCTGCCCCCCAATATTGGACAGGCTGCTGCAGTGGGAGAGACTGTCAACCTGCTTCCTTCAGCAATACACTGCACTGACAGGGAAACCAAAAGTCCAAGCTAGTCGTGCTGAGAAAATGAGCCCTGTTCTGAGCCCTGCAAGGCTCCTGGCATCATCTCAAGTTCCCTCATGCTGCCCACAGGACACCCCGGGCCCGGGCCGTCTGTTAACATGTGACTTCCCTGCTGCACTGCCGAATTGTCCCCTGCCAACAAGCACAATGCACACATGGACACAGCAGAGTCCTGCCAGAGACCCAGATGGATATTATGGGACTGAGGGACAGCATCTAGTTTGAGGAGAAAGACATAGATAATTGAAGCCCCACAGATTTATGAATAAGGGAACTGGGCTATTATCTACAAGGACACTTTCTACTGAAGTATAAGGTAGAAGATATTCCTGGTCACTATCTTGAATGTCCTTTAATATTTGTGTGATTATAACACTGCAACTAATGATAGCACCAGATGAGTTCTATATTCATGCTCATTTTTCTTAAGTTAACAAAAAAATATGACCTCGGTGGTTTTCACAGGACATAAGAACATGAACAACAATGACAGGTTCACAGCTTAATTTGTCTCCAAAATAGCAAACAATATGGTAGTCCGTGTGGCATATTCTTTCCTTGACATTTTCTGTACTGTTACAAACAGTGGACAACCTCTCACACAATGTGTGAGTCTCTAAACGGGACCTGTCAATCACTCCAGCTGCCCGATATTAAAGATGAAAAAGACAAGCTCTGCTTCAGGTACATGGTTCAAATCCCAGACTTCTCTCTTTTCAATCTCCAATGAACCCTTTCCAAATCTCATCTCTTTGGGTAAGGCAAATTACATCAGAGAAATGACTCTAAACCAACAGTCCTCAAATTTCAGTGTGCCTTGGGGTTATCTGGAAGGCATTTTAGCAGGTCACTTACTTGTTCAGGATGTGCTAGGCCCTGGGTTTTGTCCCCAGCACCATGATAAAACAACACAAAAACCACATTGCTGACCCCCAGCTTCCACATTTGCTGGCCCCTGAGGTTTGTGCCTTGAAGCCAAGTGTTTGTTGCTACACATCCTCAGGTGTCACTAACACCGTTCATCTAACCCTCTCTGCAATGGACTGTAGGTATATGGTATCCAGTGGCTGTCACATAGAAGGCCTCTGTTTCAGTTGGGTATGCCCCATGTGTTACCGAGAATGAAAAGAAACTCATGCAATCCTATTTGAAAAGTAGGGATGGGAAGCAAAGGAACCAAGAAGTGAAGGACCACAACTTCCAAGCCAAGCAGAATGGTGTTCCTGTGAGCTGAGCTTGGGCTGAGAAACAGGTGAGGTGAGGGAAGAGTGACTTGGCATCTCAAATTATTTCAGAAGGACTTACAACATCTGAAGATGCCCCAGCCCTTTCAGAACCTGATAAGAGCTTTCTGTAAAAATGATACCCTAGTTGGGAGCCTGGATCCACTTATAGAGATCTTTTTTAACACAGTTTTGGCTTATTCAATGTGCTATGTTTAAATTGTGCAAATGTCACTGAAATGTTCTGTGAAAAATCACAAAATCTCATTGATCCTCTGAGTCACTTGCCTCCCCTGTCTCTTCCACACCCACGAATGTATGGAACATTCACAGACCGACAAATGCTGTTCTCTTCTCTGGTGAATATCCTACTGTGTTAGACAGCTTACTAGAACTGAAAAAAAAAATACATGGGCTACTTAGTTTCTTAGAAGTCAGTTTTCTCCTATCATGTGTGCTTCTAGGGATTGAACTCAGGTATCCAAGTTCCTTTACCTGATGAAACTTCCGCCAAACCCAAAGGTTTAATCAATTTCTAAAGACAAAAGGCATGTTTCACTTCCCAATTTTGGAGGTTTTTGACTCATGATCAATTAACTCCTTTACTCCAAGACCTGTAGAGTAGCAGCACACAGAGAAGGAGTGCAGTGTAAAATGGAAACTGTTTACTTCATGGCTGCTGAGGGTAGGGGAAGGGAGAAAAGGCCCACAATCCCTTCATGGACATGCCCCTATGATCTTTAGCCCCCACCTCTTGAAGATCAAACTGAGGAGTGGGATAGTATTAATTGTCAACCTGACACCTAGGAAGTGGGGCTTCAGTTCCATCTGAAAAGGATTCTCTGGATTAAAATTGGCCTTTGAACATGCCTATGAGTGACTATTCTGATTGCAAAATTGATGGGAAAACCCAGCACATTGTGTGTGGGACTATTTCCTAAGCAGGTGGACAGAGACAGAGCTAGCTGAGACAACTATTAAGCATGCATGCACTGGTCTTTGCTCTCTGCTCTTGCTGTTTATGTGAATTTGCTTGGTTCATATTGCTGTGACTTTCCTGCTATGATAAACCACCTCTTCACCTAAGTTGTTTGGGGAAGGTATTTTCAGTCAGCAAACATGTAAGAAAACTAAAACAGTGACTAAGCCTTTAGCGCATGTACCTTTGGGATTCAGACCCAAACTTAAGCATCTGCCTTCGTCAGCCTTCAACTCATGACAGAAGAGGAAATAGCGTTAAAAATGCACCCACACTCTGTGTTTCTACTGCTAAAGGAGGGAATGTGAGGGAGAAACATGGCATCTTTCATTTTAACAAACAACACAATCATCCCTGACTTCTACTCAGGCCATTTACTGAGAACTGCTGAACAAAACAGCCCAAATCACAGCTACCCAAATTACCTTGGAGTTACCTTGAGTTCCTCATTGTCCCCCATCATCCTTTCCCACTGGTTAGCATCAATTTCCTCTCTACATTATCTTTCATTCATTTCTAATTCCATATCTGATTCCATAGCTACTGCCTACAATGGGTCCTCTTAGACTCTGAATGCTGACTCCTGACACATCCGCTGCTCCTTTCTTCCACTGATCCAGCCTTTCTGCCACTTCTATCTTTCCTCCCTTCACATGCAGGATGATGCTAGAGTGTTCCATCATCTTCCTCTCTTCTCAGGAACACTACTCCCCTCACAATGGCAAACTACCTTCTCTAGTATGTGCAGAATGAGACCTTCTATGCCTCTATGCACACATTGCACTTTGAGTAGAATTCTGTTCCCTGCAGGTTATGATTTTAAGCTTTTACTTTAAATCCCAGTGAATTCAAATCACAATATTTTATTCCCTGTCCATGATGGGTTACTGTGGATTTGTGTGAAGTCAAAGGCCAGTGAAACTGGCATGTTCAAGCATGAAGAACCCTACATGGACCATCCCAAAGCTTCTAATCCAAAGAACACATGTCACACTTTATTAGCCAAAGCACATGATAGGACCCCATCTGACTCCAAGTGGACAGAAAGGCCTAATCTTATAATCTCTGGATGAAAGCCAGGATACTTGGTGAGCTATACCAATGACTCCCACTATGCTTATTCTCAATATCCAATTCACTATCTTCCCCAGCGTGACTATACAACACTGTCCAAGTTCCATTTGGTCCCACATCAAAGATCTCTGTATGATGCACAGCTCCTCCTTTCTTATCTCTACATGAATCCTTCTGGTGGTTTGGTTTGGCTGCAACTTGGGAAACACATCTCTAGGTTTCCTTTAACAGTGTTTCTGGAGAGGTTTAACTGGGGAAGGAAAACTGATCATGAGTATACTTGACTGACTAAAAGGAGAGAAAGAAGGAAGCCAGATGAGTACCTGCATTCATCTGTCCCTGCTTCCTGACTGAGGGTGCAGTGCAAACAGATGTCTCATGATGCTATCACCATGTCTTCTGCAGCATGATGGACTGGACTCTCAAACTGAAACAAAATAAACCTTCCTTGACATGCTAATTAGATATAGGTATCGACTTGATAACTGCAGGCTGAGTTATGAGCTCATCTATGAAGAATTAATAGCTGAGATATAATCTCAGTCATCCTGCAAGAGATTGTCTGATTGATATGGGAAGACCTAGCCCATGGTAGGTGGGACCATTCCTTTGGCAGGTAGATAAGATGGAAACAGCTGGTTCAGTAAGTAACTGGTTCTTCAATAACTTTGGCAGCTTACTGTCTAGCAAGCAAGGTTTGCTACTCTCTCAGCAATTCCTGTAAATATGATATGGCCCTCAGTTCCTGATGTTGGTATGATCTCTCCTGCCAAGCTGGATTAGGAACTGTAACCTAGGATCTTAAGAAAAAAATAAAGCCCTCTTATTCCTTAAGCTATGGGTTGTAAATTTATCTGTAACATGAAGGCAAACTATAGCACTTCCTTAAGCTTTTGCCAGGTATTTTGTCATAGCAATGGAAAAGTAATTAATATGGTTCTCTTGGCCAGAGACAAATAAAGAAGTCATTGCCCCCACATGTTACACTCAGCAGTGAAATGGAACAGGATAACCATGAAGTCTTACTCATTCTAAAGAATGGGAGACACGCAGCATTCAGTCATTACAGAAATTCTAGTATTCTACTGAGAGTACTGTGGAACCTTTTATCCATCATTCTCAATCCTAAAGCTCACCTAGAGGAGTTGAGAAAATGTTTCTCTTAATCTTTTAACAGCTTTCTAATGATTTCTGTACCTTCTAGTTCCTAGAACACTAGAAACCAAAGACGATAATCAGATGTCATGGTTTGAAATGGGAGTTGTCTCCCACAGGCTCATGTGTTTGAATCTTTAGTTATTTTGGCAAGGTCATGACACCTTTAGAAAGTGGAGCCTTACTGGAGGAAGACAGTTATAGGGGGTGAGTCTTGAGATTGGTTAGCCCCACCCTACTTGAGTTAGTCAATCTGCTTTTGCAGCTTGTAGTTTTAAAGTTCTGAGCCTGAATAATGGATGTGACCTAGACCATCTCTAGCTTCTGCTAGTCAGTCATGCCTTTTCTGCCTCACAGCAACAAAGAATAGTAACTGCTACAGAAATTAGTAACAGAAGTGGGGTGTTATTGTGTGAGACTAAGAGGATCCTATGCTCAAAAATGAAGCTATTGTTTGTGAAGCTGAGATACCCTGGTACTCAGAAGTATAGCCACTGATAAGATGTGACTGGTATGCCTTTGGAAATAATCGTTGGGAGAAATATGGAGAACTTTGGGAAATTTGCACTGGGAAAGACTTTGCATCTTGAAGACGGGGCCAAAAGAGTCATTCCAGTGAAAGTTTGAAAGAGAGTAATGTTACTAGAGACACAGATAGTGGAAGCCCAGCTTGTAATGATCCAGAGGGGAGCAGAAACTATATTGGGTACTGGATGAGGAGTGAATGCATTGACAGAGAAGTTGATCAAGTATTGCCCTCATTCTGAAAGCTTTCCTTAAAATTAACTTTGAGTGTTTAATGGAGCCAATGTAATCTTGACAGTATGGCATTCCTACTGCTTAGTTCTTTTGTTAAGAGTTATAAGAAAAAAGAGCAAGAAATTATGCAAAAAAGAGAAAGAAACTAGGATGTTTGATGAGGAAAAGTAAGATGGCAAACTTTAAGTACTGAACCAGGAGAAGACAGGCAGCAAACTGGTGACTATTTTCTCCATTAGTGAATCAAAACCTGTTCCCCCAACTCTTCCCACCAGTGCTAATGACCACTCTGTTTCCACACCCCATAGAAACTCTAAGTCTGGCCCATTAGTACTCAGCATCAGCCCCAGACAGGACCTTCCCTACAAAACCTCAACTTTTCCCACCCAACTAAGTTGGTGAACTACCTCTCCTACCTGCTCATAAAGCACCTTGATCAAAAATAGGGAATTAGTGGTTAAGTTCTACCTGAACCTATTCACTAGCTCTCTGATTCTGGACAAGTTGCTTGCCTTCTTCGAAGTTCTCCACTTCTAAATTAGGATGACAGAAGAGCAAGCCGCTATGGTGAGTTAAGCTCTCAATTCTTTGCTTGTTCCATGGACTCTTGATTTTTCAGTACTTTCCACTGGGACAGGCACAGTACATTTCCCTTCCACATTGAAGCTGGGTTTGACCATGTATTATTGTAACAGCTATTCTTAACTATTGCTGTGAGAGAGCACGCAAAGTCAAGCAACTTAAGGGAGAAAGGGAGATTTATTCATCTTATGGTTCCAGAGGGGAGATACAGTTTCCCATGCAGAGGCAGCATGGCTGGCTGGCCAAAGCTGGAGGAGGCTACATCACTGCAGGCATCTTGGAGGCTGAGAGCTACAAGACTGCTTGTTGCAAAAGCAGACTTCTCCTCGAGGTAGGGTGGAAATAATCCACCTCAAGGCCCACCCCTTGTGACTGCCTTCCTCCAGCAAGGCGCCACCTCTCAAGGTGCTATGACCTTGCCAAACACATGAGATTGTGGGGGACACATTTCAAACCATGACACTTGTACTCTGACTAATAATGAAATAATTATGGCTCTGATGTGAGCAAGGCCTTCAGTGTAGCAAGGATTAGCAGCTTACACTCCCACAATCCATCATGAAAACAGACTCTGGGAATGTTTCTGGAACAAAAAGAATGTGGAGACATGAGGAGCAGACTTGAAATTGACAGAAATCTAGAGCCATGCCCAGTTGATCAACAACCTGAAAATAGAATGTGCATGAAAGCCAGTTCCTAAGGACTTTTTGCAACATCCCCATGAGACCTCCGTACAATGTGTGCACAGATTGCTGAGAAGGTTAGATGAGCTGATGGAAAAGGTCTTGAGCAGCACCTAGTGCATTATAACTGTTAAATAATTATTAATGTATTACACATTATAATTCCTATTTATTTAGTTATGTTTCTCATTTAACCATAATCTCCTGTAAGGAACAATCCTCTTATTTCTTGCTGGATTCCAATTACAAAATAAGTGCTAAATACATATAGACACACAGTGTGGAGTAAATGAACAAGCAAACAAAATGAATTCAGGTGAGAAAGTAATCAATGCCAGGCTTGGCACCTGTGGACAAGTGACCACTGGTTCACGCATTCTTTTTCTTTTTCATTGTTTTGGAATATCATAAATGAACAAAACGAATTTATGCCATCTCACCTCTCATTATCTAATCTATCTCCTCTTCTTTTCCCATTGCAAATTTTCTTTCCAGTCAGTCTCCCTCTCACTTTCCTGTCCTTTTGCATGTGTGGCCCAGTGATTTTCATCTGGGAGCCTACATTACCTGCATCTGATGCCTGCTGGAGCATGGGTGGTGTTTCAGTGGGTATGTCCCACTGATACATCGACTGCTCCTCTACCCTGCACTGACTCTTGGTAATCTTTCAGGCAGGTGTGGTTCCTCTTAAGATCTTGCCCCTTTCATGATAAAATTGCTGAGAGACCTGATCTTACGCAGGTCTTATAGAAAGAGACCTAACTGCAGAGAGTTCATGGGTGCAGCAGCCCTGATGTGTCCAGAAGATACTGTCGGACAACATCACTTCCCACCCTCTGGCTCTTACCTTCTTAACACTGCCTCTTCCACAAAATTCCTTAGGGTGTGGGGAATGATTTAGATTCCTACTTACAGCCAAACAGTTCAGACCATTATCACTTATTCTCTGGATTTTGGTCAGTTGTGATTGTTTGCATTAAGTACCTTCCATTACAGGAAGAAGCTTCTAGATTAGTCCTGAGAGCTTCTTTAATCTATGGAAATGATGAACAAATGTTTAGATGACAATTCGGTATCATAGTTAAACCTTAGTAGTTTGTTCCCCCAAGGGCCTACTGCCTTCTTTCATTCCTCTGATACCATATGCTTGTTTTTACATTGCTTGAGCTTGAAATTAAGCTGTCAATCAAGATGATAAGAAAAATCTGCTAGTGAGTAGAAAAATATCCTTACACACACACACACACACACACACACACACACACACACACACACACACACACACACACACACACACACACACACACGTGAAGTCAATTCTTTAACTAGAAATCAAATACCAAACTTCCAGCTTCGCACTACTAAACCTACACCAGTTCCTACTGAGCCCTCAGGGACTCTTGGGTTGTTAGCCATCTGCAAGTCATGTAGGCAGCAACCAGGTCAGGGTTTTGGAACCTGGAGCTCCCATTGTTTCTGACAAGATGGCATCTATCCAAATTGTCTTCGGATGGGAAAGTATATACATCAACCCTGCTCTCAGGGTTCGGCGATAAATAAATATATAATGTTTTGTGCAAATCCCGTGCACTGTGTCTTTTATACTTCTAAACCTCCCTTTCCTTCCAAGTGCAGGTTTCTGAACAAGATACGGCATATGCATTCTGTCATGGTTAGGCACAGGTGTCAACTTGACAGTTGAGGATTTGAGCTCTGGGCACATTTGTGGAGAATTAGTTGAGTTAAGCTCAGAGCGAACCTGAAGGAGATTGTCTAACTGATGGGGAAGATCCAGCCTATGGCGGAATACCTGGAATCAATCACGGAGAGCTGGTTAAGAGAGTCAGCATCCTTGTTTACACTTGGCCAGAAATGCTGTTCTGGCAAGTAAGGATTGTCCTCTCTTAGCCATTAAGTAGAGATGGTGTAGCCAATTCTCTCCGCCCTGGTGTTGGTGCATGCTCTCCCACTAAGCTGGACTGAGAACTGTAACCAGTAATTGTAAGAGAAAATAAATCCCTTGTCCCCTTAAGCCATTTGATGGTGATTTATCAGCAACCATGCAGGCTGACTGCAGCACATTCCTTGCTGTGATGGCTTAAATGTGAAATGTCCCTTATGGTCTCATGCATTGAAGACTCAGGCATGTGGTGTGCCAAATGGTGAGATGCTGAAGGAGGTACACCATTTGAAAGGCTTCCCTTTAAGAAGGTAGCACCTCAAAGAGAGGAGCCGGTGCTCTGCTCACAGGGAACCACCTAGGAAAGTGTTTCCTCAGTTCAGTGGCCAGGCACTCAGAGGCCACTGCAGATAAGGTCTTAGGGGGTTCAACTACCAGTTGAGCTAGTCGAAGAAGACCATGACATCATCCACATGAGGCCGGTTTTGCAGGCACACAGGATGAAAGAGATCCTGGAGGCCTCCACCTAGACTTAAAAGGAAAGCCAGAGGGGCGAATGTGGAGCAGGGTTAGCCCCCTGTGAGTAGCCACTGAGACAGTAATGCTGGAAACCCCAAGAGTTCAGCTGAAGACGTAATGGAGTCTTCAGCCAGTTAAGAACATGAGGCAGGGGAATGGAGAGGTGGCTCAGGGGTTAAGCCTCTGCCTTGCAGGCGGAAGGTCCTGAGTTCGGATCCTAGGCCCCACGTATAGACGCCGGGCTAAGAGGGGCGGCCTGCATTTCCGGTCCTGGTAGGGCGGAGCCTGTGAATCCCAGGGCAGAGTAAATAAGGAGGAGGCGGTCCATGGCGGTTCCCGAATTCGTCCGTGGTTCTACACACACATACACGCGCACAATTGAATAAATAATAATTTTAAAAAAAAAGAAAAAACAAGAAGAACATGAGGCAGAATGTCTGCTGAGGAAAGGTGCAACTGGTGAGCAAAGTTAGCCCAACACAGAGACTTTCATCAGCAATGCAGGAGTGGCGGGAGGCGGCAGCAATGCAAGGCTGCCCAAGGCCGTTGGCACTCACATCCTGCCACTGATGTGATTGAAGAATAACTGTTGATGACTCTCCTTTTTACTTCCCTGAAGAAATCAAGCAATTTAATAGCTAATTTTCAAGGACTCTTTTTAGGGCCAGCAAGGTGGTTCTGCAGATGAAGGCACCTGTGCACAAACCTGGCTACCTGAGTTCAATTCCCAGAGACCACATCATAGAAGAAGAGAACAAGCTTCCAAAGACTCCTTTCTTAGTCCATTTTGCATTCCTACAACAAAATGCTTGAAGTTGGGTATCTTGTAACAATAAGCTGGTTTTAACAATACTTTGTCTTGAGAACTAATCCAGTCACATGAGAGCTAACCTATTTGTGAGACTAATATTGATGCCTTCCAAGGATGGTTACCCCTACACCTCCATCTCTTAAAAGTTCTAGGGACCACTTACCAGCCCTGTCCCATGGCTGACAAATCAACATGCCCCCATAGACTAGCAAAGATCTCAGGAAAACTAATTTCAAGCAGTAGGAACCTGAGGAGCTAGGACAGGTGAAGGGGAGTTCCCCTATCAGTGGGTCTGTCCAGGGAAGGGCCACTTGCTCTGCCACAGAGGCCTGAACCCCCACTAGAGCAGATGATCCAGAAGGAGCCTCCGGAATTATAGAAGCAGATGGACAGGAGGGCGTGAGGGAGTGGGATGGAGTGATGGAGGGAGGGGAGGGAGGAAAAGAGGAAAGAAGGGGGAGAGAGGGAGGGGACAAGGATTATTGCTCATTATACTTGTAAAACTAGGAAAAAATAAAATTTAATTTAAAGAAGTTCTAGGGACCAAAGAACCTTTACGAGTCATCTCTGAGGATTTAAACACATCCAACCACCTACTACTCTCCTGTTCTACCTTTGGTCTGTGGCCACAGGTGAGCTCTCCAAAGCAAGTTCTTCCCTCTATGCAGTAGCTCCTTGCTCCTCTCACCATCCAGAAGATCACCATCAGTTCTTTCTTCCATCTTAAAAATAAAAAATACTCTTTTTCCCACAAGCTGTTGCTCTGCTTCACAGCAATACTTCCAAATCATTGTCTGCACCCACGGGTCTGTCGTGTCTTCCCTTTCCTTCTCTCATTATCCCTCTTATTTGATTTCACTGATGACTTTCTCCTCCTCGCTCTCTTTCTTCCCTGTCCCTCATGGTTTCCTCCCATCAGTGTTGCTGCTTCACTATCTCCCTGTTGGACCTCCTTCCTCTGCACAACTGATATTGGAGCATCCCAGGGATCAGGCCTCCGGTTTCTCTCTTTTCCGTCTCCTCTTGCTCCCTCGGTGATCCTAACAAGCTGGCAATTCAAATAGCACCTGTGTGCTGGCAGTTCGCAACCTAGCTCTAGATTCATCGTCTGAACTGCAGTCACCTGGAGCCACTGAGGATGGAACAGGCATCTCAGCACAACACGTCCTAACAAACCTCCCAATATTCCTTTCCAAACTGGCCTCTCCTCTCATTCACTCCTTTCAACCCGTCAAAATTCTTGTAGTCATCTCTGAATTCTCTCTTTGTCTTATACTCTGCAGATAAATACCAAGCTATTGGGTTGGCTCTATTCTTAAACTTTGTCTAGAATGCAAATGTTTTACAAAAACTCTCTGTCACCTTTGTCTAATCTACCACCAAAAGTATCTGGATTCTTGAGAGAACTTCTGACTTAAAAAAAATGGCATGCTGAACAAGAATATGGATGTTTGAGCCAAAATGATTGATTTGAATACCAAGGCTGACACTTACCAGTCAGATGGCATTAAACATTCAATTCAACCTTTTTTTGGACTGTTTTCTAAGCTGCAAATTGAAGAGTAATTCCACCTTCATTAAATTGTAATGAAAATTAAACAAGGAGATGGAGATCTATTGGTAAAGTGCTTGCCTGGCACACAGTTCAATCCCAGTACTGCATAAACCAGTTGTGCTGGTACACACCTGTAATCCCTATGCCTGGAAGGTAGGATCAGAAGGGTCAGAAATTCAAGGTCATTATCAGTTATACCGCAAGTTCAAGGAAGGAAGGAAGGAAAAGAGGAAGTGAGGGAATGAAGGAAGGAAGGAAGGAAGGAAAAGGAAGGAAGGAAGGAAGGAAGGAAGGAAGGAAGGAAGGAAGGAAGGAAGGAAGAAAGAAGGAAGGAAGGAAGGAAAGAAGGAAGGAAGGAAGGATGGGAGGGAGGAGAGAAAGAGGGAAGGAGGGAGGGAGGGTGATATATATGTGTGCATATATATAATCAATCTTCTAGGTGATGAATAAAACACTTGGAGAAAGGGAAACAGCACAACACCTCAAGAATTCCCACAGTACGTAACATCTGGAGCATCTATGTAGAGAGCTGTGGCTGGTCACACATTCAGAATGAAATCAATGATTACAGAAGAAATAAATGTCCTTTCTAATGCTAAGATACAAGACAACTATAGTCACAAAAGGATTAGGGAAAAAAATCACCAAGAAGGCAGGAAAACTTTGGAGATGTGAACACATTCAGAACATCTTCACAGAATACAATTCAAGTTCTAAATTTAACTAGATTGTATTCACTTGGCTGGATCTTCCTTTTTTGTAGAATGAAACGAAGACCAAATGTAGGAGAAAAACAAGGGATACAGTGCTAACACAGGGTAGTCTTTTCTTTTCTTTTCTTTTCTTTTTTTACATTTTTTATTATTATTTCCGCTCATACAAACTTAATAGGTACACCGGTTCCCTCCCTCCCTCCTCCTTCCCCCGACCCCCCTGCTCCCCCTCTCCCCACCCCTCCCTCCTCATCCCCCAGTGCTCCCCCCCCAATCCCCAGAGAATCCTTTAATATGCATGTCAGACTCTCCTCTGGGCCCTCCTCTCCCATGACGTACAAGGACCCAGTGGCATTTCCCTGAACCCTTTCCTGTGTTCCCTTTAAGCATAGGAACACTACTGTAGCTGCCAATCCCTTGCCTCCAAGGATCTTGGTGCCTTTAGCAAATGCTAGACTTTGTGGGGTCAATAGTGTGTTGGACACTGCGCAGGGCATGCAAAGTCCAATTATGATTGCTTCGGCCCTAACTTGTGTGGAAGGACAGGGTGGTCTTTTGCAAATAACTTACCTACCACTGATCTGTTATTCACACTCCAGTAGAAGTGGAGTCCTAACACTGAAATCTGACTATGTCCCTTCTCCACCTAAAATATTGTGGAACTTTTTCTTCCCCTGAGAGAGTTTAACAAGTTTACCAAGTTTAACATATGTGCAAACTCGTGATCTCACTGCTTTCGTAGCTTGCCAGTTACAGTCTCATGAATAAACAGAAGAGCTCTGCACCCTTGACTTTCTGGGAAGCACTGTGATTTGCTAGTCACAGCATGTGTCAGCATGCCAGGTTGGTGGCCAAGGCCTAATGAGTCCCTGTGCAGTGAATGAATGGATAAATGAATAGCTAACAAAGGGAACCTGCAGACCTCCTCATTTCATACCTGCAGCCCACAGCCAGTTGGTGAAGATGGTTTTTAAAGTCTGTGCTGTTCCAAACAACTAAAAAAGAATCACAAATTCAGAAGTAATCACAAAGGAGTAGAAATTAACTTTCAGTCACCAGGCAGAGCTACATATACCACACCAGGACTAGCATGTGGCAAACACTGGTGAAAGAATTTTGGAATCTGGAGACTTTCAGTGCAATAATTTCAGCTCAATACTTGGTCATTTTGTTGAATCACTCACCAAGCATTCCACAAGGTTGACACATGGTGCTCGCAAGGCCTGGGGAAACTGCTTCATTCATCCCTGATCCCTGCTCCCACACACACAAACACATGGCTAATGTCCTCCTGTGCTTCCTGCGGGAATATCTTAATCCATCCCTGTTCTTGTTGACTCGTGTTTGCATCCAGCCTGTATGTAGTACTTCCTGTGCACCATGCCCTCCCTGTATGTAAATGAATAAAACCTGATCCTCAACCTCGAAACTATCTGCCAAAAGAAAAAAGAAAAAAAATCATGTGACTTCTTCCTGCTCTAGCAGTGCCTACCAAACATGCAGGGATAGGAAAACATGGCTCCCAGACCTTTCACAAGATTCTCTATCCTCCCAGCTGCACCTACCACAGTCATCTTGGGCTTCTCAGTTAATAGTCTGCACTCTTTTTTTTTTTATTTCTACTCATACAACTTTAACAGGTACACCGGTCCCCTCCCTCCATCCAACCTCCCACCGCCCTGTGCCCCCCTCCCCTCCCCCTCCCTCCGTATCCCCCACTGCCTCCCCCTCCCATCCCCGGAGCATCCTTTAATGTGCATGCCAGACTCTTCTCTGGGTTCTCCTCTCCAAAGAGGTGCAAGGACCCAGTGGCATTTCCCAGAACCCTTTCCTGTGTTCCCCTTAAGCATAGGAACACTACTGTGGCTGTCAATCCCTTGCCTCCAAGGATCTTAGTGCCTTTAGCAAATGCTAGAATTTGAGGGGTCAATAGTATGTTAGACATTGCGCAGGGCATGCAAAGTCCAATTATGATTGCTTCGGCCCTAACTTGTGTGGAGTATCTTGCAAATCATTGCCCCTCCCATCCTTTTGCTCTTACACTCTTACCGCCCCCTCTTCCGCAAATTTTCCTGAGCTTCAGGATGGGGAGAGATTAGGCTGGCCTAGTTCCAGGTAGTTGATATAGAGTCTCTGATGTTCTGGATTATGGTTTGTTGATTTTTTTTTTCCAGTTTTGCTGCTCCTGCATTGCCCTTCACTCCATCCTGATGGGTATTGGATGTCACCCCCTGGCCAGAGATTAAAAAGGTGTTATACTAGAGTCTTGTTATAAGAGTATATTCAAAGGTAGATGTAATAAAGGCAGGAAATCGCAGTGAGGGAAGGATCAATCACCCATTTGCAAAATCGTTCCTTTTTATCTAATAGTCTGCACTCTTGGCACCTGCTCAGCCTCACCTCTGCCCAGCTGTGCTCCCTGCAAGGGAGGCTTCTGCCCCTTTCCCTAGCTTGTTCTCCTCCTCCTCCTCCTCCTCCTCCTCCTCCTCCTCCTCCTCCTCCTCTTCCTCCTCCTCCTCCTCCTCTTCCTCCTCCTGTTCCTCCTCTTCCTCCTCCTCTTCCTCCTCTTCCTCTCATCTTCCAGTGACCTCCATTGGGGAACCCTGCACTGAGCGCAGCTCTACCCCTGAACTTCCCAGCATTTGTGACTGTCTACCTTGTGTGTGTGTTGCTATCCAAAACTATCACATTGAAACTCAAGTTACTAACATTTAACTACTTGTTCCACAAACCTCATTAACAGAATAGTAATGCTAAGTACCTGAATGGATACCAAATGCACAACAGTAATCAAGGGAAGTGATCTTTGTCTTCCTAGATGTCACTATCTGAACATCTAACTTGGAGGGAAAGTTTTCAGATAAGTGGCCACGCAAACGATAAGAGGCAAGGCCTGTCAGGACACAAAGGGAGAAATTCTGATAATCGCTCTAAGACTCGCTGTCTGTAATGGTGGTAAAATGCCTGGCACACAATAGGTGCTTAATTTTTGTTTCCTTAACCATTGGCAAGAACGGACTTCTAAGAAATGATAAAAGGGTACGTGGCACTTGGTTGCAAGGTAGCGGTAGGGAAAAAGTTGTAAGACAGATTAATCAAACTCCTCTTTCCATCCTTTTGGATGTGCTACCCCTTTGACCACCAGGGGGCAGTATCTGATAGCAGGTGATAACAGCTCTTCTAGTAATCATTCTGCCAGGAACCTCCGGCTGCTTCATCAGCGAAGAAACAGAAGACCCAGAGGTAAGATGGTATTCTTTCCTTTGCATCACTATAAAGCACACCCTCCTAAAAGACCCACAGTGTTACCAACAGATTAGGAAGTATTAATTAACATGGGAGCCATTTCATATTCATGGTCCAATTATCCTTATCGGAGGGAACAAATCTCAGCTTCCTGATCATTTATCACTTTCATCATGCAGCCATAGGTCACAGCAGGTATTCATAATGAGGGCAAAGAAATGTTCCGGTTTCTCTTCCGCATTTATGCTGTTCGAGCACTTCCATGCCCTGCTTCCTTCTCACTGAATAGCCTTGTTTTGTCTCATCATGTGTCATTGAAATAGACAAGAAGCAATTATTTTTGTTTGGCAGATAAGAACACCGAGGAGCAATCCATTGACTGGGTAGAATGCAAAGTGGGCACCCAGGTCTGACAGGTTGCTGGGGCTCCTTGCTGCCTGACAGCCAAAGGGAGCCGATCCTGGCACAATGCCATTTCAAGTTAATGGCTGTGAGTTTCCCAGAGCAAGCCATTAAGGTAACTGAGGAGGTGATTCCTGCCATAGCACATTGGGACATGTAGAGAAAGCTCATGGCTTCTTTTAAGTCCATAGACGGGTACCCCATGGGGACACCCTTGCTAGCGTCCATCGGTGGGAGAAAATGAGACACTGTCCCAGGAGGTTGGAAGTTGGAAGGCAGACTTTGTTACCTGGTTATTGAGTCAATGGTGATTTATTACATGGGCACTGCAAGGAAAGCAGTGTAGAAAAGTGTACTTGTCCTGAAGGAACTGAAATCTGATTACAAGTCACGGCACATAAACATTTAAAAAAAATCATGAAGACTTCACTGGTAGGGCACTTACAGGGCACACAGGGAGTTGCTAGCAGAGGAAGAGGGAGGTAGCTTTCAAGTGGTAGAAGGTGGAAAGGAAGAAAGGTTTAAGGGGGCAAGAGATGAAGGGGTAAAGTAGAAGAGGGAATAGGGAAGAATAAGCAACATTCAGGATATATAATTCATTCATAGAGAAGCATACTGTATATAGTCTCATTTCAAAATACAGTTTTTAAAAAAATATGAATAGAGGTATTCAACACATGTAGAGAAGAAGGAAGGGGAGAACAGAAATTGACTTGAGATACTCCTTCCAGAACCCTTACTCTATTAAATAAAACTCCAAGAACCAGGTATGTGATAGCTCTGAATGAGCTGTTAGTCAGGGAGATCCTAAAGACCACCTAAACAATTAGCTTTTGCTATTGTTCTTAGATGCCCACCAGGACCCAAAGGTGAGTGCTGAAGACACTAAATGCTTTGATCGTAGGGCATGAAGAAAACAAGCTTGAAATGAATGGGAAGAGTTCTCCCTGCTAACTAGCTTTCAGAATATCAGAAGATGTTAAGAAAAGAAGCCAATGGTTTCACCCAGCAGTCAATAACAACTAACCTGGCGAGATGCCCAATGGTACAAAAGCGGCATGAATATTATAGGACAAGTCAACCACTTTCTCATTAGATCTTAAGCCTGCTCTTCAGGAGGCAACTCATGTTTCATACTGTAAACCAGCAACCTCCTGTGGAGAGGGAGGTCATGGGCCCTAGAGAAAAACAAGCTACTATTGTTTCACTATATGAGCATTATATCAGGCTATCTTCTTAATACTCCATCATTATATGCATAGATTAGAGAAGCTCTCAGTCCTCAACCAAGAAGCTTTCTTTTGTAATGGGAGGTATTTGATACAGAGAATCACAACTGGCCAAAGTGACGACAATAAATGTATATGGAGTACTCAAGACTAATAAGGACAGGACATCTAAATCAAACACATACACACACAGAGGCATGCGTGCTCTCACATATGTACATGATCATGCACACTTATGCACACCCACGCACACACATATGCTCACATAGCTCTCCCCACCAAATCTCAGGGAACTTCAAGGAGAGGGAAAGTAGGAATGAAAAAGCCAGAGGATAGAGAGTGGTACAATAGTGTCCCTGGACATGACAGGGCTTCTGCATCCATGAGTTCAGTGAAATTGTATTTACCTCCATAAGACAACTCACAAGATTTGGCCTTCTAACATTCCATCGTGGAAGGGGGGATCTCATAAAGCACCACCCTTCCCTGAGAAACTATTGAGGGTTGACGCTACTTCGGGAAGGGGAGCTGCTTTCTTCAGTGGGATGCAGAGTAGTATATTACCCATGCACCAAAGGCATGGAAATTCAGGCAGCAGTGCACACACACCAAAACATGAAAGGAGGAGGAAAAGTAGGAAAAGAAGTTTTCATTGAAAGGAGGGGAGTTTTCATTGAAAGATGGAGTGAAGACAACTTAGATTCATTGTACTCATGTGTGAAACTAAGAATTTTTAAATGTGAAAAGTAACATAAAACAAAATATTGCCCTGACAGATTCAAGAATCACTAAATAGTCACTAATTGCCAAGTGCCAAACTTAAGTAGAATACATGAATGTTTGCGAGGTACTGTGGTGCCAGGTCACAAAGTGTTCTTAGCACTAAAGAGACTGAGACAGGCAAGTCTCGAGGTCCTGCCTGGCCTGGATTATACAGTTTCTCTTATTAGTATACTCAATGATATTAATAGGTCACTTGCATCATGCTAAGTGACAGGGATATGAATAACCCATGATCCCACACACATGACCTCAAAATCTAATAGGAAACAAGGGAGACCTTGATTTTTAATGCAGAGTGTATGTTTTTGTATGGTGTGTGTGTGTGTGTGTGTGTGTGTGTGTGTGTGTGTGTGGTGTGTTTCACAACAATGAAGATTCAATTATTTGTTTACAAATAATTCAATTGATGAATAAAGTAAATAGACAGATGAATGGATGATGACGATGACAGGTAGATGAGAGATAGATAGATAGATAGATAGATAGATAGATAGATAGATAGATAACTAGTTCTCTAGAGGATCAGACCATTAGAATGTATGTACACTCTATAAGTATATTTACTAAAAATGTTTACAACTGATAGGGCCTGGACAGTTTAATAATGGCGGTTTGTACCCTAGAGAACCTGGATGTCACAGTAGCCCCAATCCAGTGCTAAAAGACCAAAAGATCTGCTGGTCTTCAGTCCACAATGAAGGCTAAAGCTGGATTCTGGAGTTAGCATTGGATGTCAGCAGTAATGGAGGAGCAGCTGTGGATTCAGTGACTTGTCAGTGAGAAGTGAGTCAAGAGGAAAGTGGCTGTGTTTATTTCCTCAGACATCTCTACAGCTCAGCTGCCCTCCAAAAGGTACCATCCACTTTAGGGAAGGGTCTGTTCCCCCAGTCAATCATTCCTGAGCATGCCCTCACAGACCACCAAGAGGCATGTCTCTTAGTTGATTCTAGATCTTCTCAAGTTGATTATCAAGATTAACCATCTTTGGCTTATAGATAGAAAGATGGATTCATAGATGGCAGATTGATAGATAATATATAAACAGATAAGAGACTGATAATTGATTGAGAGAGATGATAAAGAGATAGTTGTTGATAGATGATATAGATGATGAGAGATAAATAGATTGATAGATGATTTGTGATAGTTGATAGATGATAGATAAGAGATAGTCATACATGAGACAGATGATAGATAGATTGCTGATAGGTGATAGATATATACAATAGATGTCTATAGGTGATAGATATATAGATAATAGATAAAATAAATGGATACATTATGATAGATGATAGCTAGATAGGTAAATTGATTGATTGATTGATAAGTCCACAGACAGGCAGATAGATAGATAGGTGATAGATAGCTAGATAGGTAAATTGATTAATTGATAGGTAGATAGATAGATAGATAGATAGATAGATAGATAGATAGATAGTAAACAAGTGATGATATACATAGATGATAGTACACATAATAGATAAACAAATGGATAGATTATGTTAGATAGATTGAGAGGCGATAGGTAAGTGTAAAAATAAAGAAAAGCATCATGAAACACTGTCATTTGAGGCTGAAGAGATGGCTCACTTGGTAAAATGTCTGCCACACAAGCATGAGTACCTGAATTCAAATTGCTGACAACCACATAAAATATGAGTATGGTGGAGCATGTCTGCAATGCTACACTGAGGGAGTACAGATGGGCAGATCACCAGAGTTTGCTGTCCAACCGGTCTAGCCAACTGGTGAGCTTGGAGTTCAGTGAGAGACCCTGACTCAAAAAACAATGTAGAGGACAATAAAGAAAGACATCTGACATTGATCCATATACATACTAAGTCATACATGTACATACAAAAAAATTAAGTGTCTCAAAGGTTATCTTCCAACTAAATTCCTGAGTGAAGGGTCTTCCAGGCAGAAGGAGCAAATCGGCACAGCACAGTTGAGAAAAGACCCAGTGGTTGCTAGGCAGAAGCTGGCATCAAGTGGAGTACAGCATAAGATGAGAGTGAAGATGACAGGATAGATTTGCTAAATAGATACGCTAGCCTGGGAGAAGTTTCAATTCTACATGACAGAAAGTTCTGGAAGCACCAAAAGAGAAGACCAGGACAGTCAAACGTATGGGTATAAAAGGTGTGTTAATTATTGCAGAGGATAATCTACAGTGGAACAGGTTTATAGCCCAGACAATAATCGGCTATGCATTTCAGTAATCAGAATAAACATTAGTGAAAGGGGTGGAATGAGGGACTTATGTAGATACAGAACAAGACAACATAACCACAGAGACAATGAACAGAAATGACAAGGGAAATTTCTATTGGCTGTCCTTAATTTCTGCAGGGTCATGATTGGTGTCTTCACTTTGCTCTCCGGCTGGCATCCATTCAGAAGAACTATAGGAAAACGGATGTGGAAGAAGAGATGAAGGCACTCAGCTTCAACTGTATTGAAGAAGGGACGTGCAAAACCTTTAACGGACATGACTAACCAGCTGAAATCTCAGGGAGTCAGAAATGTTTTCTGGAAAAGATTGGATTAATTTAGATCTAGAAATGATGGTTTCTGCCTATCTTGATGCTTGCCTATCTGCTTTTGATGTTTCTCAGCTCACCTGAAATGTGTGGTCCTCTGGTGCTGATGTTCAGAGTGCTAGGATCCAATGCACCCACTACCATGCCTGACTCAAAATCATTTTATGTCTTCACTTTCTCTCCTGTGTGCTATACTGGGGCTTAAACACACATGTCAGGTAAGCACCCCACTATAGCATTAACCCTCATTCCTCTGCAACAAGATTCAATCAGAAACCAATCCGCATAGGACAGATTGTACAGGTTATGAATCCAGAGTCACACTGAAAGCAGATCAGCACTGTGGTGGTTGGATGTAACATAGGGTTAAGAGATTAGGGTGGCAGATGGGAGGTTAGCAACTTTTCTAGAGAATGAGGACTGAGAGAGGATGTCATCTCCTTAACAAAGTAAAATGTAGGACCTCCAAAGGACTCTAAGCTTAGCACCCAGTGATGAAGGAAAGGCTACTTGGTGGGAGTATTAGCTAATGTCTACTCTAAGCCATTGCTATGCTTTCAGTATGTCATATACAAGTCACTGATTCTTTTGTGGTTATGTTGTCTTGGTTTCATATCTGTGCTTATTCCACCTCTTTCTCCAGTGTTTGACTACTGAAATGCACTGTTTCCCAGTGCAATGCAAAAAGGATGTACAACAATCCAGGACATTTCCTAAAATCACCCTTCAGCTTCCACAAGCATACACAGTGTCTTCTGATAAATATAGACATACACACAAATGAGTGAGAGAGACAGAGAGAGAGAGAGAGAGAGAGAGAGAGAGAGAGAGAGAGAGAGAGAATCAAAACTCAACAGTATGAAGATGAAGATTGATATGGCATCTTAAAAACACTTCCCTACACAGCTTCCCTCACAAGTATTTGGCTCCTTCAAACCTGGACCTGATCATTCAGAACTCAACCATCTGTGTATCTGCTGTCACTACAAGAGACCAGAGCATGTCGGTTCCAGGAGTGACCTGCTCTGTCCCCTTTGCAGAGCTGGTCCACTTGTAAAAAGTCTTGCTAGGATAAGGTGGCAAGCAGTCTGACTGAGGATTCACGAGCCTCTAATCCTTTCTGGGTTTGTTTACTCTGCTTTTCTTGATTTCAGAACACCCCAAGGCAGATGGCCCTGTCACCCCATCTAAAACCTTCATCTAGACCATGGAATGTAGAAATAATTCATTCACCTGTACACATATGTTCACTGTGGACTATTCCCAATTTATAGAATCAGTCATTACAGTATAGTAATGAATGAAGAAAATGCATGTACATAATGGAATTGTATTCAGCTGCACAGAAGAATGAAATCTCTTCATTGACAGGGAATGAATGGAACTGGAGAGCCACAAATTAAGTGAAGCTAGCCAAGCTCAAAACTCAACATTTTCTCTCCCAAGTAGAATCTAGATTTGGGGGGGAAAAAAAGTAAGACTATACCTACAAACAAAATGTGAATAGTTCCTCACAAGGTGGTAGGCAGAAGACCAAGTTTGGGGACCAAGAGGAAAGGATGGGGTCTGCCCAAACTTGGATAAGTGCCAGGTTACACAAGTAAAACAAGAATCAAAAATTCTCAAGTGTAGGTGAGAAAGAACCAATTATATTGAGAAAGTCAGATGTGTTGATGAGATTAAGAAAGTCAGAGAAGCTAGTGGAAAGAATTGGATTGAAAGGTGCAAACAGAATTCATGGTTACCCACCTGGTCCGGGAGGTGAAGGAGAAAAGCCCACCTTAAAGTCTGAATGGTAGCTGTGAAGGAAATGGTGCTAGGCACACAAATATGGTATCATGGCACAAGGCAGAATGATGGAACAGAGAAGTATCTTGAGCTTTTTAAACTTTATTTACTTATTTATTTATTTAGTGTGAGGTGTGTGTGTGTGTGTGTGTGTGTGTCAGAGGGCACTGTGTGTTCTTGTGGAAGACCAAGGGTAACTTCAGGAATCATCCTGGATTGTTTCTGTCTTCTTTTTGCTTCACTCTGGGATTTCCCAGGCTTCGCCTACCAGGACTGGAAGTGCAGGTCACTGCCATATTTCCATTGGACCTGGGATCTGAACTCAGGACCATCTGCTATTGAGACACAGTCTTAACCTTTGAGCCATCTCTCCAGTCCAGCATCTTGAGCTTTAAGAGAGAAAAAACCAAAGTCAAGAGAGCAGAGCTGCTAGCTATGGAGTAAAGCAAAGAGAAAGAAGAGGTAACAAGGAGAGTGATGAGACAGGAGCAGTGCAAGAGCCTGTGGTCCCACAGTGACAAAGAAGGCTTCTGAAGGGATGACAAAAAGTCCAGGGAGGAAAGGAGGTGCCATAAATAAATGAAGACAAGCAATGGACCAAGAGGAGACATCTTGCCTGAGTCCACTTGGGCAGCTATAACAGACTGGTAACTTCAGACTGGTAATTTACAGAACTTTATTGCTCGCCGTGCTGAGGCTGGGAAAGCCAAGATTAAGGTGTCCACAGACAGACTCGGCGTCTGCAGAAGGCCTGTTCTACATATACAGCATCTTTTATGTGTCCTCACCTATAAAGCGGCAAGCAAGCTCTCCAAGGCCTCTTTTATGAGGCATGATTCCATTCCAGGAAGGCGCAGCCCTGGTGACCGTCACCTCCCATACCCCAGCTTTGGAATACCATTGCCTCAGGGTTAGTTTTCAACATAGGAACTTTCCAAACACACAAAGCATCCAGACTATTGCAATACAAACTACATATGGCACATGAATTCATATTAATATGAAAACAATCTCCCATGGAAAAAAAGGTCAAAGCGTAAGAACAGTAATCCATAGGAATGGAACTGAAAATAAGCAGTTTATATCGGAAACAATACACAATGTTCAGTAATTAAGAAAATGAAAGGGCTGGGAAGATGGCTCAGTATCTGTCATGCAAGCAAAATGACTAAAGTTTGGGTCCCTGGATCCCAAGTAAAGATGTCAAGTGAACAAGTCATTGACCTATAATTCCAGCCTCAGAAAACAGAGCCTGGGAATCTTCAGAGTAAAATCACTAGCCAGATTAGCCCAATTGACACGCTCTAAGTTTAATTACAGACATAGGCTAAAAACAATAAGGTGGAAGAGCAACTGAGAATGGTTCCCGATATCACTTTCAGACCTGCACACATACTGTTCCCCGGGAGCCAACCTGCCTACAGACATGCACAAGCCCCCATACACACATACATATGAAAAATGGGAAGATTAAAAGACAAATCGATTATATCTGTGGTGGGCAGGCTTTTTACACATATCGTAGTCAGGAGCACAGACACAATTGTTACAATCTTTCTGATACTTATATGGGGCAAACTAATTTTTAAATGCACATATTTCTGCTTTAATGATCCATCACATAGTAATAGAAACACCTATATACTTAAAAATTTGTGTTGGGAGGGAAAAATTGAATATAGATAAGAAAACTACTATGTGAAATACATTTCATATAGTGTGAAATAGTATGTGTATGTTAGCCTGAGGAGTATACCATATTTTTAAAGCAAAATACAAATTGTAAAGCAATATTTATTTGTACTCATGTTGATCCCTTTCCTGTAAAAAGTAGGAATGAAAACTATCATGCATGAACAGTTAGCTGCAATTGCATAGCATGGGGAGCGCGTGGAAGAATACACAATGAGTTGTTAATCTCCATGTCAGAGAGAAAGGGAAAGTGACTAGTTCTCTGTATAATTCTGGAAATAGGTGATTAGATAGATAGATGGATGGATAGATAGATAGATAGATAGATAGATAGATAGATAGATAGATAGATAGATAGATGATAGATCTTTACTCTTTAATTTTTGAATAATCCAAATATATCACTGTAATCAAAAAGAAAGTGTCATTCTAAAAGAATGCACATTAAGACAAAACCTCTAGACATGACCAGAACAATGTTCTTTGGGAAGTACCTTAGAACAGATGGGTGCAACTGGCGATGCAGAAAGACGCTCAGTCATAAGAAATGCCAATGGAAGTGAGCACTAGATTTTAAAAAATGTAAGAGACATAACATTTCCATGAGGGTTGAATCTTTAATATGTCTGTCTTCCAGTTTTCCATTGTAAAGACATGTACAATCTATGATTTTTTAGTGTTTAAAGACTTACTCCCATCTCCCACTAGGAAGAACCCTGACCTGTCCTTGCCATCGCATTCCTACCCTACTCAGAAGGAAACAGTCTCTGAGGAGCAGTGGCTGTTCTCACAGCCACAATGGCCTGGCACCAGCTCACTGTTACCATACACCTGAGTGCTTTGCTCATGACAAGCCCTTCTCCCCCACTGCAAAGGTTCCTCCTAGACTACAGAGACGCAGGCTGAAGTGAGGAAGTTGCTGCCATTGTAAAGGGTGGGTCAGAGGACCCAACCTGAATTAAAATGATCCTTACTATACCCAAGCTCAAGTAAGATGCTGTTTCCAAGCAGGCCACTGTGTCGGCTTCCCTTCCTGTCTGTCACAAACACCCCCTGACTTCAGACAAGTAGCTCCTGTGTTTTAGCTTTCCTGCCACCAAACAGGTCATGACCTTTCTTCTAAGAACTGACCTTTGTCTATACTAGCTGTGAACTTCTGGGTAGAAGGCGCTACCCAGGCTGCGGACCCCCATTCCTCTTAAGCAACTCCCTGGAATGCATTCAAGAGGATGATCTACACCTTAAAGCATGACCATTGTGCCCTCTTCACCTCCTGGTGAGGAAAAACCTGCTCAAGGGACTAAATATTCATTGAAAACGCACCGGCTGAAAGCTGTCGGGCTGGCAGAAAGCTGTGAGAGGAAAAACCTGATATCTTTATCGGCCATTTTGTGTGAAAGAATGTGACAAACCCAGGCGGAGGCCAAAGAGAACCCAGCCTGACCAAAGCAAGTCACATGTGATGAGCATGAGGGTGAAGTACAGCCGCATGAACAGGAAGCTGCCAATTCCAGCTCCTCTTGGGAAAACACGATTCCTCCTTCATTGCTTGGGGACAAGTGATTTCGCACACATTCCCCACAGCTTCTGTGGGGCCATCCAAAGGCTCAGTATGAATAAAGAGCTGTAAACAGAGGAGGAGCTGAAAAACGTTTGCCTATATGGCCTTCTGACCCACAAGGACCCATTGATGTCAGGTGGTCTTGAGGTAGTCTTGAAGTCTGCCCACACCTCACTTGTGCAAGATGGCACAGTTGGTGCAACTATTCAGTGATCAGGTATGCCCAAATGTAAGATTTCCAGAACATTCTACAGAGAAAAAGTTAGCAAACCACAACCATAGGATTCTGAAGGGTGAGACTTTAAGCAAGGTATTGCCCAAGCTGGTAACTCATGTTTAGATGGGTCAAGCCCACTTACTTTTCCCACTTGTTCTTTTTTCCATTTCAAAGATATAGCAGACCAGAATAGCTTAGTCATTTTACTTATAGGGACTTAAAAAAAAAAAACATGAAAGGTTTATTCCCTCTAAAACCAATCCTCCTGTTACTAGGTACAAACCACTTATATAATAGCTATCCTGTGACACCTACTGTGACATCCAAAGGGTTCTTTTATTTTTAATTTTTTTATTCAATAATGTGTGTGTGCATGTGTGCGTGTGTGTGTGTGTGTGTGTGTGTGTGTGTGTGTGTGTAGAACCACAGGCGAATTCGGAAACCACCATGGACCGCCTCCACCTCCTCCTTGTTTACTCTGCCCCGGGATTCACAGGCTCCGCCCTACCAGGACCAGAAACGCAGGCCGCCCCCGCTTCCACCTGGCGTCTATACATCTATATGTGGGGTCTGGGATCCGAACTCAGGACTTTCCGCCTACAAGGCAGAGGATTAACCCCTGAGCCACCTCTCCAGCCCCCCAAAGGGTTCTTTTAATATGGTCATTATTTTCTTTTGGCTCCTTTTGGGGTTGTTTAAACACGATTCCTTCTTTCCAATAAGTCATAATAAAGTGAAAGAAACAGTTCCTTCCATATCGACACCAACGTTGACTGAGTCCTTGTCTGTTTGAAATACAGAAATGAACACATGGGAACTTGAAATTCTGCTTTCAAGTTCAAAACTTCTGGCCTCCTTCAAGTTAGTTTATTTGGTTTTATTTTTGTTTTGTTTTGAGATGGGGTCTTGCTATGTAGCCGAGACTGACCTTGAGCTTACACGCCTCCCGGATTCTGGGCATGTGCCACCACACCTGCCAGATTTAGTTTCACAGGCTTGGTACAGTACATCTTTTCAAGTTCTGTGTCCTGCCTATGGAATATGGTTGCAAGGCATGGGGAGCATACCTGCCATGAATAAAAGTAAGAGGCATTATTTCCTGTTATTTGCAAGCATAATCCTTCATATCACTATAAAAGATCAAGGTAACATAAATAGAGCACATGATGGCATAATAAGTGGACAGAACTACTTGGGCAGACCTCTACTTAGAATGAAGAAACACCTTGGAGGATATAAATACGGAGATGGGGTACAGAAGAGATAACTAATAATTAGCACTAAGGATGTAAGAAACTAAAGATAGCAGAAACTTTTTATGTTACAATCTATCAAAAATATACAATTTAAACATAAGTATTAACAATATGCCATGCACATTGAACATAAGGAAGGGGAGAAATCAGAAACAGAAACTGCCCTGAGATGCTAATACCAGAAGCTACAGAAAATTAAAATTCCCGGTACCAGGTGTGTGATACCTCCTAATGAGCTATTAGTCAGAAGGATCTCAAAGATCTCAACAAAAGCCAAAACTATACAGGTAATTTGCCACTGTTCTTGGTTGCCCTTCACAACCTGAAAGGAAGAGCCTATAGCCGAAGATAACTCACCCAAGGATCACAGGCCGTGGAGAAAACAAGCTGGAACAGATCTGAAAGGTTTCTCCTTACCAGCTAGCTTCCATCCTACCAGAAAGGATGATGCAGGCTGACAGAGGCAGAAAATAATCAACAGTATCACCCAGCCCTGCATGCTGAAAGTTACAATAACAACCACTTTGGCAAGAGGTAACCATTGGTACACTAATGGCATAAGTGGTTTAGGTAAAACCAATTGCTTTCTGATTGAACTTAAGCCCTGCTTTTTGACAGAGAACGCATGTCTGGTATTGAAAACCAAACTAAGCACCTGTAAAAGGGGAGGCTATAGGCCCTAAGGTACGTCTATATTGGTCTACTAGGACAAAATACTAAGGTTTAACTATAAGTACTTGATAGTAAGCTGAAATCTAAATACTTTTCATTATACCATAGATTAGAGAAGTTCTCTGCATTTAACAAGAAGCATCATTTCACAATGGAAGGTGTTCAATGCAGAGAATCACAACTGGCCAAAATGCAAAGAATAAGTAATGAATGTGGGCTGCTCAGTCCTAAATGGGACATTGAAAGCAACCTCCATCCCAAGATTCGGGGAATCTTGCAGATGAAGGAACAGTAAGAATGTAAGGTCTCAGGGAACATCTCAGAAGAGGGAGTGGTAAGATCGTAAGAGCTTGGAGTAGGACAATGGTAGACCAAGAACTATCTCCTGGACATGACAGGAACTGCATAGGAACTGTCTTTTCAACCTCTCACCAAGAAAAGGGAAAGAGTTCAAGAAGCTCCACATCTCCCTGAGAGACTCACGAGAAATAATAGGGAAGAAAACCAAGATGCTGGACTCAGTGGTGTACCCAGTACTCACTGGAGCATGAATCATGTCAGGCATATGACATCAAAGACAAACTAGAAAGTACAGAGGACCCTACAAACGAAAAGACTTGAAAATAGGAGGGAGTATGACAGGGGAGATGAAGGATCATCAGGGGAAAAGGACGGGAGATGGAAATGGGGACTAAAGGGAGAAAAAAGAAAAACAAAATTATTTTAAAAATTAAAATTAGAAGAAGAATGTGAGGGTCTGAGAGCAGGAAGGGATGTTATAAGATAGTGTCCTCAGTTATGACAGGGCTACTGTACCCAAGAGCTCACTACAGCATTATCTGCTTCTGTAAAACCTGTACAATATTTGGCCTGTCAATATTTCATCGTGGAAGGAGATGTTCTCAAGAGATACTACACCTTCCTGAGAAACTATTGATGCCAGACAGAAGAGTAGCTTCTTAACCCAATGATTTACCCACTGATAGGTTATCCGTGTCCCTGCAAGTACTTAGGCACTTGCCAGTGTGGGCATCTCAGATGAAACCCAGTGGGACACACACACACACACACACACACACACACACACACACACACAGGAAGACTCAAACAGAAGAAGAATGGCTGGAAAGGAGAACATATGTAGTGGAAGAGGAACTGGGATGAGATTGCTTAGTAAGGGGTAAATGTGGCATAAATTCATTGTATTTATGCATGCAAGGGTCAAAGAACAAAAATAAATAAAAAGATGACTTTGCCCACTGAAGAGCCACATACACTACAACAGACATCTGACTCCCTGTAATAGTTACTCTTAAATGGTGCCGTGGAGAGCATTCAAAGTCAAGAAACTTAAGGGAGAAAGGGAGATTTATTCAGTTTACTGTTTCAGAGGGGAGAAACAGTCTTTCATGGCCAAGGCGACATGGCTGGTGGCTGAAGCTGGAGGCAGCTAAGTCACTGCAGACATTCTAGAGGCTCAGCTGCTCAGTCCAGACTGAAGGATTCCTGAAGAGTCTGAGATGCTGATAGTCTTTCTTCAAAGTCTTCTATTCTATGGTTCCTTTTATCTGGTCCGCTATTGAGAGGTTCCAATTAGATCTAGGGCTGGTCTTTGTATTGTAAATGCATTTAATCTGGATCATCTCTTCAGGTGGTCTGACAGCTGATCTTAGTAGTGCCAGGTGTGGTCAAGTTGACACCCAGGATTAACTCTCTCACTCCCTTACCAATACAAGCACCCCAAAGGGACCCCTGCGGTCCACACACACAGAGGGACAGGAGGGTAGGTGGGACATTGCTGGATTGAAGAGGAAAGAGAAGGCTAAAAAAGAAGGGAAGTAAGTAGGTATGGTGGGACGAAGGGAATCAGAACAGCAATATAAACCCATTGTGTTTGTATATGAAAAATTCTCCATAAAAAAGTAAAAATATTTTTAAAGTGGGGACAAATAGGAGGCCCTTAACTGGGCTACCAACCTTGGTAGGGATTAGATTGTTCTTGTTAAGAACTGGAGTTAGTTCCTGCCAACACTAATGGTTATATGGCTGTTGGCTCTCTGTCTAACCACACCAGGGTTTGACGGAGACTCACCACAGGCTGAAACAACAGGGCTAGAATTTTATGACTTAGTTGTTTGGATTTTGGTGTAGTAATAAAAACTGGGCTAATAACAACCTTTTAAAATATTAAAAAGAAACGGCTCTTCCCAAATTCCATATATTAAGAAATCTTGTAAATGAAAGGAGAGAAGAAAGAAGAGATGGTAGGAGAAAGAATGGAAGAGGGAAGAGGAAAAGGAGGAAAGAAAAATCAGCGAAACATTTCTGAGGCCTGATCCTTTTAAACCATCATCTATTTGGTTGATTCCCTCCAGAAAATGAGCCAGGGACTTCCCACCACCCCTGCCTAGTTGGAGCTGCATTTTGCATGCCATCCCCGGCTCCTTCCAGAAGCCCAAGAGAGGGACCCCTGACAACAACCTCATTGCTCTTCCCCTTCGTCTCTAGATTTTCGCTTCCTAAACCCCCAACGCCCATTAGTTTCATAGCATCTGTACCTATGATATGGCATCAGTGTCAGATTTTCAAGCTGGAAATCTATCTGGAACAGAGGTCCTCCTTGAAATGTATCTATTGCATCCCTTAAATAGGATGAGAAATTCGGTTCCTGGTTCTATGAGTCAAGGATCTCGGCAGTGGCAAAGATGAACTGGGCTGAGGAATTCCAGGAACATCTGAGCGGACCATTAGAAGCAGCAGGAGCCTAGACATTCAGTCTTTGAAGAGCCATCGTAGGGCATGGAACAGTCTGGAAGACAGTGTGGCAGGCTCCTCCAAGTAGCTCCTGTTCCGGTGGAGCTGCTGCAGGGCCAGGTCCTCACTCCACCTGTGCGAAATGAGTTCTGCTCCTGGAAACCCTGGATTAAGGGCCTTCCTCTCTTATCTGGCTGGAATTCTCTGTGGCGCGTGCAGGCAGGGGACAGTGAGTCATAGGAACACCAGGAGGGATAAAAGCTGGGGGTAACCAGAGCGCCCATGAGAGGCTCTTCCTGCTACTTACTGAGATTAAGTTCCATCCAACTTCCCCATCACATTGGCCCTAGCAACTCAGAGGCCACAAGAAATCACAGAGGCAGTGGGAATGGCAGTTGTGCATTTGTGTGATACCATCCTGTCCCCATACCGTTCCCAGCACTTTAAACCTTTCTATGGAAGAAATCACACAAGAGAAGGAGTGGAAAAAAAGAATAGGAGAAATATACTAAAGGTATAGCAAAGTCTCCTTCCCGTGCTCCCATCTCCTCTACCATCCTTCTGCCACAGGGCTCATACCTATTGTGAGAACTCTTCAGCACCCACTGAGCCTGGTCTTTCCGTTCCCGGCAACACAGTCCAGAGGACCCTTGAGAAACCTGGTCTCAACTTCCCCACCACTAGACACTGTTCTTACACAGCCCGAGTTCCTTTTCTGAAGCATACTTCCTGTCTCATTGTTCTAGGTCAGATACAAGTGACTCAGAGTTTGGTCTTAAACAACCTCAGTGGTTTCTAGAATCAGTAAACCAGATCTCTAGATTTATACAAGAGAGCTATGCATAATTTTCTCCATATAACCTTATCATAAATTATTCCTTAGTTCTTCTCTCAACAACTTGTGAGAACTAATTTAAGTTTATAGGCAAAGTACTTAAAATGGTGCCCACTGTATAGAATACTCTAACAATATTGGCTATTAATAACTATTATTATCTATGAGAGTAATTCTATTTTAATTCCACTCATATATTCCTATAAACCTCTTCCAAAGAGAGGGGTAAATGAATTTAAAAACAAGACAATGGAATCTAGCTCTGTGTGTGTATGTGTGTGTGTGTGTGTGTGTGTGTGTGTGTGTGTGTGTGTGTGTGTATTCTAGCTATACTCTATAGGAGACTGTATGAAAGATATATCAATCTTTAACACACACACACACACACACACACACACACACACACTATAAATAAACAAAAGACCAAGAAGTAAAGAAGGAGGAAGGAGGGTGGGAGGGAGGTGGACTTTTCTATGATTTTTACAATAACCGCAGAAAGATTTAAAATAGCAGCAGGTAGATTCCAACTTCCTTCTCCACTCCTGAAAACCCCCATAAAACCTGACCCTCTGAAGTTCTCATCACTGCTTTTGGTCTCACAGTTATTTTTGCTTGAAGTTGATAGATAAATCTGGGATCTTGGTGGTCTAAAGAATTCAGAAAATTGGAACATGTCTCACTAAAAGAAAGTAATTTTGTGATGACTTTACTTCCTTTTTCAAACGCTTTATTAACATATATTACTTGTACAAAATAACAATTTTTCTTTTATTTCATAGATGCATGAGATGCACAGTGATCCATTCACCCCATTATTCTCTGTTAGTGCGACTTGGCACCAGAAAGATTCGTAGTGACCAGGCCCTTCCCTTCATGAAGCATTTCACCCAACACGACCATGCCCTTTCCCACAGGGGGATCATGCAGCACACATGGCTCTCATTAGCTTCCCGTTATCACCATGACTACGGACATTCCTGCTTTGTCATTGCTCCTAGATGCTTAATATATATTTGGAGTCATTTTCCTTAAAAGCAAACAAGACCTGTCTTTGCACAGGCCTTTGGTTGGTTGAACTTTCTCTAGTGTTTGCTACTGCTTCAATTAAGTGTCACCCACAAGTCACAGAACAGTGGCTAGGTTTCTTTTTCTTTTTAATTTAGGTTTAAAAGGTGCTAATTGGGTTAAAGGCACGTGAAGACATATGTCCAAACATTTAATTGAAACACATCTGGGTGTTTAATTGATTGCCCACTGAGAGCAGCACACTGTTTTTGGTAAAGTAATTGAGACTCAACAAATATTGATTGATTCCTACCATGTGTACACCATTTAGCAGGCTTCTTATATGGAAAAAATATAATTTGATGGGAGAAGATGGTGACTGGTTAAAATACCTCTATAAAATGCATAACATGGGTAGCAATAGATACTGAAAAGTGTCATCTGAAGTATTTTCCATCAATTGTAAGAAATGGAAAATGTCCTGCCTTCCCCTATCTGAATGCCTAACAGCTCAGCCAGGATGAACCCCTGATGCCATCTTCAAAATGGTTCCCAACCTGAATTCATACAGCCATTCATTTCCCCAACAAATATACATCAAATACCCACCATGTGCCTGGAATAGTAATTTGTATTGAGTAACTGAGCAAATGACACAAAACTCAGTCCCCATCGTGTGAAGGAAAAATAAATGTCAAATCATCAGTCCTCTGAGAAGTTTGGCACTTCATGCAAAAGCTTCTGCCATCTCCAACTCAGCGCTCCTGTATGCTGTCATAGCTGGTCCCGCAGATATAAGGAGAGGGTGGGGAGACAGGATGATCTGACAGTGAATTCCAAGCCCAGAGATTGAGCTTCCAGGTCAAAAGATGGATGAAAGGAGGATCTTCTAGGTGGCATGTTTGGCAGAGAGCCCTTTTGGATCTCTTGGGCTTCAGGTAAACAGAAAGCCCAATATAAAGTCACCGTGAAGGGAAGGAATTACATGAATCATTGTGTCCTGAGCCACCATTGTCTTTTGCATTAGTTTCGTCTTCCTGTTGCTGAACAAGCACATGACTAAAGCAGCTCGGGGGAACAATGGGTTTACCCTTGTTTATGATCGTTGTTGATATTTCATCAGCAGGCAGCAGAGTGCAGACCAGCATTAGCAGCTAAGGGAACGTCTCGCGCCCCGTACACAGACAGATCCAAGAGAAGGGCATACTTTCCCACCTGCCAGCATGCTTCTATGCCTATATGCCAAAATAGTGAACCAGCACTCTCCATCTTCTCCACCTTGCCCAGTGAGTGGCCCTGCCCACTATAGCTGGGTCTTCCCACATCAGTTAGATAATCTCACACAGTCTTGTTCAGGGGCTTGCTTTAATTAACTAACTCTTCATTAGTGTGCTCAAAGGCTCAACCCTCAATGATCAAGTTGATGCCTGTATCTAACTGTCACATCTTCTACTATCCCATAATCACATAATTCCCCATCACTGCTTGATCATTTACCAAAAAAATAAGCTATTTTTTCCAGTCTCCCTATTCTAAGTGTTAATAGAATGTAAGCAGGAATGCATTTAACAGCTTCTGGGAGTCCTTCTCAAGAGACAAATGGTACAAATACTTCACCTGCTTCCTTCACCTTGCTCCTGTGGGTCCCTAGAAGACAGATGCCATTAATTTGAAATGGAAAGATAGCATCCCTGCCTTGGAGACTCCGGATGATCTGGAAGAATCCTAGGGCCCTGAGGACTTCCTAGAGTGGAAACATTTTGCCAGCCATGACCTGTGTTTCTACACACTTCTACATGAGAAATAAGCAGGCTTCCTCCTGCTTAAGTCATTATTTAGATCTGCACAGCTTGCAATGAAATGAAATCCTCCTCGAGATGGAGGCCTATGATAATGTGGGTTTCAGGAATGGCATGACATAGTGCTACATAGCTTCATTCTATTGGGATATCCTTGGCCGATGTTCTCTGCCCAGTACAAGACGCATTTGGGGATGGTTATAACAAAGGGTTAAGGACCTAGACCTCGACATCATCACGTGATAAGGGCTGAGAGGGAAAGTAACTTCCAGATGTTTTCTCAGAAGAGAATAAAGTGAACTCCTATGGAGTCTTGAACAAAGCTGGGCTTGGTGAACAAAGCTGGGCTTGGTTGTGCAGACCTGTGATCCCAGTGACCCAGGAGCCTGAGTCGTGTGGATCACAAGTTTCAGGTAACTTAGGGAGAGGCGATCTCAAAGCTAAAAGTAAAAAGAAAGCTGGAGATAGGACTTAGCAAGAGAGTACTTGCCTAACATGCATAAGACCCTGCCCTCAGTCCCCCATACAAATAAATAAGTAAATGAATAAAGTATGTGAGCCCTCAACAAACATTTCCTCTTATATTTGAGTCTGCATTGAATCTTGAAACAAAAATTAGAAAGTAGACAGATTTCCCCTGCTACCAAAAAAAAACCACCTGTGTGCCTGCACGAAACAGAAATTGTGTTAGGAAGGAGGAAAAGTAATGTTCTGTTTATTTATTAGTGTAACAAAGCACAGAACACTTGGTGGTAAGCTAACTAGTCTTGTTTAGCTTTCAAGCCTGCAACTTGGACAGGGCCAACTCATCTTTGCTATTCCTGGCGTCAGCTAAGGGAGGGCCCTGCTTGGGGCCCTGGGCCAGAAGCATCTTCCTCCATCTCTGAACAATCTCTCCGTGGTCTTCCAGCAGGATGGCTTTGCAGTTTCTGCACTTCTTCCGAGGCGGCCTGAGCGCTGTTGGCAAAGACCCTGAGAGAGTCAGGGGTGTGCAGCATTCCTGCCTGAACATCCCACTCGTAGAGGCAGTCACAAGGCCGCACCAGACTTAAGCCATAGCTGTAGATACCCATTTGTTTACTATCAAATGTGTACTTTAACTTTTTTTCTATTTTTGATATTGCTGGGAATCACACCCAGGACTTTGTGTATGAGAGTCAAGCACTGTATCTTTCTCCAAGTTACATACCCAGTCTGAAGACAGATATTTTAATGTTCTATGAGAGAGAGAGAGAGAGAGAGAGAGAGAGAGAGAGAGAGAGAGAGAGAATATACCTAACAGGGGTCTTCTGTTAGAAATTCCCGGGTAACATGGGCAATTCAAATGACTAAATGCATTGACTGCATGGTACTAGGACTGACTTCCTGTCTTGGCCCATTTCGTGCCGCTATAACAGAATACCTGAAACTGACTACTTATGAGGAATACAAATGTAACCCTTACCATTCTGGAAGCTAGAAATCCAAGTTGAAGGACACAGCATTTGGCAGGAACTTCCTCTTTGTACTAACATGGTGGAAGGAAGAGGGGGCAAAAGAGAACCATCCCCACTCGGCAGCCTTTTTTCATAGCAGCATTAATCTACTCACAAGTCTTCATGACTTAAACACCTCCCAAAAGATCCCCCCCACACACTGCTGCACTGGAGATTGAATATCCAAAACATGAGTTTTAGGGGACACATTCAGACCACAAGCTGACATGCAAGTGAAAGGATTGGCTTTAACCCTTTGGGTACTCTCTGTCTATTTCATGCAGGAAATAGTCATATGACCAGGAAACCTACAGGAGGAAGACTGCCCTGCCCTGGGCTCTGACCCAATGAGCATTAAGAAGGTGATCTCCTGCTCTGCTTATAATCTGCCTGCTGCATAGTGAACTCCCAGAGGACTTTTACAGAATTACTAAGACAGAAGTGACTCTAAGATGCTGCTTGAATTGATTCAAGACTTGGGACTGTTCCAATATTTGCTCCACAGCATTGGGACGCATTGGTTCTTCCACCAACCTGACACTCGAAAATCTCAAAGTGTGACCCGGGATCTTAAAGGCTGAAAAGCTCTGAGTTCATCCTCACAGAGCCTGTAGCATCATTCATCATTTTTCTAAAGGTAAGCAGGAAGGTGGGGAGAGGAAAGTTGGCTCTAATATCTGTAGTATGTAGAACTTCTAACTGTATACAAACAGCTGGACTTTTTAAAAAATTATTATTTCAGTCTTCACACGTGACCCCTAGAGTGGCTCTTTGGTTCTAGAATTCCTAAGAGGAAGAGACACCTTTGTTATTAGACACGGAGAAATGTAGCCACAAATAACCTAGGCTGGGAATGTGGCCTCTATGCATCCAATCCACTGGCATCCAGGCTGGTCTCTTCCTCCGACAGAAGCAAAAACACACAACCCTCGATACTCAACTTTTACTGCATCCACACTTCACTCTCCAAATAAAGGAGTCAGAAAGAGTTTAGGTGATTTTAGTAGCAAAAGCCCTGGGAATTATCCTGCCTCGGGTTACACTTTATAATTCATCAGTACAATCACGTGAAGAACGAACACATTCTAGAATCTGATGCCAAACAAGCTGGCTTCTCTAATAGCTGATTCAAGGCTATCAAATGAGGACTACAGGAATCAGGAGAGGATGGCTCAGCTATGAATCAGAGGCTGAAGGACTGACAGAACAAGGTGCAAAGACATGGGCAAGAATCAAGAAGTCACTGAGATGGGGCTGAAGAGATGGCTCAGGGATTAAGACTCTGTCTCACAAACAGAAGGTCCTGAGTTTGGATCTCAGGTCCCACGTAAAAACACCATCCAGAAACAGCAATGGCCTGCATTTTCGGCCCTGGTAGACAGAGCCTGGGAAATCCCAGGGTGAAGCAAAAAGGTAGAAGAAAGTCAGAATGATTCCTGAAGTCACCCTTGGTTCTCCACAGGGACACATGTGCCCTCTCTCTCTCTCTCTCTCTCTCTCTCTCTCTCTCTCTCTCTCTCTCTCTCTCACACACACACACACACACACACACACACACACACACACACACACACAAATATATAAAAAAAGAAGTCACTGAGAAAACAGAAATCAACAGCATACAAGTCTAGAAGAACTAGTCCCTTCATGAATGCTGTACTTCTTACTCTCTTTGCTTCTGTGAGACAACACTCAAACTCAAGCAATTAAGGGACAAAAAGGAGATTTATTTGGCTTATGGCTCCGGAATGGACATGCAGCCCATTACTGCAGAAAGGGAGCTGCAGGCAGCAGGCGATGGAAGAGATGTAGGTCACCACAGACATCATGGATGCCAAGAAAACAAACTACAAGAAGCAGGAATCTAGCAGAAGCAGGACAGGCCTGTGACCGACCTTCCTCCAGCCAGGTTCCACCTCCCAAAGTCGCCACAACTTTCCCAGACATCAATCAAGTATTCAACTACGTGAGCCTGTAGGGAACAATGACATTCAAACCATTCAAACCATGACAGACACCAACAGCCCCTGACTCACCTGGGCTGGTGAGAGGAGGACGCGTGGAATGCTATCTACTGGAGGCTTCAGCTCTGCTCTGTGACCATAGGCACTGGTCTCATGTGGAGACACATCATCAGGCACCCATCTCTCACAGACTTTTTGTCAATGCGACACAATGCATTGCTTTAGGCTGAGGCCAGGCAGAATGTCCCAGCAGTGAACATGCAAGGGAAGCAAAGCATCAGTTCTTTCCTATGTACTTTGTAAAGATCTCCTTCCCTTCTCGTTTTTTCTTTGGCATGTGTATATGAGTGTGTGATGCGTGTGATTGTGTACATGCATATTCACCTGTGCGTGCATGCACAAGTGCATGCAGGTACATATGCTCATGTTGCAAGGGGACTGGGTGGCATTATGAGACTTCCTCAATTTCTCTCCACATTATATGGTGAGATGGGTTCTCTCATTTGAACACAGAGCTTGCTGATCTAGTGAATCTAGCTTGCCAACTTGATCTTTTTTTTTTATTTCCGCTCATACAAACTTAATAGGTAGACCAGTTCCCTCCCTCCCTCCTCCTCCCCCCGAACCCCCTGTTCCCCCCTCTCTCCCCTCTCTCCCCATCCCCCAGTGCCTCCCCCCCAATTCCCAGAGAGTCCTTTATTGTGTATGCCTAACTCTCCTCTGGGTTCTCCTCTCCGATGACGTACAAGGACCCAGTGGCATTTCCCTGAACCCTTTCTCGTGTTCCCTTTAAGCATAGGAACACTACTGTGGCTGTCAATCCCTTGCCTCCAAGGATCTTGGTGCCTTTAGCAGATGCTAGACTTTGTGAGGTCAATAGTGTGTTGGACATTGCGCAGGGCATGCAAAGTTCTATTATGATTGCTTCAGCCCTAACTAGCATGGAGAATCTTGCAAATCATTGCTCCTCCCATCCTTTTGCTCTTACACTCTTACCGCCCCCTCTTCTGCAAATGTCCCTGAGCTTCAGGATGGGGGGAGATTAGGCTGGCCTAGTTCTATGTGGTTGATATAGAGTCTCTGAAGTTCTGGATTGTGGTTTGTTGATTTTCTTTTGCAGTTTTGCTGCTCCCGCAATGCCCTTCACTCCATCCTGATGGGCACTGTATGTCACCCCCTGGTCAGAGACAAAAAGCTGTTAAACTGGAGTCTTGTTATAATAGCACATTCAAGGGTAGATGTAATAAAAGTAGGAAACCTCAGTGAGGGAGGGATCAGTCACCCATTTGCAAAATAATTACTTTTTATCTGCCAGACTATATGCCCTCCCCTTCTGGTGAGATCATACCCTCTTAGTTGTACATGATCAGGAACAAACGTCTGTGAACTTAACCAGGTGTCACATTACTTACTTGCATTCCTTGACAGAGGCCTATTTTCTCTGCTGTAACATGGTCCCCTCTCTCCTTGTGTCTGGTGTGGCCCTCCAACCCCATCCCTCCTATTCATAATCCTTGCAATTACTGTATTACATAGGTTTACCTTTGAGTGTCTCAATGTGGGCTGGGTGAGTTTGATACTAGGAGCCACCTATTAGGGAGTACATACGGTGCTTAATTTTCTGGGTTTGGGATACTTCACTTAATATAATTGTTTCTAATGACATCCATTTCCCGGCAAATTCCAGTAATTCATCATTTTTGATGGCTGAGTAGTACTCCATTGTATAGATGTACCACCGTTTCCTTATCCACTCATCAACTGTTGGACATTTGGGTTGATTCCATGTCTTTGCTATTGTAAACAGTGCTGTTATCAACATGGTCGTGCTTGTGCTATCGAGGTGAAACTCTGCTGCATGGGGGGTTATACCCAAAAGTGGAATAGCTGGGTCATATGGCATTTCAATCTTTAATTTCTTTAAGAATCTCCAGAAGGCTCGCCAGAGTGGCTGTATAAGCCTGCATTCCCACCAGCAATATAGGAGAGTTCCCCTCTCTCCAGATCCTCTCCAGCATTTGTTGTTGTTTGTATTGTGGATTTTTGCCATCCTGACCGGGGTGAGATGATATCTCAGCGAAGTTTTGATTTGCATTTCCTTGATGGCTAAGGAAGTGGAGCATTTTTGAAGATATTTGTTAGACATTTTAATTTCATCCCTGGTAAAATATCTTTTAAGTTCCAGGGCCCATTTTTTAATTGGGCCATTGTTTTCCTTGGAGTTTAGTTTTCTAAGTTCTTTGTGCATTCTGGACAGTAGAGCTCTGTCAGATATGTGGTTAGTGAAGATTTTCTCCCATTCTGTGGGTTGCCTTTGAGCTCGTGTGACAATCTCTCTATCTGAACAGAAGCTCTTTAATTTCACAAGGTCCCAACTGTTGAGAGTTGGTAGCAGTGACTGTGCCATTGGGTGTCTGTTTAGGAAATGTTGATCTTTTATCTCTGTCTTCTGAACACTGCAATTACAGATTGGCCACCACACCCACCCAGCGTTTGTGTGGGTGCTGGAAATCCAAGCTCTGGTTCTCAGCCTTGAATGACAAGCACCCTAACCATAGAACCATCTTCCCAAACCTGTCCAGGTTATTTTTGTTTCCAATACTGGAGGCTGGAGATATGGCTCATGGGTGAAGACTCAGCTTCAAAAGGAGAACCTGAGTTTGGACCCAGATCCTATGTAAAAGCACCAGACAGAAATGGCTGCAACCTGCACTTCAGGTTCTGGAAGGCAGAGTCTGAGAAATCCCAGAGAGAAGGAAAAAGAAGGTAGAAGCAATCCAGGACGATTCTCACAGTACCCTCTAATGCACACAAATACAAACACACGCGCGCGCGCGCGCACACACACACACACACACACACACACACACACACACACACAAAGACATTCATAATAATTAAGGCACATTTACGTATTACTCTCCATAAGGTACGTATTACTCTCCATAACACCTCTGCTTCGGGCAGACACTGTCTCCAGGTCCATTTGTGCCTTCAAGGAGACAGTAAGCTCCATGGTGGCAGACAGGCGCTGAAACCATCAGGAAACCACAGGTACCCAGTGAACCAAGGAAAACATCTTGTCAGGTAAGCATCTTCTTGCTTTAGCGTCCTGAGTTCTAGGATTACAGGTGCGTGCCACTGAATGCTGCAAGAATAAGTGGAAACGTTGATGATCGTTTCCATCATACACTAAAAGGGCCTTATAATTGTGCAAGTGGCCACACAGATGTTTGTGGTGTTGCGTCTGTGGCTGAAAATAAGGATGGAGAAAAGTAAGCAAATTAGCTGTGGTCTGAGCACAATCATTTAGATAAGCTGATTTGAGTAGCTGGCCCTCAGGATCACAGCTCAACTGCTTCAGCTAGACCTGGCTGTGGCTTCCTTGGCTTTGCTTTTGTAGCCCCTAAAGTGGGACACTAATTTCAGTTAGCTCTTCATTATTGTGAGAATGAAATCATTTTAATAAATTGATATATATGTAGACCTTGCAAGGTGTCTAAATCTGTAGTAAAAGACTAGGAGATGTGAACAATTGTACAACCATATGCCATTGGTTGCAGTGGCTATTCAGTGGCTCACAGAGCACTACACCAATCTATATCTTGTTCCCAACTGCCCAATCTAGAAAGAAAATTGATACTGTATAGCCACATTTGGTGGCGCCTGTCTGCCACCATGAAGCTTACTGTCTCCTTGAAGGCACAAATGGACATGGAGACAGTGTCTGCCCTAGGCAGAGGTGCTATGGAGAGTAATACGTACCTTATGGAGAGTAATGTGCCTTAATTATTATGAATGTCTTTGTGTGTGTGTGTGTGTGTGTGTGTGTGTGTGTGTGTGTGTGTGTGTGTGTGTGTGTGTGCGTGTGTGTGCGATTGTGTTTGTATTTGTGTGCATTAGAGGGTACTGTGAGAATCGTCCTGGATTGCTTCTGCCTTCTTTTTCCTTCTCTCTGGGATTTCTCAGACTCTGCCTTCCAGAACCTGAAGTGCAGGTTACAGCCATTTCTGTCTGGTGCTTTATGTAAAAGCACCAGGATCTGGGTCCAAACTCTATATGGTACACTGTGCAAATTTTAAAGTCTTTTAAATTAATATGAAATCATTTTTATTGGAAATGGATGGATGCCCCAGCTTAGCATATACATAGGTCATGTGATTGGATTTAGAAAATGCATATGTGTATGCTTGTGTTTAGGGCACATGTCATTAATACTAAGTAAAGTACCAAGATGGAAAGGGCTGAGGAAGAATGAAGAAATTTTTGTGCAGAAATTCACATTTAAATTTGACCTTGAGGGATAAGTAATAGTTTTAGGGGAAGCGGGGAGAATTGAAGTAGAGAATGGAAAGAAAAATCCAAGCAGATGGAAAGAATGAACCAAGTCCAAAAGTGTGGGTGTATTCACAGGCTAGATAGGAAAGTCTGACAGGTAGACAGAAAAGGGTGGAAGGGCAGAGTTAGCCAGGGACAACAGGAACGTGCCAAGAGATTCATACCTGATTGCCATCTCTCAGACATAGGTGCTTCTGAGCACTGTGATGCAAGGACCTGAAGTTTGTGTTAAAATGCAGATTCCTGACAGGCTGGGAGTACACGCCTGTAGTCTCAGTACAAGGGAGGCAGGAGCAGGAGACTCATCACCTACACTACTCCGTGAGTACCAGCACAACAGGACCACGTGACATTAAATGTGTCAGTAAATAAAACATATTCTGGGCCTGGTAGTACAGGCCTCATACTCCAGCTACTCAGGAAGCTAAAGGAAGAGGGTTGGAAATTTGAAATCAGTCTGGACAATTTAACAAGATGTGGGGATATAAGTTAGTAATAGAGTGCTTTTCCAATATATGCAAAGACCTGGAGGAGGGAGGAAGGGAGAAAGAGAGAGAGAGAGATTAGGGAAGATTCCAAATATTCCTTGTGCTCTTAGACACACATGGAGTGATAGGGATAGGGTCTATATATACATAAACACAGTGTTTAATAGTATCAAAAATTCTCAGAGGGACCCCCAAAGGGAATAGTGGTGCCTGGGAATGGTTAAGAGGTCTCAGACTCACTGTAACTTTCAGAAATTAAAACTGAGCAGGCTCTGAGTCCAAACCTAGCCCACTCCCCAGTTTCGTTCCCGAGGTAACTATGACCACACACCACATGTCCCCACTCAAACGAGTGGAGAGATAGAGAATGGGCTTGCCTAGAGCAGACCCCCTACTTGTCAGCAAACCACAGCCAGGCTGAAGTGTCCAAACTGAACAAGCATAAAATGAGGATGCTGCCATGCACAGCCCCTTTCTGGACTCAGTCATCAAAACTGTCACAACATGGCTTCCCGGAGGCAACACAGGAGGAAGGATTTTCTTGCAGGAATGTTTTCTGGTTTGTAAAGACGATCACACAATCATGCCACTGGATAAGAAAGGTCAAACTGTATTCCACATGTGCATTTTGTCCTTGTGTGCTTTAAGTCCTCTCTTTAGTAATGTAGAACTGGAAAGACATTCTGCTGGGAATGTTTTTTGGAAAATGAATCGCCATTGGGATTTACACGGGGCACCAGAGTAGCTTCACTGGTGATATAACATTTAATTCCACGCACAAGAATCATTAATCCATGCAGTCCTCCTCACAACACCATGGTCAACTCAAGCAAACCTGTCGAAGTCACACACAAGAAACGGCAGAGAAGCCAAACTTTATTATTAAATTAAGTGTTTTATGTGTTGCTTTGTGAAAAATAAACCCCATGACACATTTACCAGGCCAGAAATTGCAGAAATATTTAGGGTTTGACCCTCCCCTGACGGAGTCTGAGGCTCATCTTGGTTCCATAGTTCCCCACTAAGGTGTCGCAGGATGAATTATTCAAAGAACATCGGTGGAATGATTTTGCCTGGGTGGCTTTTCTCAGTACCCAAGGCAGATGGCAGATGACAGTGATGAGCCCCCTGCCTGAAGCACTACTTTGCATCTTTTCTCTGGGTGGTGAGGAATGTACCCTGCTCTCAGAACTGTCAGCATTGCTCTGCTTTCCTGTAGCAGTTAGAAAACTTAAAAAGGATCAGTGAGCAGGAGGACAGAAGGGAAGGTTAGGGCAAAGATCTTGGAGGGGGAAATATAGGATCCAAGGGTGACAGGGTGAGGGAGAGGAATAATGGGGGAAACCTATAAGGGGGGTGAGATGAGGGGATGGGGAATGGGAAAGGCTGAGGAAGTGACAGAAAACACTAAGAATGTTGTGTGCAACCACATAGAAACCTTCTATATTATTATGTCAAAAATTAGTTTAATAAAAAGGAATAAGAACAGACATTCCCTTTACAGAGAGAGGGAACACACAGAGAGGAAAATAGAGCAAAACAAAAGAAAAGTGCCCTAGGTTGTTCCAACTAGAATCTAAAGGCAATTAAACAAAATTAGAAGTATGTGATACTTCCTGATAAGTTGTCCTAAAGATCTAAAAGGCTCCTCAAATAATATAGACTTTTGTCATTGCCTTTGTTTGCCTTCCCCAGCCCCTCAGAAACTGACAGTAAGCTCCTATTACTGAAGATGTAACACGTGTGAATATTAGGACATGAACAAAAAAGCCAACTGAAACTGGTCTGGAAGTTTACTCCTCGCCAGACAATTTTCATAAAACCAGAAAGTACAATACAGGCTACTAGGGGAGAAAAGCAGTCCACAGTCTAGTAAATCTATGAAAGTTGCAAGCTGCAGCAACAACCATCCTAGCAAAATGTGATCACCAGTGTAATAGTGCCATGAATGCCAATGGGGCCACCAACAGCTCTCTGATGGGATTTAAGGCCCACTTTTTAGCAGGGGTCACATTCCTGTTACTGTAAACTAGAGCAAAAACCTGTGAGAGGGGAGAAAGCAGAGGGAATGGAAACTACGAGGAGGCAGGAAAGGGAGCAATAAGACTATCAAAGAAACACTCAGCATTCAGCCAAGAAAAACCTATATGCAAGGGAAGATGTATAATACAGAGAACTACAAGAGCCATAATACAAATTAAAAGCTCAGCTCTACAGAACATCTAAATCACCTCTATTCTAAAACTCAAGGAAACTTGCAGAGAGGGAAAAGTAAGAATGTAGGAGCTGGAAGACAGGGAGAGGTAATGCCAGACAGAAGTCCCTGTTCCTGTCAGGCTATGATATCCAACAACTCAATGCAACACTGTTGCAGTTACTCTTTCTGCTACTGTGAGACAACGTTCAACCCGCTTAAGGAGAGAAAGGGAGATTTATCTACTTTATGGATTCACAGAGGAGATGCAGTACATTATGGTGGAAAAGGCATGGCAGGTGCAGAAGTTGGAGGTATTTAGTATACTGCAGCCATCACGGAGGCAGAGAGAACAAGCATCAAACTGCAAGAGCAACTACCAGAGAAAACAGAACAAGGATAACCATCCTCAAGGTCTATGCCCTGTGATGTGCCTTCCTCCAGCAAGGATCCACCTCCTAAAGGTGTCATGACCTTCCCTAACATTAACAGCTAAGGATGCAAACACATGACCCTGTGGGGGACAACTCACATTCAAACAATGGCAACTCTGCTTCCACTGGACCTCTGTAATAGCCAGCCTAGCAACACTCTGCAATGGAACCTCTGAGAAGATCCCATGAGACATGATGTTACCCTGAGGGATTGAATGGGACTAATACTAGATTTAAAAAAGAGGGGGAGATTCTATATTTTATAGTTCACCCACTGTTGGATCATTTGTGTCCTGATAGGTGCCTAAGCACCAACTAGTTTGGACATCCTAGAAGTAACCCAGTTGTTTGCACATGTAGGGAGATGGGGGACAGGGAGGAAATGGATTGAATGGAAGAATGGGAACGGTGAGAAGGGATGTGAGGTGAGGGTAATGTGAGATAAAAACTTACAAATTCATTGCTAATATAATTTTTAAAACAAAAATAATAAAAGGGACTGTCAGCATTGTTGTGTTTTCTTCCTCCTCTGTATACAATGCACACCTGTGCAGAATAAAGGAAAACAAACCTTTAAATAACAATGCACTTTGTGGTTTTTGTATTTCGGTTGTCTTTGTTCAGAGTTCCTGAGGATTTAATAAATAAATCTCAAGGTTCTGAATGCACATGAAATATATCACAATGCATGCACACGTAGTTGTCCAGAGAGGACACTAGCAATCATCAACAAGAGCAACCACGGAATATGCCCAGGGTTAGGGTTGAGGGTTAAGGTGAAAAGCTGTTGAGTTTGTTTTGCTTCATATTGTTTTTGAAACAGTATCTCATGAATCCCAGGCTGATCTCAAAGTCACTATGTAGTTCAAGATGACTTATCCTTCTGTTCTTACCACCAACTCCCAAGTGTTGGATCACCGGTATATGGCACCATGATCATTTCTGTTAGGGAGCGCCAAAGGAAAAAACCCAGGGCTCCCTCTATCCAAGCAAGCATTCTACCAACTGAGCTAAATCCTCAGTCCCAAAGAGTCAACTTCTTCAGAAGAAAGACACACCTAGTAATGACCTGAGGTCCTTAGAAGTAAGAATCAACTAATAATGAAGAAACTTCAGATCAACTTAGTACATTGGAACTTAATTAGTGAAACAGTACAACTTAATGCAACTACTCAGATCAACTTAGTACACCAGGGCACAAATGACCTGTAAGGGGGAAAAAAAAAAAGCTCTCGAGTAGGAAGATGGGCGTCTCTGTCCAATGGCACAAGGCAGGTCCTTAGTAGATGATCCATACAGAGGACAAAGTGGCAACTGAGGATACGGTCTTGACTCTCCTCTTTATGTTTTTTCGGAATGCATAATAAAAGCATTTATTAATCTATATACTGAGTATTGTGGGCCATTTGTGAGTGCTCAGTAAGATACAAGCATATATTAAACACAACTTAGGCCTTCAAGGATCTTATAGCCTAGATAGAGAAAAAGACAAACAGTTGAATGCTCTGGTAGATGTAGGCACGGCTTGCTACAAGCTCAGAGGACAGAACCCCACACCCACCTTGGGCCCCAAGAAACATCTTAGAGGAACTGCCCTCTAGTCAGAAAAAAAAGAAGAGAAGCATATTACTCAGGGGTGCTTTCAACTTCTAGTAACAGAAATCTAATTTATGGCAATTTAAGCACACAATAAGAATTTAGAAGTGAGCAGCTATTATATTTGGTGAGAAGGTGACAGCATGCATGGCTTCCACTTTGATGAAAGAGTCTTGGTTTTTCCTCATGTTTGCTACCACATGGTTGTAAAAGGCTGTTTCAGCTCCCGGCATTATACCAGGAAGGACTGAGAAAGAACTAAGCCACCTATACCCAGTCCATTGGTATTAGGGTTAAAAAAATAGTCCCAGAACCAACCCCCAATAAATCATTATGATACATAGCCTATAACACAATCACATGACTGTCCTTAGTAGGGAAGCTAGGTGTGGAAACAGTGTAGAATTTAGCCTTTAGTATGATAATGACAAGGAAACAGGCATTGTATTTAAGCACCAGACAAGCAGACATTGGGGGAAAGTGCAGCTATTCCAAGCAAAGGCAACAGTTGGGAAAAGGTCTATGCTCTGTATGTACTATTTCAACTCCCTCTTGGCAATCCTACCAGGTACTGATTTTAAAATACTCACTTTATACATAAAAGATAAAATATACAAAATATGTGAGTTGACCCATAGTGCACTTAGGCAAAGCTGACTGATAAGAATAATCTTTCATGTATTCGTACATGTGGATATGTATGTATATGTGAACATTCATGTGTACATGTGTGTGGAGGCAAAAGGACACCTCTCGTGTCTTTCTTAGGAGCCACCACATTTTTTTCTAGATAGAGTCCCTCCATTGGTCTGGGACTTGTTAAGTAAGCTACAAAGTCCCAGGAATCTGCCTATCTCTGCCTCTCCAGTGCTGGCATTGCAAACGTGTGCTACCCTGACCAGACATTTATTTATCTGTTTATTTTTTAAGCATGGGTTCTAGAGATGGACTAAGGCCCTCACACTTTTTTTTTTAACATATGTGGGTGAGGGCGTGAGTATTTGGGTGTGGCTATGTATAAAAAAGGGCACTTGAGTGTGGGTGCATGTGGAGGCCCAGGGGTGACATCCAGAATCATTCTGGATTACTCTACCTTCATATTGCTTTGCTCTGAGGTCCCAGACTCTACCTTTCAGGGGTTAAATTTCAGGCTGCTGTCATTGTTGCCCAGGGTTTTTAGGCGGGATCTGGGATTCTAACTCAGGTCCTTTTGCTTGAGAGGCAAAGGCTTTTACCCCTGAGCCATCTCCCCAGCCCCAAGGTTCTCACGCTTTCAAGGCAAGCACTTTGCCAATCAAACTGTCTCCCCAGGCCCCATTATCTATTATTTTTATAATAGGAAAAATGAATGAGTGTGTCTGATGACTATGTTGTAGGAACTTGTGTTTGGCATTGTTTGGGTTATATGTGAATGGGTGAGTCAAGACAAATGAATGTATTTAACTCTACATAAAACAGAACGTTAATAATCCAGGCACCAAAAGTGAATCTGGATAAGAATGCTAGATTTGTAATGTCTTCTGCATGGACACACTGTGTCAGACCTAAAATCCTCAAGGAACAAGACATTTAACACACTTGGATTGTTGAGCAGAAAGACCTGTAGAGATAGTCTTGCTCTTGAGATCACTTTGAAAGAGGGGCATCAGAAACACGGAGCTGGCATTTCAGTCGAGCTCTAGCTCTCTGCTTCCTCTAACCAGCTGGGCGTCCATAGGCGTATAAGTTAGTTGTCATCTGAGTAGTGACACCTTCTCTTTGTCAGTTCAGGTGGCTATAGCAATATCCCACAAAGTAGGCAACTGACAAACAGAACTTCATGTCTCAAATTCTAAAATCTGCAAAGTCCCGATCAAGGTGCTATATAGATTCAGCATCAGGCGAGGGATAGGTCATGCTTCACAGCTCCTCCTCGCCCATTCTCACTGGCTAGACAGGCAGCATGCTTCCTTGGGCGTCATTTATAAGTGTTCTCATCTCTTTCATGAGGATTCTTTGCTTGTGACAAAATCGCCTCCCCAAGACCCCCACCTCCTGAAACCATCTGAGGAATTAGGATTTAAATACATAGATAATCTTTATAATTCCTTTAGCATATCCAGCTCTAACTTTGGCTGTCATAACTATTCTTCCTGATCTCATTCTTCTAATCACCAGACATGAAGATGACCAGTCTGCTTTTAGATCCATTATTTACTTTTGAGAGACTAAAGGAAGGTTGTGAGAATTATGAGAAAGTGCTGCTTGAACCACTCAGAGTTCTGTGCAGTAAATATTACAACAGTAACTGATTTTAAGTGGCCAAAGGTTGACTAGGTAGTTCTTAAAATTTCTAAAATTTCAAAAAGTCATCTCTCATAAAATGGGACTATCTAGCTCCAGATAGCTCTGGAGTTACCATGTGACTTCCTATATCAAAGCTTACCCTACCCAACACTCATGACCAACACTAGCTGCATAATTTGCTGGTCTCAAGTAAACTGTGACCCTTTTGTTTAAAAACTATGAAGTTGCTGACCACAGAAGGTCTTGTGAGAGAAGTCACCTTTTCCCAACTTCCCTTTCACTATCTTTCTGCTTGCCTTGAAATCAAAGCTTACCATTCACCTAGCACTTTATAATGGTGAAAAGTGTTAAAACTGAGAGACAATTAGACAGATACATGTTTTAATCAAAGTGCCACAGATGTGTACTACAAGGTTCTTGGACCCTGCAGTTCCCAATAAGCCACACTTCAGACTGGGAGCAAAAGCAGTTTATTGGGGACAAAATGTCAGGCTGTTCTCACAAGGAAGGAGAGGCAGCACCTACTGAGAGAAAGCTGGGGAGTTTTATAGTCTTTGTGTTCTAGGTGGGGTGAAGAATGAAGGGGAACAAGTTACTTCTATATAGGGTAAAACCGTAGCTCTTGCCTACACCAGGAAGTATGTGACCAGGGACCATGCAGTGGGTTTCCATGGACAGCCGATGTTCCTTTCTGCCTTTAGAAAGCTTCATGGGGGCCAGATGTTTCTACAAGATAAGTAACATACTTCTAGGACATCAGCTAGTAAGTTTGCATATCATGGGCTTCAGGAGTGGGGAATGGGGAAAGGGAAATTTGTCATGCACCTAAAGTCAAGTCAAGAAAAGTTGCATTTTAGAGCTAGGGATGGAGCTCAGTTGGCAAAGTGCGTGCTTAGCAGAAAGAAGCCATGGGTTCAATTCCCAGCACAGCATAAGCTGAACAATGTGGTAGATGCCTAGCACTTGGGAAGTGAAGACAGGAGAACCAAAAGTTTCAGGTTATCTTTGACTGCACAACAAATTCAGGGCAACCTGGGATACAAAAGTACCTCAAAAAAAAAAAAAAGAAAAAACATTTCTTAGCGAAACTTGTTAATTTCTAAAATTAGTATGCATTAATCATTATAATTTTTAAAGTTGTATTTCTTTGCCATTATTTTACCACAATGTAAATTTACTGAATTTTTATATTAACCTTCATTTACATGCAATGATATCCAAAATAAGGATTCTTTTTTTAATACTTAGAAACTTTTGTTCATATAATAACAAGCATTTATGTTGTTGAGTACAATAGGGACAGAGCAAAAAATAGAAAAGCATGAAAGTATATGTCATTAAAAAAAATTCAACCAGAAGGAAAAGAGACTCAAGTTTAAGGCAAGAGAGGAAAAATATAAAATATTTTGGCAGATCAAGAAAAAACTCTTCCATGTTTTTCAATGAGTTATAATTCCATTGAATTATAAGCCACTGATTCATTGGAATAATTGGAATACCAATATAATTTTTAAGTATTAGTATGTGTAATATGCTGTTTGCTGAGCCTGTGATGCCTGTTTCAAATTGTGGTGAGCAATCTAGATGACTATTTTTCAATGTCAGCTCACAGCTGTAGCAGCGCGATGAAGACAGATGTGCCCAAGGAGGTCAGGACTCAGGACGTACAAGGAGATTTACCAAGGCAAAGGCTGATGGAGGACATTTATCAGCACTGTAAGAACAAGGAAAACTAACCTGACCTTTTGTAGCGCTAGAAGATGTCCTTCGGCTAAGTTCAAGAGGTGAGGAAGGCCAGAAGGGCACCAGGCCTTTCCAGTGACTTGCTGTCTGGGTGTCTGCAGTCTGCAGGTCCCCATCTCTATGCTTTCTGCATCCCATATTTCTCCATGAATTGCTGGTTTAACTTTTCGTCAATCAACTTCATACATTCTTCTGTGTGCTCTGCTGCCCAGCACTTTGTCTCACTCGAGTTGCCTCGAAAAATAAGCCCATTTTAATAACATTTTATTTTTTCATTAAACTTTTTCTAAAACATACTAAAAATAATTTTTAAAGTTAAAATATGGGCTAGAGAGGAAGCTCGGAGGATAAGGCCCCTGTCCACAAACCTGAAGACCACAGATTCATTCCTGGAAGCCAACATGGTAGAATGACAGAACTGACTTCCAAAACTGGTCCTCTGACCTCCACCTGTGCACTGTGGCATGTATGTTCTCTCTCTCTCTCTAATGAGATATTATTCACAAGCTTCTCACAAAGCATTAATTTTCCCACTGTGTCTAAAGAAATGATTGACTATAGAACTCTTGAATCTTTTATAACCAAAGCCAGATGAACCTCATTGACACCAGAATAATGAATGGAAAAAACCCTCTAAATATTGCTTTATCAGTATTTGTGCTTGAGACATTCAATTAAAACAGAAAATCATTTCCATATAGTTTGACAGTGGCTTTAGATTTTTACAGAGAAGGAAAGAAAAGAAATTAAGAAAGGAAGAAGGGCAAGAGAAAGATAAGATATCTTGTAATTATGGAAAAAGCTTAGCAATTATTGTATATAGACAATTATTTCTTTGCATAAGTATTTCCTCCCCACTTGCTTCTCCATTCTCTCAATATCTTATCGACAAATAATTGAAAGCTGGGAGATGGCTCAGCAAGGGCAGTGCTTGCTGGGCATGGCTGATGACCTAAGTTTGAATCCCCAACTCCCAGATGCAATGGTACAAGCATCTGTAATCCCAGAGCCCCTATGGGAAATAGAAGGTACAGACCTGAGTATTTCCAGAAACTCCTGAGCCAGCTAGTCTGGCTGATGCACCAGTGATGAAAAGACCCACTCCCAACTCCCAAACAAGATGAAGAGACAAGAGAACATACTCCAAAGTTGTCCTCTATGGCATTCCATGCTACACATGTACCCACACTCACACATGTAAGCACACATACACTCACCTATCACATAAATACTCATCCATTACACACACATCAAATGCATATGTGTGTGTGTATGTGTTTGTTCGAAAGCTACATGTAGCGATGTACCCTATAATCTCAGTATGAAGAAGTCTGAGGCAGCAGGATTTCAGGCATGTTCAATGTCAGTCTGTCTACATGTGTCTGTCCACATGTCACAAAAGAATTTTTTGAAACAACTTATTAAATAAACAAATACTTTTCAATGGATGGATGAATAGATAGATGATGATGATATATAGATAAATGATAGATATAATAGATACTAGACAGACAGACAGACAGACAGACAGACAGATAGATAGACAGGCATAATGGATGATACATAGGTGACAGGTAAATTATAGACCAGACAGATTGATAGATAGATGACAGATGGTGATGATAGCTAGGTAGATGAATAGATTTGATAGGTAGAAAGAGGTAAGAAATGATAAACAGGTAGAGGACAGATAAATGATAGGTAAGTAGGTAGATAGATAGATAGATAGATTGATAGATAGATAGATAGATCGATAGATAGATAGATAGATAGATAAACAGACAGATGGATATACAAGTAACCAAATCTTTGAAGTAGAAAAATAAAAGTAGTGAAAATCCCAGGATCCAGAATTGAATTTGATCTACTTGCTCCCTCTCTGATTCTGTGTTCTTGCTACGAATAGGCTCTGAATTTGACTTCAGCTGCCTGGCAGTCAACACAAAAAAAGGAAACCCAATCTGGAAAAATATATCAACGCCATGGGGAAACTCGTGATCAGAAAACCCTGTTTGAATCCCAGCTGTAACCAGCTGTGTAGCCTCAAGTGCAAACCACTGAACTTTCTAAGCCTTAATTTCCTTTCTAGATGGCGGGAATGATCACACCAGACTCTCAGAGTTGTCAATTATTTGAGTCTCTGGAGCAACACCTGACAATCAGTAAACATGTAATGCAATCAGTTAAACGACTTACAGTATCCATTAAAAATTAAAGAAAACCAGCTATTTCAGACCATCTCATGGGCAGAACTGCAGTGAAACTCAAGAAGAGAAAGGATAAAAGATCCTACATGCTTTCTTTGGCAACACTTAAGTTTTGCATCAATTATTACAATACAATGGAATAATTCACACATGGTCAGAGGTCTGGCAGTGGTTCAGCCTGACCTAGAGCACTTGGGTTTGGTTGCATGTGTGCACTGCACATGTATGCCTTACGGTTTGAATTTAGTAGTCCCCAGACTAACAATGATTTGTTTCTTCACAGATTTGCCCAGGTGGCTTCAACACTGACCTTCCTTTCTATTCTCTCCAGGAACACACAGGATTTGCTGGTGCTGCATCCCTCTCCTCAGCTCCACACACATTCGTGGAGATAATGAGCGTTCTCTGTTGGAGAAGACAGGTGAGTGCACTGGACCAGATTAACAAAACACTAATGAATCAAACAGAGACAAGCTAACTGGTGGCAGATTTCCCAAATGCATCTCCCAGAAGATTTAAAACTTCACACACACCCGGCCACATCCCCAGCTACGAACCTACTGGGTTTGCTCCAGCGCCTCATTCCACCTCTGAAGCCTCCCCGTTGCTGGCCATGATGGCTTTTCCACACCTTAGCCTGGCCTGTGTCAGCACACAAAGCCAGAGAGTATTTGAAATTATTTCAATTCATTAAAAAAAAGGAAAAAGGAAGGCATGCAATTGGGACTGTTAACTCCACTTGTTAGAATTCCAGCTCTGGCCTCTACATCACACTGTTCCCCAAAACTTAACAAAACCCCCATTAACAGGGCACACCCTGCTGTCCATGGTGGTCTGGAAACAATAAGATCATGCTAAGTTCCCACCTGCATTTTACCTGCAGCAGAGCCCCAGTCTCTGCTGACGCCCATGTTATTAGCATCCCTTGGAGCCCATAAGAGACATTGACTACAGGCCAAATCACAATTTCCTACAAAGGCCAAAATTGCCATATTTCTCAGAAAGCTGTAGTATTGTTGTCCAGAACTGGTTTGAACTGCCCCAAAAATGAAATATGTAGAAGTGAAATAGAAGTAGGAGGGTGGAACCTCAATGACTTCTACTTGATAATTTAGAATTTCTTAGAAAAAAACACATACTTGGTTGAAGAGAACATCTCTGGGGCTGAAAAGACAGCATGAAACAAATACATTTTATCATCAAACAGGTTAGAAAACAATGGGTGAGCCCATTTTAGCTACCCTTTTAACTAAGAAGCACATTGCACTAATCACTAACAAGATTTGACATCTGCCAATCACTTTTCAGGATCAGACAGGGAAAGCAACAGTCTGAAGACCTTGAGTTGGGAATCAAACAGATATGGGAGTCATTTTCTTAATTCACTTTTAAAAAGCTATTTGTGTGTGTGTGTGTGTGTGTGTGTGTGTGTGTGTGAGAGAGAGAGAGAAAGAGAGAGAGAGAAAGAAAGAAAACATGGGTGCCATGTGGAAGTCAGTTCTCTCTTTTCACATTTGGGTTCCAGTGATCAAACTCAGTTGATTAGGCTTTAAGACAAGCATCTTTACCCTGAATCCTCTTGCCAACTATTTTCTGAGTTCTTATTGTGGGTCGCTAAGGTGTCTCTTCCACACACTCCCTGCATGCCTCAGGGTAATCAACTTAAGCACTGAGGCTTCAGTCTCTAAAATTGGACTAATTCTGTCTTTTCATAGGACTGCTGTGAGTTTAAATAATTCAACTTACTGATGTGTATAGACAAGGATAGAGCAAAAAATATATATTCGTAAAGGCTTATTAGGATGTGGACAAGATCTAAAAGAAGGGCTGGAGAGATGGCTCCATCAGTAAAGTGTTTGCTGTGAAAGTATTAGGAGATGAGTTCAATCTCCAGAACCCATGTTTAAAAAAAAACAGGGAGGCACAATTATATGTATCTGTAATCCCAACACTGGGGAGGTAGATGCAGCAGGATTCTTGGGGCCTGCTGACCAGCCTGTCTAGTTGAATCAGTGAGCTCTCCAGCTCAGTGAGAGTCCCTGACATAAGATGGGAACTATTGAGAAAGACACCCAATATTGACTTTTGACATCCACACATGCACACACACACATACACACACATACACACAAAGAAATTTTTGTAATAATATAGGAGTTAGGAATACACAGCCTAATGGAGAAAAAAAAAGATCAAGAGTCTAATTATAATACAGTGCAATGCCTGCCCTAGACGAGATTGGCGATCTGCTTTGGAATCACAAATGCCGCCAACTTAATCCCGGGGCCTGTTCTTCAGCATCATGTCCTATGAGAAAGTGTCTGGACATTGAAGGCATGAGTCTGCCTAACTCCCACCCTTGCTTTCGATGTGAAAAGTTTCTAAATTCAGCTGTCTACTTTCTGTGACCCTGCTGGAGCCAGGAAAACAAGTCCCACCTGTGCCCTTTTCAAAGCCTAGAAGCCAGCATCAGACAGATCCTCCCTTGAAGGGCTGTGGTCACTCATCTATCTTCCTGAGTCCACCCCATGCCGCTGAGTCGTTCATCTGCCTGCCGTGTCTCCAGCAGAATCTTCCCATAAGGATGAAAATGTCCAAATCAATTTTCTTGAGCTGAAACAAAAGGGTTTTTCCCCTCTAAAATTGTCTTTACAGCAGAATTTATGAGAGGAGGAACATGTCCTGAGGGATAAGATGAAAGGCCCATTTGAAGGGTCACTTTAATCTAGACTAGTCACTGTGGGAAAGTCTACTGGACACACCAGAAGACAGCCGGGTGTCTGAATGCTCCTGCTATTCTAACAGCTGTAATTCTTCCTCAGTGAAGCTATGTCTAGTGCCCAGTGGGTTGTGGAGGGGCTTAATACAGGAAAACTGAGCTTGCTAGAGTCCCAGGCAGATCTGGTGTGACCTAATGATAGGGCGATATGACCAAAATGCCCAAGTACTGGAGAGGCCCAAGCCCCTGTCAAGAGCATCAGTCTACAAGGAATTCGCAAGGGACCTGAAAGTGTGAACCATTTTAACTCCGTTCACCACACAGGATTCATTATAGAAAGACAACAGAAACAGACTTGTGGAGTAAACATTAGGAAGGACACTAGGAAGATGGTTCAGTTATAAAGTGTTTGCTGAGCTACCATAAGGACCTGTTTTTGGTACTCCAGAACCTACATTAAACGGCTCCGTGCAGTATCACATGCCTGTAATACCAGAGCTGGAGATTGGAGGGCCCCTGGAGGTCAGTTGCCAGTCAGTGTAGCCAAATCAGCAAGTTCCAGGTTCAGTAAGATGCCATGTCTCAAAAATAAAGTGATCAAGGAAGACACCTAATATCAGCTTCCACATGGGCAGGTCGCCAAGGGTGTTTCTAGAAAGATTTAGTTGAGAAAGGAAGACCCACACCAAAAAAAAAAAAAAAAATACACACACACATATGCACAAAATGAGTTGCACATCAGCATTTATTTCTCTCTGCTTCCTGTGTATGGAAACAATGTGACTGGCAGCCTTACTCCCTTCCACCTCAGTTGGTGCCGCCCCTACCTCCCCATCATCCCTCCCTGGTATACTCTAACCTCAAAACCACAGGCCAAAACAAACCTTTCCCTCCTTAAGTTGCTTTGGTCAGTTTTTTTTTTTTTTCAGCAATAAGACTAGTTCACTAAATAACTGGGCAGAACTTAAAATTTGCCAATTTGAATGGCACCAAATTCCTGTGTTTCCCTCGGCACTTTGGACCCGAATCCTCCCAGTTGGCCCAGAAGCAGAGATAGCTATTCCTAAGTCTCAAGCCATGGAGTACTATAGGCAACCCAGCAAGTTTCTTACACAGCAGTGATCGCATCAATGGGCAGAACCCAGAGGTGGGTCAGTAGAACCCAGAGCAGTCCAAGACTGAGCAGCCAGGCCACCAGCCACAGCTGGGACTGAAACAAGAACAAGGATGTACAGTAAAGACAGTCAGGACACTGAGGGCAGTGGCAGCTCCAGAATGCAGCACAGGAAAGACCCCCAGCAATGGGACTGAAGAGGACTCTGAAGGGCGGGTTTGTATAGCAGTGTTAATCAAAAAAAAAAAAAAAAAAAAAAAAAAGGGAGGGAACCATGGAGAGTCAGAATGAGGCAAACTCGGTCCTCCAAAACATATGCCACATGCCACCCCATCCTTCAGTATCAAGAAGCCAGCACTCTGTGACATCATCCCCAACCAAAATTGCTGATTTAGAAAGCAGAATGCAGCATAGGGGTTAGTCAGGGGCTGGAAAAGTCAATGGCAAGTACTCTGGCCCAGCACGTGGGAGCGGGAGACAGGGGCCTGTTGCCATGCCTGGCACCATGCAGCAGATCAGCCATTAGCAGACGCAAACAGCGCCATGCAGACGCACAGGGGGGCCATGCATCTTTGGATAACAGGCAGAATGTGAGGACGTCTGGAGCGAGGAAGGCCTTACTGGGCCTGTTTAATTGCTTCCTGTCTCCAGCCCAGATTGGTCTGGGAAGGAGGCAAGGCCCAGCTGCAGGTGGGAAATCTGTGTGGCAGGCTGGGATGAGCCTGAGGGAGCTGAACCGGGGGAAATGGGAGGAGAGAGGGACTGAGAACACACACTGAAAGTAATCCTTGTGTATCCTGGGAAGGAGACGGGTCACTCAATAGGGGAAACAGCTTTTTCTTTTCTTCCCTTCTTTTCCTTCCTTTCTCTTCGCTCAAGGGTAACCAGCTAAAGGCAGGATGAGCTGTCTGAAGGAGGAAAAAATAAAAACAAACTCCTGGAGGCCACGTCCTGTTTGGAACAACAGCCAAAGCAGAGTGCTACTGTCCGTCCAACATCACACACCCATGCTCAGGGGCGAGTGACTGCACGCATCTTCCCAGCTCCGGTGTTGCTGGGACCGCACCTCGGCCTCCCTTCCTCACCGCTCTGAAGCAATGACAAACCACTTCCGTGGGGCCTGTAGAAGGCACACGTTTCTTGCACACACATATTTCTTTATGGCTTTGTCCCGAGAGCTGAGCTCAGTCATCCAAGAGGAGGTGTTTGGGGCCCTTTAATCCCCGACCCATGCTCTTTCACATCTGGCTTTGGGCTGGAAGAGATTCCCAGCAACACACAACCACCCAGGAGCCAACAGAACCCCAGCCCGCTTTTCCAGCTCGAATTGCTTAGGATTGCCTGACAACCTAAGAAACAGTCAGCACTTCTTCATCTGCAGAGGAAGCACAGCTCTCTTTAGAGTGTAAATCCCACCTTCCACCAGTGCAGTCCCTTAGGTGAAATGCTTATTAATTAAATGTTCCACACTTGCAGAACACTACAGGCACTGCTGAGATGTTCCACGAAGCCACCCGTAGGATCTTCTTCGAATCTTTTACCAATCTCTATCAACTGTACAAAATAATGGATTTATCTTGACACTTTCATGCATGTATATAAAGAATTTAGATCATATTCTCCACCATTCCCATCCCCCGCCCCCACATCCTTCTGTTAGTTTCTCCTCCTCAACTACTCCTTTCTTTCACATCTTTTCTTTTTTTTTCACTTGTACTTACTTAGTCTGTTCCTTTTTTAAAAGTTTCTATTATTTTACAGTTTCATACATGAATTTACATTTTTCACACCTTAATCCCCAATCCCATCCCCCCTTTTCCCATTTGTAGCAGTTACTCTGTGTGTTGCGCATAAATTTACAATCAAACGGCTTAAAGGGGAACAAAGGGTTTTGTTCTCTCCTACAATTCTTGGATACAGTTCCTTGTCCAGGTTGGCAGAAGAGCTCATACCGGCACCAGCAGCCCAAGGAACTGGCGACACTATATCCACAGGACTACTGAGAGAGCGACAACTCTCACCTGCCAGACCAGCTTGTCTGGCCAAGTATATCGAAGAATGCTAACTTCCTTTATTTTTTTTTATTTATTATTATTATTTATTCAACTGTGCGCATGTGCGTGTGTATGTGCGCGTGTGTGTGTGTGTGTGTGTGTCTGTGTGTGTGTGTGTGTGTAGAACCACGGACGAATTCGCGAACCACCATGGACGCCTCCACCTCCTTCTGCCCCGGGATTCACAGGCTCCGCCCTACCAGGACCAGAAGCGCAGGCCGCCCCCGCTTCCGCCTGGCGTCTATACGTGGGATCTGGGATCCGGACTCAGGACCTTCCGCCTGCAAGGCGGAGGCTTAACCCCTGAGCCACCTCTCCAGCCCAGAATGCTAACTTCCTTAACCAGCTTCCTCCATCTTAATCACCTGCACAGGAACTAGTCCCACGCACCATGGTTGGTTCCTCCCCATTGATGAGACAATCTCCTGCAGGCTTGATTGGGGCTTAACTCAACTACTAATTCTTTATAAATGTGCACAGAGCTCAAACCTTCAATGGTCAAGTTGACACCTGTATCTAACTATGACCATTACAACTTTTCTTCTTCCAGTTTCCCTTCTATTTTCATGTCTTTTCACATGTGTGAAGGTTCCATCTAGGACACCTTCAATGATACATGCCATGGTATACTTGCTGGGGAATGAATCACATGTCAGTGGGTATACCATTGAGGAAAGCATCTTCCCCCCACACACATACACCTCCGCCTCCATCAGCATTAACCCTCATCAGTCTCTCAGGGAGGTGTGGAGTCTCTTGAAACCTTTACTTTTTCATGGTGAAATGTTGATAGACCAAATCCTGTGGGTCTTGTGAAAATATGTGTAATTATAGTGAATTTACGGATGCAACAGTCCTGTTGTGTCCAGAAGACAGTGCCTGGCCACATCCCTGCCCTCTGCAGGCTCTCACAATCTTACCACCCACTCTTCTACAATATTCTGGAGTCATGGAGTGAAATTTCTTTTCTCTGCTTTTAAAGGTTTTCTTTTAGACTGGACTAACCAAGAATTCAATAGATCTTCCAAGCTAGCCTCAAATTCACAGTGATCCTCCTGCCTCAGCCTCTAAGTGCTAAGACTTCAGTAGTGAATCATCAGGTTCAGTTTCTATATCTTTTTCTTTTTTAAAATTTACTTTTCATATATGAGAAAGATCAGGTGGTATGTGTCTACCCTTCTTTTTTCTATTGCAAATAGCATTTCATTTATGTTTGTGCCGAATACCATTCCATCATATTTTTATGCCACATCTTCATCCATTCATCTGTTGATAGACACTTAGGCTGTTCCCTAATTTGGCTACCATGAACAGTGCTGCAATAAACACACCTTATGAAGAACACTATAATTCTTATGAAGAGAGAATAAAGACTAAACTTGGAGAGACAAAAGGCAACCATATCAGTATCTGAAAAGGTGGGCTAAACTATTTTAGGGAGTCAAATGAGCTCCTGGAATATTGTCGATATTTTACAAGGTTGAATGAGAAAGTAGCAAATCTGGCCAGCCAGGCACAAGACCAAAGCAACAACTTTCCAGATACCAAGGGGAAGGGTGATCAGTCCTTGGGTTCTAATGGCAAACAGAACCTTGAAGTGAAAGATACATCAGGTTGTTGTAGTGTAGGGCCATGAAACACAGCTCGACTATGCCCCAACTGCCTCTGATGATGCCGGATCCCAACAGGCCCATGGGAAAGGAGTGCCCAGCACAGGGCACTTTCAGGTGGGTAAATCTGCCTTTGAGATATTAGGACTGCTGAAAAAAAATTAGAACCTATCATGAACAAGCAATTAACATTTCCTGAATGGGGGGAAAAAGGAAATAAAAGAGAGAGGCTTCTGTGATTGAGTGCTTGGCAGTGAGCCACAGAAAATCTCTCTGGCAGTGCTCTCTGGGAGCAGCCCGAGAGCGCCACAGGGCTTTCCTCTGCTCCAACCTTCCTGCAGGGCCCCAGGTCTAATGTGCCCCGGCTTTTCCTGACACTGACTAGTACAAATGAAACCAGCAAATAACAGAAGACCCCCTTCATATTTCAGAAAACCATGTAAAATAATGGCTGCAAAATTGATTGGCTGGCTTGCGGGCAGAAAAAAAACAAGAAGAGTGAGAGGTGTTCATAACTTGGCCTTGATGGAGGGAAATTTGGTCCAGCACTCTGGATAAGGATAGACACAATAGGACCAAAAAGAAGGTAAGAACATTGCCAAGCATGGAAGCACAGTCTGCAATCTCAACAGTCTGGAGGTGGAGGCAGGAGAATCTGCTGTTCAATGTTATCCTAGGCTGCATCGTGAGTTTAAGGCTAGACCGGGCTACATGACACTGACACAAAGGAGCAAATACATGGGACTGATGGTTTAGGTTGTGAAGCGCTAGAATGTGATACTAGAAACTAAGACACTAACCATGTCTTGTACTGTCTTAAATGCTGGTCTGTTGCAAGTTCATGGAGGCATGAAAACAAGAGAATAGCCAAGAGTGCAAGTGTATGGTGAAAGGGACTATGGAGCCTACATTTCATCATCTGAGGGCTACTTCTGTTTTTCTCTTATCCTTCTATTATAAGCCCTCACCCTAATGAGAGTGATGGAGTAAGCATGGGATATTCACCATGGGATCACTGGACAGCAACATCTGCTATACAAATAACCAGCCTGAGATTCTTCCATGAGAATTCAACTCTCTCATCCAGAGAATTAGTTCTATTTTTAGATTTGCACACTGGAAAGTTGTATAATTTTTATATATTTATTTATTTATGGCACTATGGATCGAACCTAGGAGCTCACACATACTAGGCAGACATTCCACCACTTGACCTACATCCTCAGTCCCCCTTTTATAATTCTCTTTGCTTTTGAAATAGGGTCTCACTAAGTTGTCCAGTGGAACTCACTCTGAAGCCCAGGCAGGCCTTGAACTTTCCATCCTCCTGCCATATCATTCTGAGTAGCTGGGATTGCAGGTTTGTGCCAGCTGCTCTAGCTATGTGGAATATTTTTACAGTCACACCAAAAAGAATCCTTTTATTTCTGCCTCCCAAAGACTACCAGAAGAGGCTTTTCGCTGAAAAGGTGGGGGTTCCTCTGTCTTGTGTTTAATTCCCAAATGGGACCAATAAGGCTTGAGATGCAGACAGTCTTGGAAACATTTCAAGAAACTGAGAGTTGAAGCTTCATATAAGCAAGTCTGATTGCAATAATTCATAACCAAAGGGCTAGCTCTACCCATGACTTCCTAGAATTGCCTGTGTAGAATAAATATATGAAATGATCTTATAACTATGACCCCAAAGTTTTTGATTTTTCTAGAAATAAAAACCCACAGAATTTCAAAGACCTACCCTTTTTTCTGCTTTCACAATAGCATATGACCCTTTTCAGCTTGAACTAACTTAGGAGAACCATTGTCAGACAGTTCCGACCTTAGGTAAACAATTCCAGTTCACCTCCAAGTAAAACAGTGACCTATTTTTGGATACCAAGGGTTTTAGTGTTTTACCATTCAGGAAATAAACATCATCATCTTTCCTTCTATTTCAATGAGCACAGCTGTCTGGGTAGGGAGGTAAACATCCCTTGGCCATGTTGTGAATCCAAACACAACAATGACAGGCTGGTGTGTGAGAACCAGGAAACCAAGCTGACTGCAAATGACAGAAGAACCAATCTAGTCTCAGTATCTAATCTAAATGAAACAAGACCTTCAAGACAGATAACATACTTGGATCTCTTTCAGGAGTTAGTCCTTTCTATCAATTCACACTTCTATTAGCAGCAAAATACAGCTGGAGTTCCATATTGATCATGTTTCTTTCACTGTCTACATGTTGTGGCATTTGGTCATCTGAGAGAAAGGAGACTGCCCTTCAATGGTTATCTGATTCCCAAGATAATAGAACAGTCTTAGATGCGGGTTCCACTCTCAAGATCAAGACAGCTTTCCAAAGTCCAGATCACATTGGAGATTAGATTAGAAATAAACATTCAACATTCAACACACAGTCCTGTGTGGCCCTGCATGCTGTAACTAACTAGTTCTTTGAAAAATATAAGTAATAAAAATTTCCTTCAATGACATTAGCCTCTGATGAATGTCATCATTCAGTCACCTTGATTATAAATTGGAATCCTGTATGTACAAGGTTGGAAATGTAGTTCAAAAGCAGAGCACTTGCCTAGCATACATGATCCTTGTTCAATCCCCATTACTACAGTAGCAATATAATAGTAATAATAATACTACTAATAATAATAATAACAGAATCCTAGAACCTTCCAGGTATAATCATTGATGCAAACTCCATTCCCTGAGATGAATGAACACAGTATTAAATGCAGATATGCATAGTTCTGACTGCTTCACTGTCCATCTACCAGATGGCCTGACCTAATCTGTGTGCAATTGGATAAATATAATATCTAACAAGGAAAATCTTTTCTCATAGTACAAGGTATCAGGACAAACCTTATCTCACAGCAACCAACATCATTGTGCTCTGGCCTTCTTCTTATGGACAGCATAATTCTTCTGACTTCTCATACCTCAGATGCAGGTTCAGGCTTTAACTTTTGTTCAGATTGCTTTTGGTGACCTCTGAAGTGTTCCCATACCCCTTAGAGGGTAGCCAATAACAGCCTGCAAGGCAAGTCCAATCCACAAATTATCTCATCTGACTGTTACAGTTTAGTTGTTTATTTTTCTGCTTGTTTGTTTTATAGTGTTGGTGATCAAGCCCCAGGGTCTTGCATATGCTAGACAAGAATTATACCTAGTTAATATATATAAATATAAATATATATATGCAAGCATTATACCTTGCAAAATTAGTTCATTAGTTAGCTCATTAGTTTTACAATTTTGGAGATCAAACTGAAGGAGCTGTACCACAAGCAATATACCTTGCACAGTGAGTGAGTGAGTGAGTGAGTTAGTTAGTTAGTTAGTTAGTTTTGTATTGCTGAAGACCAAACTCAGAGCCCTGCCCACGCAAGAAAAAAGGCTCTACCACTGAGTTACATACCCAGTGCTGTTAACTTGTTCATTTGTGTTTGGTTTGTTTTTTCAGGATACTAATGATTGTTCCAACAAAATCTCCCACAACCTAGAGTCCAACTTCTTCTAAAACAGATATAAAAATTTTGAAGTAAATTGTTCAGTACAATCTATAAAATTAAAAAAAATAGCAAAAACAATACTTTGCTTCTCCATTATGAAGAAAGAATGAGGTCAAATGTTAGGCCTCAGTCAGAAGGAAGGGAAGGCCAGATGAGAGAGGTGGGGTGAGGGGTTCCCTGAATGAAGAGCAAGGTATTGCTAGAGTTCCAAACCAGCAGACTATTGGGTGCTATTCTGAAAAGGCCTATGATTTTCTAATTGAAAACTTAAAAAATAATTAGCAGGACTTTCTGAACCATGTCACTCTTTTCAATTTGATTGATAGTATAATACTGATACTTCAAAAAATCACAATTATAAAACATTCTAATGTAAAAGAGCTATTTTCTGTGGTTCCAGGAATCACAGAAAAGTCATTCCTTATAGCCAACCTAATATTGTGATTTTTGTCACATTATATGACTAAAATCCACAAAGCACAATACAAAGCCAAATTAAAAGAATGAAAGCAGCCCAAGGAACCCAGCTCCTCCCACCATCCAGCCGGAGCTGGGCAGGGCCTGGGAGGAGGACACCCCCTCTGCGCCCGGTCCCCGCCCCAGCTCCCCCAGGTTAAATAGCACCCCGCCAACGCCCCATCCTCTCTTCCCCCACTCCGCCACCTGGGTTGCGCGCGGTCCAGCCGGGCCTCACCGCGACCTAGGTAAGCTCCGTCCCTGCCCACCCCCAGAACCCCAGATCAAATAATTAAGTTTAGCGAAAAACGCACAGAAATTGAAAGAAGATCTTAAGAGTTAAAACGACAATGCCAAAGTCAAAGTGCAAATCCATGAGAAACAACACTCAAGTAAACAAATCTCCCACTGAAGGAATTAATCCCATAATGTTAGACTCCAACCAGAACAAACCCACAGAAAATGGCCATGAAAGCCTGACCCAAGATAACGACTTTCAAAATATGATCATTACCATGTTCAATACTATGAAAGAGGAAATCCGGGAGGAATTAAATAATCGAATCAATTGCTTTGAAGAGGAACACAACAGACACTTGGAGGAGTTGAGAAAAACAGTACAAGAGACAAAAACTGGCACAGAGCAGTTAAAACAGACTCAAGCAGAGTTTAAAACTGAGCTAAAAGACAAGTTATCGTCAACCCAGAACTCTACAGAGAGTCTTATCAGCAGAACTAAGAAGCAGAAAACAGAATCTCAGACCTTGAAGATAAAGTGGGAGTATTAACCAGCTCAATGGAAGAGGTTGTTAAAGCCAAAAAGATACTTGAGAGAAATATCCAGGAGATATGGAACACCCTGAAGAAGCCTAACATGCGTATTCATGGAATACCAGAGCAAGAATCTCAAAATACCACCCCTGAGGAAATTTTTCAAACGATCATCAAGGAAAACTTTCCTCATCTAAAAAAGGAGAGGCCCATACATATACAAGAGGCATTCCGCACCCCAAACAGATATGACCAAAACAGAAGCTCGCCACCGCAAATAATAGTTAAAACACTCCACATTCAAGATAAAGAATTGGTGCTGAGAGCTTCAAGGGAGAAAAAACAAGTCACTTTTAAAGGTAAACCTATTAAAATAACAAATGACTTCTCAGTCGAAACAATAAAAGCAAGAGGAGTATTGAATACTTCAAGTATTGAATGAGCAAAAATGTCAACCCAGGCTGATTTACCCTGCAAAACTATCCGTCATGATCGAGGGAGAAAGAAAAATCTTCCAGCACAAAGACAACTTGAAGGGATACATGTCCACCAAACCAAGCCTTCAAAAAATGCTAGAAATGATATTCAAGCTTGAAGAAAAAAACAGGCATATCCAAGAGAACAGAAGGCAAGTATAACACCATTAAAAGCGAAGCAATATACTTATAAAAACTACTAAACATAATAAATGTCTGGAATTAAAAATAGTTTCTCCATTATAACACTAAATGTTAATGGAATTAACTCACCGATCAAGAGACACAGATTACAAATTTGGATTAAAAATCACAATCCATCAAACTGCTGCCTGTAGAAATTCCTAAGTAAACACAACTTACCTAAATTGAATCAGGAAGTTGTGAATTATTTAAATAGTCCTATAATATATAAGGAAATTGAAGAAGTAATCTCAAATCTTCCCACCAAAAAATGTCCTGGACCAGATGGATTCAGCACAGAGTTCTACCAGACATTTAAGGAGTTAATAACACCAATACTCTTTAAACTGTTCCATCAAATAGCAAAGGAAGGAACACTACCAAATTCCTTCTATGAAGCTAATATCATTTTAATCCCAAAACCTAATAAAGATTCACTTAAAAAAGAAAACTATAGGCCAATCTCTCTGATGAACACAGTCGCAAAGATTCTCAACAAAGTCTTAGCAAATCAGATTCAAAAACATATTAAAAAGATCATTCACAGGGACCAAGTAGGCTTCATCCCTGGCACACAAGGTTGGTTCAACATACGAAAATCAATAAATGTAATTCATCATGTAAACCAGTCCAAAGTCCAAGACCACATGATACTCTCGATCGATGCAGAAAAAGGTTTGACAAGATCCAACAGCCTTTTATGATCAAAACGCTGGAGACAGTAGGAATGGAAGGAACCTTTATCAATATAATAAAAGCTGTATACAACAAGCCCACAGCAAGGATTATGCTCAATGGGGAACAATTGGAAGCATTCCCACTTCGATCAGGAACTAGACAAGGCTGTCCACTCTCACCACTTCTATTCAATATTGTACTTGAAGTCTTAGCTGAAGCCATAAGACAAGAAAGGGACATAAGAGGGATTCAAATCGGCAAGGAAGAGGTCAAGCTATCCCTATTTGCAGATGACATGATCTTATACCTGAGTGATCCCAAAAACTCCAGCAGGAAGCTCCTAGAACTAATTGAGAAGTTCAGCAGGGTGGCAGGATACAAAATAAATGTGCAAAAATCAGAGGCCTTCCTATATGCCCAGAATGAAAGAAGTGAAAAAGCCTTGAGAGAAACAATCCCATTTACTATAGCCCCTAAAAAAAATGAAATACCTTGGTATAAACCTAACCAAGGAGGTAAAAGACCTTTACAATGAAAACTTTAAAACCCTAAAGAAAGAAATAGCAGAAGACACCAGAAGGTGGAATCAACATCGTAAAAATGACCATCCTACCAAAGGCAATACAAATTCAATGCTATACTAATTGAAATCCCAAAGCAATTCTTCAAAGAAGTTGACCAAACAATCTCAAAATTTATATGGAGGCACAAAAGACCCAGGATAGCAAAAACAATCCTGAGTAACAAAAACACAGCTGGAGGTATTACCATACCAAACCTAAGTCTATACTACAAATCCATAGTTGTAAAGACAGCCTGGTACTGGCTCCAAAATAGACACACAGATCAATGGATAAGGATTGAAGACCCAGATACAAGCCCACAAAGTTACAGCCATTTGGTCTTTGACAAAGGGGCCCAAAGAATCCAATGGAAAAAGAACAGCATCTTCAACAAATGGTGCTGGCAAAACTGGATCTCCACATGCAGAAGATTAAAGCTGGACCCGTACTTGTCACCATGTACAAGACTTAATTCCAAATGGATCAAGGACTTTGATATCAGGCCAGAGACTATAAAAACCATAGTTGAAAGGATAGGGAACTCCCTCGAGCTGATTGGGCTAGGCCAACATTTCCTAAACAGACATCCAATGGCACAATCACTGCTACCAACTCTCAACAGTTGGGATCTTGTGAAATTAAAGAGCTTCTGTTCAGATAAAGAGATTGTAACACGAGCTCAAAGGCAACCCACAGAATGGGAGAAAATCTTCACAAATCACATATCTGATAGAGCTCTACTGTCCAGAGTGCACAAAGAACTTAGAAAACTAAACACCAAGGAAACAATGGCCCAATTAAAAAATGGGCCCTGGAACTTAAAAGAAATTTTACCAGGGATGAAATTAAAATGTCTAACAAATATCTGAAAAAATGCTCCACTTCTTTAGCCATCAGGGAAATGCAAATCAAAACTTCCCTGAGATATCATCTCACCCCGGTCAGGATGGCAAAAATCCACAATACAAACAACAACAAATGCTGGAGAGGATGTGGAGAGAGGGGAACTCTCCTACATTGTTGGTGGGAATGCAGGCTCATACAGCCACTCTGGCGAGCTCTCTGCGATTCTTAAAGAAATTAAAGATTGAAATGCCATATGACCCTGCTATTCCACTTTTGGGAATAACCCCCCATATAGCAGAGGTTCACCTCGATAGCACAAGCTCGACCATTGTTCATAGCAGCACTGTTTACAATAGCAAAGTCATGGAATCAACCCAAGTGTCCAAGAGTTGATGAGTGGATAAGGAAATGGTGGTACATCTATACAATGGAGTATACTCAGCCATCAAAAATGATGAATTACTGGAATTTGCCAGGAAATGGATGTCATTAGAAACAATTATATTAAGTGAAGTATCCCAAACCCAGAAAATTAAGTGTCGTATGTACTCCCTAATAGGTAGCTCCTAGTACCAAACCCACCCAGCCCACCTTGAGACACTCATAGGTAAATCTATGTATTACCTACAGTAATTGCAAGGATTATGAATAGGAGGGATGGGGTTGGAGGGCCACACCAGAAACAAGGAGAGAAGTGACCATATTACAGTAGAGAAAATAGGCCTCCATCAAGGACTGCAAGTAAGTAATGTGACACCTGGTTAAGTTCACAGACGTTCGTTCCTGATCATTTACAACTAAGGGGGTATGATCTCAACAGAAGGGGAGGGCATATAGTCTGGCAGATAAAAAGTAACCATTTTGCAAATGGGTGACTGACCCCTCCCTCACTGAGGTTTCCTACTTTTATTACATCTACCCTTGAATGTGCTCTTATAATAAGACTCCAGTTTAACAGCTTTTTGTCTCTGGCCAGGGGGTGACATACAGTGCCCAGCAGGATGAAGTGAAGGGCATTGCAGGAGCAGCAAAACTGCAAAAGAAAATCAACAAACCACAATCCAGAACTTCAGAAACTCTTTATCAATCACCTAAAACTAGGCCAGACTAACCTCTCCCCATCCTGAAGCTCAGGGACATTTGCGGAAGAGGGGGCGGTAAGAGTGTAAGAGCAAAAGGATGGGAGGAGCAATGATATGCAAGATACTCCACACAAGTTAGGGCCGAAGCAATCATAATAGAACTTTGCATGCCCTGCGCAATGTCCAACACACTATTGACCTCACAAAGTCTGGCATCTGCTAAAGGCACCAAGATCCTTGGAGGCAAGGGATTGGCAGCCACAGTAGTGTTCCTATGCTTAAGAGGAACATGGGAAAGGGTTCAGGGAAATGCCACTGGGTCCTTGTACGTCATCAGAGAGGAGGGCCCAGAGGAGAGTCAGGGATGCACATTAAAGGACTCTGGGAATTGGGGCAGGAGGCACTAGGGGATGGGGAGAGAGAGGTGAGGGGAGGGGGAGCAGGGGGTTCGGGGGGAGGAGGAGGGAGGGAACCGGTGTACCTATTAAGTTTGTATGAGTGGAAATAATAATAAAAAATGTTAAAAAAAAAAAAAGAATGAAAGGAGATTTGATAGAGAAGTGGAGGAAAGTGTAAGAAATCACCATCTAATGACAACACTTCACTGTTTCTCTACAAATGAATCCTTACACAAAATTGTTCTTAACTCTATTGACACCACTGTAATAATTGAAGAATTTTCCATTAAAAACCTAGCCTTCTTGTTTGTCTTAAATTTGGAAAGTTTTGGTCCTAGGGAATTGGCTCAGTGGGTAACATTACTTGCTATTCACATATAAGAGCCAGAGTTTAAATCTCCAATACCCACATAAAAACTTAGGTATGGTTGCTTATACCTGCAACCTTAGTGCTATCCTAGAGAATTGATGGGATTCCTGACAGTTGTCTCCCTTATCACCTTATCAATGACTCTATTGGTTCAGGACATCCAATATGCCCCTCTGGCCTAAGTAGGTATATATATGCTAAGCACACACACACACACACACACACACACACACACACACACAGACACACACACAAAGAATTTAAAATTTGGGGTGAGGCTGGTTTATTTTCCCATAGTAGCCTCCAGCTAGCACAAAGGAATGAAATTTTCCAACTGGGCATGTATGACCTCTCCAGCCCACCAGAGTCCCCACACCGCTTACCTAGTTCAGAACACTGAGGGCAACGCCTAGTAGCTTTTGCATTTAGAGCATTGTCCAGTACAAGTAAGTTAATGTTAGGTTTTCAAATCCATATCTTTATTTAAAATGAAAGCTATTTGAGAATTGGACAGGGGAAACTAAAAATGTTCTAGAATAAGAAAAAATTTCTCCCATATGTTTATGGGTAAGAATCGGCCATCTTCATTTGGTCACTTCCTGCCTAATCTTGAGTGGCAATGTGACATATAAGAACCTTAATATATATTGGCCTAAACATCCTTGCCTAAACAAGTGGATTTTTTAAAGTTAATATTCCTAATGCAGAATTCTACTAGTTTCCCTCAAAAGATTCACTGGGCAGCTTCCCCAGACTGGCATCAAGATCTGTATTTTCTTTCAATTCCCAATTCCTGCCAAAATATCTCCCCCAAGAAAACACTAAAGGACTCAGAGAACCACTAAACACCTCAGAGGAACCACCAAACATCTCAGAGGAACCACCAAACACCTCAGAGGAACCACCAAACACCTCCTCAGAGGAATCACTAAACACCTCTTCATAGGAACCACCAAACACCTTTCCACAGAAACTACCAAATGCTTTATTTACACAGAGAAACCATCAAATATCTCCCCATGGGATCCACCAAGCACCTTCATAGAGAACCACTATACACCTCAGAGGAACCACTAAATACCTGAATGGAACCACCAAACATCTCACAGGAACCACAAAACACCTCAGAGGAAGCACTAAGTGTCTCCTGGAAGAACTACTAAACACCTTAGAGTAAGTCCCAAATGTCTCAGAGAAACCACTAAACACCCTAAAAGAACCACTAAACTCCTCAGAGGGACCACTACACATCTCAGAGAAAAACGTTAAACACTTCAGAAAAACCATAAATACCTCAGAGGAACTAGTAAGCAACTCCTAGAGGAACCTCTAAACACCTCAGAGAAATCATCAGATACCTCAATGGCACCACTAAACACCTCAGAGAAGCTTCCAAACACTCAGAGGAACCATCAAACACCTCCACAGAGGAGCACAAAACACTTTTTCCCACAGGTATTACAAACCATTTCACAAGCACACTATACTTGCTAATACCTCAGTGTCTAGTTTCTGCTTGTTGGTTCTCCCTGCCATGTCCTTTCCTGCCTCATGTATAGCTTTGTCATAACTAATCTATGAAGATTAAGCCAAACACTGCTGCCTCATGAAAAAAATTTTAATCTATTGAAAATAAGGATCCTTTTAAATTCCATTAGCATTTCTCTTAACATTCTTCTTGACTTATGTCTAGTATTTACATATCTTTTCTTTTTTCCCTAATAAACTGCAAAGCAATTAAGATCATTCATTTATTTCCATTATTAATTAAAATGATCATTTCCCCTTTTAAAATATGTTTTTAAGATATTATCTAGGTTTGGCTACAGAATAATATCTATCTAACAGAGACAGCTTCTTCCAAATTCCCAGTAAGAGTTGAAAGAGATTTATGGTGGTATAGTCAGGGAAGTCAGGTTAAAAAAGCAAGAACATAACAGTACATTGAATGTTGGGGCCACATTCAAGTGACTGTCAGAACTGAGTATGTTTTTAGGGACTTTTTGACCTGCTTGTTGGTTCCTCCTGCTAGTGAACATAGAAATATGGTCACAGACATACATAAGCAAGGAATTAGAAACAAGGAAAATCTACTCAAATGAAAGAATACAGGATGATTCTGTTCCTACCACTATCTTTTATATATATATATTCTTTCTTTTTTAATGTTACATCCATGAATATAGTGAATTTATATTTTTTACCCCTTAGTCTCCAGTCCATCCCCCTTCCTTTTTCCCTTACAATCTTTCATCTCCCCTGACAGGCTCACTCCTATTTTCAAATCTTTTCATTTCTGTGGCCCACTATGTCTCATCTAGTTTATTTTTGATGACATATGCCTGACATAACACATGTTCTAGCAAGTATCATAGACCAGTGAATATACCATTGAGGAAAGCATCCTCTTCTTCATCCCCATTAGCCTTAGTCCTCATCAGTCCATCAGGGAGGTGTGAAATTTCTTGAGATCTTTCCCTTTCATATAATTCTGTCTTAGAAATTTATTTAAAAGTCTGTTTTTATATGTTATGGCTTGAATGTAAAATTCACCCCACTGGCTCATGTGCATTCAGTTAGTTCCCAGCTGGGGTGCTGTTTCAGAAGGTTGTAGAAGCTTTGGCATGATCAAACTTTTTCCCCATTTTCATGTGTATGTGTGTAAGGTGCTTGTGTGTGCGAGCATGCGTGTGTTGTGTGTGTGTGTGCATTTTCCCTCATGTTTGTGTGTATGTGGGTGGAGACTCAGGGTTAGCATCCAAAGCCATCCTCAATTGATCTTCCACCTTATTCTTTTTGAAGTTGGATCTGTAATTAAACCCAGTGTATTAGTCAGGGTTCTCTGAAGAAACAGAATGTATAGAATGTAATATATATAAATAAGTTTATTAAAATAACTCATGATAAAAAATAGTGTCTTCAAAGTAGCCTCCCACGGCCACCTCACTCTTAACCAGAATGTTCCACAAACCCAAAAGATCCCAAGAATATCTCAAGCCTTTATTTCTCTGGAGAGTCAAAGATGCTGGGTTCCCATATCGGTGAAGAACAGCTGGGCTCTGACATCAGCTATGAACAGCAAACAGCAGCAAGGCCTAGATACCAGGCTCCAAAGGCAGTGGGAACAGCAACAATGTGATGGAAAAGATGAAGCTCCAAGTCAGCCAAGGAAGGAGGCAGCAGCAACAGCAACAAAGAAGGCCACGATGTGAATGACACTTGCAGAGTGGACTCCACATCAAATCAACACAGGGTAAGAGAAGAGCAAGTCCCTCCTCCTTGCACTTCCTATTATCTGGTCCATCACTAGAAAGTACCACCCACTATGGGCACAGCAATCAATCAAGTACCTACAGACTTGTTCAGGGGCCATTCCAACCATGAACCCTCCACAACTGTGCCCCAAGCAGTCTGCAACTATCAAGGAACACCAAAATGCAACCATTAATACCCAGCACTCATCAACAGGGCTGGTCTTGCTAACCAGCTTGCTCTAGGGATTTCTAGTCTCTCCTTTTAAAGACTGTAATTACAGGCAGGCCATAATATTCAGTTGATGTGATATTTAATCTTCGGTGTCAGCTTGGCACACCTGGCATTAACTAAGATCATCTGAGACTATCTGAAGAGATTATCTAGATCAATTCATTTACAATACAAAGAACAGCCCTAAATCCTATTGAAACCTCTGTAGATCTCACTGGAACCTCCCAATAGTGGACCAGATAAAAGGAAGGAACAGGAGACTGAGAAGAAGAGAGACTCTCCAGGAATCCTCCAGCCTTCAGCCGTCACCCACTAGCCTACTGGATGTTTGCAGTGACATAGCCTGTCAGCCATGGCACCTTCGCCATGAATGACTGTTTCTCCCCTTTGGAATTGTTAAGTTAAATAAATCTCCCTTTCTCCCTTAAGTTGATCAACTTGAGTATACTCTCACAGCAATAGTTAAAGTAACTGATACAGCTGACATTTTACCTGTGATCTCAGAATTCAAATTTCAATCTTTCTGCTTGCTGAGAAAACACTTCAGTTGCTGAGATATCTTGCCAACCCTTTTGACATTGTAATATGAGATGTCATTGTAACAGTTACTCTTAACCATTGCAGTGAGAGAGAACCAAAAGTCAAGCAACTTAAGGGAGAAAGGGAGATTTATTCAGCTTATGGTTCCAGAGGAGAGATAGTTTCTCATGGCAGAGGCTGCCTGGCTGGCTGGCCAAAGCTGGAGGAGGCTGAGTCACTGCAGACATCTTGGAAGCTTGCTGCAAAGGCAGACTTCTCCTAGAGTTAGGGTGGGACTAATTCACCTCAAGGAGCCCCTTGTGACTGCCTTTTTCCAGCAAGGCTTCATCTCTCAAGGTTCCATGAACTTGCCAAACACATAAGATTGTGGGGGACATATTTCAAACCATGACATTCCACCCCTGACCCCCACAGTCTCATTGCCATCTCATTATGCAAACCATACTCAGTCTAACCTTAAAAGACTTCATAGACTACATCAGTAGCCCCAATACAGTCCAAAAGTCCAAAGTCCAAAGCCTCCTGTAAAATCAAAACACAAGTTACATACTTCCAACATACAATGGCACAGAATAAATATTCCCATTCCAAAAGGAAGGAATGGAGGCATATCCAGGAAAGATTGGTCCATAACAGGACAAACTCCAAAACTTGTAGTTCCAAGTCCAACAGGTGAGCCTCTCCTTGAAATTATCTCAGTTCCAAGTTCCAAAGGGCTTTGGTTCCACCCCTCCAATACAGCCTTCAGTAGAACACAGCACTCTCTTGGGCTAACTCTTCCCAGGGTACACAGCTGTACTTGGCAAATGTCTCACATTGTCTCTGGCATCTCTAACATCTTTACTTCTCAATGGCAAACCAGGCTTTAACTCCACAGCACAAACTGCCCTTCTTGGGCTTGTAACTGCAAACTTTCTGCCACATGCTGCCTGGCTTCCATCATTTTTTGAAATCTTGGAGGAGGACTCCACCATCTCCTCCCTCCTGCATCCTTGATGCCTCTAAAACCAGAACCATGTGGACAACTTTGCCAAGACTGGCCCCCTTGAATCACAGCTGATTCTGCTTCTGTATGCTGACCATCTCTTTCACTCCTAGGCAGTTGCTTTGTAGGAGAAACCAACTCTTGCTTTGGAACGCTACCCTTTAGCTCTCCTCTTCTGAAAAGGTTTGCATTCTTATGGGTGGGCACCTTCTCTAAGGATCTTGCCCTCAAGCCAGGGCCTCTCCTATTATTCAAATTGAGAGCAGGCTTTGATTTACAAATGGAGCTAATCTCTTTAACAGCCATTTTGTTCTCTGCTTTTTCCTGATTCAACTCTAAATTTGGCATTGTATTTTTCTTCATTAGATCATACAGTTTTTGCTTCTTCCTGCCTGATTCTTTGCTCTTTTTCATAACTCTGAAGACAACTAAAAAGTAGCCATATCACATCATCAAGACTGCACTGCCTTGAAATTTCCTTCGCCAAGCACTCCAGTTTAACTTCAGACAAGCTTTCAGGACGAGGGCAAAACTTCACTAAATGCAGTCTCTGTTCCCCTCTGGACCATCACAAGCTGGGCTTCCACCGCCTGCATTTCTCACAGTATTGCTATCCTCAGAGCTCTGACAGGAAAGGCCCATTTGGCCCCATTGCCAAGACACAAAGACTTTCCCAGCACCAAGTCCCAAAGTTCTCCATATTTCTCCCCAACAAACAGTTCCAAAGGCACACTAGCCACATCACAGCATTGGCCATACTGCTGGATACCAACTTCTCTCAGCTTCACAAACAACTTCACATTGTGGTACTAGATGCTCTTAATCTCACAGCAATACCTCACTATCTAGTATCAATTTCTGTAATGGTTACTCTTAACTATTGCTGTGAGAGAGCACCCAAAGTCAAGCAACTTGAGGTGAAAGGGAGATTTATTCAGATTTATTTAGCCCCACCCTAATCTACCTCAAAGCCCACCTCTTGTGATTGCCTTCCTCCAGCAAGGCTTCACCTTTCAAACACATGAGACTGTGGGGAACACATCTCAAACCATGACAGTCACCCACAAGCATGTTGATCTGTACTCATAGCCCATGGAAGATAGATTAGACATGCCTGTTAGGAAGTGGGGCCTAGTTGGAGGGATTGGGTCACTGGGGAGACAGCCTTAAATTTTATATCCTAGGTGTTCTAACCTGAGCAATCTGCTCCTTACACCAATACAATATAACCAACTCTCTCACACCCCCAAATGCCCATTAACAAACTGTTCACACTTCCAGGTCTTCCCTACCATGATGGACTGCAGCCTTTCAAATCACAAGTTTAAATAAATCCCTCCTCCTTTAAAATGTTTCTTTCAGAAGTTTTATCACAATGACTAGGACAGAAGCTGTACTAGTTAGGTACAAGTGTCACCTTGACAATTGAAGGCTAAGTTCTAGGCACATCTGTGAGAAATTGGTAGTGAAGACAAGTCCTGAGCAAGTCTGCAAGAGAATATTTAATTGATGTGGGAAGACCCAGCCCATCATTGGTGGGACCATTCTCTGGGAAGATGGATAAGATGGCAGCTGATTTGGTAGTTTGGCATTTGTCAGCGTATTTGGCTGACTTGCAGTCTGAACCAACAATCCCTGTGGGCATGGTGAGGCCAGTTCCCTCTACTCTTGGTATTGGTACAAGATCTTCTGACAAGCCAGAATATGAACTGCAATCCAGAATAGTAAGAAAGAATAAAACCCCCTTGCTCCCCCTAAACTATTTGGTTGTGGATTTTTCAACAGCATGCAAGCTACAACAATAACTAACAGGATACATATAAGCAGGACTGGAAAGAAGATTGTGTAGCTGTTTTTCATTGTATAATGCATAGATCTGTTTCATGAAATTTCTCTACATTTTCTATAGTTATTTAATGAATACATCATACTTTCATTAGTCTATACTTTCTTATATAAGAGTTATTCCTTGATGATTAATTTATACTCACCTTTCTTTTACCTGTTATCTCAAAAATACCTTTAGATGAGCATTTTCAGATTTTTTTCATTTAATCTCTAGCACATAAGCAAGTTTTAAGATGTTCCATGTAACTTTTGTTACTTTTAACAGCATAGCATAATAAATTTAACACATATCAAGCTCCCAAATTAAAATGATATCATTATGAGAACAAAATTAGAAATGAGTTGCAGCAAATGTTTGTCTTGAATCCAACTTACTAAAAAACTAGATAAACACAATTACTCCAAACCGCACAATTGAGAGATAATTATTGTTCATAATGATGACGATAAGGCATTGTAAGACTTCAACATGTCTTCCAAATTACCAGAGAGAGTGAATTGCCTTTGTAATATCTTCATCATAAATATTGTTATGTTGTGATAAATTCCCTGGAAGTTGACTAGCTTACATTTGGCTTGCATTTCTAGCTAGTTTCAGTCAGCTAAAATTATCTATTATTCAGAATGACCTATCCCCAGTGCTTCTGGATAAACTGAATTGTACTATACAGTTAGAATTTGTCTGGAGAGGAGGGTACACGTAATGCTTTTGGGCATCATGACTCAAATTTTATCCTAATGATGCAGGGGCTGAGAGTCACAAAAATAGCAATTTTACTGTGGGATTGGTGGAAAGGGATCTTGCAGGTAGCTCAAGACTACAGGAGTCCTGAATTATCTGCGAGGATTGTCTGCCAAATGCAAAACTGAAACCATAAATAGTTTTTTTTCTCTCTGTATCCTCTCTCTCTCTTTCTCTTTCTCTCTCCATATGGATAAGTAGAATATGTGTGTGTGTGTGTGTGTGTTGTGATTTACTGCAATAAAAAATATGAGAGTCAGCAAGGTAAAGGAACCTGCTTGCAAACCCGGTGACCTGAGTTTGATCCTCAGAAGCCCACATAGTGGAAGGAAAGAAATGACTTCTGAAAGTTGTCCCCTGACCTCCACCTATGCACCATGACATGCATACATCTCTCTCTCTCTCTCTCTCTCTCTCTCTCTCTCTCACACACACACACACACACACACACACACACACACACACTTTCTGTCTGTCTCTCTCTCACCCTCATAAATATAAATAAAATATTAAAAATAAAAATATGAGTGTGTTATAGGTAAGCACAGGTGTCAACTTGACTGTTGAGGGTTTGAACTCTGGGCACAGTTGTAGAGAGTTGATGGTTGAGTTAAGCCCAGAGCAAACCTGAAGGAGATTGTCTAGCTGCTGGGGAAGACCCTGCCCATGGTGGGTGGGATTAGGCCCTGGATAAATCACAGAGAGCTGGTTGAGAGAGTTGGCATCCTTCTGTATACTTGGGCAGACATGCTGGTCTGGCAAGTAAGGATTGTCCATCTCTCAGCCGTTATAGTGGCCAGTTCCCTCAGCCCTAGTGTTGGTGCATGCTCTCCTGTCAAGCTGTAACCGGACTGTCATAAGATAGTAAACTCCTTGTTCCCTTAAGCTGTGTAATGGTCATTTATCAGCAACCATGCAGGCAGACTGCAACAGAGTGTAATCTTAAAATACCTTATTAGGCTGGAAATTTTAACAATGAGCATGAAATTTGGTTTCTTTCCTGGCTGGAAAGGCAGCATTCTTCAGCTACTCTTTGACACAGCCTAATGACTGTCCTTACTCCTGTGCTCCAGTGTCACTATTAAGTAACACAAAAGTAATATGAACACAAGCACTACAATATCAAAATAGTCAATCTGGGCATGGAGTCACTTCCAGGTAAGTAATATGCAAGTAGCATATACAGTGTGGAAACACTGGACGAAGGATAATTCACAACCCAAACTTCACAGAGCAAATAGGGCAAGTCTTCATCTTACAATTCAGAACAGCATCATTTTAGGAAATGTTTGTTTCTAGAAACTTACTTCCATTTAATATTTTCAGACCTTAGTTGAGCATGAGCAACAGAAACTGCAAAAAAGCAAAACTGATTTAAAGGCTACAGCTGAACCTGGAAACAGACCTGCCTGAAGGTCTGTGATGTTGGGACTGCACATTCTATTCCTAAAATGATATGAAGGAAAACTTCAGCACAAGTGATTCAAAAGAGTCTGGAAGTCAGAAGGATACTGGCTGTGTGGGGAACGCAGATTAGGTCTGCTGTGGGGCCTACAGGGTGCTCTCTGCAGAGGGCAATGGCCGCAGTAAATACCCTTCAGTGCTCCCTGGAGGAGACACAATATACTCATCCTGAGAAATAGCAAACAGGGTCACAGAGCTTTGGGGTGTGGAACCAGCACCTGAGTGGAGATCACCTGTACTTTTCCTTCTTGATCCTTTAAAAATGATGGCAGACAGGGGGTGACATACAGTGCCCAGCAGAATGGAGTGAAGGGAATTGCAGGAGCAGCAAAACTGCAAAAGAAAATCAACAAACCACAATTCAGAACTTCAGAGACTCTATATCAATCACATAGAACTAGGACAGCCTAATCTCTCCCCATCCTGGAGCTCAGGGACATTTGCAGAAGAGGGGGCGGTAAGATTGTAAGAGCAAAAGGATGGGAGGAGCAACGATTTGCAAGATTCTCAACAATAGTTGGGGCCAAAGCAATCATAATGGGACTTTGCATGCCCTGCGCAATGTCCAGCGCACTGTTGCCCTCATAAAGTCTAGCATCTGTTAAGGGCACCGAGACCCCTGGAGGCAAGGTATTGACAGCCATAGTAGTGATCTTATGCTTAAGGGGAACAAGAGAAAGGGCTTATGGAAATGCCACTGGGTCTTTATATGTTATCGGAGAGGAGGACCCAGTGGAGAGTTAGGCGTACACAATAAAGGACTCTCTGGGAATTGGGGGGGAGGCACTGGGGGAAGGAGAGGGGGAGGAGGGGGGAGGGAGGGAACTGGTAAAAAATTTTAAAATGTATAATTAAATTTTTAATAAAAAAAAAAAATGATGGCAGAGGGGGTGGGGTAAAATAGAGGTTGTGCTGACCAACACAGAGAGAAGTCACCAGAAGATGGATTTTCAGTTCTGTCAGGAGCCCAAGAGCTTCAGGGAATTGTTGAGTGGTCAGCATTACAGCTTCCTGGCAGATGTTTAGACCCATGAGCAGACCACAGTTGAACTGCCAGGGATATTCACACTTGAACTGTTAAAGTTAAAGATGACTTTATATAAAAAAAGAAAACTATCTCACTGCTAGTAGGATACTTAGCAAACTTGTATCTCTATGTTCACCAAGTCAGAGTTCAAAAGGTTAATAACAGCACCTTTTTAATAGGCAAAACTGAGGTAACAGGCATCAACTAATAGTGCAAATCATAAACAAATCATTGGATATTTACTTAGTGGGATAATCAGCATGAATAAATTAGAAAGTAGCATTTTTGCATGTAGCAAAATGAATTTTAAACATAATATTGAATAAAGCAATCCTAACTAAGCAAAAAAAAAAAAATGACTTTATAATTTGGCTCATTAGTCGCACTAGCCAAATGTCAATTGCTCAGGAGCCACATATGGCTAGGAAACTACCATATCAGATTGTGTCATGCTAAGCTATTTCCGTCCTCCCAACTGACCAGACTGACAGAGGCGGGAGTGCAATGCCAAAGCCACATGCGTTTTTGAGAACCCTTGAATTCATGCCTGGCTGCTTTAAGTTTGGACTTACTAGACCTCCAAATGCACCAATTATCTCCCCCTCCCCCCTTGCTGGGAGTGCCGGGACAAGGAAGTGGGACCAGTATGCCAGAGTGGGCCAGCCCCTGAGAGCACCACATTAGGCAACCCCTGTGGCCCACTCATTGGCTTCACAGACCAGAGGAGAAGCCAGATTCTCCTCTTGGGCTGTTTCTGCTTGGATGCAGCTCCTGACCCACAGGTAATAATTAGCTGCTCTCAGAAGCAGAAAAGTAAGTTGAACACTTTTTTGCCACCTCAGGTTTTCCAGACTAGTTATCTCAACTTTCCCATCTTTACTTGAGTCAAACCAGTGTGGAGAGAATCACAGGCCAGCTTCTCAAGTTTCCCCACCTTGAAGGGAGGTAGCTTTGCTCAGAAAGGGGCAAATGTTTGTGACCCACATGGCCTTATTAGTCATTGTGTGCTCGAGAATACACGGGTGTCTCTGAGGACCACCAGCTTCCTGTACCCAATGCTTTAACCTCCACCTCACCTTCCAGAGCTTCGAGGAGCTTGAGAAGAATGCTCTCCAGACCAACAATTGACTACATCTTAAACACAATAAGTCTATCTTTAAAAAAAAATTGGGGCTGAAAGTCAAACCTTGTAAAATAATCCCAACATTTTATAGTGTTGTTCTGGTTACATACAATTCCCACAAGAAGGGAAGTACCTTTAAAATAAGGACTATTCAATACTAGTACAGGATTTCCTCTTGTTGTTGATAATTTCCTCCAAACCAAAGACACGACACAGTGCAAAGCAAATTCAAAGGAGGCGTCCAGAGACGACGCAGCATCTACATTCTGCAGGGAACATTGTTTCATCTAATTGATGTTTTCCTTGCAAAGCCATCAAGTGCAATGGAACTATTTTTATCCAGAACAGAATAGACTCCCCTAAAATTATGATCCCCCACCCCCACTAATTTTATATATAGTCAAAATCACAGTTTGTACTCTTGCGAAGTCAACGTTTCCATGAAATAAGTTATAAACAATAGGCAAATTGCCATGCCAAGCTATGCTGTCAGCAAGCAAACCTTTACTGATCAGTTCTGACCGTGGATATACTGATTCAAGCATTATGTTTTCAGTGGATTCTGTCTACCTGAAAGAGATGATACACAGAAGGTCTCTATCTCCATGAACTCAAGATTTCTTCCTGTGGGCTGGAACAGTGGCATATGTATCTACTCTGTAAGGATACCTTTAGAGGCTGACATCTCATCACGTGTGGTCAAGTTCTGTAGGCAAACAATGACCTTGACTCTTGTATACACAACAGCAAGTACATTGGTAAGCACGCGTTGGCAGAACATTTTTCCAATTTCCTCCTTTCAATTAGAGAGTCCCAATCCAACTTCATGATTTGGCCTGACTTGCTAGAAATAAACTGACTTCATCCTTTTGTCCCATTACTTAAATATACCCAATGAAAAGGATGATTTCAACTTTACACTGGATTAAGCAACACTGTGAAGAGAAGGAAGTGTAACAAAATTATAATAGCAAACATGTAAGCTCTCTAACACATGAACTTTCCAAAATCTTAACTTGGCAGCATTTAAACAGTTTTCCTTGGAAGCAATTTGCTGTCACAATTAAAATTTATATTAAGAAACAAAAATGATGAAGAGAAATATTTTCCTCCTTTTTCCCCATTTTTATTTATTTTTTCTACTTTTACAAGCATATTGAGTATTCGTCCCAGTTTCCCTCCCTTCCCTTCCACTCCCTACCACCCTTCCACCTGTATGCCTCTATGGACCCCAGGGTTCACTCTGGCCTGACTACTTCTGTGTAGTACTCCTGGCCTGTACTCAGGCCTCTGTGGTATATCAAGTTATATCTCTTCAGGCCACCCCACTGATATGTGCATTTCCCTTCACGCATCCAGTTTTAGACCCAAAGGTTTCCACTGTAAGTGGTCATTCTATGGATATAATAACAGCTGCCTACAGAGCAGTTTGATATAGATTTATGGCTGTTTCTCTGCTGATCTATTTCCTTCCCTTTTTTTAGGTTCTTGTTCAAATTTACAGTAATAGAGATGGGTACTATTCTGATAAGTGGGTCTCGAGTACAATCAGAAAGCTACTGGTTGTTTCCTTAGTGTTCATGCCACTATTACACTGGTGGTCACCTGTTACCAGGTGATTTATATTGCTACTTACAGATCTCATGCTGTTGATGGGACTTGTGTTTATTTCTATTCCCCAGCAACTTCTACAGTATTCCTTGGTACTATGTAAGCTATCCAGCAAGGAGAAAGACCAGTTCCAGTTGTTATTTTTGTCCATATTCTGTAATCCATTTGTGTTGCATCTTCAGTAATAAGGTCATACTGAGTTTTTGGAAAGCAACTAAGAGCAATGGCAAAACCCTATAATGTTTGGGGACCTTTAAGACCTCTCTGACCAGCATTTTATCAGGAAGTGTCACATTCCTGTTACTTCTAGTATAATTTTGTGCCTAGGTTCTAAGCAGATCAATTCAAGACACTTTTTTTAAATTATTTTTTTCCTTTGTTTTCCTCAATCTATGTTCCTCTGCACAGAGACTGCTCATTTTTATTGCTTTTTTTAAAAGACATTTTTAGACATATTACAAACATAGGATTCCTTTGGGATTGCTTTCTATAATCTTTGGGTTTTTTTATAAGTCCCTCTGTCCCTCCTGTTTCCCATGTCCCTCCTGTCTCCTATCCCCTCATTCCTCACTATGTATTTTTCTCAATTATACCCTCCTTCATCTTTGTCTTAGGATTCTAAATCTCCCTTTTAAAAGGTTTCACCCTAATCATCTCTTCCCACCTTCTCACTCATAGGTCTTTTTTGAATTTTCTGGCTCTTACAATGCTTCCAATCCAAATACATTGATGAGGATATCAGTTCAATCATCCACATATAAGAGAGAACATGTGGTGCTTAAATTACCGTGTCTAAGGTAGCTCACTCGATATTAAAGTTTCTAGTTCCGTCCATTTACCAGCAAATGGCTGAGTAATATTCTATTATTTAGATGTATCACATTTTCACTATCCATTCCTCTGTTGATGGGCATGTTGGCTAATACTATTTTTTCACTATTGTGAATAGAGCTGTAATGAACATAGATGAACAAGTGTCTTTGTCATAAGATGTAGAGTCTTTTGGGAATATTCTAAGGAGCAGTATAGCTGGGTCATATGGCAGTTCCATTTTAAGCTTTCTGAGGATCCTCCACACTGATCTCCATAGAGGTTGTACCAGTTTACACTCCCACGATCAGTGAATAAATGTCCCTTTTTCTCCACAGCCACACCAACAATTTCTGTTGTTTTTGTTCTTGATCTTAGCCATTCTGACTAGGGAAGAGTTGTTTTGATTTGTGTTTCTCTGATAGTCAGGGAAGTTGAGCATCTTTTACGGTATTTGTTTGACATTTCAATTTCTTTTTGAGTAAAATCCCTGTTTCGTTCCAGGGCCCATTTTTTAATTGAGGTGTTTAATGTCTTGGTTTCATTTTCTAAGTTCTTTGTATACTTTGTCAGTCCAGAATCTTAACTTCTTAAAATAAAAATATATGGGCCAGCACAGCCCTAAGCTCCATTAAAAGTATTCAGTAAATGTTTCCGAACAAATAAATAGTGAATATGCAAGCAAACAATTTTCATAGTAACACTATATTTCTTCAAGTTACCTGGCTATCTGGTAGTTAAAGCTACAAAAATACTATTTCTTTGACTTCATTTGTTCTCTCTACTGTTCACAAAGAAGTTAAGAATCAGGGAGGGGGCTGGAGAGGTGGCTCAGAGGTTAAGCCTCTGCCTTGCAGGCAGAAGGTCCTGAGTTCAGATCCTAGACCCCACATATAGATGCCGAGTGGGCAGAGCCTGTGAATCCCAGGGCAGAATAAACAAGGGGGAGGTGGAGGCGTCCATGGTGGTTCCCGAATTCGCCCCGTGGTTCTACACATGCACACACACTCATTGGATTAAAAAAAAAAGAATCAGGGAGGGACTCTCAAGGTCCAAGCAGTACATATTTACCACCTGGGTGCTGCTTCAGAGCTAAAACTCCTTCCTTTCTCTGGTGACTCAGTTTCCTTATTTGTGGAGCAGCTAAAGTAACAGAATCTTCCTTATGCACAATAAAGGGAGTATATCTGTGTGTATATGTGAGTACACATGTATGTGTTGACACACTCACCTGTGCACGCACATATAGAGGCCACAGGTTGGTTCCAGGTATCTTCTTCTATCACTTACCACCTATTGTTGGTCAATGAACCTGGATCTTATACTGTTTTAGTTAGACTAAGAGGTAAGTATGAGTTGGCCAGCTAGCCCTTGGGATCCTCCTGTCTATGTACCCCCAGCTCTGTGACAGCCATGCATTGCTATGCCCAGCTTTTACATGAGTACTACGGATCTGAACTCAGGTCCTCATGACTGTACAAGTACTTTACTCAGTGGACTATCTCCTCAGCCCAATGAAGGAATTTTAAGGGATGAGGGTACTAAAGCACTAACCCTGATGTCTGACCATGACACTTATGCCACATCACACATTCTAGCTCATCGTGTTATCGACTGGTACCATTCCATGTTGTTGCTGTGGTTGCTGTTCTTGCCTCTTTGCAATGGTTAGTCTCGAGACAGGTTCCTCTTAACTAGATTCTGAGAGGAATCTGAGTTGGCTCACACAGCCTCAGGTTACTACTTTCCTGTACTCAAGACTGTTCCCAATGTTGTTCTTCAAAGTTCTGGAGCTATAGGAGCAATGAGTTATTCCTGAGCCCTCTCCAGATGATCTACACTTGGAAGATTTCCTTCTCAGGGGCCAAGGCTGTCTCATTCTTCACTCAATTTTGACAGTGACTAGTGGAGAAAAATAATCCTATCCTCTATTTTCATGAGATGTTGTGCTTGGGGCTCTTGGTACCACACCAGCCCTGCAAAATGCTCTTATAGTGTTCTGCCTCATAGTGCAGGTCCTGGCTTGGATTCTTGGGAACTGAGCTGGACAGACACCACGTTGTATTCAGAATAACCTCTAGTCCTCTGAGACTGGTTGGCCTTGTTACATTCAGTGTCCTCTTCCTTTGCTTTCTGGAAGGAGTCTGAATCCTTCCTGTAAATCAGCAGCTGTCCCCAAGACAGGCTGTCCCCTGACTGCACAGCGCCTGCCCATGGACCTCACGGAGGCCTCTTGTCCTCACTTGACCCTGCAGCAGAAGTGAAGAGCAAGTCCTCAAGCTTGAAATTATGTGGTCAAATGTTGCTAAAGTGTCCTGTGATAAAACATTGTGAATCAGGCCAGATCACTCCATGAGCGTTGGAGGGTTTTAGCAGATGGAAAGAACCAATCCTCCAATCCTAATGCATTTACTCAGGGGACACCCAACCAGGGGTTCTCTGATCTCATTCTCTAGCTTTTTACCCTGATTTGGTTTGCCAGGTGGGTCTTGCAGCCCTAGCTACACACTGCACACGTTTTCATAATCCACAAATCCAGACTTGTCATGGAGTCACAAATGACTTTTTGTGGAAACTTCAACAAAGCCCATCCATGGTAGATCAGAAATTTTGGACCATGAAGCTTATACCATTTGGGGGAACCATTTAATAGGCATAGAAATAATTTATCTAATTTTACAATACATAACCAGGCAGACATGTTTTCAGGTTCCTTCCAGTCTTCAGAAGAATCCTGCAAGAGGGGTCCCTGCAGTGCCACAGTACAGCCGTTGCTGGTTTTTCCTGTGTCTTTAAAGCCACACAACCCAAGTGCAATTTGAAGAAACTGCAGTATAAACACGTACAGAAAAGCCTCAGCCCTTCAGCTAATTGTTTCAGAGCTGAAGAACTCACCACACATAGTGGACAGACTGGCGTGGGGGATGCCAAGCTGCCGCCAAAACCCAACCAAAGATAAAACTGTATAACCTTTCAACTGGTTTCCTCCCAGTGTTCATTGTCTGGTAGTCTGGGGGCTTTTCTTTGTGCTTGTTAGTTTTAAGTTTATTTTCCTTACACTTACATAGTCTGAGAAACAATCTACTGCCCTCCCTTTTTATATATAAATTGATCTTGTTGCATTGGGCATCCTTGCCGATCCCTCTGCCCCACAGGGGAGGAGTTGAGTAATGTTTTGTTTTGTCCCTCACAAATAATAGAAGAAATGATATTGTTTGTATTGGGGGCACCTGCTTCCCTAAACCAGAGTGAGGCGTTTTGTTTTCTTTTCCCTCTCCACCCCCCACTCTCCTTTTATCTTGGCTGTGCATACTTTGTTGTTTGGTGGGAATTTAAGTGGCTCCTGATTTCTTAGGGAACTTCCTATCCAGGGGAACTCAGAGATTCTCCCCAGAGGCCCCCAGAGACTATTGTTTCGTTGCCCCCACCCTCCTTCCACAGACACCATATAAACAAGCACCCAAACACACAAGATGTTCTTAAAGGCGCAGAAGAAATACCATCCTGTAAAGGTTTCCTCTGGCGCTGTCATTGATGAGTGTGTGTGTGGTCATACCTAGGAATGCAGGTCAGGAAGAGAAAAGAAGTCTCTGCTTTGTTAGGCATATTTTCTCTAGCCTTAAATCGGAGCTTCCTGAACTGTTTCCACTTGCCACCTCTTCTTGACTGAGAAATTTTGACTGTAATCCCAGTATGGGGACCGGATGTTACATAAAATAGGAGACAGACGGGCTGGAGAGGTGGCTCAGGGGTTAAGCCTCTGCCTTGCAGGCAGAAGGTCCTGAGTTCGGATCCTAGACCCCATGTATAGACGCCGGGCAGAAGCGGGGGCGGCCTGCGCTTCTGGTCCTGGTAGGGCGGAGCCTGTGAATCCCCGGGCAGAGTAAACAAGAAGGAGGTGGAGGCGGTCCATGGTGGTTCCCGAATTCGTCCGTGGTTCTACACACACGTACACACACACATACATACACACACACACACACACACACACACACATGCATACGCGCACAATTGAATAAATAATAAAAAAAATTAAAAAAAAAATAGGAGACAACAGCTTTCTGATTGGATTCAAGACCCACTTGTCAGAATGGTACGCATCCCTGTTACTGTAAACTAGAACAAGAACCTATTTTTTAAAAAGGGAAGGGAAAAATCAATAGGGAAGACAGCCAATAAACCTATAAGAAGGAAGACAGTACATCAAACTGCTCAGTAGGTAGCTGTTTCCACTTATAGTGGAAACCTTTGGGTCTAAAACTGGATGAGTGAAGGGAAATGCACATATCAGTGGGGTGGCCTGAAAAAAGGTAACTTGATATATCTTGGAGGCCTGAGCACCCACAGAAGTAGACAGGCCACAGTGAATCCTGGAGTCCATAGAAGCATATGGGAAGAAGGGTGGGAGGGAGTGGGAGGGAATGGTGAAGGGAAGGGAGGGTATGAAGGAGAGGGGGGAAGGGAGGGAAGCTGGGATGAAGACTCAATATGCTTGTAAAAGTAGAAAATAAATTTTAAAAATGAATACAAGAGGCTAGGGAAAAGGCTCAATTCTTACAGCCTTTGCCTCTCAAGTAAAAGGACCTGAGTTCAGATCCCTAAATCCCATGTTAAAAATAAATGGCTGGGAAACCCCAAGCAAAGCAATAATATGGAAAAGCAATCCAAACAATTCCTGATGTCAACCTTAGGCCTCCATAGGCACATACAATCATGTATCCTCTCGTGTATGCATACACACATGCACACTCACAAATAAGAATACAAATTTCAAATCTACTAGTAGTAAATTGTAAACAAATGTGTTTCAAAATATATCGTTGGTATACAAATAATTTTATCACCCACTAAAGACAAAAGCAAATTTGCATACCAATGAGACAAGACTGCGTCTTGTTTTTCACATAAAAAAATGAACATTAGCTAAATATCTGATGCTATGGAAAAGAATATTTTCAATGTATTTTAGAGTTGATCAATACTTCGATTGTATTTCAGATGTGAGTACCACTTCACAGAGATATGTGATACAAAAGGGCAGAAGTATATTTAAGGTCATTTCAGAAGTTGCTGGCAATTCTGTCTTGTTTGTTGGTCTGTTTGTTTGGAGTTTGGAGTCAAGGTGTCCTGTATCCCAGACAGGCTTCAAACTTGCTAAGTAGTCAAGGTTGGCCTTGGACTCCCAATCTTCCTCTTTTTGTCCCAAGATCTAGGACTGCAATCACGTATCAACACATGCAGCAGCAATTCTGTCTCAATTCCAAGTCAAAATTCATTGAATGACTTTTTTTATATGAAACTCAACCTAGCTATTCAAATATTTGCTTTAAGATTAAACATTCTCATTTCTTTCTCTCTTTTTTGGTTATTTTATTCTTTATTTTTTTTTTTTTGAGACATGGTATCATGAGACCAAGACTAGAATCAGACTCACTACGTTATCATAAGAATGACTTTCAATTCTAATTCTTCTACTCCTCCTCCCACATACTGGGATTACAGACCTGTACCTCCACACCCAGATAAAAGCAAACATTCTAACACAATAAGTCCCAAAGATAATAACTTGATACACACTAAGGAATAAAGAGAAAATAACCGAAAGATTTATTTTCCATATTTAAAGCATCGTGTTTTTGTATGAACAAAAAATTATGTAGGTACAAAAAGACCCGGTAATTCATAACCTACATAGTCTTGAATCTGACTTGAACCAATTCGTTTCAACAGTATCACTGACATCATAGGACAAGCTGGCGTGTGTAGTGTGAACTTTCCATGAGTTCAGAACCAAGGCCAAAATAAAATCCAGATGTCATGTGGGCCAACCTCACCCAAAACACATCACATTTATTACACATTTAATTTTCAGTGGCTGAGCACTCAGAAACCCCCATCATTGCCAAAGTTCTCACAAGTCCCACACATTCACTCACACGGGGCTGAGACCCACAGTTTAAGAAGCTGAGGTTTTATGCAGCAAAAGGAAACACACTGGGAGAAAAGTCATCAGCCCATCTCCTCTCATTCTGCGAGTCTCTGAGTCTGTCTAGACTCATGAACTCCTTCAATTCTGTGCCTCATAACTTCTGGAAAAGTGCTTCACACATGGGACATGCTCAGGAAATATTGGGAAAAGGACATGTACTTCAGTGTGAAATGGTGTTCGCAGTAGATGGCAGTTTATTTTTATTGCAGTCTTTGCTTTGTTCTTGATTTCTCTGTTATCATCAGGAGGCCGCAGACAGCACTGCCTGAAGTTGTCCTGATGTGTGCTCTTGTTCCCCTCAGAGTGGGATAACAAATACGGAAATGGTTGAGCTGATGCCCCTAAACTTCCAAATTAAAAGAACAGAGGAAGAAAATAAACCTTCTCGCCCCTTGTTGTCAGAAGGAGCAACTTAAAAATGATGCCTTCAACACTGCACCAAACTGCCTCTTAAATACCTGTTATTATTCCATAGATTGGGAACTCAGCACTCAATCTCAAAACCTCCTTCTGCAACAGAAGAGGTTTATACAGAAAAATGTTTTGCCAAATTGCAAGAAATAAGTGACTATAGGCTGTTTACCAGGCCAACTACCCCCACTCCAAGGCTCAGGGAACATGGAAGAAGAGGGGGCGGTAAGATTGTAAGAGCTTGAAGTGGGACAATGGTGGGCCAGACACTATCTCCTGGACATGACAAGAACTGCGTGGGAACTGTCCTATCAACATCTCACCAGAAAAGGGAAAGATGTCAAGAAGCTCCACACCTCCCTGACAGAATCATGAGAACTAATAGGGAAGAAAAGGAAGATGCTATCCTCAGTCATATGCCCACTGATCTAAAGCCCTTGCTGGAACATGGGTCATGTCAGGCATTATGACATCAAACAGAAACTACGGGAAGCACAATGGGCCTCCCAGGTGAAAAGATTTGAAAATAGGAGGGAATGTGACAGGGCGTCAGATGAAGAGGAGGGGGAATAAGAATGGGGACTAAGGGAAGAGAAAAAAGAAAAATACAATTTAAAAAAAAAATCCCTTCAGCATATGAGAAATGCAGACCTGTTTCGTAAGTCAAGCACTTACGAATGCACCAGCAGAGTGACCTTGAACACAGTACAGGCTTTTTAGCTGATTTTTAAAATCCGTTGTCTTAGGGTTCTCTAGAGGAACAGAACTGATAGGATGGCTATATTACAGAGGGGGATTATTAGATGGGCTTTCATGATACAGGCTGGGTAGCCCATCGGCGGCTTGCTGGAGAGGCTGAGAGCTGGGTAGCTGCTCGGTCCACAAGGCTGACTGCTCCAAGGGGCTCAATCTGACACCGCAAGTCTGCAGGACTCCTGGAGAGCCCCTGGTCCGTAGGGCTCACAGCTGCTCTTCCCTGATTTTTACTTTTTTCCTGTCCCTGTCCACCTACCTTACCTTCTTTCTTTAAATGCTGCATGTTATTATTGTGGGGATGAGCAAGCACATGTTGCAGAGGACAGGTGTCCAGAGCTGGTTCTCTCCTTCCACCTTACCGAGGCAGGGTTTTCCAGTCACTCGGTGACCATCTGGCCAGAAGCATCCAGCTCCTGTCTCACAGCAGAAGTGCTGAGGTTACAGATGCACACTACCGTCTCGCTTTTTGTGGGTTCCAAAGATCAGATTCAGTTCATCACTCTTGGGCAGTACTTTTGTCTGCTGAGCCTTCTTACCAGCCCTGGGTTACCATCTTGATTTAAACTAACGCTGTCCTCCCTCATCTTTCGGTTATAATATGAGCAATGTATTCACCTAATCTAACTGGCACCCATAAGCAAGAAGGAGACACTTTCTACAGTGCCAGACTGAGAACAGCAGCAGTAAAAATTTGTGGGAAAATATCCCTAAGGAATCACTGTTACCTTCATTTCTTTCTTACATGTGTATGTGGTATGTGTGGTGTGCGTGTGTGTTCTTTTTGCATGAATAGGTAGGTGTGTGTGAATTCCTATTTGTGTCTGTGAGGGCACACATGCAGCAGGAAAGGGGGTGCATGTGTGTATGTTATATGGGGTTATCTGGAAACCTGAGGTAGAGGTCACATGTTTTCCTCCATCATTGTCTATCTTATTTATTGAAACAATGTCTCTGAATTGAACTTAGACCTCATTGTGGGCTGGTCTGGCTAACCACATTGTCCAGGGAGCCTTTGTCTCTGCCTTCCAAGACAGGCTACTGTGCCTATCGGGCCTTTGGGTGGGTTCTGAGGATCCAAACTTTAATCCTTTGGTACATGTTTTACCTGTTGAGCCATCTTTTCAGCCCCTACCTTCACTTTTTTTAATCCACGTATTTTCTCACTGATTCATGTCTTAGTCTGCTTTTCTGTTGCTGTAACAGAACATCGGAGACTGGGTTTTTTATAAAGAAAAGATACTGGAAAGTCTAAGGTTGGAAAGTCACATCAGACACTGTTCTTGTGTCACTTCAGCTCCTAGTGGGATGGTGTCAGCACACGCACATGCATGCAGAGACCCGGTGTGGGGGGGGGAGGGGACAAGCTCACATTGATAACAAGCTATTCTCTGTAACTTTTGCAAGAGCAGTGTGAATCATTCATGACCTAAGCACCCTCCCTTGGGCCACGAGGTTCCAACTTGAGAACTTCTGGAAGTCACATCCATAGCAGTGCAAGGCTTCATGCACAAAACCATCCTGGGGGGAAAGGAAAGATGAAAGACAAGGAAGGAAAAGGGGAAAGAAGAAGAAGGCATGAGAGTAAATAAAAGTAAGGAAGATAAAAAATACTAGTAAAGAGAGTTCATTCACTTGGGAGATCTCGCAAACCCCAAGCTCCCACAATCAACTCTGCCCTCTAGTAATGAGACCACTTGAAGTGGCTGGTTGACCAAACCATTCCTAGTCAAGTGATCAAGAATGCAATTTAAACAGTAGCGTTACAGGAGCACAGAGCACGGGGAAGTTCTGGACTGGAGGTAAGGTTCCTTGGCAGGATTGAGAAGAATCCAAGATAGGCGGGACCTTTCATTAAGGTCAGACTGACTCTCCATGATTCTTCTTCAGCTGTTTCCTACTCCTCCTCACTCAATCCAGTGCACACAGCTGCAGGAGACACCTTTCATAGATATGTCACCTTCGCAGCCACAGACTACCCCCTCCCTGAGGAAATCGATAGGTCACATGATTAAAGATGGATTAAGAGTGGCAGTCTCAGTGGGCCATGAACTGACCAGATTTCATTGTCTTCAGAAGAGAGATTAAATCTGTAGATAGAATTAAATCAGCACAAAGGAAAGTGCGAAAAATCAATGTCAATAATGAAGACCAGAGTCTACCTCCCACCTTGCTATCTTTAATTATTGGACAAAGTCTACTGATATTATTATTATTATAGCCACCTGACTAAAGCTTTGAAGGGTTAGATGGCCAAGGACTGTGGCTTGTCTGGTGGTTCTTGTGATCAGCTTCAAAACTGATCCATCCTCAGTAGCTGACCTCCTCCATGCTGTCTGTCACTCAGGACACTTCCTTCCTTCTGAGGCACCAATGGTCAACCTTGACTGCACATTGATTTTTAAGCACTGGGAGATTTTTAAGTACCAACACCTCCTCTGCAGCTTCTGATCTATTGGCTCTGGCATGTGAACAGGACAACAGAATTATTTGAATTTCTCCCAAGTGACTCTGATATGCAGCTCAGTTGAAATTCACTGTCAACAATAGGAATGTTCGGATTTTCACAACAGCATCAGGAGTTTATAAAGCCTTCAAGCAAAAGGTGAAAAAGACCTTTGTCATAGTTAGGTACAGGTGTCAACTTGGCAGTTGAGGGTTTGAGCTCTGGGCACATTTGTAGAGAATTAGTAGTTGAGTTAAGCCCAGAGTGAACCTGAAGGAGATTGTCTGGCTAATGGTGGGTGGGATTAGGCCCTGGAATAAACCACGGATAAGTAGTTAAAAGAGTCAGCATCCTTGTGTACACTTGGCTAGACATGTTGGTCTGGCAAGTAAGGATCATCTCTCTCTCTGCCATTATGTAGAGATGGTGTGGCCAGTTCCCTCGGCCCTGGTGTTGGTGCATGCTCTCTCGTCAAGCTGGACTGCCCACTGTAACTGAATTATCAATAAACCCCTTGTACCCTTAAACCACCTGATGGTCATTTATCAACAACCACGCAGGCGAACTACAACAACCTTCGAAATAAAGTTTAAACATTTGTGTCCTAAAAAATTAATTCCTTAGTTTATCCTCTCAATTGAGAAAATCTTTCTGGCTAGAGAAAAACATGAAGACATTTCAACTTAGCTTCCATCCCACAACTTTATCTCCTCTCCTCAATTTGCCTTTCATTTTCTTTTACCTGCACCAACCTTGGCACTTCTGCCATTATATAAACAATATCCTCCAAACTGCGCAAGACAATTATTGTCTATCATTAGAATAACAAGGTGAACCTCTGCAGTGAGCCAACTGAGAAACTGATAATCCAGCTGGAAATTCTAGAAGATGTTCCATCATATGATAGTTGGATGGTCCAGCTACTATATCAGTAAGGAACATTCTGGACACTGGCCAGGTATGGAACCTGAGACTACATACAACAGGCTTCCAGGATCTCTGGGTGCTGGAAGTTTTTTTGTTTTGTTTTGTTTTGTTTTATATATATATATATATAGGGTATGGAAAGATCAGGCAGGAAATCCTCTGCTTCCCAGCACTCGGAAATGAGGGCCCTCTGTGCTCTGAACATTGTTCCTGCTATAGTGCTTCCTATTCCACTTCCCCAGCCCTAGCCCAGCCAGCCAAATATGACTTTTGGTGAACGTAGGCAAAAATGACGGATCAGCAGGCAAATAACAAAAGTTGGGTACTGTGCTTTGTGAACTTCATGAAGAGTTCATCTAGGGCCTGGGGATGTGGTTCAGATTGTAAGGCGTGTGCCTAGCACACACAAAGCCCTGAATTCTACCCCAAGCATATTCTTAAGGAGGTACTGTGAAGTTATAGCACATCAATAAAAGAAATCTAAGAACACAGAAAAATTGGAAAAACTCTATTCATGGTGTGATGGTTAGTAATATCAACCTGACACCTAACTAAGAGGCAGACCTTGGGGCCTACTTGAAAGGGATTTTCCACATTAAGACTGGCCTCTGGACATGCCTGCAAGGGACTGTCTCGATTGCATAATTGATGTAAGAAGATTGAACTCATAAGAGGTGGGTCTGCTCCCTGGGCTCTTGGTCTGGGACTGAAAAAAAATGGACCATTGCTCTCTGCTCTGACTGTGGGTGTGATTTGACCAACTGCTTCAAGCTCTTGTTGTTCTAACAACTTCTCTGCAGCCCTGGACCATAACCTGGAAATGTGAGCAATTAAGTCTTTTCCCTTAAGTTGTGTGGGTCAGGTATTTTCTTGCAGCAATGACTAATGAAACTAAAACACACAGACTAAAACAATTTACGTTGCTAATATAATTTATAATTATATGAGTATATATTCACAGTGGAGTGGGAAGATGGCTCAGAGTCTGAAGCAGTTGCCTCACAAGCAAAAGGATCTGATCTCACATCCCAGATCCAACTCAAAAATGCCGAGTGGAAGTGGCAGCAGCTTGCACTTCTGGCCCTGGAAGGTAGACCCTGGGAAACCTAGAGCCAAGTAATAAGGAAGTAGAACAATACAGGGTAATTCCCAATGTCACCCTTGGGCCTCCACAAACACATATGGTGCCCTTTTCTACATACACTCACACATACATGCACATACTACCCAAAACAAGCTATAGATTCAACACAATGCCTACTGAAATCTCAGTGAAATTCTGTGAAGGCATGTAAAAAAAAATTCTAAAAGTCATATATATCAATTGCACCAGAGGAATAATTCCAAGAGATCCATTGCACAGCATGGTGACAATTATGGTTTCATAATGTGTTTGCTTTTATAAAATAACTAATTTGTTTATGAGAGAGAGAGAGTAAGAGAGCATATAACATGCATGTTACGGCTCATGGGTAGAGGTCAAAAGACAACTTTAGAAAGTCAGTTTTCTCTTTCTACCAAATGGGCTTCCAGGGATCTGGAAGGTTTGAGATCAGGTGCCAAACTCCCAATAACACATTCTTAAAAACTGCAAAGAGTTGGCACCTGCCCTTCATGGCACTCCATGTCTGGAGTCCGTGAGTTCTTTTCCAGCTCCTTGCCCCTTATGGATTCCATGCCTGGAGTCCATGAGTCTCCAGAGCTCTCTTGCCCCTCACAGTTTAATGGTCGTGAGTTCCGTTCTTTCTCTCCTCTAATAAACTCTGTCTTAATCCTCTATGCATGTTCTGGTTTCAATCTTCGACTCCTGAATACAAGAACCTGGACATGTACAGAGCCCAGAGCGACCCTGTAACAAAGGGAAGGACTCACTCTTGGGAGTGGCGCCACCTCGGAGTTCCAGGGATCCAAGATTGAAGCCTTCCCCAAGACCCTGTAGTGCCCAAGATTTCGATCTCCGACCCTAAATTGGGGAGCAAAAAGCCATCCACTTCCAAGTTGGGTAACCTCTGAAGTCATTACAGGTACTGCAGTAAGCCCAGAGAGCCATCAGCACACCATTGAAAGGAAGGACTGTGGCCCAACTGAAAACTGATACACCAGGTCCAGTCTGGTGACATTGTCTGGGCAAAGAGAGCACCTTCACAGACTTTAAAACCCACCTAGGCAGGTCCATTTTAAACTCTGAGCTGACATAAGCAACTTGGTCTGCTTAGCGTTATCAATATAGTCCTGTTAGACCAAAGTCGAAAGTTTGCTATTATAAGAGTCATGTATTTTAAAGGTACGAATTTTAAAAATTGCTTAATGATAAAATGAATAAGTAAATTGATATTCTAATTTCATTAACAAATGATAACCTTGGTTGGGAACTACAAAATCTTAGATTTCAAGGGATATATTTATAAATGACTATGTGTGGATGTATACTGTCTACAAGTGATTAGGTATTCATGTCTGTAGATTACAATTGCCAAGAAAGCCTAACTCTTTATCTCTTTTAAAGATATGGTTAATTAAAAGATGTTCCAGAAGGTTTATGACTTAGATTACAATAAGTTACAAAAGTTTGTGAGATGTTAAGTTTATAAAAAAGTTGACATATAGGGGCTGGAGAGGTGGCTCAGGGGTTAAGCCTCTGCCTTGCAGGCGGAGGTCCTGAGTTTGGATCCTAGACCCCACATATAGATGCCAGGCGGAAGCAGGGGCGCCCTGCATTTCTGGTCCTGGTAGGGCGGAGCCTGTGAATCCTGGGGCAGAGTAAACAAGGAGGAGGTGGAGGCGGTCTATGGTGGTTCCGGAATTCGTCCGTGGTTCTACACACACACACACACACACACACACACACACACACACACATGCACGCACACACAATTGAATAAAAAAAAAAGTTTTAAAAAAAGTTGACATATAGTTAAAATATGTTGTAAAAGATGAGATGCAACTTAAAAAGGTAAAACAAGTTTCATAATGCGATGGTTTTTTTTTTTAAAAAAAAAACATTGAGCCTCAAAAACATACCTGCTAAAAACTGAGCTTCGTGTAAGCACTTGTCACATACAAATGTTATGTCAGATACAGGGAAAAAATATGACAAATCTGGATCAGTATGACTAATAAATTTAATATGACCTAGGAATTTCTCCCCCACCTGATGCTCACTAGGAATGACCTTTCTAGCTACCTGGGATATATATGAGTGACTATATGGCCTCCACATACACAAAACTGTGATGTTTTGCTAACAGGGAACTAAATGTAAGTTCTGAAAAGACACTGTTATATTTGTAAGACTGATTAACTTGACTGGAGCCTCCAATAAAGTGGAGAAATTTAAAAAGCCTAAAATGTTACAAAAAAAACTGCAAAGAATAAATTTTACGTGTTCTTATCTCCCAAAAGAAGGATAAGGAATTATCCTTAATTAACTATTTAAGTAATTAACTAATTAACTCAAAATAGCCAGGATTACACGTTATATGTAATAAAGATATACAATTTTCACTTCTTAAAATTAGACAATGTGAAAATTTTTAAGATGATTAAGATATATTTTATTTGGAACCACAACAGACCGCAAATAGCAAAAGATCTTTGATCTTTTTGGAACAAAGGTGGAATCATCAAAATATTACAAGACTTCAGTAACCAAAGCAGTAAGGTACAAAATATACCTGTCGATCAATGAAACACAGCAGAGAGCATCTGCAGTCAAAACTTTGAGGTAGCAATTAGGATTGTAGGCATAACTTCGTGTTTGTGGACTCCCATAAGCTGCCAGCTTTCATCACTTCTTTTTATAAGTTCTGCAGATGATCATGTTAATAACTCATGTTAAACTTGGATACACACAGATGCTCACTGAGTTACGGAGGGGCCGCAGCCAATGTTAAGTTTCAGACGAAGTTAAGCAAAGCTATACTTAATACATCTAACTTCCCCGCATCATGACTTTCAGCACAGGACTCTGTATTGGTTGCTTATCTTCTTGGTGGAATATCTAGCTAGGAACTGAAGCATGAAGGAGGATTATGGTATCAAGCATCGCTAACCCAGAGCAAAAACCTAATCAAAGTGTGATCTCATAGAATGCATATCACATTTGTACCATTCTACAAAACATAAGCCTGAGCCATCTGTATCCTGCTTCATAGTGTAGAAAATCCATCTTCTCTGTCAAAAAGTCTGGTCTTCCAAGACCTCCTGTATTTCACTGTTTCCCAGCATCTCCAGCACTGGCATCGCAATCCCTTAAAACAAGTTCCTTCCACTTGCTCCCTCTCTGCTCCACTCCAAACATTGGAATGTGATGCAAACCAGAAAAAAAAATTTAAAGTGCTGAGTCATCCTAAGGAGAGAAGGTGGAAGGAATGAGGAACTAAGAATCTTCTGGAAGAAGAGGTCTTTTCCTGGGGAATATTATAAAGGCGACCAATGTTCACATATCCCTAGGAGGCACCCACCAGAAGGAAAAAGACTTGAGAATGATGCTGAAGTCAGATTTTTATTCTAGGTTTTGTTTTATTTCCTTTGGTTGAGACAGGATCTTAGGTAGTGCAGGTTGACCTCACAGCCAAGGATAACAGTGAACTTCGGATCCTTCTGTCACCAAGTGCTGGGATTCCAGGCTTTCGTTACTACGCCAACTCATGTAGTGATGGGAATGAATCCAGGGACTCACGCCTTAGGAGGCATGCACTCTACAAACTTACATCACAAAGCCATAGGTTAGATTCTTAAGGGATAATTTAATAATAGTGAAAAGAAAATATTAAAGAGAAATGTTTAAAATTACCTTTGCCAGTAGTTCTTAAATATAAAAAAGTGAGAGGTCAAGGCTGAAGTGTAGAGACATATCTTCACTTTTTGCTTTGTTTATAACAGTCACAAAAGGGTATACTATGTTCATTCATTCATTTAAAAAATATTGGAGAGCCTTTAGTATGGTAGGCACTATGTTAAGAGACAGAACTGTGGGAGGAACAAAGCACGCAAAACCAGATGGCAAGAAAATTAGCAGCAGTCTGTGCATTTACCTTGAGAACTGTCAGATAATGCCACAGTATGCAGAAGAATGAAGAAGAGACAGAGGTAGGTGGGGCAGAAAGGAGTAAGGGTGGGGGTGGCTGAAAGGGGGCTGCAAAGAGCATCTCACAGAAAAGCTTGGTTGAATTACATCTGACCAGTGCCTTGATCTGTTGATGTAGCATCGTGCCTCTGGTTGGCTGGCTCGTCAATAGCAGAGAGTTACTTGGCTCGCAGTTGGGCAGGCAGGGAGTTCGAGAGCACAACTTCAGCATTTAGTGGGGGGTCTTCATGTTGCACCCTCAAATGGCAGAAGTGCAAGTTACCACCCCCAAAGAAACAAAATGATGAGAATTAGTCTCTTTTAAGTATGTTATTTATTTGAAAGATGACAGAACAAGAGCAAGAGAGAAAGAAAGAGAGAGAGACACAGGGAGGGAGAGAGAGAGAGAAAGAGAACATGTATGCCACATTGTGCCAGTGGCTTTAGGATCAAACTCGTTACCAGGTTTGCAAGCAGACCCCTTACCTACTAACCCACCTAGCAAGCCTCAGATTAATCATCTTTATACAGATTCCAATTGTGGAATAGCGAGTTTACTATCTCAGTGACAGCATTGTTCTACTCACCATGATAGAGTCAATACGAGCTGATTGGTTAGTTCTCACAGGCCCCGCCTCCTGATGGCATCACCAGGCATTAAAGGTCAGCGCTGCCTTTGAAAGCCAAAGCAAGATAGAGCAAGAGATAGTCAGGGGAAAAGCATTCTAGGCAGCTGGAAGAGCCAGTGCAAAGGCTTGGAAGGAAGATCACAGTGGGATGTTCCAGGAACATCAAAGAGGGACAGGTTCAGTGGCAGCAGGAAGAGCAAGTGGTCAGAAACTGGGTCGAAGGTGAGTGGAAGGCTCAGATCTGTCATTCTGTGACCTATGGGACAAATCTGTGCCTCAAGGGAGATAGTTTTAAAAAATAAAGTGACTACAGAAATTTTTCAGCAATCAACTCTCTTAGAGGTTGCCTGTTGGATGAAATATGGTACTTTCAAGTCTCTACTAAATAAAGCCACAGACCACCTAACAACTGCCTACAAACAATGGTGAGGTTTCAAGTTTAGGCATGGTCTTTCAGTATTCAGTATAAAGCATTTACTGAAAAATACCAGCCAAAAAATAAAGGCAATTGGACAAAATTAAAACCAAATTGTAAAGCAGCTTGACATTCCAGCAGATTAACACATAACCCCCAAATCTTCCTGAGCTCCCCAGAATATCTCTTGGGGACAGTCCTTTACCTAGGATTTCACTGACCCTTACGGGTTGAAACCGGTTCTGGAGCATGAGCTTGTCGGCACGTACAGACTGCTCAGAAAGAAAGGCTAGGACTTCTCCTGGCTTTTTGCCCTGTCTTGCCACCCCTACCCCATGCAGAGCATTGGTGCATCCTCAGGAGACAGAAAGTCCTGTAGTTCATCAAGATCAAGGCAGGCATTTCATTTCAAGTTGAAGTTCAAAACAGCTGGCTTTTTCCTGGGGCTCCTTGCTTACTAGTCTGACAGTGTTTTTCAGTCCTTACATGTGCTGGGTCACAAGTCAGTTGCACACATCCCCTTCCACTGGACAATACCAGGCCTGGTGACCAGCACTCCAGCTCTGTGGCAAGTGAGCCCAGGACCACATGGAAAGCACTTTCTGGGAGAAATTCCTGTGAGGATGCCCTCTATTCTTCCTCTTGCCCTTGCTTTACCCTGAGGAAATTTAGCACCCCAGAAGAAAACACTCAGCCCTTAATGTTTGCACAATGTCACCTACAACTGCCTAATTATTGTAATTCATGTGTTATCGAAGGCCTGTACTGACCCATTAGACACATTCAAAGAATAAGCATGACAAAGATTATCAGAAGATTCTAGTCTTCAGTGGAGCCATTCAGATCATGGCCCTGGTAGCTGAAACACAGATACTGCCCACTGGCCCAGTCTTGCCAGCAGACAGATTTTGGTGAATCAGTTGCAAACTAATAAAAATGGGATAATTCCACATAAAAATAGAGGTGCTCTTAAAAACTTAAAAGATTTGGCAAAGATGAACCAAAATTCCTGTGCAGGAACAAGCCCTTCAGACAGAGTGGGAGCCGAAAACACATGCCTTCCTCCCGGCTAGAACCCTAGAATTCTTCTCCCCATCTAATCCAACCATGTCATTTGGCAGATGACCAAAGGGGACTCCAGAGAATTTTAATGGTCTCTCCAAAGTCACCCAATTAGATAAAGACAGAACAGAAGCCAGAATCCTGGCCCCCTTCCCAAGATGCCCCATGCCTTGGAGCTCTTACTGTGAAAGAAACTAGGCCACATTTGAAGCAACGTTTCAGATGATGGGGGCTCTGAAGTATTTTAATTATAAATCATCACTGGAAACTAATGAAGGCATCAAAGCTGCGATAGTGGTAGAGACCAGAAGGGCTGAAGAAAGAGTAACATGGATGAAACACTTCCTGAAGGATTTTAAATTTAAGCAATCTATATTTAAAATATGAATTTAGTGAGTAACAGAGGGGCAAGGCAAATCTGAATAAAAATTACATCCTAATTTAGCTAGATGAAATAAATTAGAAACAATATTCTTGGATTTTTCTATTAGAGCTAAGAATTCTGTCCTATGTGCCTTGGTTTCATTGATTCATAGTAATCTATTTATTAATTAAGTAGGCAATTATTAAGGCTTTTCAAGAATCTTTATGACCAATGGCATTCTTTTTCTCATAAATACATGGGTCATCTAAATGATTTTATTTACACAAGTAGATGAGTTGCAAACATATATGGATTTTTTCTTAGTTTGCCAGTTCAAAGTAAAACTGTTCTATGTTTCATTGCCCCGAATTTAATTTCTTACTTCACCTGGATCACCAAAAAATTTGTCATCCCCAATGTGTTAGAAAGAAGCCAGGATATTTCTTCGGGAAAGTATGTCATTTCAAAAATGATTCCTTAAACAGGGTGTGGTAGGACATGTCTATAATCCCAAGGCTTAGAAGGAGCCTGGTCTGCATGACAGAGACTCTGATTTGAAAGAAAAGAAAGGAAATGACACCTAAAATATAGTGCTTTGAGTCTCTTTGCTTAATGGAGCCATATACCACATACCAAATGAAGTGATAGGAAGGAAGGAAGGGAGGTGGGGGAAGGAGGGGAGGGGGAGAGGGGAGGAAAAAAGAAGTAAGGAAAGAGAGAGAGAAGGAGGGAGGGAGGGTAGGAGGGAGAGAGGGAGGGAGGGAGGGAGGGAGGGAGGGAGGGAGGGAAAGAGGGAGGGAAAAGAAAATAAGACTTCTTTTGACCTTCCCAAAAGCACTACCTGTCCAGATCAGGGTATAGCCATTATCCATGTGACAAGTGCGATGCTATATATTCACAGCTGCATAGCTCTTTCTGCAAACCACATTACCACCATCCAAACACAGGTAAGTTGAAATCATGGAAGCACAATGCTACTCAGCAGTGCTGAAGTGCCACTGGAAATTGCAGCTGTTAAATTTAAACTGATACTTGGCAGAATTATAACACTTTCCTTCCCTGTTTTATGAGACAGAGTGTCTGCCACATGTGAGAATCCCAAGAGGGACCAGTGACCGAGGTCACCCAGTGAAAGCCTGACTGACATCTTGAACTTGCCAGCTCCCATCCCATCCCTTCCCAGAGACCCAAACGACATTGCTCATTCAGAGTTCTCTTGTGTTCAGTCATTGTAAGCCCCATTGTTACTGAAGGAGAGCGATACAACTCAGGGGTTAAACAAATTAAACTCCTCAGGAACAAGATGAGGGAAGACTCCTGGAGCTGTGCAGGTGCCAAATTACAGCCTGCCACCGCTGGGCTCCTCCCGGTGACACCACTCCAAGCCTTTCCACTGCAGCTCAGGTACAGGAGTGCTGGCGGTTTCTTGTTTCTCCACGAAGATAAAAAGAAAATTTGATTTTTTTCTCATCATCACAGAACTGAGCACATAGTAGGTGCTCTCAGAAAATAATAGCCAAATGGTTAATGCAGCTTAAGGAGATTCCATCAGCGTTCTTTCCCATCCCCAGCAAGTCCCAGTCTGATTTCAGACTTCCTAGTCCAGAGATGGCTAGCGGAGCATCAGCCCATGTGACTGAACAGCAAGCAGGCTATACTGCTGCTGGAAGGCCAGGCAAAGCTGAACACGGTCACAGACACTGTACTGAATGGCACAAATTCTCAGAGCTTGGACTTCCCAGAATACTGAAATTTGAAAAACAGAAAGTAACCAGTCATCATGCGAAATGAAAACCAAAGAGACGTTAGCTTTCCTTAGCCCACAGTAGGAAAGACTAAGGGATATGAGACAAACACCACGAAATTCTTGGTTCTTTTTTATTAGTCACAACACATGGGTACAGCGGAGGTCAGACCCAGTCAGATGGAGGACCTGCAAACTACACCTGCTAAAGGAACAAACCTGCAAAATGATATTCACAGCCCAAATCAAATGAATCCCAGCGAAGCCCTTTGAAATATCTCAACAACCACATTTTCATGCACCAAAGGAACACAACATAAAAAATTTCCAGTTAAAAGAAAATATGGCTGTTCCAGGAGAACTGGGTTGTGCCTTTAACAGGTTGTGCTGCACTGCTGGACTAACCACTTGCATACCATGATCACTCTGCATGTTAATACTTGTGAACTCAAGACCTGTGAGTCAAAATTCATTGCATTGCTGGGGGCTGGTAAACATGGGCACACACTAAGTAACTGTTCTCTCTCCTTGGTGCCACAGCTCCAAATGGGGACCTAACCTTTAAGTTGGCGGCCTCCAAAACTTGAATTGTTGTGATGGCAAAGGCTGGCAGACCACAGCAGTTGGTCAACTGGACTCAGGGCCACTTACAGCGCCTTATTGCTGTGGGAGACAGAGAATTAGCTAGTGTTCTTTCTTAGATAAAGCTGATCATCTGATTTGTCAACGCTTTGCTTGGAAATATAATGCTTGGTCGTCTCCCCACCCCCCCATATCTCCCCAAAAGAATATCATTTATACAACACCTTCATCTGTCAAAATATTAACAAACAAAATCATGTTAACATTGAGCGTAGTGGTTTGGAAAAAAAATCCTGAAAAATACACTATAGCTATACAAGCAGGTAAACACACCCCAAACACAATTTAGGGTTAAGATTTCCAAAACTGAGGCCAATGGAATCATTCTTGGATAGACAGCTTTATAAAGTAAACTAGGCACGGTACAAACGTATCATAGGGTGCTGGTTCATATTCACTATCTCAGTTGAGTGCTTTCAACACAAATTAACAGCTAGTTTTTAAGAACTGCTAATACATGGCATGATAAAAAAAATAAAGAAAAAAGTAAACCAACAAACCTTTAGTCTTTAGAAAAAAAACACTTCTCTGAACTTGTACCTTTTTCCTTTTTACATTTACTGACGACTTTAAGGTGGTGTTGGCAACAGGTCCAGCCCAGCTGGGGTTTTAAGCTTTCCCCCCCTCGCTCTAGAGCATCAGTTTGTTTTGTTTTGTTTAGAAAGCTCCAATCTCCGTCCCCCAAGGTCTATAGGGTTTGCCAAGGTTTGCGGCCTGCGTGGGCGCCGACGGGCTGAGTAAATGGAAGGAGCCGAAGGAGAAGGGGAAGGACAGCGAGGCCACCGAGGACAGCAGCGGCGGCGACAGTTTGGAGGCCGAGGTCACCACGGGGAGCAACGGTCCCAGGCCGCCGCTAGGGGGCGCTCGCAAGGCCGGCGCCTCCGGGTGCGCCGCGGCCAGCCGGCCCTGGGGATGCGGCTCGGACGAGGACGCCGTGGTGCCCGCGTTCCCGGGGCCGCTCTGGGCCAGCAGCAGCGGGTGCGCCACGTGCGGGTGGTGTCCGAAAGCGCTCCCCCAGGGGATGTGTCCGAGGCCCGCGTGCGCCGCGCTGCTCGCTGCTTCCCGCTGCGAGGCGTAGTTGTTGAGATGCGAGACCAGGCGCACGCGAAGCGGGTCGGCCGCGTCCAGTCCTTCGATGATGCTCAAGTACCGGGCGACTTCGGCCAGGCATTCCCGAAAGCCCAAACTCCGATAGTCCATAGCCAGGGCGTGCGCGTCGAAATAGCCTGAGGACGGGAACAAAAGAAAACCCTCAGGGCTCCGCACGTCTTCCACTCCACGCGCAGCCCTTCCTGGCACATCCATCTATGTCGTTAAAAGCCCAGGGTTCACGGGTGCTCCTGGAAGCTCAAATATTTTGGAGCTGACCAAAATTTTGGCATTAATCAACATGATGTGCTTGCTAATGCAAGTTCAAAGCCCAATTAGAAGCTGCTGAGCAGAAATTGGAATTATACCCTACCAGCAGATGAAACTATGCTCTTCCCTTTCATGTTTTCCCTCAACAACAACAAAAAAATACATCAAGGACGGAGAAACCACAGAGCAGTGAAATTCATTAGACACACAGATGTAAGTTATCATCGTGGCGCTTTTAGGCACTTGGTCCTCGGTGAAGCATTTTCGGGCTGGAGACAGTCTCACAGACCGCGGTCTCCCACCCTTGCCTAGGTTTTTGTCTTCTGCCTCGCCACAACAGGTTTCTTTCTTCCAGCCTCTCGTGGAAGTTCATCTTAAAAATCCTGCATATGAAATTCAGACTGTATCGCTGCCGTTATGTTCCATAAGCCGTTTCTCGAGCTTTTTCTCAAAAAAAAAAATAAAAATAAAAACAAAAAACAAAAAAACGGCAATGGATAAATGGGAGAGCTACCTGATGGAAATCAGGGCTGTCACAACTTTGGAGGCCCTTATGGATGACAGCTATCTACTGAAAGATGCATCAGTTCCGTTGGAAGAAGAGGTCTGGGGTAAGGAATTCACCGCTCACGATTTGATGTGCAGCTGAAGGTGCACTGACTCACTGGTAACGAACTGCTCTCTCTCCCCACCCCCAAGGAAAAAAGCAGGCAGAGACTGCACCAATCCCAGCCTGCGCCTGCTGCTCCTTCCACCCCGACCACACAGAGCCGCAGCCAGGGCTGGGGAGGCATACCTTTCCCTCCTGCAGTGTGCAGCATTTTCAGGTGATCCACGGTCATCTGCAAGATCTCAGCCTTTTCTAGCTTGGCAGATCCCTACAGAAGACAATGCCAAAAGGCTTGACGCAAGTGTCTTTGGAAGACAAAATACACACGCGCGCGCACACACACATACACACGCGCGCGCGCACACACACACACACAGATACATGTACATTACAAAGTATGGACTAAAGCAAAAATGAGTCGTCTTCACAAAATCCGCTGGAATTTGTGTGAGAATGCATGGACACAACACGGCTGTTTTCCAAGGCACGGGGAGGAGTCAGAAGGTGCAGATTGCTACACCAAGGGCCGTACCTACTTTCTCCATTACCTGCTTCTCAAAAGCACTGGGGACCAGCCTCCTCAGCTCAGACAAACTGTTATTGATCCGATCTCGTCGGCGCTTCTCAATGATCTGTGGGAAGCAAGCAAAACAAAGGAAGGCATTCCCATTACGACCGCAAATTATAAAGAGAAGGAACCATAGTTCTTTCCGTTAATTAACAATGAAAAAGAAAGAGAGAAAGAGAACACTGTTTAAAAAAAAAAAAAAAAGACTTACGCCTCTCCGTCTTTTCCTGGCCAAGATCTGGGAAGATGTTGTTGGGGACATGGAACCTAGCGCCGAACTCAAGTTTCTGCAAGGAGGGGGGACAATCGCCTTTGAGGGAGGGGAGGTGGGCTGAGAGCACTCGGCGTTTTGGCAACTTGGGCGGGAGCGCGCGGAGAGGATCGCTCCCCGCTGGCAGTGGCCGACCCACAACTGGCTGGGCAAGGAGCACCGGCGCGCCCGAGCGTCTCCTCCTGCTCCCGCTCGGCCCCACTCGGCCAACTCACCCATTCTCGTCGGCGCTCTCCTTCTCCACCTCGATGGTCTCGTCCAACTCGCTATCCGAGGAACTGTAGTCGGGGTGAGCTCGCTTCATGCTGGCGGCGCGCGGGCTGCGGGGAGGGTCGCGCGGCGGGCAGGGAGGAGTTAACAGCAGCAGCCGCTCAGCGCTCGGCTGCAGGCGGTGCGCGCACACTGATCCCGCTCCGGCTCAGCCTCCGGTTAAAACTCAACCATCCCTTTCCCACGCTGCGCCCCTTCCCAGGGCCCTGGGGAGGGCGGGGAGGAGGGGAGGCGCGCGAGGGGGCGAGGGGCGGGGCCGCGGCGCCTGGGCAACAGCCGGGCTCCGGCCAATCCGGCGTCTCGCCTCGCGGATTGGCAGCCACTCGGGGGCGGGGCGGAGCACCGGGCCAGGGCGGGCCGCCTGCCGCCCTCCCCAGCGCCCGCCCCAGCCCGGCGGCGGTGCGTCGGCTCTGCGGGGGCTCCGCTGGAGGCCGGAGGAGGCGCAGGCGGCGGTGGGCCGGCGGCGGGCAGGCGCTGGGGGCCGGGCCGGGACACCAGCCCGCCGCCGGCCGCGGCCCCGCCCCGCCCCGCGCGCCCCGATTGGCCTGGCCGCGCGCCAGGGCCGCGCCTGCAGCGCCGCCGGTGAGCCGCACGCGCCGCGGGCCGTGGGAAAGTGCCGGCGCCCAGGCCGCCAGCCAATCCGGGCGGCTGGCGACGGCGACGGCGGCCGCGCTGGCGGCGGCGGCGGCGGCCCCGGGCGTCCGCATGAATGGAGAAGAATGGCCGGGTGGGGGAGCCGGGCCGCGCGAGGGCGCGCCGGCCGGACTCCTGGTGTGAACCTGTAATCGGAGCCCGGGCGCCGGCGGGCCCCGGAAACCGCTGCCAGGGCCGCTTCTTTTGCGGCCGCAGAGCAGCCTGTGCCCCGCGGCGGGAGGCGCGCGCTGATGGCCGGCCCGGACAAGGGACAACCCGCCGGCCCTCCTGGTCTCTCGGGGAACCGGCCCCCGGGACTCTTGGGCGCCGTTCGCGTTCGCGGTGGCCAGCAGCCCCGAGGACAGTCATATGGGGGAGCTGGACAAGGCATGTTGTCCTCGGGGTTCTGGGAGCGCGACCTTCTGTGGAGCAAGACTCCCAGCCTCCGTGTTGGAATGAATTCCCCTGTGCATCTCATTTCCGGGGAAGTGGAGCATTTGTTTTCTCTGTTAACTCGAGGGAGGAAAAAAACTAGTCCCTGGGGATATTCATTATGTCGGCTTTTTTGTTGTTATTTTTTATCCAGGACTTGGCGGCCAGATCTCTCAGCGGGCGACAGGGTGGCGGCCTGGGCGGTTGCTTCTGAGGCTGACCTCACTGCAGGAACGCACGTTCCTGACCCGCACACACATCTCCCTCTGGTCTCGGTTGTGGCGTGTGCGCTTGGTGCTCATGAAGTTCTGCACGCCTCCTCCAGCACACACACACACACACACACACACACACACACACACACACAATCAGGGCAGATAAGAGTGTTCACGAAAGCAGACAGCATGGAGAAACACAGTGCTTATCCCTTGTAAACGCAAAGCGCTTGGACTCCGGTTCTCTGGGAGCTTGCAGTTATGTTTGAGAAGAAATTCTGTCACCTTTGCAAATAGCTAAGTTTTTAGACTCAGTTATTAATTCAAGTGTTATTTCAACAGACCAGGGAAAAAATCTCTAAGTCCAGTTCATGAGTTCCTGGTTCACTTCTGCAGTACGACTCCTTTCCACCATAGACATGTTTACTGCACTTCACCTTCCCCTCCAGTTTCTCTGGATCCCCTTATCTTGGGTTGGTCCTTGCTGGTGCATAGGCTTCAGTGCCTGTAAGTTGTCAGTTCAAAATCAGTCTCACTGCCTGCTTTCCCTGATTACAGTTGAGTGACTTCCTGGGTTGCGTTGTAATATTGAAGGTCAGGCTCCAAAGCTCCCTTTCAGTGCGTTGGGTTTCATTCCGGCACATCACACACACCACCTGCCTATTTTCAGAACCTGGTGGTTCAGGCAGAGGACACTGCAATCCATCATGCCTTTCAGGAATCCCTCTCCCATTCCATTTCTTCCTCTAAAGACCATCCTGCCCCAGAATCAATGTCACCACTCCTGTGTGACTCTTTCTTTCTTTGGCTCATTCTGACTGTATAGAATGTAGAAACAAGTTGCAGGTTGGCAGGTAAGAAGAAGAGATGGGATATGAGATTGAGAGTGATTGACTCCATGCTGGCTTAAGTACCAACATTTCACACACATGCATGTTTTACTGACAAAAATGAGATAATCCTGCTGGACATTTGTTGGCAACATGGATGCTGCCCAGAATTTGGGAAGTGGAAACAGGAGGATCATGAGTTTGAACCCAGCATGGTCTATAGAATGAATTGAAGATTAGATTGACCTATATAGCAAGTCCCTGAATCCAAAAACTAAGCACTCAAACTGGTTGTAGTAGAACATACACACCTATAATCCCAACTCTTGGAAGGTAGACACAGAAGGATCAGAAGTTCAAGGTCATGCTTACATAGCAAGTTCAAAGCCAGCCTGAGTCACATGAGGTATCTCAAAACCAAGCCAAAAAAGTAAGGGTTGGGATTATAATTCGGTAATCAAACTGGCATGTGCAAGGCTATGTGGACAATCCTCTGCACCGCAAATGAAAAGGTCATCCTGTTTCTTAACATTGAGTTTCGTTTGTTCATCCACCCAGCAAATGCTTACTCAATCTCGTGTACATATCTAGCACTAGGCTAGCACTGGAGAATGCAAAGGTGACCAAAGGTCAAGAGCCTCACTCTTAAACGCACATCCTAGGGATGAAGTCAGACAATGGGTAAGTAGAATAGCTAAAGGTGTTTCAAACCATGGTGGGGCTTTCTGATAAGGAGACACGTTAGAGGGGAGACTTCATGAGGGCTGGGAGGTCTTTTCTGAGTTTGAGCAGGGATCCAAGATCAAGATGAGATGGAAAAGGTGATTCAGGAAGGAAGGGGTGGTGGTTCTTCCCTTGGGTGGTTGGATCAGGGGGAAAAGCTGGGGTACTAGGCCTAGTTCCCACCAGCTGGTAGCTGAACATATTTTTTCCCTCAGGAGGCTTTGGGCATCTGCAATTTGAGTGGGACAAGCCTCTGAGAAAGGGGGCCTTTTTCCAACTGCCACTTATAATCAGCTTTGCTCATAGGCTATTGCCATATCTGGTTTGTGGAAAGGGTTATACGCTTCAGCAGGACAATCTTTCACTGTGGTGTCCAGCAGAAGGACTCCTCCAATCTGCCCTGGTAGAGACAGATTATATTGATTTAGAACGTCACTCTCTGTGCCAGGCTCAGGGTAGAGTCGGGGACCTCTCTAGGAAGGGGCGCAACCTCACCCCCACCTCCAGCCTTTATCCAGTAGATGACCAGCAGCCTAAAAGGAATACCAGGGTAGCCAGACTGTTCAGAAGAAAGGCCCGAATCTTCCATCTCCATTAACCACTCTCCGGAGCTTAGACTGTTGGGGAAGTCCCTACTTTGGGCCCTCTGTGAGACCTTTGCTGTCACTCTATTAGTGCAGGTGACCTCAGATGAGCACCTGCTGGAAATGGCAACGGGGAGGGGGATCAGAGGCCACACCTGCAGCTCAGAACAAAAGAAAAGTTGCCTCACAGAGCTTTCAATCTAATTGCTGTATCCTCTCGGGCAAAAAGCAATTGTCAAAGCTACTTCTTGAGCGACTCCTAGTAGTGCACACCTGTAATCCCAGTCCCAGGGAGGCCGAAGCAGGAGGATTGAGAGTTTGAGGTCTACCCCAGGCTACATAGTCACATCCTGTCTTGGACATAAAGCAGGGCTGGGCCGTATGACAGTGAGCAGTTTGAACCCCCAGAACACATGATAGCATATGTCTGATCCCCACGTTCCTAAGGGGAGACAGAAGAATCCTTAGGAGCTCTGGGGCCAGCTGGCCTTTGTATGCAACAGCCGACAGCTCAGAGACCCTGTCTCAAACCAGGTGCAAGGTAAGGACTGACACCTGAGGCTGTCCTCTGACCTCCACTCATGCACTGTGTCACATATGTGCCTGCACACACGCAAACACACAAAGCAAACTACAGCAACAGCCACAGAAACTCTTGCGGTGTAGTCTAGCGCTGGAAATGTTTAGCATACAATTGATTATAATCTTGTAGAAACTCTCTACTGTGTGCTGGGCACTGACTGAGTCAGGCCTGGAGCAATGAGGCTGAAAACTTTCATTTCCTGAATGCTGAGATTACAGACATGACATGCTTGTATGGTCTGTATCAAGCTCCTCACAAGAACTTCCTGACAGTGGGCAATTTATTGAACTTCTTTAAACCTAAGTTATGTGTAAGATGGGGATATTGATAGTAGTTAACTTCCAATGGTACCAATTAAATAAGTTGAGTCACTAAAGGGCGTTACATAATGAGAGGCCATTAGTAAGTACTCAGTAAACAGCACCTGTTAACATTAGGTCTCAATGTGCAGGTTTTGTTGGTCAACTCTGATCACTAGGTGACCCCAAAGTTTTCTTCTGATACTCAATTATACATCTAACAACAAGTTGAAAGATAATGATGAAGTAATCAGTCATATTAAAACAACATCTCTGGAGAATCACACTCTCCTGGGAAGGAATCCGAGCTTGTTCAGAGGACCAGATTATTGTGACTGAAATGACCGCCTGCCCTGCATTATTTGTGAAAGTGCTGCTTCTTTCTCTTTCTTCCCCTGAGCATGCAGGGCGATAAATAGATACATAAATAAGCTAACCCTTCACAGAGTTCAAGCCAGTGTCTCCATGAGCGTGCACCAAGTCAGAACCCAGAGGCAGAATGACTCAAGAGAAGACACTCCAGTTGGCACATGTTTTTCTCTGCCCCCTCTCCCTTCCCCGTATCTCACTTTCTCCATAAGTCCCATCTCAAATGCCAGCCAGTCTGTGGCATGTCATGCCACATGAAAGTACACTTCCATTGTGGACTCTCTTCATGGTGGGGAGATGCAGGCACCCTGGTGTTTGCTTGAAAGGGATGCTTAGCTAGAAGCCCAAAGTGCCTTGGTGGTACAATGGGAAAGGGCAGGAAGGTCAAGTAACCTTTTTGGGATTGTGTCAGCCTCTTCGGCTAGATGGCCATGAGCCATCTCTGCATCGCTATTCCTGTGAGCCTCACTTCCATTTCCTCATCTGTAACAGAAGTTCAATGCCACAGTGTGTGATTTAACTTTTGAAAGATAAAATGAAGCAAACGCAAAGTCAGGAGTGATGGCCCATACTTTCATAATTCCAGCTTTGGGAGGGCAACCTGAGCCACCCGAAACCCTGACTTAAAAACTATACAGAAAGAGAGATTTGTAGAACAATATACAGCAGATGATGATGATGATGGTGATATCTTAGGCACATCGGGGCACCCAAGAGGAAGTCTCAGTAAATTTCTTGCTCCGGCCAGTGAATTCCTTCAAGACGAGCCACTCTGTCTTCAAAAAGGGAGGTTGAGAAGGAAAAGGGAGGGGGGAGATATTTTAAATTCCAAAGTTCATTTCACAGAACATTAACCTCTTAAGAAGCTCTACAAATAATAAAAAAAAAATTAGTCCTAAAAACATTTGGGAAACTACCCAGCCCCCCATTCCTTAAAGCTGGAGCACACTAGAATACGAAAGACTCAGAGAAGTCCTTGGTTAAGATAGATAGATAGATAGATAGATAGATAGATAGATAGATAGATAGATAGATAGATGATAGATAGATAGATAGATAGATAGATAGATAGATAGATAGATAGATAAGGAAGCGTGCTTAAGAGCGAGGTGTGGGGGCTGGAGAGGTGGCTCAGGGGTTAAGCCTGAGCCTGCAGGCGGAAGGTCCTGAGTTCGGATCCCAGATCCCACGTATAGACGCCAGGCGGAAGCGGGGGCGGCCTGCGCTTCTGGTCCTGGTAGGGTGGAGCCTGTGAATCCCGGGGCAGAAGGAGGTGGAGGCGTCCATGGTGGTTCGCGAATTCGTCCGTGGTTCTACACGTACTCAGACACACACACACACACACACACATACAAACACACATGCGCGCGCGCGAACACAGGCACATGCACACATTTGAATAAATAATAATAATAATAATAAAAATTAAAAAAAAAAAAAGAGCGAGGTGTGCTGGCACTTGCCTGTAAACACAGTCCTAGGGAGGTTGAAGCAGGAAGTCAATCTATGTTATAAGCTGAAACTCTGTCTCAAAGAAAAAGGTGAAATAAGTAACAAACTTTTATTTTTCTTGAGTCGAGGTCTTGCATAGCCCAAGCTGGGTTTGAACTTTCTATGTAACTGAAGTTGGTACTTAAACTCCTGATCCTATTCTTTCATTTCCTGAGTGCCGAATTACAGACATGACATGCATCACCACTCCCAGAAAACAAGTAAAAATTTAAAAGCCTTATTCATCTTTGTCTAACATCACTTCCCAAAGTAAATTATGGCATAGTATCATGTCACATAATGTCTGCTAGTTTTCCATTGAATCAACATCCCAGGGGATTTTGGGGAAGTTTATGTTATGTTAACATGAAAGTGGATGTGGACATTTTGCTTTTTGTGTGTTTTGCCATTGTTGCTTCTTTGTGTATTTCTGACAGAGTCTCGCATATCCCAGACTGTCTCAATGTGTAGCCAAGGATATCCTTGAATTTCTGATTCTCCTGTCTCCTGAGTGCTGGGACTGCAGGCATGTGCTACTACATCTGGTTTAGGCAGGGCTGGGAATCAAACCCAGGGCTTCATGCATGCTAGGCATGAACCACATCAACTGTTATCCATTCTAACTCCTCTGGTTTTGTTTTAAGTTTTTTTCTTTTGGCTAGAGACCATTGATTGTTATGACTTAGCCAAATGCTTGAATATGACTTTTTTAAAGTTCTTTCCTGATGAACTATAAAGACAAATCCTTAAATACTTTAAATTTAAGTACTTTAAAATTAAATAATTTTAATACTTTGAAAATACTTTTCAAAAAAAATACTTTTGAATTTTGTGTGTATATGTGTTTGGGTATTTGTGCATATATGTGTAGAGGTCAGAGGTCAGTGGCTCATGTTTTCCTCCATTGTTCTCCATGTTGTTTTGTTGCTGTTACTGATAGAGTTTTGCAATGAACCTGTAACTTACCAATTTACCTGGACTGGCTGTCTGTCAAGCCCCAGGGTTCTCCTATCTCAGCCTCCCCGGAGCTGGGGTAAAAAGGCCCACTGTCTTTTTATATAGCCTGCCTTTTACATAGATACTGGGAGTCTGACTCAGATCCTCATCACCTGCATGCCCATCAAGCATTTTACCAACTTAGCCATATTCCCACCCTGACACTATCATTTTAATGGCACTTAGCATATGCCAAGGACCATTTTACAAACATGATATGTAAGTCATTGAAGCTTCATCTTACCTCAGCAAAGAAAAGTTATTCTTTCTCTAAAGAGAAAGCCTGAGAATCAAAAGGTATGTCCAAGGTCATAACTGAATTCCTCCCTTGATTTGATTGCTTGATTCTGTGGCATTCCTTGTGCATACATACGAGTGTGTGTGTGTGTGTGTGTGTGTGTGTGTGTGTGTGTGTGTGTAGAAGGGATGTATATGTGTATGTTGCATGTGCACATGTACCTCTTGCACACATGGGCACACACGTACGAATCATTCAGACACCAATGTACAGTGTTTTCTCAAGTAACTCACAGAGTCATTTGCAACATATTTATAATTTAAATAATTTAACTCTTCATGTTTATGCTTTAAAGACCTCCCAGAGAATAAATGAGGTCAATTTTAGGGTATCTAACAAACAGCTGGGAATATTCGCCCATGGAACTGCCATTTGCATACTGACACCATGACATCTTCGCTGGGCAATCTAAATGCTGATATCATCAACTTCATCACCTTCAGGTTCCAAGTACTTTGCCTTTAGTAATTTTGTGCTCATAGATGTTTATCATAATATATCTAAGATTATTTTAAATTATTAAAGCTCAAACTGTAGGAGAGTCAACAGAGCTGGATATTAAAATTCACAGACCCTGAAACTAGCCATTGCAAAACAGCTAGAATTGGTACTTTCTGTAGCTTTGGGTTTGTGGTGAAAAGGATTTTTTTTCAGCTAAGAAATACAGGAGGACTTGAGAGATGACTCAGGGGCTAAGACTCTTCCTTACAAGCATAAGGACCTGAATTCAGATCCTGGCACACACACATAAAACGTCAGGATCCCACATAAAAACGTCAGGTGTAAATGGTAGCTTTCTGCACTTCTATCTCTGAAAGTCAGAGCTTGGCAAATCCCAGAGCAAAGCATAAAGGTGATAGAAGCAATCCAGGATGATTGTACTTGGGCTTCCTTGAGCATACACAGTGCTTGAGAGAGAAAGAGAGAGAGAGAGAGAGAGAGAGAGAGAGAGAGAGAGAGAGAGAGTATCCCAAGAAAGGAAGGAAAAAAGAATTGAGAGAGATATTCTTGGTACACAGGAGGATTAAGACCAGAAGCTGAGGAGCTGATGAATCATTTTGGCAGGGAAAAGAATCCATTTTGTATTGCCATGCAGTTGACTAGGTACTATGGAGAGCTGGGATAGGGCCATTCCGCACCAACCCACCATCTCACACAGGGGCACATGCCACCCAACGTCACCCATGGGTGGCATGTGAGACATCAGGGAGAGACTTGAGGATTAGTGAAGGACAGTCTTTAGGAGCACTAGCCCTACAGCCTTCCTTGAGGACTGCTTAGCAAAGAACACTGAGCCTGGTCACGAACATGAGGGAGGTACCTACCAGGCAGGGCTGAGAACTTGAAGGGAACAGAGCCCTGGAGTCAGGCAAGGAAGAGTCGAGTCATTATAATTTGGACATTAGTGTGGCCTCATTTGTACTCAAAGTCTAGGAGGACCAGGTAACTGTCCCCCTACAAGCAGAAGAAAGAAGAATCAAGTGTTTAGCTATCACTGCCCTGGAGTACCCCCTAGAAATTCCTGAGCTGAAGCCACACAGCCAAGTGGAAGGAGATTTTGGGGATACAGTATTTTGGGAGATGTGATGGCTAATTTCAAGTGTCACCTTGACGCAATCTAGAATCATCTTACTTGCAGATGACTGTGTTCTCAAGAGGTAGCAGGGGAAGAGGGGAGAGGAGGGAAAGACGTTGGGAAGAGGAAGAGAGAACTGGAGGGAAGGGAACATGTCCTCTGGTATCTGTTGTTACGAGGGCACCAATTCCATCATGAGGGTTGTCTTTCTCCATAACTAATTTGTTTTAGTTTCTTATCTCCTTGCTGTGACAAAGCACTTGACAAGGAGCAAACTTGAGGTGAAAAGGGTTTATTCTAGATCACAGTTCCAATTAACAATTCATGGTGGTAAAGAAGCTACAGCAGCTTGAGAGAAGTGGTAACATTGTATCCACAATCAAAAACAGAAAGCAAAGTCAAAGGATGAATGCATACATGCTTGCTTTCATTGTGAGTGCTTGCATGCATGTGGATATGTACATGTACATGTATGTGTACAAGACGTACTTAACCATCCTGGACTACTCTACCTCCTTATGCTCTGGGGTTTCCCAGGTTCAAACTCAGGTCTTCAGACCTGATCGTACCTTTACCAACTGAACCATCCCTCTGATCCCTTCCTTCCTTCCTTCCTTCCTTCCTTCCTTCCTTCCTTCCTTCCTTCCTTCTCTCCCTCCCTTTCTTTCTTCCTTCCTTCCTTTCTTTCTTTTTCTTTCCTTTCTCTCTCTTTTATTTCTTTCCTTCTTTCTTTCTCTCTCTTTCTGTCTTTTTTCTCTTTCTCTCATTCTCTTTCTCTTTTCTCTTTTTCTTTATTTCTTTCTCTCTTTTTCTTTCTCTCGCTCTTTCCTTCTGATTCTCTATATTGGTTTCTGTAAAGAATTTTCATATTGCTTCTTTTGTGTGGGCATGTGAATAATGTGAGTACATATATGTGTATGGGTGTGTGTGTGTGTGCCTACATGTGCATTGCTTCCAACATGTGTGTGAGTGCATATGTGTCCTATGGTATCAGCATCTATACTATGGTATCAGGATCTGTACTTTTAAGTGTATGCAAGAATGATGAGTAAACAATCATTCAGGACTCCTGGTCTCCATATAATAGGCCAAGAATAATCTGCTGCTTTTAATCCCATTACTTTTTTGCTCTGTGTGTGTGTGTGTGTGTGTGTGTGTGTGTGTGTGTGTGTTTGCATATGGGTGGGTGTACATGTGTGCAGGCACATGTACAAGAGTGCTCCTGAGTGTGTGTGCCTCTGGAGGCCAGGGGTGATACCAAGAATCATCTGGACTGCTCTTTCTCCTTGTTACTTTGTTCTGGGGGATTCCCAAACTCTGCTTTCCATAAAGGACTATATCTCCCCTCTGGAACCAAAAGCTGAATAATCTCTCTTTCTTCCTTTAAGTTGCTTGACTTTGAGTCATAGAAACAGAGAAGAGTAACTGATACAAGAACCATTATGTGTTTCTGCTGGTGGGGAAGTCTGATTCCAATCAGGGATAGCTGAAGTGGAAATGAAAGTTACTTAGTATGAAGTCTGTCTGTTAGAAGATCAGATAGGAAGCTCTAAAATCAACCAAGTCATAGAAATGATAAGGAAGGACTTTTACCTTTTTTAAGAAATTGAGGATGCATGCTAAATTGGTAAATGGAACTATTTGAATTTGGGAATACTTCTGTTGGTGGTAGTAAGAGTTCAGTGTTTAAGAAAGTTGTTGCCAGTCTTGAGAAAACATGAACATTCAAAATTAATTTCCCATGGGAAGAACTCCATATACAATAAAGGAAGCCATTGTCTTCCTGTGTCAAATGAAGTGTCCGGACCTTAGAGTGCCAAATAAATGAACAAATAAAAGATAAAAGCATAGATGAGGCCATCCTTAAATCTACAAAGACAAAATAATTAAAAACAGACTGTGCATTACAGAAGTAATAATAGGATTTAATGATATATATTAATTATATAAACTAAGAAACTCTGTTCCTTCAAGGCCTGTAGTCTACAATTTTCTAAGAAACTATGATCCACCTGAATGCCATATATGTGAGCATATCATACATAATATACATGTGTTAATATACATTTACAACATGTCTGTGTATATATTTTAAATATATATATCTTCATATATACATTTATACTTGTATAATCATTTTATTTATATCCCAACTTCAGGAGTTAGTACTGTGCTGTTTTAGACCAGTGGTTTTTTCAAATATGTTAGAATCACACAGATGAATATTAAACACACATTCAGGGATGCCACCCATATGGCAGGAACTCATAATGGGGCTCAAGAATTCATCTTTCAAGCAAGTCCCTAAGAGATGCTCACACTCCTTGTTTGAGAATACGCTTCAGGAAATGCTGAGCAAGCACTACAGTTTGCAAATGGATCACACACTAGAATCACCTGAGTAGCGTTGTTTAAAAAAAAAAATCTGAATTATTAGGCCCTATGTCAAAATAATGGAAATTTCAAACTCTGGATAGAGAGCTCACTCGCCAATATTTTTGAAGTTCTCTGTTGACTCTAAAGGGCAGTGAAAAAGAGGACTTCTTTGGAGACCAGCAGTTATCAGACTTCAGTAACCATAAGAATTGCGTGGACATTGTTAAAGAACAAGTATGAGTCCCTCCCCCTCTCCCACCCCTCCACGCCCTGTTCCTGGAGTGTCTGGATCGGTGAACTGGCATTTCAGTCAAGTTCCTAGGTGATCCTGTGGGTCCTTGGACTGCACTTGAGAATAACTTTAGGGTGGCAAGATAACTTAGTGAGTAAGGCACCTGTTCGAAATCCTGGCAACCTGAATTCTATCCCTGGAAGCTCACATGGTAGAAGGAAAAAGCTGCCTTCCTAAAGTTATCCTCTAATCTCCACCCATACAACCCTGGCATGCATGAGCGCTCTCTCTCTCTCTGTGTCTCTGTGTTTCTGTGTCTCTGTCTCTGTCTCTGTCTCTCTCTCTCTCTCTCTCTCTCTCATAAATAAATATTTTACCCTGCTGCTCTTGGAATCTATTGGGAATCTGGTAGAAAATACCAGAGCTAACTCCAACACCACTTCTCCCCTTCTTCCACCCCCACCCCAGAGGGGAAAAAAAAAAGATTGGGATTTAATTAGCTTGTATTGGAGTCTGGCAAAAGTATACTTTAAAAGCTTCCCAGGTGATTGTATTATGCAGACAAGACTGAATCACTGCAAAACCAGCTAAACGAGGTCGAGCCAATGCATTATCATGGTGCAGTGCTTTGCATCTCTTCTGAGTCCAATTCAACCTTCTTCCAACAGGAGTGCATCTTAACCATCATATCAGCCGACATCTGTGTTGAAAAGCGCTATACTCCAAAACAATGTAAAATCATGATAGTCATCTTCAATTTTGAGAAATAGCTAGGTTAAGCAAAGAAAGGATCCTCCCCCCTTTCATTACTGTAAGTACAGCATATTATCCACATCGAGTGCGTGTGTGTGTGTGTGTGTGTGTGTGTGTGTGTGTGTGTGAATACAAATGCACCCATGTTATGGAGTATATGTGGAGATCAGAAAGCAACCTGAGGGGGCTGTGTTCACCTCCGACCTTTTTTGAGACAAGCTAGCCTAGCTAGCCCTCTAGCTTCCCAGGATTTTCCTGTTTCCACTTCCCATCTCCCCCTAGGTGTTTAGAACTTCAGGCTTCACACAGGTCCTGGGGAGTTTGAACTTGGGTACACATTTTTACACACTGAGTCATCTGTTCAGCCCCTATCTGAATGTTATTAATGCAGCAGAGTAACCCGCCCCTTCCGCGATGTACAGTAAGTCCTGTAAACAGAAAAGTTGTAACTGTTCTTATGAAAAGAGTTTCCTGTAAATGAGAATTTATGCTTATAACGGAATAAACTCAAAACCTGACCAAACACACTGGCTCCAAGAAAATAACTTTGGATTTGGACAACACAACACAATACTGTTTACCGACAGTTGGTGTTTTTGAAGATACAGGCTCATGTTTAATCACATAATATGAGAATAACTTTGTCTGCTGTGGGCAGTAACAACTGGGATTTGGAATGGAATAGAGGGGCTGAAGGGAGTATCAGGGAGCCGGTCCCTAACTGGGGAGTTCTTGCCCAACTCCATGATACCACTAGATACTTGATTGTGAATAATTGTTTTCAGTATCCCCTCCAAACAGTGGTACTATTATGTTTCAACAGCTTATGTAGTAAGTTGCCATTCTTGACCCTTTTGTTTGCTGCAGGTGGCCCGGGGGGGGGGGAGTAAGGGGGGGAGTTCACCCTACAGCACTCCAGACTGTTGCAAAAAAAGCTATTTGATGACCGACCTTCCAAACTCCCTCTTGACGTTCACAGAAGACCTGATCTCCCAAGGAACCTGGCTAGGGCCGAGGTTCTCCCGTTGCACGTGGCCCCACGCGGGGCAGAGGACCGGGCGACACTCCGCCGGGACCCGCCAAAGTTTCAGTCCGGACCGAAGCTCTGCGCCCGGGACGGGGGAGGGGCGCTGGAACTGCCGCGCGGCCCGGTTCCCACGCTCCTATTGTTGGCGACTTTGTTTCCAATTCCGATCACGTGTGCTAATTAGTTAGAGCTGCTGGCTGGCTGGGAGGCGTGTGGCCCGCCTGAAAACAGAAAGATCGCTTCCTGTGGGGAGCCAGGCGGACTGAACCCTGGCTCTCCTCCTGGGCGCCTCTCAGGAGGGGAGGAAGGGAGGGATGGTGGGGCGACGCAGAGTTACTCAAGGAGGAATAACCTGGCTCAGTACACGCAAGAAGTCCTTGGGTAACTGTGTTCAGTGATGCTTCAAAGTTAGGGTAATGGAGGACAGGTATTTTAATGTGTTCGTTTAAAAACTGGTTTCATATCCCGATTCATTTCCCATTCTATAGAATGGGAAAGAAGGAACGTTCCGTGCTCGCCCTTGTCCAGCTTATGACTTGGTGGAGATCAGCACGGAGCAGAGGGGCAGAGACAGCTGACAGGGACAGTAAATAGTAAGCGGACCCCCACACGAGGACCAGGGGAAGAGAAAACGTGCTTTCCATGTTTCTCAGCTTTTTATTGAGCTGAAAGATTAGGAATCCTGTGATTCCCATCATGGAAGTTTCTGCTTTGAGAACAGCGTCCATAGGGTTGGCAGGGCCTCAATGCACTGCCTTGAGCAGGTGATAAGACAGAAGATTCTGACCTTTCATGGCAAAGCCAGAGATTGGTGGAGGTGTGAAGGTGACCTCGGTCCCCCATTCGGCCAAGAAGGATGCTGAGCATCTACTGTGAGTCAGGCAGTGGGCAGAATATGCCAAAATGGAGAGGCTGTCTTTAGTGCCTTATAAATCTAGTAGAGAAGACAGAACCTAGCCATTAAGAATGAATGAGACTTAGAGGTCCATACTAGGGATTAAAAGACCAGAAAAGCAAAACCAGATCAATCTAGTGTTTGGGGTGTGTGTGTGTGTGTGTGTGTGTGTGTGTGTGTGTGTGTGTATCTCTGTCCCAATTCATTAGGATTACTTACATAGACAGGTCTAGACCATTGACTAAAACATCTCTCCTTTCCCTAAGGGACTATTAACTGAGTATAACCCCTGGGGGATTCAGAATATAAGAAAAAATTAATTTTTCATTAAAAATTCACTTTTTTAGAAACAACCAAGCAAACAGAGTGCTTCCTCCACAGCAGGAGGCTTGTAAGGCATCTCAGGGACAACAAGCTGACTAGGGGACCTGTGAGGCAGATTCCACTGTGTCATCCCAGTCATCCCATTTGCAGGACACTGAGGGGCAATAAGAAGTAACTAACCCAGGGTCACACGGCTAGTTCGGATGAAGCTGGGACTGAATGAAGCCCAAGCGGTGGACTCCATCCTCTGTGGTTCTAACTGCTACCAAAGCTTCTAGAGATTTAAGATTATGCCAAACATTTGGAACAGATGTCTTCAGAGTGTTCCCGCCCGCTGAAGATGGGACAACAAATGCAGACGCAGCATTTGAGAATCAGACCAGGCATGGTGGCTCATATCTGTGACCTCGGCACATGAGCTGTGAAGGATAGAAGTTCAAGTCACCTCGATTACCTACCATGCTCAAGGTCAACCTGTGCTACCTGAGAACCTATCTGGACATGACAGGGCTATGGCGTCTATAAATAGTATATAGCATCTACCATGGAATTTTCTGCTTTGAGAACAGTGTATTATTGTCCGTAGGGCTGGCATTTCTGAGACCTCACTGCACTGCCTTGAACGGGTGATAAGACAGAAGATTCTGACCTTTCATGGGCAGGGTCTACACCATTAAAATGCAACTGCACGCATTTCCATAAGACCTGCACAGCATTCAACCTATCAACAATTCACCATGGAGGGAGAAAGAGGCAGGCCCCTTGTCTCTCTGAAAGACTGTTGAGGGTTAATGCTTTCTTCAATGGTATACTCACTGATAAATGATTCGTGTTCCATCAAGTACTTAGGCACATGTCATGAAAGACAAACTAGCTGAAACTCAGAGGGCCACACTGAATATATGAAAATAGGAGGAAGACTAGTAGAGAAGAAAGATTGTAATGGGAAATGGAGGAGGAGAATAGAATTGGGAATTAAGGTGTGAAAATATCATAATCCACTGTATTTATGTATGAAACTCCAAAATAATTTAAAAAATTAAATCACATATTACAGAAGAAGGAGGATGTGAAAGAGAAGGAAAAGGAAAAGGAGGAGGAAGGAAAAGGAAGAGGCTACCACTAAAATCAGGAAAGTTACTCTGGGTTAGCAAGATGTTACAGCAGGTAAAGCACCAAATGCAAACCTGACAAACTGAGTTCAATTCCTGGAAACCATATAGTGGAAGGAGAGAACCAACATCCAGAAGTTGTCTTCTGATCTTCACATGCACGCTGTACTCTTCCTCCAAAATAAATAAAATAGAAAAAAGTCAAAAGCTTACTTCTTATTACTTACTTATATATACACACACATACATGTATACATAAGCATATATACACATACGTGTGTACATCAATCACTAGGGGTGACCAACTGGTGTGATGGGAAACCAGCCTTAGAATGAAGCTGTGGGTGACAGAGATGAGAGACAAAGTGTGCTGAAGTGCTCAACTTGAAAGTCCCAGCTGTAGGTCGTCCATTCCTCGAGGCACAAACTTCGCTTGCTTTGGCTGCTTTCATGGAGAAGGCAGTGACTAATGTGAAGCAAGGTTCCTGTTCCTTCCAGCCTTAGCTACTTACCTTTCCTGACGCAGAAAGCATCCTTGTTGACATGTTCACACACCCAAATTGTCGAGTCCAATCCTAAAACTTCTACCCCCATGCTCACCTCTCCCCCGACTCTTGCTGCACCAAAGACAGCGCCCATCTGGATTAGCAGAAGCCTCTAGTGCCCTCCCAAATGTGTTAGCTCATTTCATGGGGCCTGGAGACAAAAGGGGGAGAAAGAATGTGACCGACCGGAGGAGGCCATGGCAGAGACATCACAGAGTAAACTATGAATGATGCCGTGGCTCAGCTCACCCTGGGAGATATGCTAATAACATGCTAATGTCCTTCCATTCTGAGCTTCTTGAACTGATCTTCCTTCCTGAGGCATGACCCTGGCTCTCTGCTGCCTTGGCAGTAATCCCAAATGGCAGCAGCCGCAGCTGGGTCCAAGCTGTTCTCGTCAGTCTTTGGATCTGAATCAGCCTTTCTCGGCTGGCTTGACCCGGAAATACTCAGGCCGCCTTGCCAGGAAAGGCGGTGGTTTCTGTTGGTCCTAATTTCAGCGAGAGACCATAAATACTTGGCCACTACTCTGTTCTGGGAATGTACTTAGGCTTTAAAAAGGTCAGGAAATGAGCATGTCCTTTTCTCTGTAACCCGGAATTGGGCACCATGGCGATTCGCAAGCAACACCTGCTGTTGGTTAGGGTGGCTCAGGCTTGCAATCCTGGCATTCAGAGGCTGGGGTACCAGGTCTGAAGGTTTGAGGCCAGTCTGGGCTACTTACTAAGTCCCTGCTCAGCTCACCATGTATATATCCTGATCCATTTGGCACTGAGAAAGCAAAAAGGAAGATACAGCAGCCTATGCCCTGGGAAGTTCACCTTCACAGCATCTTCACTGGAAGAGTGCAACTGTTGAAGCAGCTCAAACTCGAATTGGGAAAATTGATAGAGCTTCATGGAGAAGATAGTGGCTTCCAGAAAAGCTACTGGGGGCCAGAAAATGACAAGTCACCAGTCCAAAGTGTTTAAAGTTTAGAATTTTAAAGAGCTCTTCATTTCTCTCTCTCTTTCTCTCTCTCTCTCTCTCTGTATGCACATATGTAGCACAGCACTCATAGAGGTCATAAGACAACTTTGTGGAGTCTGTTTTCTCCTTCCATCTTTACATCAGTTTTACATGTAAAAATGATGAACTCAGCTCATCAGTTTTACGCAACAGGTCAGACCCCAAACCAGGCAAAGCATCTAGCCAGTCTTTAAAATTCAGATTTTTGCTAGTGACAAATAAAAAGTCCTATTTGGGAAGAAAGTACCCAAGTGTCATAGTCACTCTTCAACTGCTGTGATAAATACATGAGCCAAATAATTTAGAAGAACAAGGAGTTTATTCAAGCTCATGGTTTCAAGAGTGTTGCATGACATCAGGGGAGAAGGGAACTGGCCGTATCTACATGAAGTGCTTCCAGCTGCCAACTTGCCAGCTAGCTCTCTCTCCATCTTAGCCATCTGTTCAGGGAGCAGTCTCATCCATATGGACTGGGGTGTCCCCCATCTCAATTAGGTAATCTCCCACAGCCCTCCTCAGATGCTTGCCTTAACTAAGTAAGGGTATGCCTAAAAGCTCAGTTCTCAACTATCAAGGTGCTATGTATAAAGAAACTCCTCACCAGGGAAGCATGCCACTCTTCCTCGAAGGACCAGCCAGCTTCAGGACAGAATGAAACTGCACCATGAAAGATCTGGCAGGGAGACCCAAGAGTCTCTGTCTGGGTCTGAGACATCTTAAGTATTAAGTCACATTGTTTAAAGCACTGTTCTGAGACATGCCTTTAAAAGATCACATCATATCTATGGAAAGGATAAGGTGGTCAGAGTCAACTGAGGCAGGAGGATGGACAGAAGCTACTGCTGCATGCCCAGCAAGAGCTAACAGGATAATCTGGATAAAGCTCTAATCATAGACAGAGAGAAGAATCAGAAGAAAGATCTGCTCAAAGCTCATTTAAAATCTAGTAAATTGATTTGGGATTGAAAGTCACTTAATCCCACTGAAATAGAGGATTATTTTGAAAGCTAACTTTCCAGATTCAGTTTAAAGTCCATTTATTCCTCTCATCCCTTCAGAAATGAGGGGAAGGAAAAGAGTGCTCCGCAAGTGACTTTTGCATTATCCAGTTACCGTTGTAACTTCCGAGTGCTCATTCATTCATTCCTGTCCCAGATTCCACACTGCATGACCTTCCTTGTCATCTCTGTCTCCCTTTTCAGACCTTTGCAGTCGCTGTCTTAGTTACCTTTACTGACGCTGTGACGGACAACACTTCCACCAAAAGCACCCTAAGGAGGGAAAGATTTACTTTGGCTCACAGTTTGAGGTACAGTTCGTCATGGCAGGGAAGGTGTGCAGTGGGAGTGTGAGGCAGCTACCACATTGCATTCGCTGACTGAAAAGTGGGCAAATGGTAGCGTTCAACTCACTTCCTTCTAGCTTCCCTCCTGGTTCAGTTGAGCATTCCAGTCCTGGGATAATGGTGCACACATCTGGGGATTCAGGGGATTCTTCCCTCCTCAGTTAAGTCTTTCTGGAAACATTTTATAGACACTGGGCACATCAGTGACTCTAAATAACCATTGAGTTAAGAATAAAGATTAACCATTACAAGCACCCAGGAACCTCTTGAGCTCTTTCTAATCTTTCTGCCTCTTCCTTCAGCAGACCCCTTAATTCCCTTGCATGTAAGGAACTGTACTCACTACGCACTCATCTGCCTGCCCTTCATTCTGCTGCATGACTCTCGGGGGCAATGGTCCAGTGTGGACAATCTACTCGTTATGTCTAGTCTCTACCAGAAGTGGAGGGAAGAACAAGAAAAGGATTATATAGGCAAATGAGCTGTCAGAATACATTGTTGTTACGTTGAGTTCAATGAGACCATCTAGTTCCCCAGGTTCACAGGCCCAATCTGTATGGAGCTCACCCCCACTTCTGTCCTTCCTTGGTCCCTTCCCTCTGTTCCCTAGGGAATGTGAGGGGCTGCTAGTGATGAACCCAGGACAGGTTACTGGACCAGAGCTGACTGGGGTGATCTTTCCCCCTGAAGAACTGTATTTTGATTTGCAAATCTCATGGGGTGGGTAATTCAGCACAGATCCTGGTGTATTTCACTCTCCTGAGGCGAAACAGGGCCAACCCACTCTAGGTTCACAGACTGTCCTTCACCTCTTAATAAGCAGTCTGTGTGAGATAATACCTTATAGAGACCAAAACTGTAAAGTTAGTATGATATGGGCAGGGGTGATGGTTCACTGGTTAAAGTCTTTGCCTCACAAGCAAAAGGACTTAAGTACAGATCCCCAGATCCCACATAAAAAAATATCAGGAAGGTGCCTATGATTCTAGCCCTGGAAAGTAAAGACCGGACCCTAATAGTAGACTTTGGGTTTAATTAGAGACCCAGGCTCACAACAATAAGGTGGCAGATCGATCGAGGATGATTCCTGATATCACTCTTGGACCTCCACAGGCACACACACTCACATGAATTCACACACATATACCTGCACACATGCTTACATGCACTACAGACATATACGAAAATAAAAAGACCTATATGCTAATGATAACAGACTTTCTGCCTTGTGAGTGATTTCCTAATGTTACAAGAAACAGGGCCATTCACTTGCCATATTTTCTACAGAGACTATGTAATGGGTTTTACCCTACTATACCACTGTTTCATTCCAGACCATTGTTGACTACATACTTTTCAGAAGTAAATGAGTTTCCTCTATTCACAGTGACTCTGCCCCACTAGCAAGTGTTGCCAGCCTGCTCTGTTACTCACATCAACTGGTTTCATGGAGTCTTGAGACCTAGCGTAGTTCACATAAAGAAAGCATAACCCCAGCTCCATGCTGACTTTCTGGATATGAGCATAATAAATCTCAGCCCACCTCCTGCCTATGTCTAACCCCTGTAACTAGTAATATATGGCTAGCTGGTCCAAATCAGGTTAATTTTCTGAAAACATAGCCAATATCTCTGGGGAAAAGAAAAAATAAAAATAAAAGATTCTCAGCACTGGAAAGGCTAGGAAATAGATTTTAGAAGTACCAAAGATAATGCCAGCAGAATAGAAGAGGAATTCAGCTAAATAACCACGTAGCTGAGAGCAGAGCCCTGGAGATTTCTCCATCCTTCCTGACTATGATAGCTCAGGTGTCCCTGCACCCTTCCTTCCATCTAAGGGGCACCTCTGAGAACCAGGTACGGGCAGGGAGGAGTCTCTGTCCAATAGGTCCTGAGCAGTTATGGTGCTGGAAAATTCAAGGGGCTGTACTTCAAAGTTCATACCAGAGCACAGAAAGAAAGGGGCAGAGGACACATTGGCCCTGATCCCGTACAGCAGGGCAGATGGACACCCAGTTTCCACTGAGGATCAGGGGTGACCTCTGAGAATTACGTTGCAGGGGACAGTGGACTCGATGACTAATGTCAACTGCCCTGATGCAGGCCTGTCAGGAAGGGGTCAAGCCCATCATGTCTCTTGACGTTTGTTGTTTGCACAGCTGTGTGCACATGCAAGTATGTGTATTCAGAGACCAGAGGTCAACCTCGGGTGTCATTCCATGAGAGCCATCCACCTTGTTTTTTGAAACAGAGTCTCTCACTGGGACCTGGAACTCACCAATTAGTCTAGACTAACTGCCCAGTAAATCCCAGGGATTGATTGAGCTATCGGTAGAGTATAGATACAGACTTCCACAGTTACTTATTAAATATCCAGACTAGGTACAAGTAGACAGACAGATAGATAGATAGATAGATAGATAGATAGATAGATAGATAGATAGCTTAATCCATGAATTCTGTGAGTGCAGACAGAGACCTTATTCCTGCTCTGATCTGAGAGCAAAGGTGAGGCTTATTCTTTAACTCAAAGTCAGCTTCTGGGACAGTTAATCTTGGTTGTCATCTTGACTGGACCTGGGATTAGTCAACAGATTAGCCATCAGGCTACTTTAAGAGATTATCTGGATTAAGATATTTGAAATCTAATAACCTATCCTAAACGTGGGTGGCACTGTCCTGTAGCAGATCAGATAAAAAGGAAGTGCAAGAAAGAAAATCTCTCTCTCTCTTTCTCTTTCTCTGTCTCCCTCTCTCTCTCTCCCTGTGCTGGCAAACTCAACTTCCCTGCTGCTGCCATCATTTGCTTGACCCAGGAACCCAGCTTCTTCCACTCCCCAATGTGACTGGAGTTCAGGGACGCACAAGAATCCTCCAGCTCTCAGCATCAGACTGAGCCTGCTGAGAGATTCAGCTCCTGAACTGAGCAGCTACTGACAGCCATTGCTGGACTACCTATACCTTATCTCATACGTCAAGCCAATAAAATCCCTTTTTCATATACATTGCATGGGTTCTGTTCCTCTGGAGATACAGCTTCTTACCACACCTTCATTTTTTTCCCATCACAGTGAGAGTCCTGTACTAATGAAGAATCTGTTCCTATGCAGGCGCCATTCCTGTGCTTCTCATGTCAAGGTGCAACAACTCTAAGGAAGCCAAGGAAACAGCTTCTCCAATCAAATTCCTCTAACCCAGAGCCTCTGTCCAACAGAGAGAGGTAAGTGTAGGAGTGCGGAGAAGAGTAACTTCTTCCCAATGCCCAACCTCGGTTAGCATTTCATAACCCAAGGGAAAATTTGGGATTTTCGATATGAATTCCCAAGCATCACTTAGAAGATCACGTTTCTCAGCCAAGCACAGACAACAAGCTGCATGCTGTCACAGCCTGAATCAATGTGACTTGCAAAATTTCTACTTGGTAGGTGGAGATGTGACATTTTCCAAGGCTGGAAGGCCTAGAGGAGATCTTAGCTGTGCCCACTGGGTTCCTGACTACCTCATCCAAGGTAGCAGGGAGCTCAGGCACCTGCCCCGCCTCAGGGCTGTCCGCATTCAGAGCAACTGCTCTCTGGGCACAGACTCCAGCCCAAGACGTTCCAGAAAGCAGCCCAACGCCAGTCACTAACTGAACATTCCAAAGTTACCTGGGGCAGTGTTTTCCAAAGTGCAGCCAACACCCACTGCAATTCACCACTGTGAATTGAAAACTAAAGAAAGCAGAATGGGACACATCTGAAATGGCCCATGCCTTGCATCTCACCACTTACTTCGGTAAGATTGCTTTGTGATGTTCTCATTTCAGCCTAGGGCATGGCATCAGATAGTTCCACTGCAACCCTTGGTCAACTGAGGCCGACACAAAGCCAGTCATCCCTTCTCCATCTTTATTTCATTTTCAGTTTTACTCAGCTCTCAGTACTGATGAATGAGCTGTGCATTGTTTTCAATATACACTTCCTTTGTTCATTTTATCATCATTGTGATGAACAGACCTAACGGAATGACCTCAGATTGGAAAGATTTACTTTGATTCATGGTTTCAGAGATTTCTGTTCCAAAGTCCTTGAGTCTGTTGATTCTGGTTTTGTGGCAAGGCAGAAAGTCCACAGTGGTGGGAACACAGAGAAGAGGCAACCCCTGAATGATGGGCAGCCAACAGAGATCCGAGGGCGGGACCAGGGCACAGGTATAAAACTCAAAGACCCACCTCCGGTGACCTACTTCCTCCGGCTAGGTCTCACCTCCAAAGTTTCCAGAACCTTCCAAATAGCACCACCAGCTGCAGACTGAGTGTTCAAATATGAGCCTAGGGGCCACATTTCATATTGAAACCATGACATTCCCCCAAAGATATCAGATAACTTATGCATAGCCACTTGACTTCGCCTGCCTTAAAGAAGTGGTTTCAAGACACAGTGCTTTTGAGATGGGAACAGCCAAGTGCATTCTACCCCCCTGCAAGCTCAGAGGCCCGCTGTGGACACTGACCTCACCGCCCTTGGGTTCATAGTTTGGCTGAGCTCAGTCCACTCCCTGCATCTGTGCTGCCGGGGACCTGTTAATCCCCCCAGCATCGCAGCCTGACACGAGGCAAACCACAACCACCCGCTGCCAGCTGCTTCAGCATTTCATGAGCCTGACAAGAAGCATTTATGCCTGACCTAAGCCTCACCTGTTGCAACGTGACTCCACCTCATGGATCCGTTCTGTGGGACGGCCACCAGTTATTCCTTATGCCCCCGTTGGCCATGGGCTCACCAGTATCCAGGGTTCTGTGGAGCCTGGGTCAGGCACTGCCGTCCAGTCGCAGAGACAGCTTACTGTAAATCACAGCGCCTAGACCACATGTGCGGCCAGGGCAGCAGGCAGGAGGGGCTTGGAGGACCCATACTGGCGGCTGGCGGAGGTACTGCTTTTGACTCCAGCTCTGCATACAGATGGACGATAGCCAATTTCTCTCCAATTCCCTTCTGACTCTTGGTGGGCTCTGTGACTTTTCTTTTTTTAATGTATATCCAGTTTTCACACCTTTTTCTGTGTTTTGTGGTCAAGATGATTTATCTTTCTCTCTCCTTGTTAAATGTTTGTCTCTTCCCCAAGACTGCTCTGTTGAGATTTCTGACCCCTAAGGAGACAGTATTAGGAAGTATGCCTTTGGGAGGTGATCTTGTCATGAGGACAGAGTCCCCGTGAGTTAGAATCAGTGCACGTGTAAAAGAAGCCCAGAAAGACCCTGACCCTTCCGCTACATGAGGCCACAGTGAAGAGACAGTTGTCAATAAGCAGAGTCCTTGACACTCACTGGACCTCCCACTGCCTTAATCCTGGACGGCTCAGTCTCAGCTGTGAGAAGTGGATTTCTGTTATCTATGTACTATTCGGTTTATGGTATTCGATGACCACAGCACGAAAACTGGCCCTCTGTCATGTAAACATGGCAGCAGGGACCTTACTTTGTTCCTGGCTCTGTCTTTGGTGCCTGGCAGTAAATATGTGTTTAGTAAAGTATAAAGGCTATTTTTTCATTTTTCAAGCTTTGCTAGAGAAATATAAGAGGCAATGTGGATTTTTAAAGTGGATTCACAGGGTTGGCTTGGTTCTGCTTGGTGGTAAAATGTGTCTGTGTGCAAACCTGGCAACCTGAGTTTGAGTCCCAGAAGCCCACACAGCAGGAGAGAACTGACTTTCAAAAGTTATCTTTGGACATTTACACATGCACCATGGCATGTGCATGCCTGTGCGCTCTCTCTCTCTCTCTCTCTCCTCTCTCTCTCTCTCTCTCTCTCTCTCTTAAACAGAATATGTAAAGTGAGTTCCTGCTATTACGAAGGAAGCCAACATTTCACACCTTCACGAATACTATCAAACTCCATTCCTTCTGGGTCTTCTCTTCTGAAATTTCCTGGATACAGCTTCAGTATGCTAAGGAACTAATTACTGGAGATTCCACACTGGAGCTACCAGCAAGACTGAAGATTACTGTGTGTCCTGCAGCCCACTGTGTGTCAAGGCGATGACCAGAAGCCACAGAAGGAGATAGAGTACCCCTTCTTCCCCTCATGTGACCCTTATCATAAAGCCCTTAGCATTCTAACACTATGCCTTACATATGAAGAATTTAAAATAAAAATGCTGCCTCCCATATTTGCTTCTGGTACTTTATTTCTCTTGCACTCAGATATGTGTCTATGAAGACAACATTCTCTAAAGACAAGGGAAAGTCCTCAGAATACTTTTCTCTAATGATCACAGAGACGCTGGAATTGGACTAGCCTTACTAACCCAGCTGTTGCTTGGGGCCAGGAATGGCACGTCACCCTCTGCAAAGGAGACTACTCTATGAGTCCAGCAATACGCCTGGATGCCAGCACAGCATGCGCATCTTCAAGTTCAAGCATCGTCGTGAAATCCTTTCAATGACGCCTTGGGTTGATTCAGGAACTTGGCCTATGTTGTGTTTCTTCCAGTGGATTTTACACGATATTCCAGAGTTTGCATGTAACCAACGAAGCTTGGTGAAATATAGCATGTATCCAGACCCAGTCTTTGACAAATTCCATCCAAGGTCACAGATGTTCTGCTGGTTGAGCTGCCACAAAACACCATGGAGACAGTATAGACCTCAAAGAAGACACCATTCCTCCCATTAATACAACTGCAGCTTGTATTGGTTCTTGACCATGATCACGTCTCACATCCCTCAGCAGGGTTTTTACCCCGCAGTCAATGTGTGTCCAATGCTCACAGCTCACCTTTGATCATCTGTTGCTTTGTGGGCATACTATGTGCTATGGAAAGCCGTTTGTGAGGTGGATGTACGTTTTTTATTCAATAATCAACAAATGAAGTGATTTTGTTCATTTTTTTCTTTTTTCCATTTTCATGGGGGACATATATTTGTACAGGTGGGTACAAATGCAGGAGTGCATGCATGTGGTGGCCTGAGGTTCATATAAGAACTCACCCTTGATCACTCTTCCATCTTACTCTTTTTTGAACTTGGGTTTCTAATCAAACCCAGAGCTCTCCATCAAGAATAGTCTAGCTAGCCAGCTTGCTCTGGGGAACAGTCCCAGTCTCTACTTTCCAGGAATTAGAAGCAGGCTGCCACATCCACCTGCTTCCCTCACCCCCCTTCCTTACCCACATGCATGTGACACATGAGGATCTGAATTTTGTAACAAGAGCTTTAACCTCCAAGCTATTTGTTCAGCTCCCCCCTTTTTTTGACTCTGGCTGGCCTGGAACTTGCTATGACTCTGAGGATGACCTTGAATTCCTGATCTTCCTGTCTGAACCTGCGAATTGCTGGAATTACAGACATGTTCCACTAGGCTGGGTTAGAAATAGTTGTTGATTTCCTATTGGACCATGGATTGCTCATTTCAATGCCATAAAGAAAATAGAGACAAGAGTGTGGCTGGGAACATAGTTCAGTGGTCAAAGCAATAACTGCAAAAAGGGTAAACACCTAAATTTGAATCTCCAAAAGCCAAGTAAAGCCAGACATACACCATGAAACACTGCAATCCCAGCATTCTTGCAGGAAGATTAGAGGCAGAGACTAGAGCTTCCACAGAAGCATGCAGACTAACTAACCTGGCATCTGCAGGGGAAAACAACAACAAGAAGATCCTGCCTCACAAAGTGGAGGGTGAGGACCAGCACCATGTGATTCCTTTGACCACCACATGACACATGAGCGACTAAGTGTATACAAGGGAGAGGGGTCATCGTCATTTTTATGTATCTCATCATAAATAATGGCATGTCACAAGTATGAAAACAGTTAAAAGCAACTTGATAGAAATGTAATGGTGATTTTATTGAAGTGAATAGAGCAATAGGGCATAAAATAATCTCTAGGCTTAGGTGTCCCAAATCTTCCACATCTCCCTTCTTCCTTATATTTTCTTGTGTTCATGACAGAGAGATTAAATATCCGCTTTCCCAGTTTTCCTTACTGCTAGGGGCATATCGTCGTTGCTTTTTCTCTACTGTTGGGCAGCGGAAGCAGGATAGGCTCAGGTGACCGCAGCCATCACAGAGGCAGAAAACTGCAAGAGCAGACTCCTAGCAGAAACTAAGTGCGGCTACCAAAACCTCAAGGCCTGCCCCCTGTGACATGATTTCCTCCAGCAATTCTCCATCTCCTAAAAGTGTCACGACCTTCCCAAACATTAACATCAGCTAAAAACTCAAACACATGAGCCTGTGAAGGACAACCGGCGTTCAAACCATGACAGGGCAGCAGTATGACATAGATTCATGACTCTACCATTGAGCTACATCTCCAACCCTCTTCTTTCATTATTTGCTTTTTTCAAAATTTTGTTTTGCTTTGAGACAGAATTTCATATAGCCTAGACTTATCTCCAGCTGAGGAGATATGAACATATGCAGGGCATCATGCCTGGTTTCCCTCTTCTTATTTTTTATTTTGAGCAGTATTTCTTTTTTTTAATTTAATTTTTTTTCCCACTCATACAAACTTGATAGGTACCCCATTCTCCTCCCTCCCTCCACCCCTCCCTGGATCCCCTTGCTTTCTCCCCCCTTTTCCCCTTCCTTTCCCCCCTCCCTTTCTCCCAGTCCCCGCCCCACCCCCCACCCCCTCACCCCGTTCCTGGAGCATCCTTTAGTGTGCATGTCAAACTTCCCTCTAGGTCCTCCTCTCTGATGAGATGTAAGAACTCAGTGGTATTGCCTAGAGCTCTTTTTTGTGTTCCACTTTAGTATAGGAATACTATTGTGGCTGTTAATCCCTTGCCTCTAAGGATCCTAGTTCCTGTGATCCATGTTAGCTTTTGGGGGAGGGGTCAATGATATGTTGGTCATTGCGCAGGTCATGCAAAGTCCTATTAAGCTCTGTGTATTTTATTCGCATGTTCAGGGCCTAGTTCCACCTACCACAGGCTGGGCCTTCCCCATCAACTAGACAATCTCCTTCAGGTTCATTCTGGGCTTACCTCAACTACTAATTATCTACAAATGGGCCCAGAACTCAACCCTCAGCCATCAAACTGACACCTATATCTAACTGTGACATGTTGCTTGGGAAAGGTCATGGTACCTTTAGAAGGTAGTTCCTTGCTGGTGGAAGGCAATCACAGGGAATGGGTCTTGAGGTTGGTTAGCCTCACCCTGACTCTGGGAGAAGTCTGCTCTTGCAATTGGCAATTTTGCAGTTCTCAGCCTCCATGATGACCGTGACTTCGACCACCTCTCTCTCTGCCAGCCAGCCATGCCTTTTCTGACACTATGGACTGTATCTTTCACTGGAACCATAAGTCTCCTTTAAGTTGCATGGGAGTGTAGTCTCACAGCAATGGAGAAGAGCAACTGGTATAATCCTTCTGCCCCTGTGTTCCCAGGGCTGGGTTTATAGACCTGTACTACTGAACATAGCAAATAGAAACCAATCTTTTGAAGATGAGAAAAAAATGAGCTTCAGAGATAAATAATCTTCATTCCTTTAGCAAGTGTATTGGCCATCTACATTTGCTAAGTACCAAGGGAGGCCAAACAGGCATGGTAGAAAAGTCTTCCTGTCTTCACAGAGTTTACATTCTTCAAGGTGGTGGTGATAATGATGATGATCCCAACAGCAGCCAACATGTCTTTTCCCTGCACTAGGCCTGTAACCATAGTAACAAAAACAGACTTTGTCTTGCTTCCTTGTCTTTCTGCTGTTCCATCTTTCCCAGGGATATCGTTTCACAGAGAATGAAAACCAACTCTAGTGAAATTATCCTGTTGCATGAGGACACATTACTGAAGGGAAGAAGCAGAGATGACAGTCAGCCTTTCTCGCCTTCTCTAGTCATATCAGAACCAAACTCTGAGGACTCTTTCCCTCTGCTTCCTGCCTGTTTTTTCTTTTCTGTTTTTCGTCCCATTTAAAAAAATTGAATAATGCCAAATTGGTTGTGTGCATGTTAGATTTTGTCAGATCCTAAAGTGCTACTAGACTGACCGTAACTACCCAAAATTCATCTGCCTTATATTAAGGATGTGATTCTTTCTAAATACAAGGACTTTAAGAAGAACTTTAGGAAAATGACACAATAGTGTGGCCCTAATTTCAGAGGAGTGGTTCTTGTAAGATGAGACTAGGTCACTGACCTGCAGAAGAAAGACAATGTAAAAACATGGGAAAAGAGGGACATCGACAAGTCAGGGAGAGAAAACATAGAAGAACTCAACCTTATCAACATCTTGATTTTGGATTTCTAGATCCCAAACTATAGGGAAAGAATTTCCATGGATTAAGCCCTCAAGAATTAATATAATATGCAGACAATCTTTACTGGAAACTGCAGGACTAGACAGCACTCTTAGGAGATGGGGCATTCCTATAACAAACCACTTAGCAGGAGAGGCATGGCCTGATCCACATGAGAAATGCCTGAGGACTAAGGTTAGAGATGCACATTTGGGCTGATGGGAGGCAGCAGGGAAGAGCTGAGGAAGAATGACTCACAAGGACACCAGATGAGATACCAGGGCAGTCCAGGGAGCTGAGCATCTATCTTCTGGTCTTAGATTATTGTCTTTGGGCTCTAGCATGGGTTATTGCTGCAGTTTGCCTGAATTTTGCCAATAAATTCACAACCAAACAATTTAGGGAAACAAGGGGTCTTATTCTTGCTTACGCTTCTCCGTTACAGTTCACAGTCGAGCTTGGCAGGTGTTGCAGTTCACCTGCATGTTACCGTGAATTCATGACAAAATGACTTATAGAAACAAGGAATTTTATTTTAGCTTATAATTGTCCACTTATAAATCTTAGTCCAACTTGGCAGAAGTGCTCATATTAAACACCAGGGATAAATCAAACTGGTCACATCCTATCCAAAGGACTACTGAGAGAGGGGCATATCTCATTTGCCAGATAGCACATCTGTCCAAGCATACCAAGGAATGCCAACTCCCTGAATCAGATCCTTTTATTTTTATCAGTCCAGTGAAAAGTCCCATCCACCATGGGATAGGCCTTCCCCATTAATGAGACAATCTCCTGCAGGCTTGCTCAGGGCTTAATTCAACTACTAATTCTTTACAACTGTGCCAAGTGCTCAAGCTTTAGTTTTTAGATACACACACACACACACACACACAAATGCTGTCACCAGATTATCATCCAGTTATTTTTTCATTGTCATGTTTATTCAGAGTACATGCATCATTCTTACAGGAAAATAGGCTGAGAAAAGAAAGTAACCTTCCCAGTACCATAGAGCAGGCCGGGGCTCGATGGCAGTCTTTTTCTGCCGGTCCTCTAAGGCCAAGTTCAGCCAAATTGCAGGTGACCACAAGCTGTATGTAGATTCTCTCTCCAGACAGACAGATGGGATGGGAAGACAGAGGCAGGGCAGAAACTAAAAGAAGAAAGAATCGAAAGGAGCTGCTTTATGTTTGAGGAGGTAGAGGACTGAATGTGTGTGGGTAAATGGGAGGGGGGAAAATACTGAATACAGGAAAGGTCATAGTTGGCGAAGAGAGTTGCCAGACAAGAAGAATTCAGAGATCAAATGCACATGCGGAATCAGAGTCTGTGGATGGCAAGGAATGAAGTCAGGGATAGTTTTTGACAAGGGATTCAGGGAGGATTTGAATAGACATATCAGGATCCAACTCCTTGCTCTGAGTTTGCTTTTTTTTTCATTTTATTTATTTCTGAATCAAATCTGTGCCCGCTGTGTCTCATGGACTACATCTTCTTTATTCATATGTGGATGGGTTCTTGGTTGGCTCCCTATCTTGACTATTATGAATAGTGTCACCATAAATATGAGATGTGTAAGGATCTCTGTAGTGTGCCAACCTAGAGTACTTCAGGTTCATATTCAAGAGTGGAGTAGTATACTTTACTAGGAAAATGGATGGCACAAAACAAATCCAAGCTCAGCTTAGAAAGACAGACATCACATGTTGTGTCTCATATTTAGAAGTAGAATCTAGATTCACACACACATGCGCACGCGCGCGCGCACACACACGTGGAGAAAGAGAGTTAATAGGAAGAGAAAAGAAAAAATAAGATAGGGTTAATGGACTACAAGTGACATGAAGCAGAAGAGGAATAATTAGGGGGCAGAGAAGGAGCCACCAGAAGGAGTGGGGGAGTAGTGGTGGAAAAGATGAGTAGGAACAAATGTCATAATTATTTTGTATGCTAACCTTAACAAATTTAATTTACAAAAGAAAAGAACAGAGCAGGGAAGGTGAGAGGAAAGATTGTAGGGAATGACAAGAGACTCAATTGGAGGATGAGGAGGAGAAGAAGAGAATGAGACAGAGCACCAAGGGAGGGTCCCATGCCGGTACCCACGGATGATTCTTTACTAGAGACCTTTCTTACTAGTTGTTTGCACACATATTTCCTGGACAGTTCCAAGCAAATTGATGCATGGGTAGACTAAAACATTTAAATACATATTGTGAGAGTACAAGGTGGCCACGAGATTTGGGCTTTTTTTGGGAGGAACTGGACTCAGCACATGGTAAACAGCCTTTGTGCAGGGTGTCTTTCTCTATTGCGCTCCATCTTAACTCACCAATTCAGCAAGATTAGTTAGCCAGAGAACTCCAGATATCCTCTTGTCTCCACCTCCCCAGCTCTAGGATGACAGTGCACAACATCATAACCAGCTTTTAAACACATGCTGGTGACCCAAACTTGTGCATGTGCGGCAAGCACTTAGTTGATTGAGCCATCTTTTCTTCCCGGAGGCCTTCTTAAAAAATAGTCATTATCCAGAAGGTCCTCTGTTCTTTACCTTCTCTTGGCATTTTCTTTCTCTGCTGGTTGGGTTTGAATGAATTTTGATACTAGAAAGAATTGAAAGTCACCAAGCATTGCCTGAATCAGTTGGTGATTGACCAAACCTGAGTCACACACTTCACAGAAAAAAGTGATGACAAAACAAGAGACCAGGGTTCAGTTAATAGAGGGCACTGAAGAAACTGGCACAGGTATTCATCAGACAGAGGCAGGAGGGTCAAGGTCATCAGTTGCTACATCAGCCAGACTGGGATCCAGACCTGTCTCAGCAATAATAATAACTGACGATAATAACAATGCAATGAAATCTCTTATAAGACTCAACTAACTTGAGGCCATATATTACACAGATTCTAAAGTAGTTTTGAACAAAAGTAGGAGCTGGAGATATATCTCAGTTGTAGAACAATTGTCTTATATGCATGAAGTCCTGAGTTTGATTCCAGCATAAGAAGGAAAGAAAGAGCAGGGAGGGAAAAAAAGAAAGAAAAGGAAAAGTAAGTAGAACTATGTTCTTTCTAACTGTGTACACTTAGAAAATGGTCACTTAAATGAATTAAGTCATGTATTTATACAGATTCTTGACTCCTTGCTTTCAAAGAGACACCTGACATGTTGGGATGACAACTCTGTCATGCTAGAAAATCCCATGCATGCAGCAAACAAGTATTCAGTACAAATGCACAAGAAACAACACACATGTTGTACCAGTTACTCTGTGTTGTTGCACAAAAAACAACACACATGTTGTACCAGTTACTCTGTGTGTGAGAGAACACCCAAAATCAAGCAACTTAAGGGAGACAAGGGAGATTTATTTAGCTCACAGTTCTAGGGGGAGATACTTCTTTTATGGAAGTGACATGGCTAGTGGCAGAAGCTGGAAATAGGCTAAATCATGTTCTTTATGAAGGTTGAAAGCTGCAAGACTGACAACTGTTAAGAGCAGACCTCTTCTGGAAATAGGGTGGGACTATTCCACCTCAAAGTCCACCCCTTGTGATGGCCTTCCTCCAGCAACTTTCCACCTCTTAAAGGTGCCATGGCCTTCCCCAGCAACTAAAGATTCAAATACATGAGCTTGTGGGGGACAACTCACATTTCATATTATGACACTCAACCCTTGACTCCCACAGACTCTTTGTCAATGCATTATGCAAATCATACCCAATTCAACCTTAAAGGTCCTCTTAGACTACATCAGTAGTTCCTACTCAGTCCAAATATCGCAAGTCCAAAGCCTTCTGAAAAATCAAAAGACAACTTATATACTTCCAACATACAATGGCACAGAATAAACATACCCATTCCAAAAAGGAAGAATGGGGGAATATCCAGGAAAAACAAGACCAAAAACCAGCTGGAAAAACTCCAAATTCTGTAGGTCCAAATCCAGGAAACAACTGCTTGTTGAAATCATTTCAGTTCTAAAAGGTTTGGGTTCCACTCCTCCAACAAAGATGCCTATAGAACACATTCTCTTGAGCTGGTTCCTCCCATGGTATACCACTTTCCTTAGCAGATGCCCTATATTGGTTCTGGCATCTCTAACATTTTCACTCTTCAACAGAAAACCAGGCTTTAACTCCAGAGCACAAAATGCTCTTCTTGGGCCTCTAAACTTCAGGCTTCTTACCATCCATTGGCTGGCTTCTACCATTTTCTGAAAACTTGGAGGAGGGATCCAGGGCTTCTTCCTTTGATGCCTCTAAAGCCAGGAACATGTGGATGATGGTGCCAAGTTCTGCTATAACCTTGGTCACAGTTGGTTCAGCTTGTCTGTACTAACTATAGGCAAAATTTCTCTTGGGCCTTTGCTTTGAAGGAGAAACAAACCTTTCCTTTGGAGTTCCATTTTTAGCTTTTCCTTTTCAAAAGAAATTGCATTTTTTATGGGTGGGAGACTTCTTTGAGATATTGCCCTCAGGTAGGGCCTCTCTTATTATCCAAATTGAGAGTGGGCTTTGATTCACTAATGGAGTTAATTTCTTTAAGAACAGTCAATATTTTGCTCTCTGACTCTTCCTGATTCAACCCTTTGAGTTTGCCATTGTATTTTGTGTTATTAAACCTCACAATTTTTGCTTTTTTATGATCAATCCCTTGTTCTTTTTCATAACTCTTAACAAGAGCACTAAAAGATAGCCATTCCACATTATCAAGACTACATTACCTTGACAGTTCCTCTGCCAAGCATTCAAATTTAACTTCAAGAAAGTTTTCAGGACAAGGGCAACTTAATCAAACTCTCTCCCAACACAATGCTCCATTTGCCACTCAAGTTTCCAACACTATTTCTGCTCTCCCCCCCCCATGCCATCATAAGCTGGGCTTCCACTGTCTACATCTCTCACAACATTAATGTCTTCCATGCCCTCACAAAAAATGGCCCTCACCAAGACTAAGGCTTTCCCAGCAAGAAGTTCCAAAGGCTTACAAGCCACACAGCAGCAATGGCCATAGTACTCTACTTCTCCATACTAACTTCTCTCAGCTTCGCAAAAAAGTTTCTGATACTGGTTCGCGGTCTCAGAGCAATACCTACTTCTTTGGTACCAATTACTGTACTAATTACTCTTTATGTTGCTGTGCAAGAACATCTAAAATCAAACAAGTTAAAGGAGGAAAGGGAGATTTATTTAGTTTATGGTTCCAGAGGAGAGATACAATCTTTCATGGCAGTAGCAGCATGACTGGTGGCAGATGCTAGAAGTGGGCTAAGTCATGTGTTCTATGGACATTGAGAGCTGCAAGACTGACAACTGTAAGAGCATACCTCTCTTGGTGGGACTAATCCATCTCAAGGCCCATCCCCTGTGACATCCTTCCTCCACCAACTCTCCACCTCTTAAAGGTGCCATGACAGTTCCCAACAACTAAAGATTCAAATATGTGAGTCTGTAGGGGACAATTGACATTTCAAACCATGACATATGTGAAAACACTTATCATGTGTTAGAAGAAAAGAAGCATGATCTCAGTTTAATAATTTTTGAATGGGTCCATGAAATGGATCAGTGGGTAAAAATACTTGTCAAATGAGTCCAACAAACTGAGTTCAGTCCCTAGAACCCATGTAAAGGTGGAGGGAGAGAGCTGATTCCACAAAGTGGTCCTCTGACCTTCACACATGTGATGTGGCACACATGTCAAACACATATCGTACACACAAACAGCAATGATAATTTTTAAAAAAATACAATGTTAGATTAAAGGAAAAATGAAATATTCTTTCTTGTATTTGATTCACCTCAAGTCACTGTTTTGTCAAGTTGCTTGAAGACAGAATGTCAGTAGATAATAAATCTAAAAAGAATGTAACAAATGCTGTGTCTCTTCTTAAAAGAAGCTACTTTTTAGTATGCTAAAGAGAAACTCAGTCAAAGAGTCCAAGATTCTAGTCCTATCCTATCATGGTCACTGTGGGTTCCCAGGCAGACCCCCGCATCCCACCCATCCTCTCTCTAGTCCTGGAGCTTTTAACCCATGCCATAGTCTCCTACTGGTCTCTTATCTGTGCTGTAATATTCTCTTTCTCAGCTTTCAGGAAAAAGTGAGCACCTCTCTACATGAAAACACTTTGAAAATAACATGTCTGTTATCCTTCCTGTGTCAAATCACAAGAAAAGATAAATAATACCCTTACTTAGATATAATAAAATAAATTCTCTTCCTGGCTACTGTGTTTATTTGCTCAATTCAAAATTTGAACAGTATAATCAGTGTGTATTTTTGGTATTCATATGAAATTAGTACTTCATAAATATGAATCAAGCTATTAACTGTATTATGGTGTTCTCTAATTACTGTCATTTGCATACTGCACAATTCTTATCTTCAATAGTCAAAAGAGTAAAGGAAAATTTGGAAAAGCACACAGCATTTTTTCAAATGGAGTATGGCACAGAATAACTGGATCTTTAAGTATGTTGAAGATAGTTTGTCTGGTGAGTATAAGGGAAAGCATTCTCATCTCAATCAAAAGGTTAAACTCTGAGAGAAACTCAAACATGCCCCAATAAGCAGAGAGAGGAATACAAAAGATATTTTCATAAATATTTTCAGGGTCTAGGAAAAAGATTCAGAGTCTACAAGAGTTGTCATGAGAGCAAAACACCAGATTTCAGATCCCAGATCCTGCATGAAATGGTGAGAGAGCATGGCAGCCCACCTGTAATTCCAGCCCCAGAAGGTGGAAATGGGGAACCTCAGATCAACCTGGCTAGGAAAGCAAACTCTGGGTCTAAGTAGTGAGCCAGCCTCAAAATAACAAGGTTAAAGAGCAGCAGAGAATGACAAGTCTCAATCGTGGACCTCCACGTGTATGTAAACTCAAGAGCATGCACACCTACATACACCTACATATGAGAAGGGAAAAAATAATTAAAATACTTTCAAATTCGGTAGTCTTTTAGTCCTGTAAGTTGGAATTGCACATTTTCTATAGAAGGAAATGTTTCATATTTTTTAAATTTATATTAATAGATTATTTATTGTTATTTTTAAATATTTATATATCATAAAGTCTAGTTTATATTAATAATGTATTTTTTCAAAGGGAAAAGTTTAAAATGACAGAGAAAAACTATAGTTTCTATTTACAGAAAATTTAAAACAATAACTAGTATGATAATCTTTCAGAAAGGAGATCAGCAAGTGCACCATTTTGTAATGTTCCTTTCTTTAGTTAGTGTTTCTAATGTTTGGCTTTAAGGATGAAGTAGCTCTGACAGCAACACAAGAGACCACACTTCCTGGGATAAAGAGGAAGTTGACGTTGAAGGTGTCGCTTGGTTAGTACTGGCATGTTCGAAGCCCCAAGCTTCATTTCCAGCACCACATAAATCCAGTGTTGTAGAGCTCACCACATAAATCCAGTGTAGTAGAGCTCCCAACATTTGGAAAGCACAAACAGAGGTTCAAAAATTCAGCATAATTCTCAGCTACACCTGAGGCTAGCCTAAACTACATGAGATCCTGTCTCCAAAAACAAACAAATAAATAAATAAATAAATATGTATGAAGTTGGGGAATTGGGAAAATAATCATGAAAGTAAATAAAGACTGAAGGGTATGGCAGAGGATAAGGGAGAAGGATGAGAAAGGATAATTGACAGACAAATACGACCAAAGTATATTATCTTCACAAATGGATATATCACAGTAAAATTCCTTACTTTGTACAATTTTTAAAACTAATGGCTGCAGAGAACACTGGTGAAATTTGTCCTTTGGTTTGGTTGTGGTTAAGTTTTTTATTATTATTATTATTATTATTTCCTGTTTCTGGAGCAGTATTGTTTTTCTTTTTATTTATTCAGGATTTTGTTTTTGCTTTTGCGTTTGTTTTTTGTTTTGAGACAGGATCCCACTATGTAGCCCAGGCTGACCTGACACTCATCATCTTACTGACTCAATATGGGATTATGGAGGGGGGGTGCTGTTATGCCTACAGAACTTATCTTCTGAAATATCCAGCCTGAGTCATAGCTGTTTCTTCTGGAAGCACAAAAGACATTATTCTCTTCTGCATTCATTCCTCCAAGCTCAAGAAGTTATTTGGAGGCAGTAAAAACAAACAGATAAACAGAATCCAATGATGTTTATATTTCTTTTCAGATGTAAAAATCAACAGAAGGAAGGGGAAGAAGAGAATTAGCAGCAAGGCAATCTGTGTGCTTTTCTGGTGGGCCTGCCTACATGCCAAGCCTCCCACTAGTCTCCACGTTGGATCTGCTTCCCTGGCTTGCTGATGTCCATGCTGACACCATGGGAAGCATCTGTGGCACTCAGGAACTTGCCAGAAGAGTGACTCACTCACCAGATCCTCTGGGGAACACCAGTGTGACGCTCAGAGGTGTGGACTTACAAAGCCTCCAGAAGATTCCATTGTGCCGGACCATGAGAACAAAACCCAGGAGGCCATGCACCCCCAGGCCTCTTAGTGAAATTTCTCTTTCCTTGTAATGACCCCCACCCCCAGCCTTCCTCACAATTGGCTCAGTTACTCCATTAAACTTAGAGCCGTCTCCATGAATTCATATCCATCACCTCCCCTGCGTGACTGAAGTCACCTGCTGTTGGTTACAAAGATCTAATCACACCACATCTTACAAAGTCCTCTGAATTTACGGATGGTCGGCAATTGACAATGGATCTTCAGCTTCCTGGCCTTCACAATGCTACGAGAACAGTGCCCGTTTAGTAGAAACCATATTTCAAACATTTCAAGTTTCGGTCATTTCCCTGGCAAGGGATATGCTATGTCATGGTCTCTCCTCCTGTTGCCAGGGACAAAGAGCCCCTGCCAGCCATGTGACTGTGAGAGCAAATAATACATCATCTCCAGTGCTGTGCTACCAGAGGGTTTGAGCAGTACATGAGCTGCAGCAGTGGGCTCAGTGTCAGATGATTAAGCCTGACTCGAAGCTAACAGAAGTGTTCCCAGCGTGTTCACCGTAGACAAGGGAAAGCTAGGATGGCGCATAGGTCGGGAATACCATGCTCGTCTTGCTCTGTTGGGTTCATTGGGATATGAGTGCATGGTAAGTCGGGGAGCTGCTTAGCCATGCACGGTCCTCTCTGGACTGAAGCGAGAGCCTCTTGAAGACAGGAGCTGTGACTGGCGGCTCTTTCTTCCCTACAGCATCTGCAGGCTGACATCACAGCAAGCGCTAAGACGGTGCTCATGTTTTTGTTGTTCATTCTGTTTTCTTTGATCCAACACCTTTCTTGTGTTCAAATTCTACCTGTTTTTCAAGATTCCAGTTCCATTAGCATTTTTTCTCTAAGTCAAAGTGCTTTTCTTCTTTGGAAACAGTACAGCATTTAAAAAAAAACCTATTTTTTATGGGCTGCAATAAAGCTCAACAGCTATGGCACCTGCTTACAAACTTGGTGACCTGAGTTTAATCCCCAGAAATCTACAGGATGGAAGAATATCATCCACTTCTGAAAACTGTCATCTGACATCTATCTACCTGTGCACCATGGCATGCAGCTTCTCTCTCTCTCTCTCCTCTCTCTCTCTCTCTCTCCTCTCTTTCTTTCTCAAACTATTTTTTTATTTTATTCAGTCATATATTATTTCATTTATCACTAAAACAGAAATAGTTCTAAATTAACTTTGAAACAAAGGAAAGAAAATCACTAGGCTGCATTAGGATGTGGATGCATAAAATCTTAAGAGTCGTTCTGACTTGGGGCAGCGCACCGGCTAGCACAAGAAAGGACTCTCTCATTGCAGAGCGATACTGCTTTTCTCCTCAGCATTGGGGGAGAAGGGGGGGGCTGCTGCTGGGGCTGCCGGCTGGAGACACTTTCTGCAATTTGTGTGGTCTAATGAGTGACCTCAGAAGATTAGACATGAAGCTATGGGAACCTGGAGGAAATGGAGCCATAAGGAAACCAGGGCGACTTGAAGTCCCATGGGTAAGGAAGAAAAGAGCTTCACCCCAGGGTAAGGACCAGTAGCAGAAGCTTAATTGTTACCATGTCATGGTGTGAACTTACCAGTGTTGCTGTCTGGGCTAATGGAAACCTGATGCCACTAGCTTCCTGAAACCCACCAGGCCCAACTTCAAAAGCCACAGCCCTACTGCAGGGGCGAACAGGCAGCAATTCTACCAGCAGGTTTATTTCCTTTTCTCCCCACCTCTGCCCCACCAGCTAAATCAAGATTGCTCCAGGACCTAAGAGGACCCTGGGGCTCACCCCTCAGCTTTTCCCCACTTAGCACTTCCTTCTTTACTCCCCCCCCCCCATCACCCCTGCAAGTCTCCCAGAATTATCTCAGCAGAGAACCACTCTGGCCCTATTTGCAGAGTGAGGCAGCAGGAGAAAGTTTTGTCCTAGGTTGCACTTGATCCAGTGGGAGTGCATCCCAGGTCTGCATATGCATTCTGGGAACTTATGGCTGCAACCATAAATGGTCAGGAAATAAAAGCCCACTGTCAAGACAGTTGCCTCTTCAAGATGCTCATTCACTTTAGTTTTGCTGCTGGCTCTTCACAAGAAAACGGCACACAATCCCTTCTCTTAAATGACTGGAAAAGTGCGTGATGATCTCTGGTGCTTGGAGTTTGTCCAAAGCACCTAGAAGGGGCTGGAGAGATGACTTGGGAGTTAAGCTGTCCAAAGCACCTAGAAGGGACTGGAGAGATGACTTGGGAGTTAAGCCTTTGGTTCACAAGCAAAAGGACTTGAGTTCAGATTCTGGAACCCATGTAAAAACTCTGGGCAGAAATGACATTGGCCTGTACTTTGCCGGGGAAACGCCAGAACAAAGCAATAAGGAGGTGGAGCAATCCAGGGTGGTTCCTAAAGGCTTTTCTTCTCAAGTGCCCCATCTCCACATACCCACATACACCCACACACAAATACACACCCACACCTACACACACACCCAAAACTCCTGGAAACAGGCAAGTGACCCCAGGTCTCCATGCCAAAGAGGAGGGATGCACTGGCACTTAAAGCATCCTGGGCTCTTTCTATTATCCCATCCCGAGGGCCCCACCTGTTTTTCTTTTGCTGAGCTTTCTAAAGCCCCCCTCCCCTTTAGAGCCCTTATTGACATGTACACTCCACACCAGGGTGAAAAGGCACAGGTGTTCAAGATAGCCTGCAAGAGCCGGGAGAAACTGCCTCTTAAAAGGCTGTCTCAGGGAAATGCTTCTCTTTATATTTGGGACATTTGTAAGCAGAATGGGCATGAAACTTGAGGAGATTGTGTGATAACCAGACTGTATCCTGTCAAGACAGCTTCTCCAGTAACTCGAAGATGAGCTCTAGATAGCCTGCCAGATAACAGCTTCCGCCCAGGCCCCTCCCCCCCTCCCAATAAATCTTCATTTGTACCCAGTGGATTTTTTAGGACAGAGTTCATGTCCCTGGGGAGTCAGGCTTAAGGAAAGATCTGGAATTCCTCCCATTGAAAACAGCCCCCATTTGGCTTAGTCAACATCAGCTCCATCGAAATCAATATCCTGCCCTGGGTGGTTTACGTTGTTCTAAAGTCTGTTTGCAGGTGGCCAGGCAAAGATACAGTTCCTAATCTGGGTTTCTGAAAAGGAAGGAAAATAATCCCAAAATCGGGGGTGGGGTGGGGAGTTGAACTCTCCTTTTACAAATAGCTCCTTTTGTGACACACTCTGTCCGGTTTTGCACTCTCAGGAAATTTCAGAAACTGGATAGTTGGAAAAATACTCTCCGCCCAGAGTTATCTTTAGCTCTTACTGAACAACGGCCCAGCCACTTACTGAACAACGGCCCAGCCACTTACGAAGTAACTAGTAAGGTCCTCTTGGAACCTTTACTTTTCACCTGATAGTAATTCCTTATCTTGAAGTTTATAAAGGAAATCATGTATGGGAGACTAGTTGATGGCAAAAAATCGTAATTTTCCCACTTTCCCCGATTTAGTTATCCAGGGCCAGGAGGAGGATGGGGGTCATGTCTGAATGGGGCAATGACAACGCTCCTCATGCCGGAAAGGGCTTATGGGAGCCAAATGATCAAGTAGAAATCTGGCAACCAACATTTGTATATTTATGAACAGTAAACGCAGAAAACATTCCTCATAGCTGGATAAAATGCAGCAACTAATATGGGCACACTCAAGAAACTAAAGAAACATCACATCATAAAAAATAATTGTGTATCTTTTTATGATTTTTGACTCATTTTCTTAGCAATTTTTTTTTTCTTTCCTTCCTTCCTTGTTAATTTTTTTTCTTTTTTGGTTGGTTGGTTGGTTGGTTGGTTGACTTGATGGTTTTTATGCAACAGAGTCTCAGATACCCTAGGTAACCTCAAATTCCATATCTACCTAAGAATAGCTTTGAATGCCTGGTCCTCTGGCCTCCAATCTGCCGTGTTGGGATTGTAGGTAGACACCTCAACACCTGACTAGAATTTTGACTTTGTTACCTAGTCTTTTATGGAGTCTCTGTAATAACTGAGGTTCCAAACACATACTACTGAGGTACAAGAAGGAATCTTAGAAAAACAAAGGGAACTCAAAACTCAAAGTAAGTGCTCAGCACAAGAATTTATAAAAGTTCACACAGGAGATTATTTGTGTTCATCTGCCTGCATCTCTCCCCTCCCCCACCGCTTCCTGCAAGGGATCCAGAGGAGGTGGAGCAGCTGCAGATACTCCCTGTCTCCTGATGTCACAGCTTATCAGTGTTGATGGACAGAGTCCACAAGGCCTTTCCTGCCTTGCTGACCAAACGGAAAACACATTTCTCGGAGTCGGCCATGTCTTTTCTTCTGGCAGAGGGTGTTCTTAGAACCTTAACTTCGTTTCTGACACTGAAAGATACAGGCAATCATCAATGCCCCTGGACAAATTCCATTCCTAGATCCCTGTGTGATCTGACTCTATCATCTACCCGATTCAGGAGGAACTCCAACACAATCAACTTTTTGATCATTTGTATGAGGAAAAGCACTGGGTTTATGACAATGATAAACACAAAGGACTCTCATTTTGATTTATTTTAGCTGAAGGATTGGAAAAATTGAGTAATCTCTGAACTGAAGAAAGCTCTTATAAAATAAAGCAAGCATGTACAATTCAAACAGAACACCACAACACCACACTTTTTTTTTTTTTTTTTTTTGGTTTCTTTTTTTTTTTTTTTATTAAAAATTTAATTATACATTTTAAAAATTTTTTACCAGTTCCCTCCCTCCCCCCTCTTCCCCCTCCCCTTCCCCCAGTGCCTCCCCCCCAATTCCCAGATAGTCCTTTATTGTGTGTGCCTAACTCTCCACTGTGTCCTCCTCTCCGATGACATATAAGGACCCAGTGGCATTTCCATAAGCCCTTTCTCTTGTTCCCCTTAAGCATAAGATCACTACTATGGCTGTCAATCCCTTGCCTCCAGGGGTCTCGGTGCCCTTATCAGATGCTAGACTTATGAGGGCAACAGTGCGCTGGACATTGCGCAGGGCATGCAAAGTTCCATTATGATTGCTTTGGCCCCAACTATTGTTGAGAATCTTGCAAATCGTTGCTCCTCCCATCCTTTTGCTCTTACAATCTTACCGCCCCCTCTTCCGCAAATGTCCCTGAGCTCCAGGATGGGGAGAGATTAGGCTGTCCTAGTTCTATGTGATTGATATAGAGTCTCTGAAGTTCTGGATTGTGGTTTGTTGATTTTCTTTTGCAGTTTTGCTGCTCCTGCAAATTTCCCTTCACTCCATCGCGGGCATGTATGTCACCCCCCTGGCCAGAGACAAAAAGCTGTTAAACTGGAGCTGTTGTAATAGCCAAATTAAGGGTAGAGTAAATAAGAGTAACACACACCACACTTTTTGGAAGAAGCTAATATTCTATAAATTTTGAATTGGGGCTGAATTTTACAGAATTTTAAATAGATATATGGGACAAGGTTTACAAAAGAACTTATTGGGGATTTGGTAATTCATGACTCGGGAGGAAAAGCTGGGGCAGTATAGTGCTTGCCTGGTGTGCTGGGTAGGATCCCCAATACTGCATAAGCCAGATGCGGTGGATCAGGAGTTCAAGGTCATTCTCAGCTATTTACAGAGCTCAAGGTCATGACACATGAGACTCTGCTTCTAAATAACAGCAACAACAAAGTACAACCTTAAAGAATATCAATTTTCTTCCTTATAACAAGATAAAAGCAACAAATACATAATATTAATCCCATAATTACTTGGTGATTAGTTACTGTGTACCGTGTGCTGTGCTTAGTACTAAATACGCACTGATGAATGAGACCAGTATGGTCCATGCTCAAAGCATTGCACCTGGATATAGGACCAGTGTGCACTGTCACATCCTTTGGCCTAAGGATGGAGAGACTGGCATACGAAAACTCTCCATGTAAGAGATCTGCAGTCACCTCATGATACTCTTGAGTCTCACTGGACTGAATCCTGACTTCTCTACTCTCCATCTAAGTTCTGATGGAGTCTGACCAGTTGTTTAGTGTTCTCAGGGTGGAAAAGCCTTTGATGATTCCTCCATTCCCTAGCCATGTGCTCTTGAGCAACACAGTTTATCTCCCTGTGAATCTGCAAACTAGGGTTTCTGTTATCCATCTTACAGGGCTATTGTAATGTTCAACTAAGTGTAAACATATAGAGTCTTCAGAACAGTGTCTGGAAAACAGCAGGTGCTCTGTAAGTGTTAGCAACTGTCATCCGTAGCTCAACTCATCTCCTATTATGACTCCACACACAATCTGGGGGCCACAACTTCCCTTGCATGCCCTCACCCCCTGGCCCAATCCTATGATGTGTACTGATGGTCCCTTGGCGAGGAGGGCCCTGCCATTTCTTGTCTTCCCAGAAAGTTTTCCCCATATTCTCCACGGTCGTATAGAGCTCACTTCCTCTAGAAGATTCTCCTTGCTCCAGAGTGCCTGAGGACTGACTGTACAGAGCTTTAGGTCATTACTGTGCAGTCCACTCTAAGCTTTCTCTGAGCATCCCACAGACGAGGACTGCTGTGTGGCCATGGGTCAGTCCTATAAGCATCTGTTAAATGGATGCATGAATCCATGAAGGAAGCAAGGTGGGAGGGGCAAAGAACAGATCAATGCTCAGAACAATCTGATTAGAATCATTAAAAGGAGGTCCCCTTCCCTCTTCTTCCTTGTCTTCCACGTGACTTTCTGAGCACTGTCCTCCAATCGGATCCATTTTCTTTCTCTTCTCGTGGATGTGTTCATGAGGTGCGTGCATGAATGAATACAAGTTGGCACATGTGTGGATGCACATGTGCATGAGGGTATATAAGCATGTATGGACGTAAGCCCTTAATATTAGGAATCACCCTGGATTACTTTTGCTTATTGTTTTGAGTCTAGATACCTAATTACACCCAGAGCATACCGTTAGGGGTAGTCTGGCTATTGCTTTGGAAATTCCCAGGCTCTGCTTTCTGGGGCTGAAATTACAAGTTAACACCTGTTAAGCATTTTTTACATGAGATCTGGGGATCTGAAATCTGGACCTTTTGTTTGCATGGCAAATACTTTAACTTCTGAGACATTGTCCCAGACTTCATTCTTTTACTTGCTCATTTATCTGGCAACTATGTATCAGCCAACACGGTTATTTTATTGATAAAAGAAGACAAATTCATAAGTAAAATCTGTCCTCTGCCCTGGGAAAGTTGTGACTAATTTGTGGTTTCCTGGGGTGGGAGTAATTTATATGTGTGACTAAAAGACAAATGTATTTGGAAAATATTCCTGATGATTGAGCTTCCATTAAAGCTTAATTTATCTTAAAATGAGGTAGAAACTTGTGCTCACTTGGCATGATATCTTGATATCGTAGATGCCCATCAAAAATACATTCCTTTATTTCTATCTTTGAAAATCCAGTCTCGTTGAGATGCTTTCTGTCTACAAAGAGAAGCAGTCTGGTGCCTGGTCTTGGAAATAGGCAAACTTGGCTGGCAAAGCTGCCATTAATCTCAGCCAATGAATTTCAACTTTGTAAGCCTTAAACTCTTCCCCTGAAAAGTGTGCACACATGGTTTAAGATTACTTGAAATAATCCAGGTATGATAACGTACAATCCAAATATTTGGGAAGGGGAAGTGAAGGATCAGTACTTCAAGGTCAGCCTTGACTATCTAGCAAGTTAGAGGCCAGCCTGGGTGAATAGATAGATAGATAGATAGATAGATAGATAGATAGATAGATAGATAGATAGATAGATAAAAACAAAAAGATTACTCAGGATGAAGTGTACAATTGGTGAATTGCATCTATTATTTCATACACATAATGACCATTCTCAATTTCTGCTTCAGAAAATCAGTTTACTCATTAAAATGGCTTTTCTTAAGCAAAGGATGCCTGCAATTTACAGCAAAGCATTAGTTCCAGACCCCCCCCCAAAAAAAGAACAGTGGGCTCTGGCATCTTTTATTTTATTAAGATGTGCAATGACCAGTACCTCTCTCCTAGAGATCCTCCCTAACAGGGCAGAAGAGGGTTGGTACCTGCCCAAGCTGGGCATTCTTCCCTGGATGGATCTGGATACTGTGGTTATCAAACTTCTCTATCCAGTAGCCTTATCAAGCCTGAACTGGACTGGAAGCTCCTAAGGGTCTCACTTATGTTTTCTCTCAATTAATAAATCCCTCCCACAGCACTGCCTTGGAACTATAAGCCCCAGGGTATCTACCTGAACTGAATGATTCCAGGGAGAGGCAGGCCCCACCCTCCGCATGCCCAGGCAAGCCTGGGCTCTGCGCATGACCTGCCCACTTTGTTTGCCTTCCCCCAACTTGTTTGCTTTGAGTTGCATGAGTCAACAGCCAATCTCTCTTGTGGTGCAGAGCAGAGGAGACAGTGTGGTTTACTTGGCAGAGCCTGCGACTGAGGGGAGCCAATGGCCCCCAAAAAATTAGCTTTGGAATATCATTACCATAAAACAGTAATTCTTAAATCTGGTGTGTGTGTCTGTGTGTGGGGGGTATGTTTCTTGGATTCTGGAAAAATCTCTTTTCCTTGAGGTTAAGGGAAATACGAAACATTTCTACACACACAGTTCTACTACCACTGTAGAGGGCGTACAGCTCCCTGCAATTTTCCCAGGCTGCCTTTTGAGTATCCGCTTCCTTTCAAGGAATCCAAAGAACCTGAGTTCTTGTCAAAATGTTCATTGTCTCTTTTGTCATAAGTCACCAGCACAGGGCTGAGCACCCAGAATTCAAACATGGTGTCTGATGGTGTGCAGAGGCCCGGCCCGCTTTGTGTGTCACTCTTGGTTACATAGCAGTGACGATCAATCTCTCTGGACTGCCCTGGCCAAGTTTCCTGAGGCCTAGACACAGTACAGAACTCAAGAAGCTCCTTGGTCCAAGAAAGGCCATTTTATGCAGCACTCGGACTGCAACACAGCGGAGACAGCAAACTCAGGCTTTCTGTGGCCAGTGGTCTGGGGTCATTTTCTCATCAGCAGCCACAAGCTCAAAATTGATGTGCAAGCCAGAAGATTAGGACAGCCCAGGCAGCCTCAGGCAGCCACTGTTCTCTGCCTGGTTCAGGGGAAGCCGCTACAGGAATTTCTGCCTCCAGCCTCTTGTTGAGTGACGGGAAAAGGAAAAAAAAAAAATCATTTGAAGGCTCCCAATTCAATTGGCGTGTACAGAATGCCAGGCCTTGGCTGCCCTGGAGAAAGGCACCGTGGTGCCAGCTTAGGGAACAAATGTGTCCCCACTGTCTCCTGGAAAAGCTCTCCCCACCCCTGCTGAGGGGGTGGATTTCAAAGCAGCTGACTTCTTGCCTTTTTTTTTTTTTAAATTAGGGCTGCAAGTGTTCCCGTTTTCATTCCGAATCTCCCCCCCCCCCAAAAAAAAAATTTCCATGCCTCGGAGCTGGTATTCTGGGTCACTGGGATGATGGCTGGTTATTAAGCAGGGAGCGGGCAATGCGGCAGCAGCGAGAGACAGTCACTGTGTAGAGTACTCCCATTCCATGTTCATGAAATGCTGTGGAAGAGCAAATCCTAAAGTTACCAGGAAAACCCACCCAGACCTCTTCTGGAGTCGGCCTTCAGCAGCTGTCTCAAACGTATCCGCCTTTCTCAAATCTTCCTGATCACACTTGGTCCTCCTTCAGACAAGCAAACTCCCCTTCCAGGGTGTGTTTCCAAGGCTGGCCACCCCATCTTTCCCTGACACCGTGGAGTCATTCAGTCTAACTCCCCCACAGCCTGCGCAGTCTGGCTGGCCCGCTGGGGAGAGGTAGACAGTAATTAAGTTAGCTGTTAGTTGCTGAGAGCTGACTGGGGTATCCATCGCAGCTGCCTGCCTCTGTCTCCCCAGCCGCCCTCCCACGTCTTCCTATGAGACCGGCTGTGTGTGAAGGAGGAGCTGTTTCCCACAGCTCTGATCTAATTCAGCTGAAATTCAATCTCCGTGTGACCCACCTCAGCCAGCCCTCTCCCACCCGCCGTCCGCCTCCTGCAGGCTGTGCGGTGCTGCCCACTTACACTGTCAAGCCCGCCGCCTCCCTGGGCCAGCCGGGGTGTAGACTTACAGTGTCATGGGCCAGCCCTGGGGCCTGCCTGCTGCCCGGACACTCACCCCTCATCCCTAGAGCTCCGAGGGGGACGCTTTATACTTGCCACTCAGACGCTTGAATGGGGCTCCTCGCGAGCAGAAAAGACAGGCAGTCAGCAGCAGAGACTGAGACCCTGAAACAGATGTAAAAGACATCAGGCTAGTTTTTTTTTTTTTTTTCCCCCATAGATCGTCAGTGCCCTGAAAAGATTTATGACCCCGTTCAACTGTCTTTTAACTTAGGTTGAAGTGAGTTTGTTTTTAGCAAGACAGTCAGCCTGGTAGTTACAAGGAATCACCAGCACCCCGGCCTGCCTACCCAGGGTCTGTGTAATCTCCTACCATCCCTCCTTTGTCCTCTTTCCCGTAAATCCCACCTTTCAGCCTCTTTTCATGAGGACCCCTTATCACACACTCTATAGAAGCCTGTACCCCCAGACATCCCCAAACTGCCAAAGGCTTGGACCCCAAATAGTCACTCAATTTGTATCTACAAGAAATGGTTAAATGTCTTTTTTGGGACTTCAGTGGGCCAGCACTGGCTAGCGATCAGGGGTCTTGGCATGTGTGAGTCTAATTGTTACCTAATCAGCTCTACTGGGTCAGGAGCACTTGCTTTTGACCACGGAGGCTTTGAACTTCGCCACGCACTTCCTGCAAGGGGAGGATTTCTACCTAGGGGCAGGGAGGCACAGGAAGGCCGAGGTTTGCGGGCGCCTTTTATAAGCTCTGTGAAGCGAAAGGGAAAGGGTTTACAAAGGCGTCATAATTAGGAATGATGTGTCGAGGCAGGCAAGGCCTCTTCTGCCTGATCCTGCTTGCTCCCGGGCTGCAACATGGGAAATGCAGCCTGGATTCAGTCCTGGCACCCAAGCCAGTTTGTAGTACAAAGAATCTTAGTCATTTTTCCACCATCTTTTCCTTTTGTGGCCCACAGTGGGAAAGTGGTATGCAAAGTCGCACCTTCCTTTTTTCTTTTTACTATTTTTAAAAACAGCAATGTAATTTGCATGTTAACAGCCCGTATTAGCCCTTGATGCTCACACAAGAATGGGTTGAGTAGGAATGAAAGGATTTCTGCGCCCTCCAAATTCCAGACTCCCCAACTTTTTCCATCCACAGAGCCAAGGGCAACGTTGCATTTGCATTTACAGACTGCCATATTCCTTCTTTTCTTTGAGAAAGAGAGTAGTTGTGCCCAGAAGAGAAGCAAATTCTCAAGCACAGAAATAGAAATGCTTTTTTTTTTTTTTTTTTAACTCTTCCTGGTTAAGCTACACTATATCATAGCAGGGGGTGTAGTGAAATAAAGAATTGTGCTTCTGGGCTGGAGAGATGCCTCAAGGGTTAAGACTCTGCCTTTCAAACAGAAGGTTCTGAGTTCAGATCCCTGGTCCCACACAAAAAGGCCAGGCAGAAAGGATAGTAGCCTGCACTTCCGCCCTGGTGGGCAGAGTCTGGGAAATCCCAAAACAAAGCAAAAAGGAGGTAGAAACAATCCAGAATGTCATCCTTGGTCCTCCACAGGGACACACAGTGCCCTTCCCACACACAAAATAAAAATAAAAAGAATTGAGCTTCTTTGTGGGGGTGGGGAGGAGCAGGAGGAACCGTCCCCTGCCTGGGGAATAAGGAGATTCCCCCCCCCCAGCCTAGCTCAGAAATAATAGTCTCCTTGAGTCCTGAGAAAACTGCCCAAAATGTTAACACATCAATCTTAAGGAACAAGTCTGGCTCTTACCAAGTTAATTTCATATAATTATTTCAGAGTTTGAGTCTTTACAAGAAAGAGGAGTGGAGGAGAAAAAACCAGAAAATTGAAGGGAATGAACAGAGAGGAATGAGATTTTGTTTTGAAGATTCCTGTTTCTGCTTCCTACTCAGGACTGGTTTCCTGATTTCACATGGAAGGAACAGGGTGACTCGGACAGCACACTAGCAACACGTGGGGTGCTTCTCCTCAGCCTTCCTCTCAGGGAGACTTTAATGAAGCCTACTCTTGTGACTGTGGGTTCCACCCACGAAGTGAGGAGTCACGAGGCTGTCTGGCCTTCTGCCCTGCAGTCACTGGAGAGGTCATTAGGGGGACTCAGCTCCACCTGCACATTGCAGGTGGCCATACCTCCCTGCCACTAGGTAGGAAAACATTTGCAAGAGTTTTCTTTTTCTTTTTGGATGTAAGTATGCATGCATTTGTGTGTCCATGTCATCTTGAACTACTCTACCTCCTTTTTGCTTTGCTTTCCAGGGCTAGAAGTGTAGGCTTAACTCCTGAGCCATCTCTCCAGCCCTGGAAAAGTTTAAATTGCTGCTAGACAAGTGAGAGGCCGTCTTCTTACAAGAATGAAATTTAACTGGTCTTAGCATTCTACAACTGAATAACTAGATAAGTACAGAAGAATTGAAGGTATGAGATTTAGTAAATAAACTAAACCTTGAACATCCTCCTGTCTATTCAAAATGTAGACTACAGTTGGAAATGTGGGCTATGCCTATAATCCAGCACTTGGGAGGTAGAGACAGCAGGATCAAGAGTTCAAGATCATCCCCAACTTACATAGGGAGTTTGAAACCAGTTTGGTCTTCAAAATACCTTGTCCAAAAAAAAAAAAAGAGGGGGAGATTTCAGCCATCTAGTATCTTCTGGACATGACAGGGCTGTTGCATCCGTGAACTCACTGCAGCTACGTGTGCTTCCATAAGACTTGCACAGGATTTTTCCTGTCAACATTTCACTATGGAAAGGGAAAAAAAAAATCTCAGAAGGCCCACATCTCCCTGAGAGACTGTTGAGGGTTAATGCCGATGATGGAGGTGGGGGGAGGTGGGAGGGAGGGAATATTTTCTTCAGTGATGTACCCACTGACCTATGATTTGTGCTCCAGCAAGTACTTAGGCACATGCCATCAAAGGCAAACTAGATGAAACTCAGTGGGACGCACATGCAAAAACAAAACATGAAAGTAGGAGGGAGGCTGGTAGGGGAGAAGAAGGATTGTAATGGGAAAAGAGAGGGAAATGGGATTGGAAATTGCAGTGTGAAAAATATCATAAATTCATAGTATTCATGTAAGAAACTCTAAAGAGAATAAAAATCAAATAACAAAAAGAACCAGTATGAAACAATAAAAGAATTTTTTAATTTGTAAGAATTTTAAAATAAGGGGCTGCTGAAATGGTTCAAAGGGTAAAAGCACCTGCTATGAAAATCTGACCTCAGAAACTCTCAGCAACATGCACATGCCTGCATATAAACACACACGTACACACACACTTTGCACATATAAACTTCATACACCCATGTAAACACACACACGCTACACTTGAATCATACACATCATACTCAGACACCAATAATAACATAATAATAAAAATAAACCCAGTAAACAAAGAAGTATCTTCAAATGCAAATTACTAAGTCTTTCCTCCAAAAATTTCATCACAGTCCAGAAATCTGGACTATGACCAACCTTGCTTTGGGGGATTCAGAAGCAGAAAGTTAGACCACGGGGCTTCCAACAACTTTGCTTTGTAAATAGAGGTCATTTCTCAACCTGCCACTTCTTGGCCACACCCTTACTCCCACCAGGGCTAGGTGTGAGAACAGATCAAATTATCCTTCCATTAGTACTTCAGAATCTGCAACCTGAAGGAGTGGAAAGAAAGAAAGAAAAAAGAAAGAAAGGATTATGCAGCTAGGTTGGGCTACCCCCCCCCAACGATGAGAAAGATGCACGTTCCCTCTCTGCTCCCTCAGGATGACGAATTGATCCAGAAAGTGTTGCACAAAGTGTACTTTGCTAAGCTTTAAGGTCAGAGTCAACAATACAAAGAAAAATGTACCTCCGTTTAGTTGAAAAGGGCTTGCGTTCAAAGCATTGCACAACAGAGCTGATGTGGGTTACACTCTGTCAATGTCCTTGTTCACGTATTCAGCCTTTCAGGGGGCTTTGCCAAAGGGCATGGCGAGGGTGGCGTAGCTCACCTAGCTGCAGTTTGTTTTTGCACCCATAGGTTAAAGCTGATGATAATTAGAGAACATTATAATGATATTTTTAATGTTAGCGAAAGAGTTAGCATGTGAAGTTAGGAAGACAAAAAGTCCTTCACGAAAGGAATCTTCTTTGCCAAACCATTTTCTTAGCTAACTTTTCACTGACAATAAAGAATGAATGGAGGGAGAATTTTCTAGAAAAAAAAGATGGCTCCCAGAGATCCGAGGATGACTTCTTCAACAACAACCTTAAAACTCATCAGTCTTGCAACTTCCTAAAATGACCCTGAATGTTAACAAACATGACTTCAAGAAAAACAAAGTAGAGAATTCACACAACATTGGTTAACTCAGGAAAATCTCAGGTTCTTCCTGACAATTTCAATGTACGAAGATACACACACCTTCACACACACAAATAAACAGCATGCTCAAGTAAACACTGAAAATGAGAAAAATAGAGTAGATAAAAATTTCTTAATATGTATTTAAATATTTTGTATGCATAGAGGCTTGCTTTCTTGCCAATGAAGTGATCAATGCAGAAAATGTTCAGTGCATTTATTTCCTACTTGATGGATGAATATCTTATTGATAAGTCATTACAATTCTGTTTGGTACAATTTATCTAAGAAGAGTTGGAGAGATGGCTCAGTGGTTAAAGCCTCTGCCTCATAAGCAAAAGGACCTAAATTCAGATCCCCAGATCCAACATAAAAAGGCAGACATGACAGCAATATGTAATCCAACCATGAAACCCAGAACAAAGCAATAAGAAGGTAGAGCAATCCTAGGATGATTTCCAGTGTCACCCTTAGACCTCCACAGGCACAAATATTCAAGTACCCTCTTGTACACACACCAATACATACATGTATACTCACCCACACAAAACGTACAGGCACACACACATAAAAAATAATTTAGCTCTGAAATGTCTTGACTGATTATTTTTGGGTAGAAGACCTATCGAGGTATGATAGTGGGTTATTGAGATCTCTCACAATATAAATGCCAGGATTAATGTAACTTTTTATGTTTTGTAGCATTTGTTTTATGAAGTTTTGGGTCCCAATATTTTGTACATAAATATTTACAATAGTTGTGTTCTTCATGAGTTGTTCATGTCTATTCACTGTTGGGGACACTCTGGGGACATTGAAGTGACTCAACAGGTGGAGCCACCAAACCTGACTACCTGAGTTTAATCCACTGAATCCAACTGGTAGAAGGAGAAAACCAATTTCTGTCAGTTGTTTTCTGACCTATAGACATGTGTCATAGCATGTCCATACTCACACTCAGATATACATTCAACATACAAGTACATAATACAAATAAATAAATGTAAAATTAAAAGGAACGTTCTGCAAAAAAAAAAAAAAAAATTTCTTAATATGGATACATTGATAACCAATGATAGGTAGGTAATGGTAAGGGAGACAGGAATCTATTTAAAAGTTTACAAAATAACTTTAAAATCACAGAAATCCAGGGTTCTTTATATCCTCCATGTATGTTCAGGGTTCTATTGCACTATGGTAAAGTAATGAAAGACATTAAGAAAAAATAATATTTTCTCCATTGAGGGTGGGTGTTAAATAATATATTTGGGGAAGATTGTTGTGGAAAGGGTTAAAGAGCTGTCCTTGAGGAAAGATGAATCCTTATCTTTCTGGAACTACCATTTATTCAAAAACACATTTAAGGCCCAAAGTTTCTGAATAAGCCGTGTTGGTCGGGAGCGCAGCCAGGGGCTGAAGGGCAGGAGGGGCAGCTGTTCTGAGTTAGGCCCTGCCTAGGAGCCAGAAAGGTACTGTAGGAGGCTGCTGCAAGAGGCCCTGGCTTCCACTGCTAAACAAAACAATCACTCTAGGCCGGTGATAATGGACATGAGGGGGATTCAGACGACAGACAGCCTGGATGAATGAGGTGTCCGTGGTATCAGACCTTCCTCCCAGACCTCAGCCCAGGCTGGGGTTACAAGCAGGTGACAGCTATAGGCACTGTGTGACAAGACAGGTCCAGAAGTGGCCCTGTCTAACCAGCCAACACTTAGGGAGAAGAGGGTGCTTCGGCTGCAGTATCAGTGCTAAAAAGAACGCCATGGTTGCTATGAAAGTTACAGGCACCGAGGCACAGAGGGGAAAAAGAAAAATAGCAAGTCATTTTATCTTCACAGGGATTCTCTCAAAGGGGCCAGCTAGTCATGGCAGAGGCTAGCAGCTAATCAACTCCATGTGCCCGTAAGCCACAGCTGCAGCCCCTCTATGAGGAGACCCTGAGTTCATTGATACCTGCGAAGAAAGGCCAGGACCTGGAGGGAGACTCTGGGGTCAGAGAAGGACTCTGGCCACCAAGCTCCCTGAGGAAAATAGACAGCTGCCAAGGCCAGGGCTTCCTGGACTCCCAGACACCTCCCTCCCTCCCTTCTCGTCCCTGACTTTACTTTTCTAGATGCCTACTATACATTCTGGCTATTGGTCCCATCACCTGAAGCTATTTATACCCAAATCAATTTACTTATTTTTTCTTTAAAAAATCTTTTAAGTGTAGGGGTATGTGTGTATGTGCGTACACTTCGTGAGACAAGTAAGAGAGCACAGATGGAAGTCAGATGACAATTTTTCTAAGTCAGTTCTTTCCTTTCTACCATGTGGGCCTTGTGGGCCTTGTGGGATCTGTTTCATGTGGCAGGTATCTTACCCACCTACTATCTCATCTGGCCTTATTTTTGAAACAGAATCTCTCTCTCTCTCTCTCTCTCTCTCTCTCTCTCTCTCTCTCTCTCTCTCTCTCTCTCTCTCCCCCCCCCAGATTACCTATTGGCTAGTCTGTCTGGCCAATGCACTCTAGGATCTGCCTGTTTCTGCTTTCCCTCCTTCTCACTTTTCCCTCCCTCCTTCTCTCTCTCCATCCCATGCTAGGGTTACAAATTAAGTGGGTTCTGAGAATCTGAACTCAGGTCCTCATGTTTGCATGGCAAGAACTTTACAGAATGACCCACTTCCCTGCCCTAAGACCTCAGTGTCTTTTCTAAACTTCTCCATCCTTTTCTCTAAGACTGGAAATAGCGCCTCCATTTCCTTCTAACTTCCCCACTTTGTTTCCATCTATCAATTAGAAGGTCAAGGAAAAATAACTATATCCAGAAGACAATGATAACCTAGATTGTCACAGGTGTGCAGTAAGTGTGCTGAGATTGCCCATGATTCCATGCTTTCCTCGGTGCTTGTGAATCTGAAGAATCTTACAGTGTAAATGAAAAGAGTCACATAATTTCTTTGTGATAAAGATGAATGAATTTCTTATGTGCTAGTAAGGACAAAGAGCAATATTATCTAGACTCTCAACATCTTTCTTTGGGTTTTCCTGGGATTGGTTCAGGCTATGTCCAGCACCATGAAATTCAGGTTCTGCTCCCTACTTCAGTTCTGCTTTGCCTTACTTCTGAGAAGGGCACATTTGGGATGCTGCATGAGAAACTAGCTCTGTTGCTTCAAAAGTTCTTCTTATCTGGCTTCCCTGTTTATAGTGTAAGTAGGCCTATTCAGGAGGAACGACGTTCCATCCATGCTTGCTCCCGCCTAAAACTCCCCAAGCTTCTGGCGCAATGGGCACTTCAGGGCACCCTGTGTCCTCTATGACTCTCAATAGCTCCTGTGGTCCCAGTGATTGCTCCAACTTGAGAAATTGAGAAACCCCCCAAGGTCCAGGGTCCAGGTTTCATTTCAAGCCTATTTGAAAACTATAAATCTGGTTGAAATTTCTTCTGAGGACATATACTAGAACTCGGAGTGCTATCTGATCTGTGTGCCTTTTTTAAAAAATAGAGTTTGAGGCCAAGCCGGGTTATTTAGTGAGTTGCAGGCCAACCAGGCCAACACAGTGAAACACTGAGAAGAAAGAAGGAAAAAATATAGAGAATAAGAAAAAAAGGAGGGAAGGAGGACAGGAAGAAGTAAGGAGGGAGAAAGGGTCAGTCTTCGACTGGTGCTCTAAATGACTACCTTAGAAATGTGAAAAGAGAAAACAATAATCCAGGTGATGCAGCGGGCTGAAAGGCAACAGCAAAGAGCAAATGAAAAAAAAAAACAACAGAAAGTATTAATAAAATGTTCCTTTCAATGACCCAGAATGAAAACATGAGTGGATCCTTAGAATTCCAGAAGATTTACAGTAATACAGGATGGGCAACCAGGTTTGGTGGCACATACCTATAATCCCAACACACAAGAGTTGGACACAGGAGGATCAAGAATTCAAGGTCAGCTTCAACTGTATATAGTTAAGTTCCAGGCCAATCTGATTCATGAGACCCTATCTCAAAAAGATAAAAGTCATAACCAATATCATATTTCATAACTTGCATAAAATGGACAAAGTTCTTAACAGACACAGACTACCAAGACCCACTGAATCAAAAATAGCTAACTGGAAAAGGTCTAAATCCACTTATGCAATTGGACTAATATTTTGAAATTTTAACAAATAAAGCTCCAGGCTAAGATGACTCCATTAGTGAATAGTCCCAAAGATGTAAGGAAAAAAATAATGACTATACTTTCAGAAAATAGGAGAGGACATAATATCACAACTCATGAGTTCAGAATTATAAATACCATGTTAGAAAGACTCTTTACATGAAAAGTTGCAGGCCCATATTCTCTTGAACATAGCCACAAAAATCTACAAGAAAAGAATAGCAAGGTGAATCCAGCTGTATGTAAAAGGAATGAGGTATCATGACCAAGTAGGAGCTTTCTTTTGAAAACAGTTGTTTTGACATTTGAAAAATTGATATTATTTAATATATTAACAAGCAAAAAGAAAAATGATGAAGTCATCTTCATAGATATGGGAAAGTACTTGACAAGATTTGAAACCTACTCATGATAAAAAATGAAATCATAAAAGATAAATATTAAATTGTTTTAAATTGTTAAGTCAAACCACCCTAAATTGGGAACTGTTTGCCTATGATATTTTGAAAAAGTCAAAATTATGTGTAGATTAAAGCAACGAGTGGTTTCCAAGGATGAAGGGAGGAGGAAGAGAGATGAAAAGGTGGGGGGGCACGTGCCTCCCCTGAGAAGGAGGAAAGGAGATGAGCCATTCTCTTTCTGAATGTGCCTCACAGAACTCATGGACATGTTAAGAATGAATGTTATAGTTTGGATGCAATACCCACCAAAATTTCATGTGTTTAAAACTTTATCTCTAGCTGACAGCACCTTGGGGAAGCAAGCAGATAGATCTTTAAGGCTCCATCTGAACTATCCATGAAGTCAATTCATCAACTGATTTATAATTGAATGAGCTATCGAAAGGCAGCAGAAGCCGTGGGAGGTGGGTATGACGTGGTGCACTGGGTCACTGGGGCATGCACGCTTCTGTAAGGTAGACCTTGTTCCTGGCCTCTTCTCTCCACTTCCTAGCCCCATCCCATTCCTCCACAGCAGTGGAGTGCAGCTAAAAGAAATTCTCCATCAGTGCTTTCTTCACATGTTTGATCACAAGGACCAAAGGCTGACTAACATAAGGAGTATTTATAATGCTGAATAGAACAAAAGCCTGATGTCTTTTCAGAACCAGAGTCCAAACCTTTCAATCTACATTACAAGTCAATTTTTTAATGCTCTCTACTTGCTGCAGAGACACAAAGTACAGCCTTTTCTCAGGAATTATCCTATAGCTTGCCATCATCTATTTCATTCCAGGGTGTTCCCAGTAAAGCCTGATATGTCAAGCTGAGGATAAGGACAAAGATAAAGTTCCTCCGGAATTTTTCTTTATAGATCTGAAAATGTCCAAATACATTTAAAATAGAAATTATAGAATAAGAAAAAGGAAAAAGTCCAAAGGTGTCAGTAACATAATAAATAGGAATAGTGAGCCATTTTATAAAGTAAATGTAAAGATTCCCAGTTTGCTTTAAAACCAAACCAAGTTCAAGGTCCAGTGAGATGACATGAGTTAGAAGCCTAGAATCCACAGAAGCAGGACAGGAGCAGGAAACAAACCCAAAACTTGTGGGCCAGCTAGTTCACAGAGCAGCAAAAACAATGAGAGACCCTGACTCAACAAGGTAGAAGGGAATCAACTCACAAGTTGTTTTATGACCTTCACATGTGCACCATGGCACACACATACCCTTATCCTATACACATATAATAATAGCAATAATGATGGCAATAATTATAATAAATAAACTGAGACCCAAACCGCTAGCCAACTGTATGCTGTGTAGCGATTTCCTGTGGGTGGGCTGTGTCCATCCACATCTCGAATCAAGCAGCTGCGATCACACCTAGGAGACCCCCAGGAGAGGTGCCTACTAACACGCCTTCTCCAGGAGTGGAAGGAACAGAGAAGCTCAGGAGCTCCTCAGGAGACCTCTCCCCTTCCCAGTGGTAGGCAGGAGGTGAACGGTAGACTAGTTAGGGCTCTTTGTCACTGCCTGTAAGTTGCCTAGAGGACTGCCTGTCTGTCACTGAGTCACCCATGCTACTATAAATAACCCAATAAGCTCAATGATTCATCAGACTAGGCTTGGATGGACTCTTTTCTTTGATTTATCAGAAACCCCTCTCTCTGGAATGAATAAAAGGTTTTTTTTTTAGGTCTGTGCAGGAAGAGTCAAGTCACGCAGCACTATAATTGCACTACAAGCTCACAACACATACACTCACACATGTACACACATATGCAACGTTCACATGCACACATACATGTATATACTAACACGTGGACACATGCCCATACACGTGCACATATATGTGTGCATGCACACAGGCGCACACGCACACACACATACACACACACTCCTTAGGGACATTTATATAAAAGTTAATTTTGTGAGGGATCTGTTATCCACTGCCATCATTGCTTGAGGAACTCTGATAAATCTTTCATCCTCAAACTCTGCTTAGAAGCAGCTTCTTCCGTGACACTTCATGGCTGTTAGTTGTCCTGTCTGTGTCCCCACAGCCTTCTGCATCTATACCACACCCACAGGGATGGCTGTCACCACAGCCCCCCTACTTCAGGCCTGCATGCCCCTCAGTCACAGCTTGCAGCTCTGTGTGTCCAGACAACCTTCCCCTGGTCACGGCAGACAGGGCTGCAGGAGCCTGTGCTGGCAACACCGAGGAGAGTCATCCCACGGCTGGCGAGTGGATTAAACACTGCGGAAAGGGAAATGAGTAGATTAGATCACTATGTCCTCTTTTAGAGACTCAGAGTGGGAACTTGGTAACAGAGAAGATGCTTGAAGGTGCAAGACAGAAGACAGTATCTGATCTCACACTGCTGTCATGGGGAGCGAGCGAGGAGTGTGGCAGAGGAAAGAAGCAGGGAAGAGTCACCCCAGCTGAGCGAGTCCCTATGAAAGCCCTGGGACCCTGCGCCTGTTTGTCACTCACACGCAATCCCACTTCCTAGAGGCCTGTCCAGGCTCCTGGGTCTAGAGCCCTGCTCTCAGGTGCTCCGATGGAAGCGGCCAAGCACGCTCTCTCATCCTCTACCATCCGCATTTCATCCTCTGCCTGCACATCGCCCTCTGGGGTGGAAGCTCGCTGAGGGCACCTGCCTCTCACTAGGCTGTGTCTGAACCACCGTGGCAATGTATCCCTTGCTATTTCTGGAGTTTGAAAAAGGATGTGTGAGCGACAGAAAGTCTTCTAAGCGAATCTATGTCCAGGTTGTGGGTGTCACAGAGAAACATCTTAGCAGCAGGAACTGACTTTTGTTAACTCCCCAGGACTAGTACAGATGGGAAAACTCTCACTGGTGTCAATGAGTATCAAAAAATACCTGCTAAATATGCAGAAGGCATAGGAAACTGCTATCTCTGCCGACATCTAAATCCCCAGGCTTCCTCGTGCACCTCTGCACATAATTAAAGGTTAAAGAAGTGTTGTGTGGGTTTTTATAGAAATCAAAAGTACATGCAATTCTTCTGAAGGCTTGCTGATTACTCTTGGCACACTGTGTTTTAATTTTGATCTCTGGAAAATATCAGGAACAAAGAAAGAACTTCCCACCCCCACCTCACCAATCCCCGGCTCCATAGGAAAAACAGTATTGAAATAATACAAACATTTTGGATCAACCCTCTTTTGAAAATAAGAAACTCGCCTCACCCTCCCAACAGACCTGAAGTCGGCACAGTTTGTCCGCCAAGAGAGTAGGAGTTGGCAGCACTCCGTGTAAACGTCAACCACAGGAGGCTTCTGGATGAATTGAAACCGTTTCCTCTGGTCAGATGTTAATGGTGGTCCCAAGCTCCCCAGGATGTGAATTCATCCTGAGGGCTGTAAGGTGGGACTAACCAGCGGGTCAGGGCATGTGAGGGTGAATGCATGTGTGGAAGAGTGCATGCACAGGAGCACGTGTGCAGGCATATTCATTTATTTTCTGGCATCCCTAATAGGGAACGGACGCTACCTAAGGGAATCTTGGAAGCTTATATCCACTTTATTTAACCTTAATATTTTAATGGTTAGAATTTAATCATAAAGACAAGACAAGATACAATGGGAATTGCCAACTGCAAAGGGCAGCATTGGCAGGCTGCCAATGCAGGGCGTTGTCCGCAGGTTACAGGTTCACAGGGCCTCTTCTGAAAACAGGCTCTATGAAGTCACCAGATGCCTGAGGCCTCTGAGGAGCAAGTGTTGCGATTTGTCTGCATGTTGCTAATAAATTCACAATCAAACAACTTAAGGGAATAAGATGGTTTTATTCTTGCTCATGATTCTGTTACAGTTCATAGTCCAGACTGGCAGGAGCTGGAGGAGCAGGAGCTGCTTGCTGAAAGAGGGACAAACCTTCTCACCTGCTAGACTGTGAGTCTACCAAAGTATGCAGAAGAAAGCCAAAGTACTGAACCGGCTCTCTCCATGTTATTTACCTCCCAGGAAAGAGTCTCAATATTATGCACTGGGTTTTCCCACATCAATTAGATAATGCCAATCAGATTTGCTTAGGGCTTATCTTAACTACCAGTTCTTCACAGATATGCCCAGAGCTCAGCCTTCAGTTGCCAGCTTGACACCTGTTTCTAACTGGCACAGCAGGTGTTCTGGTTTTCTCAAGGGCAGCGGAGCTTGCTGGAGAAAGGAGGGGCCCTCAGGACTCAAGGGGAGGAGGCTTTCTTTCTAGTCACCTGCTCTGACCTTCAAGTTGGAAATTAGATCACCTAAGTGAATCCTAACTGTAACAGTCTCGGGGGCCCACGGAGACCCTTGGGGGAGGGGATAAGCTGGTGCAGGGTCACGGCACAGACCCCGGAAGTCAGGCGAGTGGCAAAGCAGGCTAGCAGGCTTGCAGACTGGCAGGCTTGCGGGCTCCAGCTCGCAGGCTCATTTATTGTAAATATTGGGCTGCTTATATACCCCACCCAATATCCCATAAGTTCCAGCGCGAGGTTTTGCTGAGTCATCCTGACCAGATTGGTCCCCTCAGCCAGGCGGTTTGACGTCAGCACCAGGCACGGCAGCAGGTGTAGCTTGGGGAAGTTGTATTCGCGCATTCGGCCCATACAGATCATCCCTGAGTGGCTTGCTTCCCAGGTGGAGGTATTGTAAGTGATGGTTGATCAGAGACTTCAATACAGGCCTGCCTGGTCCGTTCCTCCTACACCTAACGGTGGTCCATCCTGGGATCCTCAGCACTATTGCGGTGAGAGGCTGGGGAGCTGTGAGAGGACTGAAACTTAGGGAACATCACTGACCTTCCACTTCCGGTATTAGCACAGGTAATTAAAAATACTGCTTTTATGTGAAGACAAACACGAATATGTTGTGAAGTAGAATGCCACATTGATGATTTCATTTGTCTTTTAGCTCACAGAAATTTCCCACCCACAATGGGATGCTCCGTCGTGCTTGTCCACAGTCCTGGCAGGTAAAGTCCTCTCTTCCCTAGGATTGATTTGAAGAGCACTGCTGTTCTCCACAGCCGACCCTGAAGCATCTTCCCTGCTCCTTCTGCGGGTGGAAGGGAAAACGTTAGGAGCCTGTACCACTGCACAAAGGAGGGAACAGAGCCCAGGAGAAGTGGCGACCCTGCTGGCATCACCATGTCAAGCCGAGAGAGACCACAGATCCATTACCACAGCCACACAGTCGTGCCCAGAAAGCAGATCTCTCTGCATCTGCTTGATTGGCGCTGGAGACTCACAAGTGGAGAACAATAACCCAGCCCTGACGGAACTTGGATCCAGCGCCATGCACTAACGTGGAGCGGGCAGGGACTGGTCCCTCCTTCATGCCTCTCCTCGTCTTTCCTCTCCAGAAGGGTGGCTGGGAGCGCTGGGCCTCAGTCTGACCTGCTGTTCTCTGGACCATCTGCAGAGCGGCTCTATGGAGGCTGCGGGGGATCTTTGGCTTCAGTGTTTCCTAGGCTATGAGCCTGCGTCTGTTACTGACATGCGCAGCTGACACCCTTGTGTCACCGCCTGGGCCTCCCCGGGCTTTCGTTGGCTTCTGCTGTAGAGTCTTCGTCCATCTGTTATTTACTCTGTGGCCCTGAAGCCTTCAGGCTGGCCTGGTCCTGGCCGTTTGGGAGCACCTCATCTTCCACAGGGACCCCAGGAGGTGTCTGTCCTGCACCTGCCTTAACTCCGTTTACTGCTCCTGGGCCTCAACAGTATCTCAGATAAGCAGCAAAAGAGACCCCAGTCTAAGTCAGTTCCCAACTATATCCAGTTTACCTTTCTTGGAGTTGAAAGCTACAGAAGAGAACTAGGAAGCCATCTTAGTCCTTCACGTCCTGCTCCCCCACCCCCTGTGGTCCTCTCCAAGTTCAATGGCTCACAAAACACATCCCTTCTCCATATTGAACATTTTGGCCTTTTGGAAAGGAGTTTACATGATGGGGTCTTTGCCAACTAAGGAGGAATTCAGACAGGCTCCTTACCCCTGGTTCCAAGCTGGTGGTGGGCTCGCTCTATGTTACCTGTCTTTAGTGAAGGGGAGTGTCAGATGGTGGGTGATGCAAAGAGAAAATAGAATTCATCAACTTACTGGGACATGATGGCACAGATGGGGAATCCCAGCACCTGGGAAGAGGGGAAGGAGGATCAGGAGTTCAAGGTCATCCAAAGCTACATAGGGGTTCAAGCCAGTCTGGGCCACACACACACACACATACATGAACAGAATCAATATTTGAAAAAATAACATCCTTATACAGACATATATTCATAAAGTTGGATGGGCAAATAGCAAATGATCTACATATTTTTTTTAATTTTTTTTTTCAATTGTGCATGTGTGCCTTTGTATGTGTGCATGCGTCTGTGTGTGTGTAGAACCACGGACGAATTCCGTAACCACCATGGACGCCTCCACTTCCTCCGCCCTGGGGTTCACAGGCTCCGCCCTACCAGGACCAGAAACGCAGGCCGCTGCCGCTTCCGCCTGGCATCTATACGTGGGATCTGGGATCCAAACTCAGGACCTTCTGCCTGCAAGGCAGAGGCTTTAACCCCTGAGCCACCTCTCCAGCCCCGCAAATGATCTACATATTAATGAGTACCTAATATCACAGTTTCTGGTTCCAGATATTGCCTAATTTTCAAAATAGTTCAATCTAAATGAACAACTCTTTCTGTGCACCTAGACCTAGCCTCTCTCTCTATAGAACCATATCAAAGATTGGAGTATTTGCATTTCAATGTATTTGCATTTTTTACTTGTAAATAAATAAAAAATGAATTTTTGGAATAAAAGGGGAAAATGTGGTGAATATGTTTCAGTGAAATACTATTAAGCCATCTTAGTTCTTCTGAAAGAGTGAAGATCCCATCATTTGGGCTGGAGAGATGGCTCAAGGGTTAAGACTAAGTTCTGATCCCAGGTCCCACGGCAAAACACCAGAAGGAAATAGCAGTGGCCTGCACTTTTGGCCCTGGTAGGTGGAGCCTGGGAAATGCCAGACCAAAGCAAAAAGGAGGTAGAAACAATCCAGGATGATTCCAGAAGTCACCCTTGGTCCTCCACAGGGACACGCAATGCCCACAGATAAATACACACACACACACACACACACACACACACACACACAATGGACTATGCTCAGTGGCATTAAAAAAAGAAGATAGAAGGTGGAACCCCCACTTTCCACATAAAATGGCAGGGAGGTGTGGCAGTCTATCTGCAATTCTAGTCCCAGAAGGTAGAAACCGAATCCCCAGAATAAGATGGCTAACCAGAAAAGTCCCACAGGGAGCTCTAGCTTTAATTAAAGACCCAGCCTCAAAAGAATAAGGTAGAAGAGCAGTAAAGAATGATTCCCAGTATCAATCCTGGGCTTCCACATGCATATACACTCGTGTCCCTCCCCTCATGTACAACCACATACATACACATATGCCCATATATATGTCCCCCTACGCACACACTCAGAAAGAAAAGCCAAAAGTTGTTCTTCTAGAAGTTGAGAGTAGAAAGGTGTTTTCTGATAGATTCCTTTTCCTCCAAAACTTACATTCAGAACAAAACCTTGCTGGCCACTGCCCCCAACCCTTACCCCAGTGACCAGCTGGTACTTGCAAACCCTGTGCTTGGTCATGTGACTCAGGGACTGGGAACAACTCACTCCCCTCTGTTCTTCACCCTGCCCACAAGCCCAGGGATAAAACTCCACTCCCCCTTCACAAACTAGGCTTCTTTTCCCTTCCAAAATTTAGTCCATGTCGCCATGTAATCAATAAACTTTTTTCATTCCTTGTCAATGATATGGCGTGTTTGGGCTTTTGTCTTACAATTTTCAGAGGCTGGGGAGACTTGAGAAGTGGGAAGGAAGAGAAAAGCTACACAACGAGTCCTCAGTTATAGGTAGGTACTGCATGGAGGGAACTATACTTGCAAAATACTGTATCTTCTTAAAAGCTAGGATAACATAAATTTTACCATAAATAAATGATAATAATTTGAGAGGATAAGTATGTTCACCCTTCTTTGAACATAACATAGTAGCTACAAGCATTAAAATACTGAATGGGAGCTCATAAATATGTACAATTACATGTATCAATTGAAAATTTTTTAAGTAGTCAAAAAGCATTAGAGTTTCAACAAAGTCGATTTCTCTTTTCTTTTGAATGGAAGGTTTTCCCTGCTGAACCATCTTGCCAGCTCTGATAGCAGCTCTTGATCTCAGAAGTGGATTAGGAATACCTTCCAATGCCACCTCTACATTTGAAATTCTGAGAATTTCTGAGTCATTCTATGTTGCAGTCTGCCTGCATAGTTGCTAATAAATGACCATCACACAGCTTAAGGGAACAAGGAGTTTACTTTCTTACGATAGTCTGGTTACAGTTCATAGTCCAGCTTCACAGGAGAGCACACACCAACACCAGGGCCGAGGGAACTGGCCACCATAACGGCTGAGAGATGGACAATCCTTACTTGCCAGACCAGCATCTCTGGCCAAGTATACAGAAGGATGCCCCCTCTCTCAACCAGCTCTCTCTGATTTATCCAGGGTCTGATCCCACCCACCATGGGCTGGGTCTTCCCCAGCAGCTAGACAATCTCCTTCAGGTTTGCTCTGGGCTTAACTCAACCATCAACTCTCCACAACTGTGCCCAGAGCTCAAACCCTCAAGAGTCAAGTTGACACCTGTGCTTAACTATGACATTCTATGAGCAGCTAGACATTTGTCAAAATTTGTGGAGAGTCTTTTCTGTGCTTGATGTCAAAGAGAGAGACTGGAGCTGGGAGATGAGCAAAGCGCAAGTCACAAAAGCAAAAGAGCAGGAGTTCATACTTCCAGAGCTCAAATAAAATACTGTGCAGGTGCAGCAGTACCCTCTCCCCATGTACTTCCAGCCTCAGAGGACAGACCCTGGGAATCCCCAGAGCAAGCTAACCAGCCTTATTTATGAATTCTGGGTTTGGTTAGAGGCTCTACCTCAAAAGGAATAAGATGAAGTAGCAGTGGAGGATCCTAGTATCAACCTTGGGCCTACATGTGCGCGTGCACACGCGTGCACGCTCCTGGAAGCAGAAGAAAAAAGGTAAAATACACTTTGCCTACTTTCAAACAGTCCTTCTTTATCAAAATTTCAGCTAAAAGTGGAAGTCATAATGGATAATTGATGGCACAACATTTTTAATGGATTTTATGATTTTTGCTAAACAGAATACTTAGGAGAGAGGTTTTAAAAACACAGTTCTAATAACTCCAATGCTGGAAAGTCTTGCAATTTCAGAAATGGACTTAAGATCCAAGTGGTGTCAGCACAGGTCCCTTCTCTAATTATATGTGGTGACCCCAGTGGACCCAAAATGACACAAAGAAAAACCTTAATCCTGAAAAGAAAACCAAACTTAGGTAAATAACTTAGTTCTAAATGTTACTATTATCAGGCCATGACCATCTTATGCCTTTTCCTGTCCTCTTGAGTCAAAACCTATAAGCAAAGTAGATTTGAATTCTCTCTCCTCGCTCTCTCTCTCTCTCTCTCTCTTATTTGGGCTAGGATGTTGGGAAGAGACAATTAACTGAACAGGTCCCAAACTCGGAGAGTCAAGAACAAGTAGAGGTAGCTCTGCTGCTCCCTGCCAACCCCTGTGGATAACGGATGGGTTGTCAGTAGAGTGACTAAGCAAGTCCCACACTCTTTCCACAGGTTCCTTTCACAGTGGACAGTCCAGCCAGCTGTCTGGCAGCAGGAATAGCCGCCTATCTCCAAGAAAGACCTGTGGGAAAGTCCTCACTGGCCAGTAATTGATTCCACCCTGCCAGCTCCATCACTCCAGACAGCAGCAAAATCAGCAGCAGGCTGGGGAGGGGAGCCTGCTGGAGGCCACAGGGCTCAGAGCAAAGGCCGTTAGGGCCCCCTGCAATTAACACTAATCTCAAAATTGGCCTCTGACAGCCAAGCCCAGCACCTGACAGCTAATTACTGTGTCAGACTGATGTGCACTTCATACGGAAAGGTTATTTATCAGAGACCAGAGTTTTCTTTGCACTCCCCTCTTTAGCTTGGTTTGTCTTGGTCAAAAACAGTGGGGGATTGTTCTGGTTGCTTCTCTTCCAGAATCCTCGAAGTTCTCAGACTTTGTCCAACTGAAGGCTCCTAACTAACCTCTAAGGCCTAGTGAAAAGGTGTTGGACTGATCTCTTATGCCAAAGTCAGAGGGACTCACCAGAATGATGGAGATGCAAAATTCAATTAATTAATATAGACAACACAGAAACAAGAGAATCCTGCAGGGTAAGCCACTTCATTCATGTCATGGAAAACCAGCCCACCATGGGAAAGATCATACATGGTTTACTTTGCAAATTGGACTGAAATCTGCTTCTTTCAAAAAGTTTAAATTATTTACATCATGAAAATCTTTCCCCAAATGTTCAAATAGCTATAATAGTACTTACGTGACATACAGGAGTATAACTCTTCAAGTGGCTGGTTTGGTCTGCCTTGCCAATAATCAAGTGAGCAAGAGGTGGGTGATGTGTTTCTATAGGACTTTCCCTTTCTGTTGTATACTTTCAGTCTATGAAAAAAGTTTAAGATTTATTTTTTGGGTTTATTTACATTTTTATAGTTTTGCATGTGTCTGTTTGTGTCTCTGTGTGTCTGCATGGGTGTGCCACAAATGACATCTGGTATCTCCAACGATTCCTCTGATGACCATATCTTTCTCAATCCAGAGCTTATGTCTTGGCCAGACTAGGGAGTCAGTCAGCTCATGATCCTACTATCTCCATCACTCTTGGAGCTGAGGTTACAGATACTTTACCAGGACAAAATCTGACTTATTATGAGTTCTGGGATTCAAATTCCATTCTTCACAATTATGGAGCAAGCACTCTTAATCACCGAGCCTATTACTCCAGCCTTCACAAAAACTTTTTTAAAATTTTTTTATTTATTCAATTGTGCGTGTATGCGTCTGTGCACATGTGTATGTATGTATGTATGTGTGTATGTGTGTGTGTATGTGTGTGTGTGTGTGTGTGTGTGTGTGTGTGTGTGTGTGTGTGTGTAGAACCACGGACAAATTTGGGAACCACCATAGACCGCCTCCACCTCCTCCTTGTTTGCTCTGCCCGGGGATTCACAGGCTCCGCCCTACAAGAACGCAGGTGCCCCCCCCCCCCCCGCTTCCGCTCGGCATCTACACGTGGAGTCTAGGATCGGAACTCAGGACCTTCCGCCTGCAAGGCAGAGACTTAACCCCTGAGCCACCTCTCCAGCCCCCACAAAAACATTTTTGAGCACCTCTTTTATGCCAGTGCTGTGCTGGTTCTGAGCAAGTGAAATATACATATTTCTTACCCTTAGGAAATACAGTTTGGAGAAAGACATAGATAAGATAGGAAATTGCAGTGTAGTGTGATACACCATTTATGAATGGTGAAACACACAATTCAGAAGCACCGAGTAGAACTGAACTGAAGTTTATATGATAGAGAAAGTGATTGCCTGACTGAAATAAAAAGAATAAATAGAAGCAGCAGGCATAGGAGAGAATGTATAATAGCAGATAAATAAGATGTCTAATTAATTTGTCCCAAGATTTTCTGAAGAGACATTTCCATGAAACTGTCAAAAAGAAGTTTTCAATATTCACTTGACCCGACACCCACTTCTGGTATCAAAGTTCTAATAAAGGCCATACCAGGGAAACCACCCTCTTAAGAATCATAAGGCATATTTTCTGTAGGAGGAATCATAAGACCTGGAAGCTACAATGTTTTTGTTAACCAAGCACCATCTTTCCTATGTGATCTACCCTCTTTCTACCCAGCCCAAGTGAGTCAGGGTTTTTCAAAGGATTAACTTATCCAACAAATTTTTCTGAGAGTTCCCTCTATGCTAACAATCAGGATGTGCTGAAGAGAGTCAAGCAGGCATGAAAAGAGTCATGTATACTAAGAAGGAAACATATAAAACATATAAAAATAAATTGGTGAAATTTGTGGAGTTATAAAAAGTAGGCACACCATCAAAAGACATCACCCATATGAATGACATATACAATAATAAAGGAGACATACTATCCTCAAGACGTCTGTGACTTAAAGTCATGGCAAAAAGAGGGGAAACCAAGGCATGTGAATTGAATCCTAGACATATGTGCTTTTGCTTTGCATAGCATATTACTCTTTTCAAGGCTGTGGCCAAAAAGAACCAAGGAAGAACTTAAGGAAGTATTCATTTTTGGCTTACAACAAAGAAGGTAGAGTCCACCATGGCAGGGAAGGCATGATAGCAGGTCATGGTCCACGGTGACAGGAATGTGCAGTTGGGTGGCCTCACCCTTTCACATCTCAGTGGAAAAGGAAGAAAAGAATCGCAGAAAACAACCTACTTCCTCCCAGAGGATCCACCTCCTAACAGGTGCTACAGACTTCTGAAACGGTACCACTGGAGGCCAAGCATTTTAACACATGAGCCTGTGAGAAACATTTTACCTGGATGACACATGGATGGTGCCATTAGTTTTTCATGACAAATCTATGAGAGTGATGTTATCTCCCCAGTCTTGCAAACCAATTTCTGAGATGTAGAAGAGCTAAGTAACTTGCTCAAGACCACTTATGTTGCAAAGGTGAGAAGGATGGCATTTGGGTCATCCTAAACAGCTTTCCACCATCCCTTCCAACCAAGAAGGTGACCCTATCAACACCTCAGTGCACCTCGCTTCTCAGGAGAGCAGAACTTGTTCAACTCCAGGCAAAGACCCACATATGGTGGCCAGAGCGCAGGAATGCTTTGTGGCTCCTACAGAACACATCTTCAGTGAGTAAAAACAATTGTCTTACATCATCTTGAGACAAAGATTCATCCTTTCCCAGGTGCCTCGTTTTGTAAGACTCGGTAGATGTAACAACACAAAGGTAGCTCCCATCCCAATTCTTCTATCACACCTGCCACTTCCAGAAGTTTGACAGGGAATCCATGAAAACTCACCACATGTATGATTTTGAAAGGTAGAGATGTTGTTAACAAACCCTGTAAGATGGGGCTCATCACTTTTTCTGAACATGCAATATTAGAGCAATAAACCAAAAGGAAATCATCCTTGCATACAGATCCATTGTCACACCCCACACTGTTGATTCCAAATGGGCCCCAAGTGGCTGGTTTAATGCTCCACCATCATGTGCGGTTGTGACTGAGGAAACATTGCTATTGCAGCAGCCCCAACCAAGCCACCGCACACTGGTGCACAGTCACGACTTGGAGCACTAAGCACAGAAGTGAGAGACCAGCTCAGAGATAAAAGCCTGATGCAAGGAATCAACCTCACACACAGCATCATGTTTATGAGTCCCCGTTCGGAAGGTTTCTCAGGACACCAAACCCACAGTTTCACTGCAGTGACCTCGGAGCTGGGGCTCTTGTCAAGGAGACGTCAGCAGCAGCTTCTGAGAACGGCAGACGCTGTGATCTCCATCCGTAACAGGTCATTAAGTTTGGCTTCCTAATCACTCACTTGGAGGACAGAGAGAGAACACTAACCAGAGTGACCAGGCTGAGGCCTGCACTTGGCCTCCCACTCTGGCCTGAAGGCCACCTCCCCAAATGGGCTTTTTTTAGGCATTCCAATGGAAAGTCAGATAGTCTCTTGGCCCCAAGCAAGGTCTTTATGCCACACCTCTGCTGTATGTTTAGTGTGAAGCCAAGCCTTTGACACAAACAGTCCACTTTCGCTGTGTGTGTGTGTGTGTGTGTGTGTGTGTGTGTGTGTGTGTGTGTGTGTGTGGTCATATGTGTGAATACAGGTTTGCATGTGTGATGGTACACATATGGAAGTCAAGATCTACCTTGATATTAGTCCTCACCTTCCCCCTTTGTTTGAGACGGGGTCACTTTATTGCTTGCTGCTGCATATGCCAAGCTACCTGCCTGCAGCTTCCAAAGAGTCTTCTTTCTGCCTCTGCCTCCAATTTCCGCTTACGAGTACTGGGGTTGCAGACCTTTGCACTGACTTTCACATAGATTCTAGGGATTTGAACTCATGCTTATGCAGTAAGAGACTTTAGTCACTAACATGTCTTTCTAGATCTTATTTAATTTTGTTTTGTTTAAGATAGGATCTCAATTGTTATGCAACTCACGCTGATCTGTAATTCACCATGTAGCCCAGACTTAAATTCATGACCCTCCTCCTGTTCTGCTCCCAAGTGGTGGGATTGTAGGTGGGAGTCACATACTCAGCTGAGTTCACTTGGATTTCCAAATGCTTTTTTAAAAAAATATTATTATGCTAAAATCTTATCAGAGTCCTCCTTTCCTTTAATCTTTCTATCATTCATTCGTTTTTCTAGCAAGAAAACACAGGATACCAGGAGTAAATATCATGTTTTTAAAGTGTTTATTTGCTTTTATAATACAAATTTATGATTTTCTTATATGTGATTAGATGACTTGGTCTCCTATTTAAGTGCAGAGTTCATTCAATCTGTTTTATAAATAGAGTATTCTGTTCAAGTCAGACATGGTGGCGCATGTCTACAGTCCCAGTACTGGGAAGGGTGAGGCAGGAATTCCAGCTCAGATTGGGGTATATAGCAAGAGATCCTGTCTCAAAAAACAAATAAACAAATAAACAAGAACCTAAAGAATGCATGAAGGATTCCTGCTTTGGTCTTAGAGAAGTCCTTCTTGAGTAATAATGCCAAGCACGGGCGTGTGTGGGGCATGGAGCTTCTTGCAGGGCAGCCCATGGAATTCCACGTGCCAAGCTGGCTCCCGTCATCAATCTCTTTTTCTCTCCACTTACCACATAGTGCAAAACCATATGTAGGCCCAGGACCCCAAATATTTCTGCATGAAGGGTTCCCCATACAGCTCTATGGATTGTTGGAAATTGGCCATCACTCTCAAAGCTTCCACAGTCCCTGGACACCACCAGAGTGTACCTCTGAGCCGAGTGACACCTGCTCTCTGGCTGTCTGGATGGGGACCACCCTGCTGTGAGATGACTGGCATGGTGCAAGCCCCCTGGAGAAGTCCCTTAACCAAATGCCATGCAGGTGGGCACCATGGCTGCAGCTCCAGAGCCTTCTTGGAGCACTAGATTCAAAACCATTATCATCCAGGGGGGAAAAAAGGAATTTTGGCAGCAACAGACATATCCTCTCATCAAGTTTAATAGAGAATTATTGTAGAGACAGCCTGATTTCAAGTCTTATTTGGACAAATTCTGGTGTCTTTGGGGCCTATTTGGCACCCCTTAACAACACGCATATTTCACCTGGAATTGCCTTTCGTGAGATTGGTTCATGGTATGAAGAAGCTAATTTACAGACGTCCTTAAGCATGAAGATGGCTGTAAGATAATAATAATAACTGTAGTTTGGGGCTTAGAGCATGCTTATTCCAACAAAGAGAGAGAGATACACATCTTTCCTAATCATTAGCTGGCACTGACTGATATGCAAATCCCCCTCCCGCCGCAGAGTTGTAGGCTGCACAGCTGCGAGTCATCAGGCATGAATGTAGACTTAATTTGAACTGGTGCTGGAGGTAGTGGGTACAACTCAAATTAGACATGTGGTGGGCGTTTAACCACAATATTACCAATTCCCATTCTGACATCTGACAGCCCTTAATAATTAACTTCATGTAGATGGTCAAACCCTCCCTCCCTGTTGGACCGGTCTCCAGCTATACCAGTTTCTGCACTGTAATTGCTACTTGGGACTGTCAATTGCACCGGAGACAGACCATAGGCAAAAGATCAGACAGTTTCAGGAACCCTGTGTCCTCTGATCTATCTAACTTTTAATTGGGCTGAAAGGCCTTCCTTCCCCAGCAGCTCCCATATGCTGCTGCCTGGAAAGAAAGAGGATCCTCTCAGGATAAGAGGGAGTTGGTTGTGCTACGAGGCCTAATTGGAGGTTTTTGTGAGGATCTTGCAGAGTTCTCTGAAACACATTAAGCAAACTGGTCACCCCCAAATCCTCATCTTGCATCACCCTTTTACTGAAACATCCTATCTGTCTTCTCCTCCTTCTCCAACATTGTGTTCATAGGTTACAGATTCCAGAGCTGGAGGTCCTATTGAATAGCAACTGGACACCATGAAAATTAAAGGGCAATGCCACACGCAGAGATAACTTAACCCGGAGCTCTAAACCCATATCTTTAAAAAAAAAAAATGATACGACCTTCAAACTTGGAATGCTGTGAGCAGAGCAAAGCTACAGAGTCCTAGAACTCGATTTCTCTTTCATAGCCAAAGCAAAGATTGAACAGATCGCTTAGGACTGTTTGATTATCCACAAAGACCATTACAGTGATTACTAACGGACACTGTGACTGATGGTGGGTTCCACCGTACACAGAAGCCCCTATTCCTTACAGGCACTAATGATTTGGTAACATTCATTTATTTGAATGTTTATGTATTTGTGTTTTTATATTTTGTTTTGTATTTTTGAGATAGGGTAGCCCAGAGTGACCTCAAATTTTTTATGTAGTTGACCATAGTCTTGAATTCCTAATCTTCCTGCTTCCACTTCTCAAATTCTTAAATCATATAGGCGTACATCACCACGACAGGTCTCAATCAAATTTTATGTAATGTGGAAACAAAAATGACTTTTATTTTATGTTTTGGATGAACAAAAAGCATTTACTAAGAAAACGGAGGTTCTAAAATTGATTACAGAATTTGCAAAACTGGACAGTATGTGACGCTCCCGTCACACTCAAGCATAGTCGGCAAGTTAATCTCTTTCCAGTAAACAAGGCCCTCTAGACAGTAGTCTTAGCGATACTGATTATGTAGTTGGATGTTCTCCACAACACTACATTTGTATTTATTTTAAAAATTCTCTCTGTGTGTGTGTGTGTGTGTGTGTTGTGGTATGTATCCTAGAGGGCACTTGAGTGTGTGTGTGTGTGCCTGTGGCGCCCATCCTGGGTTGCTCTACCTCCTTATTGCTTTGCTCTGGTGCTTCCAGGCTTTGCCTTCCAGGGCTGGAATTTCAGGCTGCAACCATACCCTGCATTTTTACGTGGGATCTGAGGATATGAACTCAGGTCCTTTAACTTTCAAGGCAAATACTTTAACCCCCGAGCCTCCTCCCAAACCCTGTATTTCTTTTTTAGATTCTGAAATTCTGCCTCAGTTTGCCTGGGGCAGGTTTGGGCTTTAGGATTCTAGATGTTTATGAAGCGGTGCATAAATCCACAGTTATCAGACCTGTGGGGCTCAGCCTGTGTTCTCTTAATCTTATATTTACACACACACACACACACACACACACACACACACACACACACACAGCAGAGTAAGTGCAATGGACGAATCAGTAAGCTGTAGCCTGTGGCATAAAAATGAGCCGACAGAAGCAAGAAAGAAAAGTACATTAAAGAGACAGAATCAAAGATATGCTTCCTCAACACCACCGTGAACATTTGTACACAGAATGTCCTTAAAATAAGGCTTGTGTCCTGGTCCTTTTTCTTCACAGAAAAAGAATAAGCCCTTTTCAAAGCCCTAGTCTGAAGGAAGAGCTAACTTCAAACAGCCTCGGAATAACCAGGAGATTAAAGCCCAAAGCTCTTCAACTTCCTGCCTTGTAACTAACTAATCTCCTTAGAGAAGGAGGAAGATGGGGGGCCACCCTCCAACCAGAGAAGCTGTCCAGCTGCGAAGCAGCAGGGGCTCAACAGGGCGGGGGGGGGGGGGGGGAGTGGGCTACCCCCTGTCCCAGGCTGGTCCCTACTGTGACCTGAAGGTCAGCGTGCTGAGAAAGAGTGTCTGCCCCAAGGAGAAGCCCAGAAAAGGCGTCTGGCAGAGGAGGAGTTAGCTCCATTTCCCGGATGCCTCACTGCCACCTCCTGAAGGTTCTTCTGTCCACTTGGCACCTAACATGTGCCTGGTTCCTGACTCCTGATCATCCCATAACCTCTTTAACTGCTGATTTAGAAGTTCTCCCAGGGCCCAGGGCTGGCTCGCTTTGGTCCTTTCCCAATGTGGCCTTAGCAGGGTATCTGACTCAGGGTCCTGGAGAAGCAAATGAACTTTAGCTGGGAACCCAAAATTATTCTGGAAAAGGACTGAGCAGATATCAGATGGTAAAGACACAGACCAGCAACACTGACCAGCGGACCCAGCATGATGCTATTGGATGAAATCTAAGATAAAATTTGCAAAACAGTTTCAATCCTGTTTTTGCTTACAACCCCCACTGCATCCCTCAAAGTCAAGTTTTTCAATCACTCTCACATTCATGTATACAAAGGTCCCACTTATAAAACTTGTGATATGTTTAATATCAAAGTTAAGAAAAGAAGTATCCCTATATGCCCTTGTCATATATTATAAACACTCACCATAGAATAAAAAGTAAATTATCAGAATTTATGTAACTGTCATGGTTAGGCACAGGTGTCACCTTGACAGTTGAGGATTTGAGCTCTGAGCAAACCTGCAGGAGTTGCCCATGGTGGCCCTGGAATAAAATAGAGAGCTGATTGAGAAAGTTGGCATCCTTGTGTATACTTAGCCAGACATGCTGATCTAGCAAGTAAGGATCATCCCTCTCTCAACTATTATGTAAAGATGGTGTGGCCAGTTCTCTTGGCCCTGGTGTTGGTGCAAGCTCTCCTATTCAGCTGGACTACAAACTGCAACAGTAAATCTATCCAAAGGCTATTGTATTGATCTACTTAATGAGAAATAGGTTGATGACTTATGAAAGTCAATACACCATCTGAACCTAAGGAATATTGTTTTAATGCAACAGTGTTGAAGCCAAACTGTAAGAATAATCATACTGTTTTCTATATAAATTACCGTTAAAATACCGTCTCTCATTCATCCGACAATTGAATTCTACTCAAGGTCATAATCATAGTTCTACCTGCTATTTCTCTAAGAACAGAAAGTAAATAACTTGGACAGTAACACAGAGATTCTAGTTATCCCCTAAAGCAGCATTTAGCACATTTTTTTAGTTTTAGACTGTTCATAGCATATATGGAGGATGATGAATGGATGAATGAACTGAATGAATGGATAGGTGAATGAATTAAAACTCAACTGAAAGAATTGTGAGTCAGAATCTGTTTCATTTTTTGGTTTTCACATCTGGTGACTGGGAGACTTTCCACAGTCTAAGGTGGCATTTAAATGACAGGCAGAAATATTTCCAATGTGAAAAGAAGCACATGATTCCTGCTCTTTTTAAAAGTCAAACTAGTTTGACCGGGCTGCATTGTCTCACCCTCGCCCTGCACACTTGACTCCTAAGCTTCTGGGCAGCTGTGTTGATTAAGAGGTGTGAGCTGTCTTGTGAGCTGCTGTTACTCACAGCCATGGACACCAGTCACAACCACGGTGGCTAACTCTAGGCAAGTGAACTCACAAGGAGCTCAAGGAGACAAATTCTTTCCTGTACAATGCAGGACCACTAATTTGGAAATATAAATGCTCTAAAAATCCAAAATGTTTTCAGAACTATGTGATGTTACAGGCAGGAAATTCTATACCTGATCACATGTGATAGGTCACAGCCAAAATTCAGACCTACGAAACAGCTTCTGCCTCAGAGGAACACATGAAACATTAATAAATTTCTTATTTGCATTTGGGTCCCACACCCAAGATAGCTTGTCATGTTTATGCAAATATTCTAAAATCTGAAAACATTACTAAAATCCAAAATCATCTGGTCTGAAACATTTTGGATAAAAGATACGGAATCAATAATACTTCAGAAATGACTAAACCTTCTCTTGAAAGTGTCTTTAGTGGTCATTTCGTTTTTGTTTTTAAATGAAAACTTGGAGAGCTGTCGAAAATAACTCCATGACAAAGCACTTGCCATGATGAGCAACGTCCTGGATTTGGTTGGGTGCAGCACTACAAACAAACCCAAAACGTCAGTAGCTCTGAGAAGAGGCCTTCAAGACCCCAGCTCTCACCTCACTACTCACTAGTGATCTCAAGAAAGCAACTACAGGATGAGGGCAGGGTGAAATAGTTCAATGGGTAAGGCACCGCTTGCAAATGTGAAGACCTGAGTTTGATATCTAAAAACCTGCGTAGTGGACTAAGAGAACCGACTTCAGAAAGTTATTCTCTGACTTGCACATCATGGCATGCATGTGTTCTATCTCTCACTTCTTTCTCTCTCAAGTAATATTTATTTTAAAAAGAAAGAAAAGAAGGTGCTCTGAGCATTTGCTGGTTGTGATAAAGAACGGGATTCATTATCATTCTTCAACTTGATGAGCTCTAGAATCACCTTTGACATGTGCCTCTGGGCATGCTTGTGAGGGATTATCTTGATTACAATTACCCAGTGGGAAGATCTGCCCACATTGGTGGTACCTATCCACAACTGGGATCCTGGACAGTATAAATAGAGAAGGGAAGTGAGCAGAGAGATAACAGTTATCTTTCTGCTTTCTGACTGTGGTTTCAATGGAACCAGCTACTTCAAGTTCCAACTTCCCCGCCATGATGGACCGTATCCGGAAGCCATGACCTGGAACAAACCTTTTCTCCCTGAAGTTGTTTTTCTCAGAGTATTTTATCACAGCAACAGGGAAAGAAAAAGAGACCCTGGTCTGACTGGACACATAAAGTGGAAGCATGGGGAGTAGAAAGAGCAAGGAACACCCTACATTGGGCTAGGTATGGACCACTCCGCCTCAGCTTCAGCCATAGCAGCCTCATTCTGCACTCTATTTTTTCCATCAAACAAACAAACAAACAAACAAACAAAAAACAACCCACAATTCTGTTTTAATCCTAACACCTGTTGTCCACGAATTTAAAGGTCTCTACTAATATGCAGAGGAATTCAACAGTGTAAGTATTGACTGTCTGAGTAAATACAGGGTTAATATTTTTCCTAAACAATGCAAGGCAGGGGATGGAGCTCAGTTGCTAGAGTACTTATCTCCAAGGCATGAAGCCCTGCGCTTGATCCCATTGATTGCATGAGTCAGGCATGGGGGACATATGACTGTAACTCCAGCATTTGGCAGGTGAAGGCAGGAAAAGCAAAAGTTCAAAGTCACCCGTAGTTATGTAGCCCGAGCCATGTGAGATTTTGTCCCAAGGGGGGAGAAAAACAAAACAAAGAATGCACTTTCCAAATCATCTTTAAGGAGCACATTTTGTCAAAAGAAGATTTCATCAATCTCATTATTTACCCTTTAGAGGGTAGAGGCAAAAACCCAGGGACCTTCAGATCTTGGTTGGAATCTGGCTCTAGGAGCAGAACGTTAGGTGAGTTATTTAGCTACTGTGAATCTCAATCTCTTCTTCACTAAAATAAAGGCAATATCTTTGTGTGGGCCAGAAGGATCATATGGAAACTATATGGGAGGAGTAAGCACAGACAACACATAGTAATTATAGCTACTGACATATTACCATAAGCATACTAATGGCCTTGGGAAAAATCGAGCCTAAACAAACATACAGAATTACTAGAGATCATACATTTGATCCCTAGTGGGAAACCCGTGTGAAAGACCTGCAGTTCCGAATTTAAAAACAAATACAGGACTGGCAAGACAGTTGAGAGTATAAGATGAGTACTTGCAAACCTAGTGACCTGAGTTTGATTCCGAAGTCTGGGGGAAGGAAAGAACTGACTACTTACCTCCACCCGTGTGCTATGTATGCATGCATTTCTCTCTCTCTCTCCCTCCCTCCCTCTCTCTATCAAGTAAACAATAAGTAACAATGAGAACAAACACAGTAATAGAGGGATAGGCAAATATGACATGAAACAGCATAGTCTAGATCTGGGCAATTGATTTCGAAAAGGTGCCAAATATTCTTAATTAGGACTATTACAACAGCTGACAATCAAAAGGTAGAAAATTACACTTTGATCTCTCTTTCATTTCATTCACAAATATTAATTTGCGGTAAATCACAAACTTGAGAGGAAAGCGATAAAATATCCTGAAAAAACTTTAAAAATATTTTTATTTAAAATTTTCTTCCATAGACCATTTATTTCAATAGGATCTGCTACATGCTTTTTTTAATTATTTTATTTCTCATGTATAATACATTTTACTGCTTTGCAAAAGAGTCTAGGGCTTTGTTTTGGGTCAGGCTGCAAACCTCTCATCTGACACTGGCATCAGCTAGCAATACTTCATTAAACCTAAAAGAAAATAATTCTTTTAACTTCAAAGAAAAATATCTAGTTTTCAGAGCAATTAATATCAATTAATTTAACTTAAAACAAGGGTTATTTAATGTTGCTTTATATCCTTTCTCCTCACAAAAAAAAAAAACTCCACGGATGCAATTATCCTAACTCAGGCAGATCATTGATAAGGATGGACACTGTGTACACATCCTCATGTGCATGTGTGCATATATGCACACACACCAAAATTCACAGCATGTCAAATGGAAAAGATTTTTGTTATTACATTCATATATTTTTAAAGTTCTAGCCATGGGCCGGAGAGATGATTCAGGGGTTAATTCTCTGTCTCGCAAACCAAAGGTCCTGAGTTTGGATCACAGATCCCATGTAAAAAATAGAAGAAATGGAGAAGGAGAAAAGGCAAAGCCGGGAAATTCCACAGCAAAGCAAAGAGCAAGTAGAGCAATCTGGGGTGATTCCCGAAGTCACCCCTGGGCCTCCACAGACATACAGTATTCTTTGATACACACAGAAACACATACATGGAGAGACACAATAGATAGATAGATAGATAGATAGATAGATAGATAGATAGATAAATAGATAGACAGACAGACAGATAGATTTAAAAAAAAACTTCCAGTTATACAAATGTAAGCTAAATAGTTTTTATACAACTCCTAGCATGTATCCATGAAAAAAATCAAGGTAGCATTGCATGTATTCATTGGGAAGATACTCAGCATATATTTCCATGTTTTAAAAACTTGGAAAGTAAACTTTTATTTTTACAGAGAAGATCTTCGATGGTTAATCCTTGATGTCAACTTGATTCTTCTAAGTATGTCTTTGAGGGTGTTTCCAGAGATCATTAGCAGAAGAGTCAACCTGTGTAGCAGTGTCCCTTGGGTTGGGGGACCAGAATGAGTGAAAGGAGAAAAAGGATGTCACAGCTAGGCACAAGTGTCAACTTGATAGTTGAGGACTTTGAGTTCTGGGTACATTTGTAGAGAATTAGTAGTTGAGCCCAAAGCAAATCTTCAGGAGATTGTCCATCTGATAGGGAATGCCCAGCCCATGGTGGGTAGAACTTGTCCCCAGGCAGGTGAATGAAATGGAGGGGATTGTTTGAGAAAGGCATCTGTCTATATACCTGGCCAGACATGCTGGTCTGGCAAGAAGGATCCTCCTTCTCCCGGCCATTGATGATGGTGTGAGCTCTCCTATCAAGCTGGACAAGGAACTGTAACTAGACTATCATAAGAGAATAAACCCCTTGGTTTTATCAGCAACCATGCAGGCTAACTGAAACAAAGGAGAAAGCGAGCTGAGTGTTGGTGTGCTAGTCACTTCTCTTGCTGCAATGACAAGATACTTGCTAAGAGCAACTTAAAGAACGGTTCATTTTGGCTTCCACATTGAGGGCACAGTCCATCATGGTGGGGAACAGTGCAGCAAGAACTTGAAGTGCCTGGTCATGTTGTATTCACAGCCAGGAAACAGAAGACCATGAATGCTTATACTTTCACACACACACACACACACACACACACACACACACACACACACACCCTCATTTAGTTCTGCCCTCATAAAGTTTGGACTATAGGACAGAGAATAGAGCTCAGTTGGTAGAATGCCTAGTTGTAGTTGTGCATGAAAACCTGGGTTCCATTCCCAGAGTCACACACACACAAAAAAAATGGTACATGGTGGTTCATACCTGAAATTCCAGCTCTTGGGAGGTACAGACAGAAGGATCAGGTGTTCAAAGTCATCCTTGGATATACAGTAAATCAGAGGCCAACCTGGGATCCATGAGGCAGACCTTGTCTCAAAAACAATAATAATAAAAAAAGCAAAGCAACAATGTTTGCACTTGAGTCAAAGGCAAAATGTATTGACCTACTTAAACTATTACAGAGATTAAGTTTTACTTATCAAGTATTTGTGGGGTCTAATTCATTCAAATAGTATGTTGCATGATACCCAGCAAAACCTTTCCCGGCAGGCTGTAGGCAGGGCTTTGAATAAAGAACCTTCTCTGACCTTCCTTCCATCCTGTTTCGGTGGCTGAGAAGGGCTGGCAGGGGGTATAACAGGGTCATTCTCCTCTGGCAAGAAAGCCAAGGATTATTAAATTCTTCCTCCTCCGGCCTCATTCACCTTCACTGTGCATTGTTTGGTACTGTTTATCTGCGGCTGCCAGCTCAACGCCGTTGGCTTCCCTGTGTTCCTCCCTCAATGGTCTGTAAATGTTTTCATTACTGGCCCTGGAGCCCTGGGTGTGATTACTCCTAATAATAAACACCCCAACACTCACTCTCTTGATTCTAGGACCAGAAAGCAAAAATCCAAACGATTCTTCCCCTCTCTGTCATATTCTTGCATTAGTTTTCTGTGTTTGTATCTGGGGCCAATCGTGCCTTTGAATTCGCAGTGTCCTAATTGATAGTGATATTGGCTGAAGCTTAAAAAGAATTTAACAGAAGTCATTCCTGGCTCCTAGACAAATAGATGGAGGCAAGTGTCCCAGGAGTCCAGAGACACTCAGTGGGGTGCAGTGAGAGGGAAGCCAGGCACGACTCTTCTACTGGGGGCCTTGTGTCCACTTCTAAACCATTCGTCTGTGTCCTCCTCTCACTTGCAGATGGAATACCTTCCCCCTGTCGGTGGGGCTGGACAGACAGGGGAAGCTGAAGATGTGGAGCAAGGAGCCGGGGAGATGACTCAGTGGTTAAAGTTTTTGCCTTTGAGTTTGGATCTCCACATCCTACATGAAAATGTGGGTGGATATGGCTGCAACATGTAATTCTGGCCTTAGAAGACAGAGTCTGGGAAAACCTCAGAGCAAAGCAACAAGGAGATAGAAGCAATACAGGATAAATCCAGGAAGCCATACTTAGGCCTCTACAGGCACACACACTCATAGGTCCTCTTGTGACACACACACACACACACACACACACACACACACACACACAAAACCACAACTAAAAAAAAACAAAGCAGTGGGGCTGGGACGGGCCTCACAACAGTCCATTTTATGAGTTCAACACATAGGAGAGAGGAGAAAAGCCAGCCTCATAGTACCACCGGCATCCCTTCTTTAGAGTGAGTTGAGATATTAGGAGCAGATGAAGGTGGCTGGCAAGAAAAGAGGTCATGCTCACAGCACCCTAAACCTGGTCCCATGTGCTCCCCCTCAATGAAAACACATCATACATGTGAAGACAGGGAGAAAACAACCTAACAATAGGCTGTTGTCCAAAACAACCACATCTAACCCACGTTCCGGTGAAGATGGAGATCTTCTTGCTCTAGGGTCCTGGAGCCCTCCCCTCCCTCCTTGTCTTACTTACTCTTCATTCCTTATAGTGCTCACAGTCTTTTCCCAAACATTGAGCTGAAGGACTGGCTTCCTAGAAAAGTATTTTCCATCTTCTCTACATACATTCCTATGAGTTCATTACACTTTGGGTATACATCCATGTAACAGCTACTTCTTTCTCTGTAGTAGCTTATTAGTGCCTCGGTCTCGATTCCAGAGGGCAAGAGTGATGGCTGTATGTCACTGTACACCCAATGCGGTCCCTTAAGCATGATGTCCTATGCATACAACACAAAAATCTCATGTGTTCATTGGATTCAACTGTCTGGAGGTCACTATGGACCTTCTATTATATATTATTATCAAGTGGAGAAATCAGAAACAATACTGCAACATGGACAAGAGTAAGATGGCTTCAAAACAACAGTGGTGACTGGCGACAACCTTTCAGGTAATTTGAAGCAATAAAAGAGAAACAGATACAAAAGACTGAATGATGATAGGAAAGGAATCCAAAGAAAAGTGTGGGTTTGAGGATTTTTGAGAAGAAGCTATGGAGAGGAGCCAGGAAAGAAGTTACAACAGGAAGACAAAGTCCATTTCCAAAGGGTTGGAGATAGGAGGGGCTGAGATTCCAATGCAGAGTGAAATAGAAAGGAGCTCACTATCGCTTATTCTGAGATTAACAGGAGATGAAGTGAAGAGGAGGAGAGGTGAGAGGAATTGTGGAAGTGAGCAGGCTGGAACCTCAAAAAGATGTGCCTCCCTAACAAAGCAGTCAGTTGCTGGAGTAGAAAGTCAGAGGATGCCCAGGAGGACTTGGGAGTGAGGGAGGGAAATAAATGGTGGAGAAGGGATGGAGAGAAAGAGAGGGATGAGGAGAAAAAGAGGAGGGGAAGGATGAGGGAGAGGAATGAATGAAGGAGGAAAGGAAGGATGAGGGAGAGGAAGGAATGGAGGAGGAAGGGAAGGATGAGGGAGAGGAAAGGATGAGAGAGAGAAAGGTGATGGGGGAGAGGAAGGACTAGCGATGGTTGAGAGGGGTATCAGCACAGTGACACACATCTGCCATCCTAGCTACTTAGGAAGCTGAGGCAGGAGGATGTATTGAGTCAAGGAGCAAATCCCCACCTCAAACTAAAAATAACAGAATTGTATGACAGCCTGTCTATTTTGTAGAATTCTTCCTATGTTTTCTTGGATATTCTCACCTCAGATCTTTCCTTGGTCCATGTGAACTGAAGCAAACACAAAAGACCAAGCTAACAAGACAAAACCAAGAGCTGAAACCATCAGGTTGGTGACACTGGTCATTCAGAAGGCATCACCATGAGCTGCAGAAGTCATCGTGAGCTTTGATGAGCTCATTGAGCTTTGGCTCATTATGCCCGATGTCAGGAGACACGACACTTCTCGTGAACACACTTGTAGAAGGTCTACTTCCAAGCAGATGACTTCAAGTCAGTGGAAGATAATTCAGCTGGCATTTCTGCTTTATTGATCTTACACTAAAAGTTGGACAAGGGGAGGTCTTCTCACCTCAGAAGTGTGTAGACCATGGTGGCCAGTGGATGATGTCTTCTACTCATACAGTGAAGTCCAGGCTTCGCATGTTAAAAGGCTTGCCCTTGATGATGTAATCGGGTAGTGTATGCTCTCACCGTGGTTATGTATTGTCTTTAGAAGAGCTATTAATCAAACACCAACTATCTAATTATTGCTTACATGTTATGTGACTAAAAAAATCCTCTGGATATTAAGAAAGTACGTTTCTTATTGTCATAGTGATAAAATACCTGAAGGAAGAAACGTCAGGGAAGAAGGATTAATCTGGGGCTCACACTCTGAGAGAGTAAAGTCCATCCTGGTGGGGGAGTAACGGTCAGAAGAAAGCAATGACTGGTTACAGAACCTCCCAAGACAGGGCTACCAGTTTGGGACCAAGTACTCAATATGAGACCCTGTGGGCACATTTCTTACTGGGCCCATAACAAAGAGCATATAGCCGACCTGGTCAGAGAGATTACAGAAGCTCTTGCCCAGCCTCTTGCCCAGAGGAATCCTTCAGGCCAGTGGCGGGAAGATCCTTCCAGACAGAGAGAAGTGATGCTGATAGCCCAGAAGCGGTGGAGAGCCCAGCACGTGAGAACCAGGGAGGAACCAGAGACAGTGGCTTATAGCAAGTGAGGCAGAATGGGCACGCAGGGAGCACAGACCTTGAGAAACAGTCAGTAAATGGTAATGCGGAGTTCAGGTTTTATCTCAATGAAAGGCCGCTGATGGTTTTTAGCAGATTAGATTTGCCCTTTCAAGAGGCATCCTGCTTGCCAGATGGAGAATGGATTGGGGCACGGGCATCAAGATGGAGACAATCAGGATGAAAAATAGACGTGGTCAGGACCGGGTCGTGGGCATGGAGATGAGAAGAAACAGCTGGACGTGGAAGAGATTTAAGAAAGAGAAACTGACCCACAAGGGCAATGAATAGGGATGAGGGAGGAAAGGGAAAAGCCAGGCCACCAGTCCACAAGTGAATGCACAAAACACAGAGAAGCAGAAGCAGAGGCAGGGAGGAAGGACCCCCTTTCCCCAGCCCAAAGCAGACGGGACCAGCCCCACACAGCACAGCCAGGATCAGGGTCCCTCCTTGGCAAGTGGCTCACAGACGAGGTCTGTGGTCATCAGACAGAGCAGCTAGGTGCATGCTCCAGCACCTGCTGACGTGTCACCTGACCTGACAGGGCTTTAGTTTTTCCTTCCTTCCTCCCTGGCCTCTGTCTCAGTCTGACAACAGGAACAAATGGAACTCTGTGATGTGATTTAAAAAAAAAAAAAAAAAAAACCCAAGCAAGTCTTTTTACATAACCTTCAATAACAACCAGCCTTTGAGTGTCAGCAGAGGCTGGGCTCAGCACATAGAGACACTTATCTTCCGCACTTAGATGGAAAGATAAGGTTTCCTGTCTGTGGCTGAGGCACAGGGCCCTACAGTACTGTTTTCCCTTCTGTTGAAAGGAGGAGGCCTCAGGGCTGGCCTGGACCAGCTCAGTCCACCTCTACCTACTGTAGCTGTTATGTTGGGGATGACTTGACCCCACCAGTCAGCATGGGCCAGGCACACAGCGGACTTCTGTTCTCTTTCCTTTAAGCAGACAAGGCAGCGATTCAATGTTCAAAGACAGCAGCAGCTCAGATTCCTGCTCTGGGGAGGAAATTCTCCTGCCCAGTGAAGAAATCAGACACATGGATAGCGTCGCCTAGAATCGGCACATCCTCAGCCCCACACCTGACACTCTTGATGGCCCACCAAAAGAAATTTTCTAAAGGCGGTAGATTGGTTCATAGATGCAGCTAATAACTTGTTTGTATCCCAGTCCCCCAGCTCCACCTGTCAAATCCTAACTATACTTCAAAGCCCATCTCAAATATCCACTCTCATATTCATGACCACTGGTGGCGAAAATCCTTTCTCCACCTACTCTATTCTAGGAATCACGTGACACTATGACATTACTGGTACTTCGCTATCTCATGTAGTATCATCGTCTTCATCAAGCTAGTAAAAATAAGCTTTGGAAAAGTGAGGCCTATTTTTTTCTCTGCACATCAAAGTACCTAATCAATGTCTACTAAATATTTATTGGATGACTGTTATTAATAGTCTTGACAGAACATTTTTGTGCCAGATTCTAGCAAAAAAAAAGTGTAGTCAGTTTTCCTAGGAATCCTGCTTCTAAGAGTTCTTTTTAGATTGAATAAAAGACCAGGAAGAGTTATTGCATTCGTATGAAGTGCTAGTCGTGAGGAGTTGGTGCTGGATGTTTTATAGGTAGAGCAAAAAGAATTGATGGAGAGGGGGCTCAGGGTGATGTCATAGCCTAAGCTACTGAGCAGATGGAATGAGGACAAAGGTTGTAGGAGGCTGGAGGTGAGTGAGGAGCATCCCCAGTTCATTTTGGTGTACACTAAGTTTTACAGTACTGATTAAGCCCCACAGTGGAGTAGATGATGGCTATGCTAGGTGATATCCCTTACCCAAAATGCTTGAGACCAGGAGTCTCTTCAATTCTGGATCTTTGAATTTTGGAATATTTACATATGTACATAATGAAATTTCTTGGGTAGGGGGCCCAAGTCTAAATACAAAACTTTTTATATTTCTGATACCTAGAGGCTGAAGGTAATTTCATGCAGTATTTTAGTAAACTTACATCTTACCTGTGACTTATTATATGAAATTGGATGTAAAATTTCTTACTCAGGAAATCATAGTGATGTTCACAAAGTTCCAGAGTTTGGAGGTTTAGACTATTATGGAAACGTGTGTGTGTGTGTGTGTGTGTGTGTGTGTGTGTCTGTGCGTGTGTGTGTGTTTTGAGTTTAAGAAGGTTTAGACTGCAAATCTTAGTTTGAGATTAAAGCTATGATGCTCACATGAAGCCACTGTAAATAGGCATGGATAAGAGAAGACACTAGCTATAACCACTGAGTCTTAATGACTTATCTTGAAGATAAGAGGTGTGATGGGCAATTTTTATTAACAGCTTGATTGGATTGGAATCAGCCAGGAGAACATGAGGGTGTTTCCAGAGAAATTTAACAGGAGGGAAGACTCTCCCTGAAGGCAGATGGCACCATTCTATGAGACTGGGGTCTTGAGCCGAATAAAAAAGGAACAAACGAGGAAGGCTGACATGTCTGCTATGCTTCTAATCTGCCCAGATGTGAGCAAGTTCCTGTCACAGATGTAAGCTGCTCCTGCAATGGTGCCTTCCCCATCATGATGGGCTCTATCTCCTCTTTGCCTCCTTCAAAGTGCTTCTTGTCCAGTTTTCAGCCACAGCAATGAGGAAGTAACCAATCAAGTGGAATCAAGTTGGGAAAGCAAGTTTAAAATTTATTAATTTAGTGTTTCATGCATGAATATAGTAAATTTATGGTATTTTCGTACCTCAATCCCCCTTCCATCTTCCCTTCTCTTCCTATTACAATCCTTCTTCCTTGCCAGTCTCCCTTCTATTTTCTTGTCTTTTCAAATAAGTGACCCACTGAATTTCATCTAGTTTGCCTTTGGTGACATTGTCTTGACTGCTTACTGGAGCATGAATCATGTACCAGTGAGTATACCATTGAGGAAAATTGCCTTATACTCTACACCCCACAACTTCTTTTTTGAGACAGAGTCTTAATAAATGAGCTAAGAAACAAACCAAACAGAAATTCTCTATTTCAAATTCATTTTCATATATATTTATTCCTGACTCTTGATTTCTAACACTGTAAAATTTTAAACTACATAAATATTATATCAAATAAAATTTTAAGCTCTTTTATAACTTTCCAAGCCCAGCCCTCCCACACCTTTTGGAAAGAGGAAGAAGTGGGCAGTGAATGGTAATCCTCTTTATTTTTGCAGTTTGAATAGTTAAAATGTTAGCTCATTTGAAGAACAAGCACTATTATCTGGAAAGAAATTATGGGGAATGTAGATTTCTTTTTTAGAAAGGGAAATTTGATGCTACAGGCTAAATGGTTCCTATTTTTCCTTTTCACAAGTCTAAACTTTGTGTTATTACCTTATTGTACCTCTCAGAATTTCTCAATCCTCTAAACAAAAGGGTAGAGAGAACACAGGTACAAAAGACTACAAATCCTTTTTCTGTATCAGAACACAACACCAATCCTTTGTCCTAACACACAGACCTACTCCTTCTTCTCCTTGAGTTGCAGATAGAATGTGGTCCTGTTTCTGTTTTTTGTTTTGGGGTGTGTGTGTGTGTGTGTGTGTGTGTGTGTGTGTGTGTCTTTGTGTATTAGAGGGTACCATGTGTGCACACGGAGGCCCAAAGGTGATACTGGCAATCATCTTGGATTGCTCTACCTCCTTACTACTTTGCTCTGGGGTTCCCAGGCTCCACCTTCCAAGGCTGGAATTGCTGCTGCCATAGTTATTGCAGATCTGAGCTGTGAGGTAAAGGTTTTAACTGAGATATCTCCTAGCCCCACAGTCCCCATTTTTTTAACTTGTGTTTCCATTAGTCAAACAGCTATGTTTGCATTTTGAGCAAGTTGGCAATAATGAAGGAGACATAGACACCTGATTCAATATCTACTTTGCAATGATTGACTCATTTAAAAAGGGTCAGTTGATATTAGTGGAGTCACTTCATTCTGGGAGACATATGGGATGAGTGAGGACCCATTTCAGAAAAGCATCACAGAGCTGGGCTCCAAGACTAGTCCCATCACTGTAGTATTTCATGTTCTGGAGATGCTTATCTCATTAAGCTGCTACCTCCCACATCTAAAGAGAGGTGTAAAAGCCTTTCTTGTTGGATTACTGTATTAACCCAGATTACTCAGGTCAGCATCTAGAATGGAGCTGCTGTTCAGTGAACATGATAGATACCACCTCCCATTCCTGTGAATGATGCAGAAAAATAGACTAATGATAATTACTGGAGAAAAGAAGGACTTGAGTGTGTTTTGACATTGACATCATTAGTAGAGAGAAAGTATACAATTCTTCTTCAGCAATTATATATTATCACTTGCATTATTGATACTAAGAGCAAGGAAAAGCTTTGGTACTACTAAGTCTACTAATGCAGCTTAGTAAGTATTACACCAGTGGTATGGTCTTTTTTATTTGTTTTACATTATTATTATTATTATTATTATTATTATTATTATTATTATTGTAGGTTATCACTCTTCAGCCCAGACTGACCTGAACTCACTGTAGAATCTGGCCTGCTCTCAAACTCAAAGCAGTCCTCTTGCTTCAGCTTCCCAAGTACTGGGCTTATAAGCATCATTTACCACACTCAGCTATTTGTTTTAAATACATTTCCATGGGCTGTACTGATGGCTCTGGGATTAAGACTGCCTCACAAGCAGAAGGTCCTAAGTTTCAATCTCAGGTTTCACATAAAGCACATAAAGATGCCAGAAAGAAATGGCAGTGATCTGTACTTCCAACCCTGGTGGGCAGAGCCTGGGAAATCACAGAAATAAGCAAAGGAGCAATCTCGGATGATTCCCGAAGTCACCCTTAGTTCTCCACAGGGACACACAAGTGTTCTCTCTGTTTGTCTCTATGTCTTTCTGTCTCTTACTCTCTCTCTTACACACATACACACAAATAAATATATAAATCAATAAACATTTCCAAGCTTTTGCTAATTCAAATATCAGAGTCAACTTTGAAGACACCCATCAGTTATCCTTATGATTAAATATGGATAAATGAAATCTCAATCTCAATCTCAGAATTTCATTTCTGACGTGGTTTTCCAGCCACATATGTTTTCTCTGTGCATGGCTCAGGAATGGCCTTTTGTGTTCTCTGGAGAAATACAGTTGTTCCTTCATCATGTGCATTGGACCAAAGCAATCGATACCTCACGGGCTTCAGGCACCTGGAAGTCCTTGTGATCAGTTTGTTATTGTGTTTTCCAAGCATTTTCTGTATTTTTATGGAACCATCTCCTAATTTTTAATGATTTAATGCATGCATCATTAAAATTATTTTGGAATTTGTGGCTATTAGCTACCCTCCCATGGACAGGGACTTCACAAGCCAAGAAAACTAGGTTTTGACTCTTCATGGATGGAAACCAGAGAAGAAGAGGGTGTGAACGGAACGACAGATTACTCTGTAATCAGCCCTGAACCTGCTCTGTGGCTGTTTAACTGGAAGTCTTCTGAAATGATATGTATAATGAGGGCGCTAGAAGTTTTTTCCATTAAAATACCTTTCAATTAAAGCACCTGAGGAATGAGGGCTTCTGCTTACGTCCTTTACAGTCAATTAATTTATTTTATTTTCTCCTCCTCCTCTTCCTTCTCCTCCCAATTCTCTGCTTTTCTTCTTCTTCTTTTTAAGACAGAATCTCATGAATCTCAGGCTGGTGTCAAAGTTGCCGTGTGTCATAGTTTTATGTACAGGTGTCAACTTGACAATTGAAGGCTCAAGTTCTTGGCATATTTATAAGGAAGAATTAGTGGTTAAGACCTGAGCAATTCTGCAGAATCTAATTGATGGGGAGGGCCCACCTCCGGGGACAGGACTAGTCCTGGGCAAGTGAATAAGATGGATGGAGCTAGTTATGAAAGTTGGCATTTTTCAGTGTTCTTGGCCAGACATGCTGGTCTGGCATGTAAGGTTTGGCCGTCTATCAGCAGCCCTGTGGATATGGAATGACTAGGATCCTCAGCCCCTGGTGTTGGTGTGAGCTCTCATGCCAAGTTGAATTAAGAGATATAACCTGATGATCATAAACAGGAATAAAATCCCTGTTGCCATAAGCTGTTTGGTCATGAATTTATTAGCAACATGTAGAGTGACTGCAACACTATGTAGCCATGGATGATCTTCAACATCTATTCCTGCCACCTCTTGGGATTGACACCATAGGTACGTGTCACCATTCTGGGTGTTCTTTGATGCTGAATGAGGATCAAGCCCAGGGCTTCATGCTTGCTAGCTGAGCTCTATTCCCAGCCCGTAGTTTTCTATTTTAAATGAAAATCTATGTAATGATGATGGTCTTTCTGCTTCTCTAAACAGAGTGTGGGAGGCACGATTTTACTTATTTTAATGATGAAGTTTATAATGGTTGTCAATTTTAATTTGTTACATTGATGATTCCAGGTCTCCTGTGCTAAGTCTGACATGGTGGTTCACATTTAAGATTGGGAGGCTGATGCAGAAGGACTCTGAGACTTCAAGGCCATTATGAATTACCCACGTAATAGCGAGTTCTAGACCAGCCTGGACTGCATAATAGTGAGTTTTAGGCCAAGACTCTGTCTCAAACAAAACAGAACAAAACAAAACAAGACAAAACATATCTTTTGTGTGGAGCCAAAAGGAAGTTTTGCTCAGGAAAAGCCTCCCTATAACTATTTTAAAAACTACTTATCACTTACATGGAGTCAAGTTCTTACACTTTTCTTCATATTATCACTCACAATTGGCTTTTTTTTTTACAAATTTTTTACAGTTATATGTATGTCAGTGTAAGGCCTTCTCAGCCTTTGTAGCTCTTTTTAATGCTCTTGTTTTAAGTTGCATCTGATGGATAAAGATACAGTCACTGTTTGAGTGGAATGGTGCTTCCCAAAGGATTTTCTTACCAGAAAAAGTAAGAACATGAAGTGTTTATCCCTCATCACCTTTTGGACAGTCTTATGATGAGTCTTGCTTTCCTGCATTTACCTGTTTTTCTTTCATTTACTTTTTTCCCCCTTGCATTTATTAATGAAACAGAAAAGTACAGTGGTTTATTTTATTATATTATTTATAGTCGGTAAAATCAGGGATAGAACCAGACAGAAAATTTTTGTCTTTGAAGTTTTCTGATTGTGTTAGTCTTCTCTCATTATAAAATACCTGAGATGATTCACTTACAAAGAAGAAAGGTTTCATTTGACTCATAGTTTGAGAGATTTCAGTCCATGATGGATTGGCCCCGTGGCTTTGTGCTTGTGGTGGTTCAGAAAGAACTGTTACGGTGATCAGACACTGAGCCAGGTGTTCTAAGTTCTTGGCCTCTTATTCCAGAAACTGAAATAAAAGTTCATATAAAATCATGAAAGTAGCAAGAAAACTTTGTTCAAAGCAAAGTGATAGCAAGGTCAGGTTACACTGCAAGAGAGCAGGGGGATACATGAGTGAAGGAACTCAAGGACTCTGATTTTGGTTTGTGTTACTTAGACACAGGTGTCAGCCTGACAACTGAAGGCTGAGCTTTGGGGCACATCAGTGAGGAATTAGTAGTTAGGGCAAACCCTAAGCAAATCAGCCGGAAAGACCCAGCCCATGGTGGGTGGGACCATTCCTTGTGCAAGTGGATAAAATGAAAGAAGCTGGTTCAGTACTTTGGCATTCTTCAGCATACCTTGTACAGACTTGCTGTTTAGCTGTCGGGGTTTGCCCCTCTCTCAATTCCTGTGGATATGTGGATATGCTCTCTTCATTCTTAATATGGGTATGAGCTTTCCTGTCAAGCAGGATTAAGAACTGTAGTGGAGAGAGAGAAAGAGCGAGAGAGAGAAAGAACCCTTATTCCCCAAACTCTTTGTTCATGACTTTATCAGCAACATGCAGGCAAACTGCAACACCGTCTGGAGGAAGGAGAGGCTGGTTATCAAGGAATATATTTTGGGTGACTCCCAGTGACTTCCAGTGTGGATTGATAGGTTAAGCCCAATATTTTTTTTCCCCTACTGCACATGATCCTTTCCACAAGGCAGCTGATTTTATTTAATCAATTGTACATAGGCATAAAATAGTAAATGAAGGATTTATTTATTACTTATTTTTGCCTAAAAGTTTTTTTGAGGAGGGCACATATTTTTTCCCCTCAACAATGCAGACTGTATTAAAGACAGTTCACACCAAATCAGTCTCCCCCTTCATCACTCTTAGATGCAGGGAGAGTATGACTGCATGGGATTTGTCTCAGATTCAGGGGTTACAGAGGAGGAGGTGCTTACTCCACTTATCTAGAGAGGGGTGTACATGTAGCCTCATGTAGGTGGAGTCTGGGTTGCATTGTTTGGCGATGGCTATGTATCTGCAGTACCTGCAGGTAAAAGGTCTAGGATGCCAAGTGTGGGGGGGTGTCCCCAGAGTCCTAGTTATTCCTTATGCTTGCCTGCCTCAGTACCTCACAGTGGAAAGTGTGGTGGGGGGAAGACCATCCATCTCACAGCTGGGAAGCAAAAGGGGACACTGAGGAACTGGGATCCTGTGGTTCTTCTCCCAACCAGAAGCCCACCCAGTGGGCTCCACCCCTTTAACTTCTTACTGCTTCCCAATTAGCACCATACTGGGGACTAAGCTTTTAATCTTCAGGAATTTTGGAAGACACTTCACATGCAAACTGTGCATTCACAACAATCTATAGGACTGGTACTTAGTACTTACCTGGAATTTCAATTGAGCACCTTTTTTTTTTTTTTAAAAAAAAGGGATGTTATGGATTACCTGCTTATCACAATACTATTTTGGTTATATTTCTACATGCTTCGATTTTGGAAGCAAAAAGACCACAGGAAACCTTACAGACAGGGTTAGAGCTTTGCTTTTGCCTTAATGGACTGAAGGCTTCATGTATCTTTGTCTTACATTTGTGATCTGGTCTAGCTATTGTATCAAAGAGAAAGGAGATTGGCATTTGTCACCCGGTGCCTCTACTCCACTAATAAACAAAAGGCATTAGGATGGTGCATTTGATACTTTTTTAGGAGAGTAAAATCTTGCCTGCCAGTCAGTCTTTTCAGAACACAGGTTTTGTTTATTTGTTTGTTTTTTAGGTTGGAAGCAGAGCAGATCAGTGTCTATGACTGGCAGGTTTATTAGGCTGGTACTTAAACACTGTAAGCTACAAAGGCCACACTGCAGGGGAGAGTGCTCACAGAGAGGCAGTCCATAAATTTCTGTCCCGCCCCTAGTCCACGTGCTGTGGCAGCCTGGGGCTGTGGGTAGGTGGAAGGCAGCAGGTCACAGCAAGGAAAGACTGGCTGAACCGCAGGACACTGCGGCTCGTCCTCCCTGACTCCAAGCGGGCGCAGCGCTTAGGTAAGGGGCGCCTACTGCTCCCTCCCCCTCTTCCATAGCTGAACACAAGGCAGTGACTGCTTCTTTCTGATCTGTGGCAGAGTCCTGCGGGCGCCTCGCTTTCTTCTGTGCTGTCAGGTATGTCTTGTTCAAGTCTCTCACACTTTTTAGAAAGATAATCATTGGAAGATGGGCAAGCAAACAACAACAACAAATAAAAGAAAAACAAGGACCTGTGCATTTCACCTTGTTGCTCTGAGTACTGCAACGCCAGATATAGTCACAGCTTTCATCGGTGCGGTGCATGGGGCTTCCCAGCCTGGAGTTTTCCTGGCGTTAATCCCTTTTTACTCTGAACTCCAAGCTCATCCCTGCCTCCTCCCTGGCACGCGCATCCCCCAGGCACATCCGTGCACTCGTGGGATTACATAACGATTCCAAACCTGAGCGGGAAGGGCAGGCCAGATAAACAGCCCGGAGGGGCGGGGGCAGCGCTTTCTTTCCTGACCGCAGAGCTGCGTGCTGATGCGATCTTTCTAATCCGCCGAGCATCGTTCTCAAAGCGCCTTTCTCCCCGCGCTCCGTGCCGAAGGTGGGGCTGCGCCTCGCGGAGGTGGCGGGGTCCGCCGCCCAGGTGGAAACCTGACCCCGGGCTCCTGACGCACTGCCTTTGTCCTTTCCGCCCCGCCACGCCAGCCACCTTCCTGTCAGGTGTCTGGTAAGCAGGTTAACTGATCCGCAGATTACGAGCTGCCTGCCTACGTGCGGCGACTGGGGGACGCGGCGACTGGGGGACGCGGCTCTCCTCAGGCCACGCCAGGAACCAGCGACGCCGAAGACGCCACACGGTCTCCATCTGGGGAAACCACACAGCGACCTCCCCTCTGGGAGATGCAGGAGGAAGCCAGACTCCAGCGGGAGGGGGGGGGTGGTCCCCAGAGACTGCAGGGCACCTAGCCACCCCTGGGGATGCTTAGTAACCAACCAGGAGAAAAGCAAGCTTCATTTGTTAACTCAGATAGAATGTCACACTTTTATGAAAGGGGCGGGGGGTGTGGAGGAAGAGGAGGGAAGAAGCAGGTTTCCAGTAAAAGAGAAGCATTGGCTAAGAAGAGAGGGGAGGGAGGAAGGAGAGAGGAGAGGGGACAAGAGTGGAGAGGCAGGAGTGGTGGGGAGCAGAGAGAAGAGAGAATGAATAAGACCATGAATAGTTGGGAGAAATACACATGAACTTGGCCGGGGTTGGACAAGTTCAGAGTGAGGAGCTCGTGTCTGGGGCGTGGTGCAGGTCCTCCTTCCAAGCCCTCGCGTGCTCCCCGCCCCACCAGGAGCTTGGCCAGGCACCGCGGTCACCTGCTTGCTCCATAATGAAACGCCAGCTCGGCCGGGAGCCTACCAGGCACCCGCTGCTCTTTCACAGCCGCGGCCCCGTGTGGCTGCGGGCCCACTCACTTCCCTCCATGGGTGCCAGCCCTCCAATTTCTATGCTTCCTGGAGCCTCCTGCCGCCCTGTGGCCTTGGGCAACTGTCTGCAGCCCAGAAGAGGAAGCGATAGCAGATCACTAAATTTAATGGCTATCAGTATCCTATTTATGGAATGCATACCCTAGAGGATTCCTCACCCAAATCAATTGGATATGAATAAGTCCCTTCCCTGGGCCCATTTCATCTGAACCAGGAACACAGTTGATCTAGAGGCCTACTTTGTTTCTCCCAGTTCAGGGATTAGGAAATTGCAAAATGGATCTGCTGAAGCCTGATTTCCTTACTCCCTATATTCTCAATAAGGAAGTGTGACTTCCAGAGAAAGACTTGGCCCTTCCAGCATCATTCCTCCTCCTGGCTGATAGCCTTGTGCAAGCTGAACTTGCTCAGATGTGTGATGACCTCAAGCCAGGGCTGCTGCTTGCAGCCTGGGTGACTCAGCTTTAGAGCCTCAGTGCATGTCTTCAGGCTAACGACCAGGCCAAGCGGGCAGGCAAGCATAGGGGACAACTTAGGACCAGAGATCCCCACTGGGCTGCACATTCCCTCTTTCAGCCATACACTTGGCAGCCTCAGAAAGCTTAGGAAGGTTCTGGAACTTACCCACATCTCATGGTTCTGAGCAGTTGGTCTGTCCTGGAGCTTCAGGGTTGCTGCAGTCCTGAACTAGAGTTGATGGGGATGGTGTTGGCAAAGCATCGGAGGACATAGGATAGTCAGAAGCATGTTCCTCATGGGTAGACTCTAATTTCAAGCTAATGTGTAGAAGCAATGCCAGCTTTTCCTCTGAGGAGTCTGCATCTCCCCGCCCCCTTTTTTTAAACCTCTGTGGAATTCTCTCCCAAGCTCCAGATTTCAACCAGCATGAGAAGAGGTCAAAGTCAAATGCTCAGCAGTGCGAGGCCCCAAGTGCCATTTCCTACTCCTCAGACTTACACTCTGAGAAGCTCCTCATTAGGGGGAGGCTGAAATTCAACATGGCTCCACCACACAAAGCCATGGCAACTTCCACAGCAATGACAGCTGGATATGGTGACATTCATGTCACTCCAGACAACACCTGCATCTTCGTCATAACATACAGAAGTCTTTTGGAGTCCTGGTTCCTCTCCAAAACTAACAGCACCCATGAAGAAGGAATGGGGTGACCATACACAGGAAGAACCCAATGTCCTTGTTACTGCCTAAGGAGGGTTCAAGTTTTAAAGTCTTGACTTGAAAATCATTATTTTGTGTCAGCCATTGTAAACAAAAGGTGTGTGTATGTGTGTGTGGGGGAAGTTGTAGGTAACTTCCTGCCCTCACCAGCCCTTGTCTACACATAACTAGAGTCTGTTAAGCAATGACCGCCTGCTCTGTAGTCCAAAGTGGCTGAAATTACTTGCTAACACCAGGGGGTCTGGGAGAAGGTTGGTTAGGAAACAGAAAGACCATATAATGTCAGCAGTGCCTTGGGCAAATATAGTGTTCTGTCCAAGCTAATATAGATTAGATCAACACATTGTTTAGAAGCACTCCCTAGTTGCACAAGCCCCCTTGCTGTGAAAATTAACTGGAAGTTCCTCATTCTTGCATTCTCGTTCTTTGCCTTTGTACCCAATAAATGTTCCCTGCAGTCCCCAGGTAGGCGTCATAGCCCTCCGAAAACTGTACCTCCTTGGGTCTCCTGGGCCAAATAAATTTAAGTATCTGAGTAATCCTCTCTCAAGTCCAGGAAATGAAGTAAGAATAACAAGACTGTCTCAGGAGGGAGACAGAAGCCTGATGCTGCGAGCAGGTTCCCGGGACCTTTAGGGTGCAACTCTGCAGCAGCGTCTCCCACACTTCAGAAACTAAACGTCTTCCAGAAAATACAGTAAAGGGGGCTGGAGAGGTGGCTCAGGGGTTAAGCCTCCGCCTTGCAGGCAGAAGGTCCTGAGTTCGGATCCTAGACCCCACGTATAGACGCCGGGTGGAAGTGGGGGCGGCCTGCGTTTCTGGTCCTGGTAGGGTGGAGCCTGTGAATCCTGGGGCAGAGTAAACAAGAAGGAGGTGGAGGCGTCCATGGTGGTTCCTGAATTCGTCCGTGGGTTCTACACACACACACACACACACACACACACACACACACACACACATACACATGCATACACACACAATTGAATAAATAATAAAAAAATTAAAAAAAGAAAATACAATAAAGGAAAACAAAAAGAAGCAATGTATAGAAATATTTATATAAGATCAGAATCATTTACCTAGTACAGTGAAGGTAACTCCACTGTACCAAGTGGAACACCATATTGGTGTGGCCTCTCACTTATTTCAGACACAAGTGCAGGGTTCCCAGGTTAATCTGAAGACTGATTATGTTTCTGCCTATATGGAAGAACAGTGATCCCACTGAGAAGGCTTATCTTGGCCAATCAGTGTCACTTTCTAGTGACATCTGTATAGGGTTTGCTGCTTGTGGTAAAGAGCTCTTCTAGGTTCTAATAAAAGTCCTTTCAGACTTCTGTGAAAGGAAAATGATGTCTTGGATCTGAAGTGGCCAGGCACAAGAAGTGATAGCTACAGAGAGTGGCAATATAGCTCAGTTGTCAAAGCCTTTGCCTTGAAAGCAAAAGAACGTAAGTTCGGATCCCCAGATTCCAGTCTATGATTGCTTACAATTTCAGCCCTGGGAGGCAGAGTCTGGGATTACACAGAGCAAAGCAATAGGGAGAGAACAATACAAGATGGTTCCTGATGTCATCTTTGGGCTTCCTTGGGCGTGTGCATGCACAAAACAGGCACATATACAAAAAAGAAAAATAATAGCTATAATACCATACTAAGGAACTGCCTTCCTCTGCCAGTGAAACCTTCAGCCATTTATATCTTGAGTTTAAATTTATTGCTTTCTTAAGTAATGGAGGAAATCAATTCATATTTCTCAGTTTATTCTATGCATCTATGCGTATATTTTATGGTAGTGTCTATCTGTACAACCCACAGAATTGCAGTCTAAGTTTTAGCTATTCAGCTACTCAACAGCCTCTCTAGATGCAGGGTCTTAACGTGGATCTTTTTTCTCAGTTGATGACAGCCTGTATAAGCCACACGATAAGAAAATTCAAACTTAAGACTCTGTCTCTTTTTCTCGGGGAAAAAAAAATAGGAAAACTTTTGTTACCAACCAAGAATAGGCAGCAGAAGCAGTCTGGTCTGCATTTCCCAAGAGATCCAGGGCCAGAGGGCATAAGCGCATCCCTGGAATGCAGCATTGCAGTGAGCTAGCAGCTCTGGGTATATTCGGTTCTTACATAGCTCTGGTTGCCAGTCTGAATGCCACTGGTGTGAAATGAAATATATGTTTCTGAATCAAAACCATCTTCATTTTAATAAAGAATACATATGGAACAAGAATTAACCATGCCACCAAAAGCAGCAAATGAAGACTGTGGACCAGAGATGGTATCCACACCAGGTGCCACCACACACAGCTCAGGGTTTCCAGCCTCAGGGGCACAGAATCCTTACTCTCTTCTGTGTTTGCCTGATGCTTGAAACTTGGGCTTCTATTCAGATGGAGAGAGGTTAGCAGCGACCTGAAAGGGAATGTTGCAACATTTGTCTGGAATCCTGGTTCTTTTTCTCTCCAAAACTAACACACAAGGGAAATAGCCTTACAGTCGTGGCTTTATTTATTGAGTACTGCAGAATAATTGTTTTGAAATTTAAAGGTGTGGTTAAATACATGTGTCATAAAAATTAGTTTTATCACTTTTACACATACTTGTTCATCCTGTCTCAGAGAAAACTCTACCTACTACACAGTTCCCCATTCTACCCTCTGTGCAGCTTTCTTGCTGTATGCATGTGGCTATTTTAGGTACCTTATTAAAATGAAATTGAACTATCTTTGCCCTTTCACAACTAGTTTCTTTCTCTTGGCATTGTGTCTTCATCCATCCACATTTCAGCATGTATCAGAATTGCCTTTCTTTTAAAGACTGAGTCACATTTTTGTGTAGATAGTATAGCCACATTTTATTTATTCATCCATCCATTGATTACTATTTATTTTGTACTTTTGTGGGTGCGTGTGTGTGTTTGTGTGCACATACATGTATGTGCGTACATATGGAGGCCCAAAATTAACATCAGGTATCTTCTTCAATTGCCCTCCACTTTTATCATTAAGGTAAGGTCTTTCAGTTGAACCCAGAGCTCACTTATCAGTTAACTAGCCAACTTGCTCTGAAGATTCCCTGTCTTTGCCTTCTGAGTTTTAGGATTTCAGGTGGCCACAAAAATCTGCCTTTACATGGGCTCTAGGATCTGAACTCCAGTCCTCACACTTGCAAGGCAAGTGTCTTATTCATTGAGAAATTGTTCTTTGATACAAGAGAGAAGTCTTCAGATGACAGCACTTGGGAATTGCATGTCTATTCAGTAACTGGGATCCGCTTGTTTGCTAACTACAGGGCTCTTTGGTTCCTTGGCTCTTATTGAAAGACAGCAGCTGGATGGCTCTTTGGACTCTAGCTTGGTCCCTATCCTGCTGCCCCAGGCAGAGGGAGGACACAAGGGCAGGCACAGCGCATATCAGGAGAGGGGGAGGGAGGGCTTCATCTAAACTGTATTGGATAGAACAGCAGAAGATGGGAATATTTTTAGATTGAATATGGAACAAAGAAAAGGAAGGGGCAGGTGTTGGATGGGAAATCAACTGCTCTTGAGACCAAGGAATTTTTTTTTAATCTGCCATATAAACAGAAGTGCTTTTTTAGTATAGTCACCCAAGTGACTTGGTTACATGTGTCTCAAAACAATCTGAATTTGGGGCATGAGTTCACCTATCTCTAAATGTTAAACAGTCCTAAGCCAAAATGAATCTTGTCTTATGCTAACACAAATGGACTCCCTTCAGGATTGTGTCTTACCTGCTGCATAAAAATGGGATCCTGTGATCTGTTCTTTTTTCTGTTAAATGGCACTCAGGGAGGGAGATGGCTAAGCAATTAAAGCAAAAGGACACAAGTGAAAGGACCAGAGTTCCGATCCCTAAGTGCCACAGAAAAATGCCAGGTGGGTGACTGGGAATCCACAGATCACGCTTAGCTACATCAGCCCTGTGGCAAGTTTAGAGACCTGGTCTCAAAAGAGTAAGTTGGCAAAATGATCAAGATGATTCCTAATATCAATCTCAGGCCTCTGTGCTTTTACACACACATACACACACATATCACAATGTAAGCACACACATGTAAACATGCATGCACACGTTAACAAAAAAAGTAAAAATGGCAGCCAGATGATGCCTTCTGTAGCCCGTGTGCTACAGCTTTGGGGTAAAAGAAGTGCAGGAAATATACTTTTTGAATGATTTAATCCATCTAAAATGTAAGCTTTCTTAGATCATATGTTGCAATGGTAAAATTCTAGGTATCTTTGGTACATTGGTATTTTCTAAAATCATTGAACAGCCACCTGGGTTGGCACTGAGGAAGCCAGGAAATGACTGGCAGGAAGGTATCTGGAGCGCGGTGACTTAGATCTTCGTGGCCTCCTGTGCTGTTTCAGCCCTGCTGGGTACACAGGTCTGTGTGTGTCTGGGCACAGTTTGTGCTGGCAGCAGCACCCTCTAATGCTTACTCACACGTGGTAGCCAATCTACACAATAGTTTCTGTGAGGGTTGACCTTGAGTGTCAACTCAATGGGATTTGGAATCACCATGGAAACAAACCTTAGGCTTTCTAGACTGGGTTAACTGAGGTGGGAAGAGTCATTCTAAACATGGCAGCACCATTCTCTTGACTTGGGGTCAATAAAAAGGAGAAGAGGAACTGAGGTGCTAGCATTCCTCAGGCTCTGTGGATGCGACTCGCCAGCTGCCTCGTGCACCATGACTTCCCGCCATGCTGGACTGTTACTCTCAAACTAGAAGACAAAATAAGCTTCTCCTTCCTGAAGTTGCTTTTGTTGGGTATTTTATCATAACAATGAAAAAAATAACTGATATAGCTTCCATTTGCCCCCCACTCTGTCTTTCTTGTTCTTGTGCAGTCTCTTCATAGAGTGCCTAAGGATAGGTCTCTGGCCAGCAGTATAAATAACATTGGATAGGCACAAAAACCCTTGTTCTCATTCTCTCCCCTGCCTCTCTGACTGATTTCTGGGGGGAGGGGGAGGAGGTTAGCTCCTGAAAGTGCAGTAAAGACATCAAGAGGGACTATGGGAAGGCCTAGGCGATAAAGACAGCCTGCTGCCAACAGCCAGTGAGGTGCAGAGGACATTGCTACCAAGTGTGCGTACACCATGCCAGAAGAAGTATCTGCAGCCCCAGCCAAGTCTACAGCTACTCTGCAAATCATGAATTGCTCTTAAGACAGTTTCCCAGCTGCTTTTTCACTCCTAGCCCACGCAAATTATGAAATAATAATCGTTTGTGGTTTTCAGGCGCACAGTTTGAGAGTGATTCATTCTCCAACCTCAGATAACTAACACATACATTTGCTTTCTACCCTGCGGCACCACAGATGTTGAGGAGGGTTAGGCTGGCCCAAGCATCTACACAGATCAGAAAGTTAACACTACTGAAGATTTTCTTTGATGGGTGGGAAGGAGCTGAAGGATACACGGGCCTGCACCCTGTCTTTCAGTAGGATGCTTCTGGAAGACATTAAGTGAGCCTTCCAGGTGGTCCATGCAGAATCAAGTTGTTTTCCCACAGCGGTGTATTTTATTCTCTTGATCTCTCCTTTGTAGGATCACCTCCCCAATACTCTACCCTGCTATTAGGTTCTTCTTTCTATGAAACCCATAACAGTAAGAGTGTGAAGAAATAGCACATGTTTGCAGGAAACCGTGTAAGATCAGCAAGTGATGCGCCTGAAAGAGACAAGACAGGAGCTAACTTTGATGTAACTGGATTTTGCAAGAACCCAGTTCTTTGAGAATGGGGGAAACCCACTTTCTCCTGTGAGAGGGCTCCACCCCTAGAACCCCTCCCACTATGTCAACCTCATTGAAACTACAGCCCTGGGCTCCTTGATTGGGTTGGCTGTCTCAGCAGAAGCCTCAGCAAAGAACTGTCAGGTAGACAGGGCGCTGCTTCACTTTCAAATGGGACCATGAACCTTCGACTTCCTGGATGAGAGCAGCAGACTTAATGAAACTGAAGTGTAACACGTAAGTGTATTTTATTGGAGAACTGCTTTATAGCAAAATGATACCCCTCTTGTCTTTTAAAAAAAAGTGTGCATTTACTTGGTGTCCGCTTCAAAAGTTTCCTGATTAGGCATTTACAAATCAAGGGCCCTTAGAAGCCCTTTCTCTGGGCATTAATACTGAATGCAATAGTTCCTGAGAGGGACAGAAAAGGTCAGCTGTGCATATTTCATTCTTGGTCCTCTGAAGAAGCTCATTCTAATCGGCTCACTGCTAGGTCTAGGTGCAGCTGAGAACTTCCTGAAGGCTCCGGGGTCCTGAAGGCAGTGTTCCCACCTGCCAGCCTGCACTGCAGACAGTGGGCACAGGGAAGGCTCACTGGGAAAGCATTTCCCTAAGGATGAAGAAGCCACACTTCTTGCATTTGGTGGGGGCTGCTCTCAGCCTCTGTCCACAGACAAAGCTTCTGTATAAGGTATGCTTCAAGGAGGAGAGGATCGGCCTGTGAGCTGCAGGACTGTGGCAGGCCCTTTAATATGCATTTTTGGTTCATTTGTCTCTTTGATGAAAGTCGCTGTTGCCATGTACTAGCTTTTCTTTGTCTTACTTTGCACTCACTAAACTTTATTGACCACCTGATATCTAAACGGGCAGCCTAAAGTCAGCTGACATCAAGAAGAATTACAGTGGTTGACAGCCTTTGGCTGTGGTGCCCACATTAGTTATCTTCTCATTGCTGACAAACAGCAACCTAAAGGAAGACAGGCTTATTTGGACTCAGAGTTCGAGGAAACACAGTACGTATTGGGAGGGAAAGCATGGTGGTGGGCGCATTTTGAAGCCGAGGTGGGCAGGAGTGTGGGGCTGCTTGCTCCCTTCAGCGGACCAGCATGCAGGGAACACATTCAGCCGACCTTCTATTTTCCTGTCTTATTCAGTCCAGGACCACATTCAGAATGAAGCTTACCCTCAGTTAATCCTTTCTGGAAAGGCCTTCACAGATGTTCACAGACACGTCCAAGGGCTGGCCTAACCAAGGCCTTGGGAATAAATGCAACCACACTGACAATCAGAATTAATCATCTTTACCTGTTTGAGAGTTAGTCAAAAGAGGTGCGCAGAGAGTTCAGTCCGTCTCCAACTGACTCAAGTGCAGGCATACCGTTCAGCAGCAGCGATAGTTGTAAGGATGCTGAGAGCAGACTTTGTCCTCCTTGAGCTCAGTCCAGTGGAATTAGGACTTTGCTTTTCAGAAAAACAAATTGTATCTGAAGTCGTTATCATTTTCGAAACATGTTTCCAGTGCATTTCGTAGACAAGGCTCCTTGATAGAGTCTGCTGTCATGGTGGTGACCATGAATCCTATTCCAACTTCTTACCTTCTAAAGTAACCTTGCAGGATAATGTAATTACTGTTTGAAAACTGTTACATGTTAAATCTCCACAAAGGTAGGTGCACAGAACAGCTCCAGGTCCCTAAAGAGTTTTTCTAGCTCTTTCCTTGCCTGCCCCATCATGCCACTCCCTACCCTGCCCATCCTTCCTTGTTCTGTCTGGGGGAGGAGGAGGCCCTCCGCCCGGGAGCTTGCCTGAGAACTGAGCCCCACTGACAGTCAATCCTTTTGTATCCAGCTGTGAATTAAAGACACAGAAGACTGAAGCTTTGGTTTAAAAGTCAGGCCAGAAGGGTCTCTGAAGGATTTGAACTCTTTGGAAGGGAAAAAAAGTAGGAAGTAAGTTCCAAATGCACATGGATGATATTTATAAAGAGGAGGGAGAGAGCGATTTTTAAAGGAAGATAATGGAGTGCTTTTCTCTTAATGACTGTGGTCTCCTCCTACACAAATGACCCTAACAGACAGAATACTTTCTTCACCTCTGCTGCTACCTTTCAATGCAGTTTCCTTCCAGGATTGCCTTCAGGGTTAACCAAGTATTCCTCCTAGTAGCCACAGCAGAAGGCATTTTGTCCTCTATAAGAAAAGATTTTCATTAGAGTCAAAAGCCACTTCAAGCAAGGGATGATGAGAAAAAGCTAGTAACATTACCTGAGTAATGTTTGTGACCACAAAATAACAAGGCAAATATGTGATCTTAAAGTAATGCTATGACAATTTCAACAAAAGCACTGAAGTAAGTTATGCACTGTGTGTGTGTGTGTGTGTGTGTGTGTGTGTGTGTGTGTGTGAGATTGTATTAGTCTGATTTGTTGTCATGACAAAGTACAATAAGCTAGATGACTTTTACCACAGAAATCTATTTTCTCACAATGTTGGAGATGTGATAGATGATCAGGGGTCAGCAGGTTTCCTCTCCCCTAAGGTCTCTGCTCCCCTTCCTTCCAGTGCAACCCTGTGTCTTGTGACCAAAGAATTGTGAAGAATCAGTAAAGCAAGCCCTAAGGTCTGCATAGGGCACCAGCCAGATGGGATTAGGACATCGCTTGACCGGGCTACTTTTCATTGACACATTCTCCTGGTACAGTCGAATTCTGAGGTAGTGGATCAGGTATGGAGTACAGGAATTTGAGGGAAACCCAAACATGTGACCTGTCTTGTACAACCCTCCAATGTAGGGTTTCTGATAAAGCAGGTGAACTCAGTCCCTAATGATGCAAACCATAACAAATTCTTTTGTGTGTGTATGTGTGTCTGCGTGTGTGCATGTTTACATGTGTAAAGAGGCATGAGAACAACTTCAGGTTTTGTTCCTCAGGCATCCTCTCCTTCCTTTGACCCAGCATTTCTCAATATCCTGGAATTTGTCAAGTTGGCCAGGGCGCCCCAGTGATCTTCCTGTCTCCACCTCCCCAGCACCACCATGTTTGGAGTGATAGGTTGACTTGGCAACTGAAGGCTGAGCTCTGGGCACACCTGTGAAGAATCAGTAGTTAAAGCAAGGCCTAAGCAGGTCTGCAGAAGATTACCTAATAGATGAAGAATGTGACCATTTCTTGGGCAGGTGGAAAGGATGGAGAGAGTTGGTTCAGCACTTTGGCATACTTCAGGCATTTCAACTGTTGGCATGCAGGCATTTTAGCAAGTGAAAAAGTATGACCCTCTCTCAGCATTTGTTGTAGATATGGTGTGGCCAATTCTACAGGCTTCTGGTATTGATATGAACTTTCACACCAAACAAGACTATGAACTGTAATGGAGAATTATAAGCAAAAAGAAAACTTCCTTGTTCCCCTAAGCTGTTTAGTTATGATGCAGTCAAAGTGCAACACTTGGCTTTTTTATACAGATTCTGGGGCTCCAACTCAGGTGTTCATGCCTGCGTAGGAAGCATCTTACCAAAGGAACCACTGCTAGGTCTGCGGTTGCTCACAAAAGTACTTGTGGATCAATCCTAATGAAATGGCAATTTTGTTGCATTAATTGTAAGAAAAAAATTATCTTGAGATTTGTAAAATCTATTATGATTGATCAGACAAAATATTCACCCCATGCTGGTCATTTCTGTATCTGTGGGTTTTCCTTTGACTTGTTTTGTTGATCCCTTCAACTGACCAAATACTCACAGGCCTTTGGTCTTCCCAGATGACAGGTCCTCTATCTGTCACCTGCTCCGGTTTCCTGACAGTCTTTGCAGAGGCTTTTGTTGACTCCTCCACTCTAGACCAAGGAGTAATTTGAGTACAGTTTGCTGATATTGAAACACACTGAAGCTTAAATCCCGAGGCATCTTAGAGATCGAGAGAGGAGTCCTCATGCGCAGAGGCATGCCCTCTTAGGAAGTGGTTTTGCAGGGTCAGATGGTTTGCTTCAAGCAGTGGGTTATGTAAAGCGGATGACCCTTGCTTTAGCTCAGCTCTCAAACATGCTCACATGAAAGGAAACCCATCTGCCCTGTGATGACACAGCTTCGGGCCCTTACTAGATGTGACCGCTCCATCTTGAACTTTGTTACTTCCAGACCCCTGATCTTTTTTCTGTAAATTATTCTGATTAAGGTATTAGGTTATAACAATGGCAAACGACCAAGATATCCAGTTACATTTTCATGGAAACAAAATTTTTCCCTTCTGGAACTTACCAAGTTGACAAATTCGTATTTCTTTCTGGGGGAATGTGTGTAAAGATTTGTTTTCTCACAGAATTATGAGTCAGGGGTTATATTAGTTGTATTTGTGTCTGTTTCTTGGTCCCAAGGAGTGGAGTGCAAAGTGGAAAGTATTGTCTGCACTGTCAGCTAGGGAGCCTCAATGACTGTGTCTGGCCCAAGTACTTACAAAGCTTACATCAGTGAGAGATGATATCCACATTGGATACTGCTAACTGAAATGCTTACATTCTTTTAGGTGTTATTTTTATTTTTTTGCTTTATCTTATTGTAGGTTTCCGGCGGTGAAGGTGTGGGAGGAGGAGGTGGAATGGGGGTTGTCCAGCAGTCTGGGCCAAACTGTCACGCCAAAGACTAAATGCCAATTTCTTTTAGTGACCTTTTTCTTATTTAATTTATTTATTTACTGTTAATTAATTGTGTATATCCGTGTTCATGTGTGGTTGTGAGAATGCATGTACATATGTTTGACACCAGAGGTTGACATCGGGTATTTTCTCTGATCTCATGTCACCTTATTTATATACTATGTATTATATAATACCTTTTATTCATAGATATTTATATATTAAAACAGCTTTTATTTATATATTACTTTAAACTTTATTCATTTATTTTGTGTGTGGTGTGTGTGTGTGTGTCACAATGTATCATGTGTCCCTGTGAACAAGGGTGACTTCAGGAATCATTCTGGATTGCTTCTACCTCCTTTTTGCTTCACTCTGGGATTGAGGATCAGAAGTCCAGGCTACCACCATTTCTGCCTGGCATTTTTATGTGGGACCTGGGATCTGAACTCAGGACCTCCTGCTTACAAGGCAGAGTCTTAACCCCTGAGCCATCTCTCCAGCCCTTAAATAACTTTTTACATTTGTTTTTTTGAGACATGGTCTTTCACTGAATCCAGAGACCATCTATTAGGATATGTTGAATGGGCAATAAGCTCCAATGAAGTCTACCTGTCCGCTCCTCTTTAGCACTAGCATTACAGATACACACAATGCTACACTCCACTTTTACGTAGGTGCTAGAGATCCAAACCCTGTTCCACATGCTTTTTTTGACAAGCACTTTACCAACTGGGCCATGTCTCTGGCTTCTTCTCTTAGTTATCTTAGTTTTCTTTTTCATGTATGGGAGTATGGGATGTGTGAATGTGAACGTGCATGTGTTTGCACATGGGTGGGTGCACCTATGTGCAGGAGTTATACACGAGTGCACTTGAGTGTGTGGAATCATCCACCATCACTATTCCTCCATACTTGTGAGCCTGCCAGAACATGCCATCAGGGACAGTTTGGTTGGCAAGTTTATTTTGCAAATTCCCAGGCTTCACTTTCCAAGACTAGAATTACAAGGAAGTGACCACATCACCCTGTATTTTTGCGTAGGATATGGGGATCCAAAATCAGGTTCTTTTGCTTTTGACGCAAAGACTATGACTAGTGAGTTATCTCCCCAGCCCTTTCTTAGCTATCTCACAGTTGAAAGTGAGAACCTGTGAATGCTTTCTTGTACAAATCTTAAGGTCTGCATTTTGAAGAAGCAAATAGAGACTGGAAGACATCTATTCATCCTGAGGGGCAACCAGGCATCTGGAGAGAGTTTAACTATGGTGACACTTTGCTCCAAGTAAAGACTTTTTTTTTATTATAATGAATTTCTGCAAGGTGTTATGCTATAAAGGGAAACTGAACACAAGAATTCCAGATAGGCCATTTTTAGGTTATTAAAACATATCAAGCCCAAAGGAAAATATGGGAAAATGGAAAGAAACCTAACAAGCCTCACGAAAGACAGAAAATACACTGAGCACAGCTAGTTGCTGCTCTCCTCCGAGCACTCCCATGGTGGGAACACCCGTGAGAGAATGAATCCTGCAGGCCGGAAGTCTCCCTAATCCACCGTCTGGGCTGAGAGACATAAAGGCAGGAAGTGGAGTAAGTGGGAAGAGGAGGTGGAGGTCAGCTGGAAGCCGCATTTGCAGGCAGAGGCCACAGGCAGCCACTATGCACTCATTTAGTGGCACTCACAGGCCAACTAGAGGGCAGGTTCTGGACTCTCTGGGTGTTCACACACGTCCAGATAATCTGGCTCTCGAGGGAGCCAGACGGAGGATTTCTAAAAATCAATAAAAGTCTGATTCAGATGTGGGAGCAGCAGAGAAGCTAGCTGAAAAGAAGAATGAGTGGGGGATGGAAGAAGGTGAATATAAATTCATTGTATATATACATGAAGCTTCAATGAATAAAAAAGTCTGACTCAGCAAAACATTCTGGGTAAGTTATGAGCTACTTTATTTTTCTACTGGAAATATACAAACCCTAAATAAACAGTATTTTAAATTAACAAATAAAACCAGCTAGAAAATATACTGTGTGAGAGATAAAATCATCTCATCATGGCCGAGATGGCTCAATGATAAAATCCTGGAAGCCTGACAACCTGGGTTCAATCCCAGAACCCAAGAGGTGGGAGGAGAGAACTGGCTTCCAAAAGTTGTCACCTGATCTCCTCAGGCACATATGCATGACCCCCACACACCACATATACACAGACATACATAATAGATTTCTACAAATCATCTTATCCTGCCTGGCAAATGACTGAACGTCCTCGGAAGTTTCTTAGGAGGGTATTCTTTTTGTGTTTATTTCTTTTTATTCATGGGCCCTCCACATCAGGTCACTCCCTGACTTCTCATACCTCACATATCTCCTGACAACTAAACCATACGAGCGTGAAATTCAGGGAAATGGAAGAACAAATGTCTTCTGACTCCACGCAACACCCCCCATCACCAGACACTGTTTACAACTCTTTGCACATCTTTAAGAAATAGTCTCATGAATATGTTCTTAAGTCTGTCCCATGGTAGAAGATGGACTCCATCTTATTTACTTTTCCTCCTAGCTTGCATTGCTTGTGTTTTCATCTTTGGGTAAAGCCATAGAAATATTCTTCTCTGTTATAGTACAGTTTAATCTGTGGGGTGTGGAACTATTGAGAGTTTACCGCTGGAACAGTGTGCTACCTGCTCTTGGGTGATGTTTGTGGACATGTGTGTGGGGGGGAGGGAGTTCCACAAACCATGACTTACTGTGTACGACACTCAGTAAAAAAGAAGGGATGTTCTCTCTGTGAGGAGAAACTGGGTGAAGAAACCTCCTTGGGTACTTTCTGTGGGAGGGAGCCAAGTGCTTGGCTTCCATATATTCATCCTCCGGGCACCCATGAGGAGAAAGCTGCCTGCCAACACTCAAACAAACAATATCTATGAGCGATGGGAGGAAAAGTGCTCAGAGGCAGGAAAGCGATGGGCATTGAAAGTCTGCATGCCATTCATGCAAGGCCCAGAAAGCTGAAAAAGAAAACAGAACTCCCTGTTCTCTCTTCTGCAATCTCCCCACCACTGCCCCAGACTCAAGGAAATCTGACTGCAATAAATTGAGTGAACACTAACTCTTGTGACAACATGCAAGTAAAAAGAGCACAGTGACAGAAAACAATACGTTATCTTTTACAGTCACACACACAATCACTTCCTGCCCCTGCCTGTCACCAATGAAATGCTTAGACATGGAGATACAGACCCAGAAACTAGCTTTTTCGTACAATGTAACCAGGAGATATGAATCAAATTCAGATGAAGGCTTGAAACCTGACATGAATATGTTTGTGTAGCCCCGCTGTCTAATTTCTATCCAAAGCTTCTAAAAACGCAACGTGACAGTAGCAGAGACAAGCAACTGAAGTGGAGGGGACTGGAAGAAAGGAGGAAGATCAAGGTGATACAGGAAGTTAGTTGTGTCATCTCATTCATAAAGATCTCCACTGCCTACCCTGGGGATTAGAGCGTGCACAAACTGTTGGCAGAGAGCCTGGGAGAATGATGGCCACTGAATGAACTAAATTATTCTGTTTCTCACATGGGAGTGACACAGAAGATGGAGAAAACAGAAAAACACATAGAAAAACAAATCAATCTACGCTGGAGACTCTGATAATTCACCAAGAAAGTTTACTTTGGGCATGACATGACCTTGAACTCACAGTAGCTGTGATTAGCTGTACAATATTGAATCCACCAACATTCCTTCCTGGGTAGGTGAGGGGCTTGTGAGACCCCACCTCTCCCTGAGAAGATACTGGCAGTTGATGGTTACTGGGGAAGGGGAAGACATTTTCTTCAGTGGTACAGCCACTGGTAAGGGGTGTAAACTCCTGAAAATAATCCCTTACCCATGCTTATATAAGTACTCCTTAAATTAAACTCATTGGACCCCCAGTGGTCGGAAAGACATGAAAGTGAGGGGGTGATAGCTGTAAAGAGAAATGAGACCAGGAGTGTGAGTGGGACAAGACGGGAAATGAGTATTGATTATGATTAAATACATTTATTAAAATATAATAAGAGCTGGAGAGATGGCTCAGGGGTTAAGCCTCTGCTTCACAAGCAGAAGGTCCTCAGTTTGTATCCCTGATCCCATGTAATAATGCCAGGCAGAAATGCAGAACCCTGTACTTCTGGCCCTGGAAGGCAGAGCCTGGGAAACTCCAGAGCAAACCAAAGAGGAAGAAGCATAATTCAGGGTGATTCCTGAAGTTACCCTTGGGCCTTCACAAGCACACGCAGTGCCTCTGATACATGCACAACACCAAAACAGACACACATGCAAAAATAAAATAAAAAACACATATCAAAAGGAAATCATTAATATTCATAATTAATATAGTCTAATAAAGAGTCTTGGACTCTAAAAGAGCAAACAAAAGAGTTTAAGAAATACAGTTTTATAGAAGAGACAACATAGACTTAGATGTGAATTTTAATTTGACTTTTGTTGTTTATAAGCTGTATCATGCTATATAAGTGATGACTTTTCTGAATACCACTTTGGCCTGAGTTTTTGGATCACTAAATAACAACTAAAAAATAAAGTTTGTAAAAACTCCCTAGCTTTTACAGTAATTAGTTGGTGTCTCTTATCTAACTCATTTATTTACTTAAGTATTTAAGGTCTGGAAATTATATCTGAATATTTTTAACAGTGTTTGTTTCTGTTATAAAGTCTTGCTCTGTAAGGCTGCCTCACTTTCTCAAGTACTGGAATTACAGGCATAATCCACCAATCCTGGCTTCAGTTTCATTTTTAAAAATATTTACATTAATTTCTCATTAGTTTTTTTAAAATCCTGTGTTCTTATTAAACTTTCATTTATTCTCTCTGTGTGTATGTGTGTCCCTCTGTGGAGAACCAGTGATTTCGGGAATCATCTTGGGTTGCTTCTACCTTCTTCTTGGTTTGCTCTGGGCTTTCCCAGGCTCTCCCCACCAGGGCCAGAAGTGCAGGTCACCACCATTTCTGCCTTGTGTTTTTTACATGGGACCTAGGAGCCTAACTCAGGAATTCCTGCTTGCTAAGCAGAGTCTTAACCCCTGAACCATCTCTCCAGCCCAGTTTCTCATTAGTTTTATCTTCTTTGCTAAAACCTTTTTAAAAACTAGTCTACCAGTGAAATTACATGAATTGTCCTTAATATCCAAAACTCAAATAAGGGATAAAAGACTTTGAAACAGAAAACAGACATCAGAGAGTTCATGCTCTATGAAAATGCCCTCAGATCCTTTTTCCAGACTACCATAAAACAAGCTTATAAATGAGAAACAGAAAAACATATTGTTGTTAAGAAAAGTGACAGCTGACACCAGAGAAAAGAGAAGGAAGAAGTAGCTGACACTAGAGAAAAGAGAAGGAAGAAGTAGCTGACACTAGAGAAAAGAGAAGGAAGAAGTGTTTAAAGCAAACACAAAGACTGGAGGACAATTAAGTCCTTTAGTCAATCGTCAGAAGAGCTCCCTCTGTGAGACTGCCTAAACTCCACCTGGTTGGGGCTTACTAGAAGTAGCAGACCTACTGACGTCAGTACAAGAGACAGAGCTGATAGCAAGGGAGGCTGGAGGTAAGGAGAGCAAAGCTCAAAGACTCCAATGGTCTGGGCATTAGGAAGTGGCAGGCAGCTCTCCCCACCTTAATCATCGCTGGGAAATCACATCATTAGGAAATTGTTTTCTATAACAGTGACGCTGAGTCATCAAGGAAGACTTTAAATCCTGTGGAGTATACCAGATTTTAAAAAGCAGGAAATCTTGGGGGGAGGGGGGCAGAGACCGAATAATGCACTTTAGATTTTATGGGCAAGATTTGGTTATGTGCACATTTGACATATTCCCTGGGTACTGTGAAATCTCTAACCACAGGCTTCCAGTGTTCTCAGGCAAAATGTTCTCCTAAAATGTTTTGCTAATAACTATTAAATGTTAATATGTCATAATGGTTATTCAAAAATTGATATTTTTCCGCTATCCCCAGAGCTGTTTTAAAGCACTAAATTTAACCTCCATTGGAGAAAGCAGTTAACATAGCCCTGAGACAGATGGAAACATGGCAGCAGGGGAAAGTGTGCAGCAGCAGAAGCAACAGCAGCCTGTGTGGACTAGTTGCACAGAGAGTCTGTGGAGACAGGGCCTTGCAGGTGAGATCATGTAACTGAGGAAATAGGAGGAAACCAGCAACATGACTCCCTTAATCAAAACCAAGATCACAGTAGTCTGTCCCCTAAGAATACAATGACAGGCCTCAGGGAAGAATCCCATGTCTGGGCCAGAGAAAGATGGCATTGGAATGAGAATCAACTTGATGGACAGGCACTTCCATCCATGGGAGAGAGACCATCTGGTAGTGCCCCCAACCTTGGCCTGGAAGACTGTCTAAAGGTGCTCAGGGTGCTGAGAGAGCAGTCAGGAAAGCAGGAGCTGGTTCAGTACTGAAGACAGAGGCAAAGAAAGCAGTCAAAACATCCCTAGAGGCCTGCAGAGATGAGCAAGCCTCATGTAACCAAGTAGTTCTCAGCTGCAAGTGCCCATCTTGGATCCACTGCAATTTTGCATTGTGCACACTTCTCAAGTACCATCCACCCCACAGTGTGTGTCCTGACTAAGACCTTCCTGCTCCCATTCCCCAAAGTCTTAGAGAAGCACTCAGAAGTCAGCTATGGCAGACAAGCCATGTTACACAGTGAGGCTTTACTTCTTGTTTATCAGAGGCTCCAGCTTTATAGCTACTTGACTTGTGTTCTTTATAAAATAGTGTCTTCTCTGGTTCTTACTCCATACCTATCAAGTGACATTAAAATCCATGTTCATGGAGGCAGATGATAGTATCTCCTTTATAGATTGCTAGGGACTTTTTCTGGTCCATTAATCATTCCAAATTTTGTTAACACATAGACCCGGGAGTGAGTGGGAAAAGAAGTGATAACAAAGATTGAAATGACTAATGAGTAAGAAAAAAAATAAACAAAATTATAGGTCTAGGTTTATCTTAAATTGGCATCCATTTTGGTAGTCCTCTCTTGGAAATTTATGTAATTGGGCATCATGAAACATACCTAAAAGAGTCCCGGAGCTCAGACACACTGCTGCTAGCCAGCCCCGGGAGCTGCAGCGGCTCCCCACATGCTTGCCCAGCCATCCGCCCCACTCCTTTTGCTAGGGTTTTGGGAGCTGGATCATCATCTTTATCTGGCTTCTGTGGTATCTTCTGCACTAAAATGTAGCCTGGGAAAAAATTCAGTATCATGCTTTCTTTTATTCATTCATTTGAACTAATTATTGCTATCATAGTCTCATGTGCATTTTTCCCAAACCATAATGACTTGAGACTTATAGAGTACGGTAAAACAGTTGGATTATTATTATTATTTTTTTCGGGTAGGCAATTTTGTGAAGCACATGGTAGCAATCTGAGCCATTTCTGTCTCTAAAGTTTTCATCTGCTCAAAGGACAATTTCAGGGTCCTTACAACTTCTTACCTGGAAAACCTACCTTGAAAATGCTAATTTTCATCTTGCACAGGCTGAGCACAGGCTTGAGGACTTATACTGAAGCACTTTCCTTGGCTGAGCTTTCTCTGGCTTACCTCCTTTGGGCCAGAGCATCTTGAAATTCTTTGTAATTAGTTTAAAAGAAACATGGAGGGGAGGGGGACACAAGTTATAGTCTTTTCAGATAAACTACATATTTCCCTTGGGAATTTTTACAGAATTGTGTATCTATTTTTGAAAACCAAATGACATGAATAGAAGAAATGCAATCCTGGGCCAACCCCATGGTCTAACCATCCTGTGGTTTTGAAGTTGCCCAGTACCTCATTAATGCTGGCCTCAAAAGCTTTGGGATATACTTCAGGCTCACTCTGGGTTTGCTACTCACAAGTTCCTCTACATCTTTCCTGCATTTCCTGCATTTCCTTACATTTCTAGCTTATATGAACTAAAGAAACGATGAACCCCACAACAGGGGTGCCTTGCCATCAGACTCTATACCATCAGACTCCTCCAAGGTGCCTCCACAGATAAATGAATTAGGACGGACCATCCACGCTACCATCATGGTGGAGAGCATGGCCACAGCCATTGACAGTTAATCCTGGGCATCAACTTGACCACACCTGGCATTAACTAAGATCAGCTGTTAGATTGCCTGAAGAGATGATTCAGATCAATGCATTTACAATACAAAGACCAGCTCTAAATCTAATTGGAACCTCCCAGTAGCAGACCAGACAAAAGGAACCACACAGAACAGGAGACTTTTAAGAGATTCTCTGAAGCGGTGTTAGAAAACTCTTCCCTCTTGCCACCTGGCTTCTTCGTTTCCTCGACCCTCCAACCCTCCAAGTCTTCAACATGACTAAAGACTCTCCAGGAATCTTTCAGTTTTCAGCTATCACCCACTGGCCTATTGGACTGAGCAGCTACTGGCAACTATTGTTGGACTACCTCAGCCATATCTAGTATGCCAATTCAATAAATTCCCTTTTTATATATTCATTCCGTAGATTCTGTGGTTCTAGAGAAACCTGGATAATATACATGGTTAACATGGAAAACCTATTCTGTGACACCTCTTCCCCCGCACAGCCCCATCCAGTCATGGTACCTTCTGAAACATAGCACTTAGGATATTCAACTGACACAGATCCAAAGATCTATATATGGAACAGAAGGTCATCTGCCTATCAAATGTCTGTGGCAGGCAGCTTCTACAATGTAATGTCCCTATGGTCTTCACTCTGGAATATATGCTATCCTGGTCCCTTGAATATTTGATTCTGACCAACAGAATAAGATAAGCACTTTGGTGGTGTTACTCTTTTCTGTTGCTGCGAGACAACATTCATCCAACTAGCTTAAGCGAGAAAGAAAGATGTATTTGACTCAAGGTTCCAGAAGGTCGGTAGCAGAAGCTGGAGGTGGTTAAGGTCACTGCAGCCATCCTAGAGACAGAAAAAGCAAGCACCAACTACAAGAGCAGACTGTTAGGGGAAGCAGGTTGGGATTACCCAGCTTCAAGTCCTGACCCCTGTGGCATGCTTTCCTCCAGTAATGCTCCATCTCCTAAAGGTGCTAAGACCTTTCCAAACATTAACATCAGCTAAGGTGGTCGCAAACACATGAGCCTGTAGGGGACAATTCACATTCAAACCATGACAAAGTGATGAAGGTGCAAAGATGGTGCTCTGTCATAGTTAGGCACAGGTGTCCACTTGACTGTTGAGGATTTGAGCCCTGGGCATATTCATAGAGAATCAGTGGTTGAATTAAACCCAGAGCAAACCTGCAGGAGACTGTCTAGCTGATGGGGCAGGCCCAGCCCATGGTTAAGCACAGGTGTCCACTTGACTGTTGAGTATTTGAGCCCTGGGCATATTCATAGAGAATCAGTGGCTGAATTAGACCCAGAGCAAACCTGCAGGAGACTGTCTAGCTGATGGGGAAGGCCCAGCCCATGGTGGGTGGGACTAGGCCCTGGAATAAAAGACAGACATCTGGTTGACAGTTGGCATCCTTTTGTACACTTGGCCAGACATGCTGATCTGGCAAGTAAGGATCGTCCCTCTCTTGGCTGTTGTGTAGAGATAGTAGCCAGTTCCCTCAGCCCTGGTGTCGGTGCGTGCTCTCCTGTCAAGCTGGACTATGAACTGCAATCATAAGAGAATAAATCCCTTGTTCCCTTAAGCCATTTGATGGTCATGGAAATGAACTGCTACATGCACCCTCCCTTGATGATGTTGTCAAGTTTAGGCTAACAGACAAAGAGAAGAAGATCAGAAGGTGACTTCCGGTCAACAGTCAAACGAGCACTGAAACCCTTATTCTGGGTCTTCAAGCAATGGAACTCTGCCAATCTCAAAGCAGGGCTTGAGAGTGGATCTTCCCCCAGTGAAATCCTCAGACAGAACATGGACCTGGACGATAACTAGATAAGCTCTTAAATCAGACGATGACATAAGAAATATCCCAAGTGTTGGGATCACAGGTGGGCCCCAACCCACCTGGCTGAAGTTTTATTCTATGGTGCTTAAGTTCATTTAAGCCAGAGTACATGTGTGGCTTGCAACTGCTCTATTGGACAGTGGTGTTTCAGGTTAATTATAATGAAGACAATTCTTGGTCAGAAATGGTCCTTTCAAATTCAATTTTTAAAAATTTTTTATTATTATTCAATTGTGCTTGTGTGCGCGTGTGTATATGTCTGTGTGTGTGTGTGTGTGTGTGTGTGTGTGTGTGTGTACAATCACGGGTGAATTCGGGAACCACCATGGACCACCTCCACCTCCTCCTTGTTTACTCTGACCCCCCGATTCACAGGCTCCACCCACCAGGACCAGAAACGCAGGCCACCCCCGCTTCTGCCCGGCGTCTATACGTGGTGTCTAGGATCCTAGCTCAGGACCTTCCACCTGCAAGGCAGAGGCTTAACCCCTGAGCCACCTCTCCAGTCCCTCGAATTCAATTTTTTGAAGTGGAATCTTCTACAAAGTATATATACGTGAAGCTATGCATTATTTAGCTTCAGTCTCTCTGAGCTCTGATTCATCCTCTGTGAACCACAGTCATTTGAATGCATCACGTTCTTTATAACTAAAGTCTTTCACTTCTGTCTTTCCTTCTATCAAGACACCTCCTCATTCCTCATCTGACTAACACTTACTTAATACTGAGGTTTAAATCCAAATGTCATATTCCAAGAGAAGAGATCCCAGATGCCCTGCGTCTGTTAGCTACTGCTGTGTAACAAGTTATGCAGTAACTCAAATGGCTCAAAATAGTGATAGGCATGATGGGAGTTGGTGCATCTGTGGTTTGGCTAGGTCATCTGATGTAACACCGATTCACACATTTGATACCTTGAAGTCTTGCTTTGGCCTGGGATTGGTCAAGGCTCATTAGCAGAGATAGACAGCCCAGCGTCTACCATCTCCCTGCCCCCTGACAGCAGGCGTGCCTGTGAGTTCTTCAGAAATATTTGTCTTTTTAAACTGCTAAGTTTGGGAAATTTGTTGTGTTGAAGTGATAACTGGTACTTGTAGTGAACGATGGTGGAATGGGACAGGATAACTGCAATAGACACTCATGTCTGAAGAGGTGAAAACAGGCAGCATCTGTAGTCACTACTCACAGCAATGCTACATCTCATCAGGGAAGCACTGGGGAACCCCTCACTAACTCAGGGTGCTTCTATCCAGCTTGAAAGCTGAAACCCCTGAGGCATTTTTGTACTTTGAGCATTTCAGTCTCTTAGTTTATCCTGGAAGCCTTTTTATCATCCTGTGTCTCCCAAAAATACACTGGGCTATTTTCTTGATTCTAATCAACCTGATATGGCAAAGGCACACCCATAAGTCTTTTGAGATAAGCCTTTACCTCTTTGGTCTTAATCACCTCTAATTTGGGCACATTTAGGCCTTAGGGGGAGTTTGCCCATAAGATTTCTGGGAGCTCTCCTGTCTACCTAAAGAAGTCTATGAGACAGGCAAGTACCAAGTCCTTTCAGAAGTCTTAGCAGACAGCAAGCTGCATTCATTCACTGTTACTTTCTACACCTCCCCTTCCTACCTGTCATGGCTTGAATTTGAGTTGTTCCTCCACAGGCTTATGTGTTTGTAACCTTAGCTGGTATTAATGACTGGGAAGGTTGTGGCACTTTTAGGAGGTGGAGCTTACTGGAGAAAGGCATATCATAGGGAGCGGCCTTTGAGGTTTGGTGGCCTACCTTGTCTAGGTAAACTAAACCAGTCTCCAGCTCCTGCTTCTAGTCATGCCTTCTACTAGGTGACTCCTGACACAATGGGCATTATCTCCCTTCTGTAACCATAAGCTGAATACATCTACCATTCTCCTTCAAGTTATATCTGAGCATTGTCTCACAGAAGCAGAAAGAGTAACTACAACACTGGCCCACAGGATTTCTTCTATAATGATGAGCTGCTCAGGTGTAGAAATGAGACAGGTGGGCTTATATGAGATTGGCATTTTGCCAGTTTAAAAAAATACAGGTTAGGAGACAGGACCTACAGATGCTTAGTACAAGAAAGTGATGGAGTGATACATCTGACTCAAGTTGGGGAAAGGTAGTAAGAATATGAATGGGATGATAAGTTTCATAAACTGTTGAAAAAGTGTTCAGTTAAGGGGGAGGAAGGCCAGATTTGAGATTTTAGAGTGACCCTGTCCAGGGGTGACCCTGAGAAAGGGTGGAGTGGCACAATGTTTTCCAAAGATGAGGATAGTATCTCTCACCTCTTTTGGTTTTCTACAAAGGGACCGAAGCACACTTCTAGTAAAATGTGGAGTATGGATTCTTTCCTTTTTGCTGTGGCTGGTATTTCCTTTTATATAGCCAGCTGAGAAGGTGTGAAGCCACGGGATTTCTTAGACTAGGCAGAAAAGAACTCTGGTCATTCCTATAGTTCTCTTGTACAAACTCAGCCATCACAGAGCTAAGCTAGCCTTGCTGGAAAGAGCATGCATGGTGCTCTGGCCAATCTATTAGTCCCAGATCAATCCTGCCTTCCAGCATGGCTACCAAAATGCCATTAGATGAAACTGTCTAGGATGCCACTAGACCAACCACCTAGAGGGATTTCAGATGAGTTTTTGTTTTCTTGAAGCACAGGGGACCAAACTTATGTTTGCATGTGCTGGCCAAGTGTTCTAATCCTTTAGACACCACAAGGAACACTAAAAAGCTGAAAGCCACCTTAGTTTTTGAGTAACATGATAAAATATTTGGTAGAAACTTTTAAGTTTCTATCTTTCACACAGACCTCTCTCGTGAGCTCCAAACCCGTATATCAAATGCCTTGGGGATGTCTTTACTCAAGTGGCCAACTACACATCCACTTTAATATGCCCCAAACTGAATTCTGGGCAGTCATCTCCAACCTGCCACTCTCTAGCTCAGTTAAGGGAGAAGCCAATCCCTCTGCCCCCTGTGATCCCTCACTCCTTTCTTCTCCATACTCCACATCCACTACATAGGAAATCCCATTGGCACTATCTTCAAAAATGGTCCAGATTTCAATCACTTCTGTCTCCTCTGCTACTACCCTAGTCCATTCAGTCCACTGCCACCTCCAATCTGGATGGCATGCTAGTGTCTTTACAGGTCTCACTGTAACTGCCCTTGCTCACCTTCAAACTACTCAGTCAGTCCACTCAAGGAATCTCAGCCAAAAGGCTAATCAGACTGTTTCTTCTTCTTTTAGCAATCAATAAGCCCCAGTCTTAATCATGGTAAGCAAATGTCTAAAGACCCACAGCCTCTCCCACTGTCTGCATCCATCTGCTCCTCTGACACTCTACCATGATGGCTTCCTCCTGGCCATAAACTGTACAGACAGACCCAGGCTATCTCAGGGCCTTGATAATAGCAACTGCCTCTGCTGAGTCACTCTGTCCCTGTGACTTCTTCATTTCCCTTGGATATGCCTCCAAAGAGACACTACTGTAACCTTCCACTGATAATAACATCTAAATTTCAACCTATCTTTTGGATACTATGAAACCCAGCCCCAGCTTTCTCTTCTTAATATGTCTAATAGGTGACAAATTTAACTTTCTCTGATGAGGTACTAAGTACAAGACAAGGCACTTGTTTTATTCGGTTATGGCTTGTTAGAATCACACTCCTCCCCACCCATGCACAATAGAGAACACTCAAAACACACGGAGTGAAGAATTTTTCAGAACTGCTTACACTTAGAGAAAATAAGTTAAAAGGAAAAAAAAAAAAGGTAGAGGAGTGGATGCAACCAAAGAAACTTCTAACAAGTAAGAACTATGATCCGTTTTCATTTATTTCATCTTCGTTCAGTATTTATTCACAAGTTTTTACTTGCATTCTTGATGAGCATCTGGGTTCATGGAGTGAACGTGCCAAACAGAGTCCATTTACTTCTCACGTTGCTCCTCTCTTGGTCTCGAGTCTCGGCTCTCCTGGAGTCCCAAGAGAACAGCATCAGCCTCCAATAGAGTAGTATCCGTCGTCCCTCCCAGGAATCTAGATGTGAGCTCAAGATCCAAGAGCCGCAGCCGAACCCTGGTTCCCTTCTGGTATTTCCTAAATGGTAAGAAAAAGATTCTATTAATGGTGCAGACAGGCTATGCATGATTGGCTACTTGAAAATGAATTCAATTCTAATTTACAATTGTATTGGCTCCGGTTGAAAAAGTTAATGCTGGTATCTAAGAAAGAGTCATATTTGACATGAAAGTAATCTAGATGTATCACAGTTTTCATTGTAAAGTCACCTTTAAAATTTTTATCTTCTATCTATCTATCTATCTATCTATCTATCTATCTATCTATCTATCTAGTCTTGGGGATCAAACCCAGGGCCTCACGTGTGCTAGGCGAGTGCTCTACTATGAAGCCACAACCCCAGCACATAAATTAATTTTGAAGTTAAAATAATTTTACATAAACAAAAAATGAAAAAATAAATATCATGGTCTGAAATGTAAGTTGTCTTCCACAGACTCATGTGTTTGAACTTTTAGTTGTTTGGGAAGGCCATGGCACCATTAAGAGGTAGAGCCTTTTTGCAGTTCCCCTGCATGGTTGCTGATAAATGACCATCAAACAACTTAGGGGAACAAGGGATTTATTTCCGTAAGACAGTCCAGTCCATAGTCCAGTTCGCAGTCCAGTTCATTGTCCAGTCCATAGTCCAGTTCATAGTCCAGCTTGACGGGAGAGCATGCACCAACAGGGCTGAGGGAACTGACCACTCCATGTCTACATAATGGCTGAGAGAGGGACAATCCTTAATTGCAAGACCAGCCTGTCTGAACAAAGATACACAAGGATGCCAATTCTTTCAAACAGTTTTCTGTCTTTTATTTCAGGGCTTAATCCCACCTACCATGGGCTGGTTTGGTCTAGGCTCAACTCAACTATTAATTCTCTACAAATGTGCCTAAAGCTCATACCCTCAGCTGTCAAGTTGACACCTGTGCCTAACTATGCCAGCCTTGCTGGAAGAAGGCAGTCACAAGGGTGGCCTTGAGGTGGATTTACCCCTTCAAGCTCCAGTTAGTCAGTCTGCTCTTGCAGTTTTGCGGCTTTCAACCTCCATGTCTGCAGTAACTTAGACCACCTCCAGCCAAGGATTGTATCTCCTCTCTGGACTGTAAGCTGCTCTTTCATCCTATTGACTCTGGCTGTTATCTCACAGCAACAGAGAAAGAGTAACCAGTATGATAAAAGTTCTCAGAAAATTATCTGGAAAATAATTTTAGTAGACCAGGTAATGACTAGTCTCTACACAATGTCTGATTATGTATTCTGAAGGAAATTTATAAATGGTCCATCAAGTAAATGTTTAACTTTTTTGAAATAGGCATTTTTTCTTTCTGATTGTAAAAGTAAATGTCCTTTGATAAAATGTGAAAGTAGTGAATTTGGTCACATTCTGTGTGTGTATGTGCGTGTGCACAGGTGTGGTGTGGAAAGCACTGTTCATAGACATTAACTAGGTACACTGAGAAAGAGCTTTATGTACTCAGAAAACTGCCATTACAGTACATTTTTCACTTAGTGAATGAACCACACTAATATAAGATTTGCCCATTGCATTGGTAAAGTGGATCACTAATTGCCTGTACTATTTGAAGTTGTAACCAGTGATATAATGGATTCAATTGTTCTTAAAGCATGGCTCAGTGACTCGTTCAATTTCTCTTCATGTTGGCTCTTCCTTCGAACTTCCCTACAATAGTCAATTATTCACCTGGTTTAGTTCATTTTTTTTTTTAAAAAACTCGTATGTATGTATGTATTATGTATATATGTATGTGTATATGTGGGTGGACATACACTTGTCATAGCAGCAATTGAAATTCTGAGGATAACTTGTAGGAATCAGTTCTACCTTCCTTTCATGTGGATTCTGGGGACTGAACTCAGATTGATCATGGGCAGGGCTGAGGCCCTCCACACCTCAGCTGCAGTTACATCTGTGGTTCATGCACTGTGCAGGAGCTGTGGAGGTGTGCTTCTTGGTCCTGGTGGATGCCCTATGGTTAGTTAGTATCTGGGTTAGTTGCTATGCCTATGAAGCAGAGGCAAGCAGAGGAGGCGGTTTCTTTCGTATTCAGTCACGGCCTTTTGGCCAATCTTTGCTCAATCAGATGTGAGGTCCAAGCATTCTTGAGTTGCCCCCATTCTGATTTTACAACTCAGGGCTGATAACTTTAAAAAGCTCTGGGATCAAGAAAGGCAAACTACAGGCTTCTATATATGTTGGCATCACATGGCCATTCACTAAGAACACAAAACCCCCAAAACAGTCTGACTTCTGCTCTCAGGAAGTAGTGGTTTCTATGTTTGGAAACTTCTTTATTTTTCACTTTGTAATATAACTTTTCTACAGACCTGTTACCTTCCCTGTAGCTGAGACACCTGAATCATTCTGTGCTGCTCATGTACCCATAGCTGCATTTCTCTTGCTGCATTCCGCAGAATAGTGATTTTCACACCTTCCATGTAACAGGTGCCCTGGTGCTTATACAACATGCAAACAGCAGCAGCCTCAAGGGGGATCTGCCACATCTCAGGTAGAACTTGAGTTGTGGTCTCTGGTAGGCACTCATCAACTTAAGTCTTCTCACTGAGCTCTCTACTGTTACACATAATAAAGTTTATGATGGATACGCCAGTACATCCTTGCCAACCTGTTTATGTTGCTTAAATGTGATCCCATTGCCTAATAACTTTGGCCTAAGCATAAAAATCCATGGCAATGTCGCCAGTCAGTGTGACCCCTGAAGCTGGATGAAGAGGGAGTGTCCAGCTCTCGTGCTCCTCTGCCACTGATTCACTGCTTCAGTTGACTCCAACTTTCTCATCTGTAATATGAGAATAACTATTATACCTGTCTCCCATGGGGTTCTTGTATGCATAAAATGAACATACACCAAGACCTTATAAAAGTTCAAAAATCTTAGCATCATCACTGTCCTCCTCCTCCTCCTCATCATCTCATGACTGTCAAACACCTGATTTTCTATTGTGGAGTCACGACTAAAGAGTCCTCCCAATTGTAAAAATTCTAGTTTGTTAATAAATCAATACAACTGTCTGTGCAGAAAGGAACTGGGAGAGACTCAGTAATTTTCTTTGATTGAAACTGTATGCACTTTAACAGCATGAGCATTCCCTATTTTAAAGTACATTATAACATACAAGGGCAAAAATGAAAATTTCTTTCAAATGAATGCTATACTTTGAGGGTAGGAGACAAATAAACACAAGCACACTTCAGAGAAGCAACCCCACACTGGACAGCTCCCATTTCCCAGCCTCTGCCACAACAGAGCTGGAAACTCCAAGGCTGTGGCTGCTGTACAGGAAAGGGCAGGGTGTTTGTAGGGTGATTTCCACTCAGGATGCTTTCAATAGAGGTTTGAGAACACAGGAGGGCAGGCAAAGCTCAGCTTTTCCTACCTCCAACTGCCCTTGTTTCTTAGTCTTGATACATAGCCCTAGGTGAGTCCTTCATGGATAAGATCAATGTCAGGAAAGAAGACCTTTCACCATGGGCTCCAGGCCCAAGGTCATGGTGGGTCAGCTGCAGTCAATACTACAGCCTTATTTTCTAATGGAAATATGGCAAAGGTTGTCCTATAAAGGAGCCATTTTTATTTTGTTATTCCCTAATTTTAAGAATTAGATCTATGGGCTGGAGAGGTGGCTCAGGGGTTAAGCAGGCAGAAGGTCCTGAGTTCGGATCCCAGATCCCACGTATAGACACCAGGCGGAAGCGGGGGCGGCCTGTACTTCTGGTCCTGGTAGGGCGGAGCCTGTGAATCCCGGGGCAGAAGGAGGTGGAGGCGACCATGGTGGTTCCCGAATTCGTCCGTGGTTCTACACACACAGACACACACAGACACACACACACACACACACACACACACACACACACACACACACGAGCGCACGCGAACACACGCACATGTGCAACAGTTGAATAAATAATAATAATAATAATAAAAAAAATTAAAAAAAAGAATTAGATCTATAACAGAATATTTATAATTAATAATAAATGCAAAAAGATAATGCAATGAAAAGGAACAGGTATAAGATGGTGGGTACCTTAAGGGACTGGGTGGGGCCACAGTTTTAAATATTTGTAGCATGAAGCTCAGGGTTTCTAAAATTAAATGGAAATTCTTAGAATTTTAGAGCTGTTTTGTGGATCAAAACATATAAAGTCATAGCTGGATGTGGTGGAGCTGTTTGTAATCCTAGCACTTGGGAAGAAGTGGAGGCAGAAGGATCAGGAGTTAGCTACAAGAAACCATGTCTCAAAAAAATGAAACAAACAATAACCAACCACCCCCAACACAAAGGCACTAGTCTCACCAGAGGAGGCTCTGCTCTTACCACCTCCCTTACCTTTTTTTTTCAATCCTTACCAAAATTGATTTTTTTTTCTATTATTGTGATTGTTTTTTATTTCAGCACATACAAACTTATTAGGTACACCAGTTCCCTCTCTTCCTCCTCCCCCCCCCCCCCCCGTACTCCCTGCTCCCCCTCCCCACCCTTCTCCCTCCCCATCCCCCAGTGCCTCCCGCCCCAATTCCCAGAGTCCTTTCTTGTGCATGTCTGATTTTCCTCTGGGCCCTCCTCTCCGATGACGTACAAGGACCCAGTGGCCTTTCCCTGAACCCTTTCCCGTGTTCCCCTTAGATATAGGAACACTGCTGTGGCTGCCAATCCTTTACCTCCAAGGCTCTTGGTGCCTTTAGCAGATGCTAGACTTTGTGAGGTCAACAGTGTGTTGGACAATGCGCAGGGCATGCAAAGTCCAATTATGATTGCTTCAGCCCTAACTAGTATAGAGTATCTTATATATCATTGCTCCTCCCATCCTTTTGCTCTTACACTCTTACTGCCCCCTCTTCCGCAAATTTCTCTGAGCTTCAAGATGGGGAGAGACTAAGCTGGCCTAGTTCTAGATGGTTGATATAGAGTCTCTGAAGTTCTGGATTGTGGTTTGTTGATTTTCTTTTGCAGTTTTGCTGCTCCTGCAATGCCCTTCACTCCATCCTGGTGGGCATTGTATGTTACCCCCTGGCCAGAGACAAAAAGCTGTTAAGAGTCTTGTGATAAAAGCACATTCAAAGGTAGATGTAATAAAAGTGACCACCTCCCTTACCTATCCCCTTATAGTCACAGGAGAGATAGGGAAACACCATTTGAACTTGGGAAAGGAGGGGATGTGACTCCAATTCATTATTCTAATTATTCTTCATTAGAAACATGCTGACAAATAATTTTTAAAACACCACTAAGAAACAAACTTCCAGATACTAGTTTGACAGAAATCTTTTATTTTGTATTAACCACAGAACAATAATGACTTGAAAGGCCAACAGGGTGACTCCCAAAGCGCGCGCGCGCGCATGCGCGCGCACACACACACACACAAACACACACACACACACACACAGTTGCCTTCTACTCTTATGTTTCTTTTTCTTAACCTCAAGCACTTCCTCTGACTGTGAACTCCAGTCTCTGCAAAAGAGCAGCCAACTTGCTGTCCACACCACATGCTGCCCTCAGAGGTGGAGGAAAGGGGCAATTAAATCTAGGGCTGCATTTCTGCATTAGGGACACGTAGGGACACGGTTTAAAGACTTTTCCTCTGGACAGGCTTTGCACATTCCTCCCACACTTTTTTTTAAAAGTCTGTCAGTGCCTGCTACTGACAGTTCTTAGACTTAAAATAGAGAGAATCTCTCTGACTGGTTCTTTGATATAAATAAATTAGACAATATAGAGCTGATGAATACACGGCTTGAATTGAATCTCAGTACCCAAAGAGAATACTGCAAGGAATTTTGCGTTTGCTAGTCAAATAGCTGTCTCTGTAATCACAATTCTCAGAGGCTTTAAAAATGTTTTGAAATCTTCAGCCATGCAAGTCTTCAGCTCAGTAGGTTGAATTCTTTCACAAGTACTATCACATATGCAATTCTTTAAAGTTTTAAAACTACGAGGGTATTTCTTTTCTTTTTTGCCACAAGAAAAAAATTAAAACATTTTGACAGGTTTTATTAACACAAATTTGTTCTTTATAATTTTCAGTCATGATGATCTATATGTAAAACTAACACTATGTGTGTGATTCTGAGTGAATGTAGCCACGTCTGTGTATGAGTGCACAGAAATGAAACATGTTACTCTTTAAATGAAATCGCTGGTCCTAATTTTTCTCATCATTAAAAAAACAGTACTATAGAAAGACATGTTCTTTTTTTATATGTGTATGCTAACTAGCATTGACCTTCTAACTGATGTACCTGGATTAGAATTCTTCTAACAGCCAGAAAACTTAAAAGGGACCAATGAGTGGGAGGGGGGAGGGTTAGAGTGAGGACCTTGGATGAAAAGATAAAGAGTACTATGGATGGCAGGGTGACAGGAAGGGGGGAATAATGGGGGAGAAATGCTTGAGAGGGGGATGAGAGGATGAGGAATAGAAGGGGATGAATGAGTAACAGAAAATACTAAGAATATTTCATGCAACCAGACAGAAACCTCCAATATTATCAATATGTCAAAAAACATTTTTTCCCCAAAGGAACAAGAATGGACATTCCCTATACAGGGGAGGACAGAGAGAGGAAGATTGGGCAAAATAAAGTATGCTCTGTGATGCACCAACAGGAAGCCAGAAACAAGTAAACGAAACTAGATGCAACAAGCATATGATACCTCTGAATAAGCTGTTGGTCAGAGAGGCCTCACAGGTATTCTAAAAAATGTAGGCTTTTGCCAATGCCCTTGGTTGCCTGCTCTACCTCTATCAAAACTGACAGTAAGACCCTATTACTGAAGGTATAACACACATGGATCACAGGATGTGGACAAAAACACTAGCTGGAACTGGTCTGGCAACTTAGTCCTTGCTGAACAGCTTTCATAATACCAGAAAGTACCATGCAAGCTCCTGGGGCAGAGCAGTCTTAGTGGTATGAGTGGCAAGGGGACGACCAACAGTTTTCTGACTAGCTTTAAGTCCCATTTATCAGTAGGGATCATGTTCCTGAAACTGTAAATTAGAAGAATCTATGAAAGGAGGGAACAGAGGCTTTAAGGGAAGTGAAAGCTATGAAGGTTTAACAATAAAGATACAAGGTCAAACTGTCTTTTTTTTTAATGAATTAAATGTGTATGAGTGTGTGTGTGTGTGTGTGTGTGTGTGTGTGTGTGTACGCGTGCGTATCAGAGGACACATTGTGTGTCCCTGTGGAGAACCAAAGGCGATTTTGGGAATCACCCTGGATTGCTTCTACCTCTTTTTTGCTTTGCTCTGGGATTTCCCAGACTCCTCCTACCAGAGCGGAAATGCATTCCACTGCCGTTTCCACCTGGCATTTTTATGTGGGACGTGAGATCCAAACTCAGGACCTTCTGCTTGCAAGACAGAATCTTAACCCCTGAGCCATCTCTCTACCCTCAAACTGTCTTTTAAACAACTGTTATCATATTCATAGATTTCAGGAGGACTCGTCACTCAAGATGCAAAGGAAGATGGTTATCACAGAAAATCACAACTTAACAAAACGAAGAAAATAAGTGACTGCTGACTCCCAGGCCTTAAACAGGACACCTAACGCACCCCCACTCCCATCCCAAGACTCAGGGAACATTGCCAGAGGAGGCGGTGGGATTGTAAAAGCCTAAAGTGGGACAGGATACAGCTAGACACTATCTCTGGACATGATAGGATTGTATTCGTGAATTCACTACAGATACATATATCCCCACAAGACCTGGAAATCGTCCTAGCAATATTTCATCACAGAGGGGGAAAGACGGACGAATTCGGGAACCACCATGGACGCCTCCACCTCCTTCTGCTCCAGAATTCACAGGCTCCGCCCGACCAGGACCAGAAGCGCAGGCTGCCCCCGCTTCCGCCTGGCGTCTATACGTGGGATCTGGGATCCAAACTCAGGACCTTCTGCCTGCAAGGCAGAGGCTTAACCCCTGAGCCACCTCTCCAGCCCTACCTTCCTATTGTTTTGCTCCACCTTCCAGACACTGAAGTGTAGGCTGCTGCCATTTCTGCTAGCATTTTTTACGTAGGATCAAGGATCCAAACTCTGGTCCTTTTGCTTGCAAGGCAGAGGCTTTAACCTTTAAGCCATCACTTTAGCCCCTTATTACAATTTTAAGTACAGCATAAATCTTAAATCCTAATTATTCCAGGTTATTGGAAGATGGAAGCAAAGCCTGTAAAAGTGAGTTTGATCCCCAGAACCCCACATAGTGAAAAGAACTAAGTTCTATAATTTTCCTCTGACCTCCACATATATATTGTAGTACGCAAGGGCCTCTTTGCTCTCCTATACTCTTTCAAATAAATCAATATTTAAAAAGATGGAAATGGAAAATAAATGATAACCATTATGCTTTTTCCTAACCAAATTATTGTCAAAAGTCCTCCTAAAAACATCCAATAATTATCACTTCGAACTGCTAGACAGAATGTGCCTACCAATTAAACCAAAACCATCAGTGTGCATGCAGACACCTGGGAACCTGCAATATACACAGCATAAGCCGACTTGTTAGTCCTAGCAACATTCAATGGGATTTTCTTTTCTGTGCCTGAAATTCTAGTAAGAATCATAATCTTGACTTTCTTACAATCAAGTGCTTTTTTAACAATGCCTGCTTTGGGAAAAATAAAAAATAAAAAAACAATGCTTGCTAATATTTTGGGCCATTATAAATAGTTTTATATCTTGTTGAAGCATTTCTACTTTTACAAACATGAGTACTCATCCCTGCTTCTCTCCATCCTCCCTCCCTCCAGCCACTCTCTTCCCTTCATCAATCCCTCCCTCTCTTACACCCTGCTGCCTGTCTGCTTCTACGGACCCCAGGATTCCCTCTGGCTTGTCTACTCTTGTGGGGGTTCAGACCTCTGTGGCATATCAATTTGCCTCTCTTCAGGCCACCCCACAGATATAGGAATTTCCCTTCACTCATTCAGCTTTAGTCTCCAAAGTTTCCACTGTATGTTCTTATCTTTCTTGAGTTCCTAGGTAGTTTATGGGGGCATGTTAGTATGTCAGTCTTTATACAGGTTTGGCAGGGACAAATCTTACTTTGGTGAGTTCCTAGATACAGCAATCTTGCCTTGAGTGCAATGTCTTGTCCAGTGGTGTACCTTCCCATCTTTAAATTCTTACAATCTCACCATCCCCTTTTCTGCAAGGTTCTAAAAGCCTTAGGATGGGGAGAGATTAGGTTGGCCTGATTCAAGGTGAGCTTTGCTGAGTCACTGGTATTCTGCATTATGGCTGCTGGCAATTGCTGTCCACTTCACTGCTCTTCTACTGCCCTAGGCTGCATCTGTCAGGGTACTGAGATCTTCTACCTCTGTTGTAGAAGAAGACTTCTAAGCAGAATGTTAAGTGTTCTTCCAATCTATGAGTATAACAGCTATTTACAGAACACTTTGGTGTACTGTCTTCCTACCAAGTTCATTGGCAGTTTTCCTTATTGATCTATTTCCTTTCCTTTTTTAGGCTCTTGTTCTAGTTAACAGTAACAGGAATATGTTCCATTCTGACAAGTGGGGTCTTGAATTCAACCAGAGAGCTGTTGGTTGTCTCCTTGATATTCATGCCACTATTACACTGGTGGTCACCAGTTGCCATGTGATTTTTTATTGCAACTTACAGATCTCATGCTGTTGATGGGGCCTGAGATAATTTCTCTCCCCCAGGAGCTTGTAGTATTCCTTGATACTGTGTAAGCTATCTAACAAGGAAGAAGTTCTCAGACCAGTTCCAGTTGATGCATTTTGCCCATGTTTGTGATCCATTTGTGTAGTATCTTCAGTAATAGAATCTTACTGACAGTTTTTTGAAGAACAACCAAGAGCAATGGCAAAAGCCTATATGGTTTGGGAAGCCTTTGAGACCTCTCAGAGCAACATTTTATCAGAAGTACCACTTCTAGTATATTTCTAATTGTCACTGGGTTCTAAGTGGAGCAACCCTGGGCTTTTTTTGTTCTGTCCTATTTTCCTCACTCTGTGCTCCTCTGCATAGGGGTTATCCATTCTTGTTCCTTTAAAAGACATTTTTCTAAAAAACACATTATTAGCATAGGAGGTTCCTTTGGGGTTACTTCTCATAATCTTAGGGTTTTCCTATAAGTCCCTATGTCTCTCCTATCTGCCATCCCTTCGTTCCCCACTATGTATTTTTCCCAATTATTCCCTCCTTTATCCTACTTATTAAGGTATCCTAAATCTCCCCTTTAAAAGGTTTCAACCTAACTATTCCTTCCCACCTTCCCACTCATTGGTCTTTTTAGAATTTTCTGGCTCTCACAGTAATTCCAATCCAATACATTGACAAGGATATCAGTGCTAGATCCACATATAAAAGAGAACATGCAGTGCTTAACTTTCTGTGTCTGAGATACCTTGCTCAATATTAAATTTTCCAGTTCCATCCATTTACCAGCAAATTCCATAATCTCATCCTTTCTGATGGCTGAGTAATATTCCATTGTGTATTTTCAATATCCATTCCTCTGTGATGGGCATGTTGGCTAATTCCATTTTTTCACTATTGTGTGATTTATGTTTTAGAATGTGGAAATATTTTTGAATGTTTTACAGTGAGGAGCATGTACAAATGTACCAATATATTGCCTATGGCTTCAAATGATACATAATCTTCCCTGCAGTTGAAGGGTGCTAGGCAGCAAAGAAGAGGAAAAACCCTGTACCTAGCAATCATCCCAAATCTATATCTTAATAAAAAACTATCCCCCACCCCGGAGCCGCCCGGCCAGCAGCACCGCACTGCCGGCTTAGCCCCCGGGCCCCACCCCGGACCCCAGCCTCTCGCACCCTTCCGCCCCTGCCCCCCCCCAGGTCGCAGGTGAAGAATTCTGCCATCAACATCAGACCCTCTGCCTCTCTGGCCCACCGGGGACCTACGCACGTGGTCCATGGATGACACACTGCTACTCAGAATTCAACAGAGTCCAAAGGAAACTCAAGCAAAATTCTAAGGAACAGAGAGAACACAGGCCATACATCTGGACTCCACTACAACCATTATATCACGTGGGCGAGATTCTTCTCATCCAGCCCAAAAGGCAAGCACTAGTAATAACTGGCAAATGTAACAATACCAAGTACGTCGATTCAGTGAAAAACACACAGAAACTGAAAGGTCCTAAAAAACAAAACAACAACGTACAAGTCAAAGTGCAGATCCACGAGAAACAAAACCCAAGAAGACCAATCTCCCACCGAAAGAATCAATCCCATAATGAGGGATTCCGACCAGAACAAATCCACAGAAAATAGCCATGAAAGCCAGACCCAATATAACGACTTTCAGAGTATGATCATTACCATGATTAATACTATGAAAGAGGAAATCCGAGAAGAGTTAAACAACCGCATCAACCACTTTGAACAGGAACACAACAGGCACTTGGAGGAGTTGAGAAAAACAGTTCAAGAAACAAAAATAGGTATAGAGCAGTTAAAACAGTCTCAGGCAGAGTTTAAAATTGAACTAAAAGACAAGTTATCTTCAACCCAAAACTCAACAGAGAGTCTTATCAGCAGAACAAATGAGGCAGAAAATAGAATTTCAGATCTTGAAGACGAAGTGAGAGAATTAACGAGCTCAATGGAAGAGATTGTTAAAGCCAAAAAGATACTGGAGAGGAACATTCAAGAGATATGGGACACCCTGAAGAAGCCTAACATGAGCATTCATGGAATACCAGAACAAGAATCCCAAAATACCACACCAGAGGAAATATTTCAATTCATCATAAATGAAAACTTCCCACAACTAAAGAATGAGAGGCCTATCCAAATACAAGAGGCATTTCGCACTCCAAACAGATATGACCAAAATAGAAAATCGCCACGGCAAATAATAGTCAAAACACTCCACATTCAAGACAAAAAAAAGGTGCTGAGAGCTTCAAGAGAAAAAAGGCAAGTCACTTTTAAAGGTAAACCTATTAGAATAACAAATGACTACTCAATGGAAACAGTAAAAGCTTGGAGAAACATACTTCAAGTATTAAATGAGCAAAAATGCTAACCCAGACTGATATACCCAGCAAAACTATCTGTCATGATTGAGGAAGAAAGAAAAGTTTTCCAGCACAAAGACAACTTGAAGGGATACATGTCTACCAAACCGGGCCTTCAAAAAATGCTAGAAATGATACTCAAGCTTGAAGAAAAGAACAAGTGTATCCAGGAGGACAGAAGGGAAGTATAATACCACGAAAACATAAATATCAAACAACATGCTTATAAAATCTACTAAATATAAAAAATGTTCAGCATTAAAAATAATTTCTCCATTATAACATTAAATGTCAATGGTATTAACTCACCGATTAAGAGACACAGATTACAAACTTGGATTAAAAACCACAATCCAACAATCTGCTGCCTTCAGGAAACTCATCTCACCACAAAAGATAGGCACATCCTAAGAATGAAAGGCTGGTCCAAAATCTTGCAAGCTAATGGAACCAGGAAACAGGCAGGGGTAGCAATTATGCTTTCAGACAAAGTGGACTTCAAACCAAAGAAAATCATAAGAGACACAGATGGATACTACATTTTAGTCACAGGTACAATTCACCAGGAAGACTTCACAATACTGAACATATATGCATCCAATACGGGCCCCTCCACATTCATTAAGAAAACCCTACAGCGCCTAAAGGAAGACATCAACCCCCAAACGATAATTCTTGGGGACTTCAACACCGCCCTCTCAACATAGGATAGGTCAACAGGTCAAAAGCTTAACAGAGACACTTTGGAACTTAATCAAACCTTACAGATCTCTATCAAACTTTTCACCCACGCACGAAAGAATACACATTTTTCTCAGCAGCACACGGAACTTTCTCCCAAATAGATCACATATTGAGCCACAAAATGAATCTACACATATACAAAAAAGTTGAAATTCTAACCTGTGCCCTATCAGACCACGACGGCCTAAAGCTGGACATCCACAACACAACAAACAAGAGAAAATACACTAACTCCTGGAAACTTAACAATATGATGCTGAATGAGAACTGGATTCAGGAAGAAATTAAAAAGGAAATTCGAGATTTCCTGAAAGTGAACGATAATGAAAATACAACTTACCAAAATCTCTGGGACACAATGAAAGCTGTCCTAAGAGGTAAGTTCATAGCTCTTAATGCCTACATCAAAAAAATGGAAGCATCAAAAATAAACAACTTAACAATGCAGCATAAGGCTTTAGAGAAACTTGAGCAATCTGATCCCAAAAGTAGTAGAAGAGAGGAGATTAGCAAAATAAGGGGAGAAATATCTGAAATTGAGACTAAGAAACGATAGAAAAAAATCAAACAGTCAAAAAGCTGGTTCTTTGAAAAAAAATCAATAAATTGATACACCCCTACCTAAATTAACCAAAAGCAAGAGAGAGAAAACCCAAATTAACAAAATTAGAAACGAACATGGAGTTATCACTACTGATACCCAAGAAATCCAGAGAATTATAACATCATATTTCAAAAACTTATACTCTGTGAAGTTTGACAACACAAAAGAGATGGATGAATTTCTAAGTAAACACAACCTACCTAAATTGAATCAGGAAGTTGTGAATTATTTAAATAGTCCTATAACATATAAGGAAATTGAAGAAGTAATCTCGAATCTTCCCACCAAAAAATGTCCTGGACCAGATGGATTCAGCACAGAATTCTACCAGACATTTAAGGAGTTAATAACACCAATACTCCTTAAACTGTTCCATCAAATAGCAAAGGAAGGAACACTACTAAATTCCTTCTATGAAGCTAATATCATCTTAATCCCAAAACCTAATAAAGATTCACTTAAAAAAAGAAAACTATAGGCCGATCTCTCTGATGAACACAGACGCAAAGATTCTCAACAAAGTCTTAGCAAATCGGATTCAAAAACATATCAAAAAGATCATTCATGGGGACCAAGTAGGCTTCATCCCCGGCACACAAGGTTGGTTCAACATACGAAAATCAATAAATGTAATTCATCATGAAAACCAGTACAAAGTCCAAGACCACATGATACTCTCAATAGATGCAGAAAAAGCCTTTGACAAGATCCAACAGCCTTTTATGATCAAAACGCTAGAGACAGTAGGAATGGAAGGAACCTTTATCAATATAATAAAAGCTGTATACGACAAGCCCACAGCAAGGATTATGCTCAATGGGGAACAATTGGAAGCATTCCCACTTCGATCAGGAACTAGACAAGGCTGTCCACTCTTACCACTTCTATTCAATATTGTACTTGAAGTCTTAGCTGAAGCCATAAGACAAGAAAGGGACATAAGAGGGATTCAAATCGGCAAGGAAGAAGTCAAGCTATCCCTATTTGCAGATGACATGATCTTATACCTGAGTGATCCCAAAAACTCTACCAGGAAGCTCCTGGAACTAATTGAGAAGTTCAGCAGGGTGGCAGGATACAAAATAAATGTGCAAAAATCAGAGGCCTTCCTATATGCCCAGAATGAAAGAAGTGAAAAAGCCTTGAGAGAAACCATCCCATTCACTATAGCCCCTAAAAAAATGAAATACCTTGGTATATACCTAACCAAGGAGGTAAAAGACCTTTACAATGAAAACTTTAAAACCCTAAAGAAAGAAATAGCAGAAGACATCAGAAGGTGGAAAGACCTCCCATGTTCCTGGATTGGCAGAATCAACATTGTAAAAATGACCATCCTACAAAAGGCAATATACAAATTCAATGCTATACCAATTAAAATCCCAAAGCAATTCTTTAAAGAAGTTGACCAAATAATCTCAAAATTCATATGGAGGCACAAAAGACCCAGGATAGCAAAGACAATCCTGAGCAACAAAAACACTGCTGGAGGTATTACCATACCAAACCTTAGTCTATACTACAAATCCATACTACAAATCCATAGTTATAAAAACAGCCTGGTACTGGCTCCAAAATAGACACACAGATCAATGGATAAGGATTGAAGACCCAGATATAAGCCCACAAAATACAGCCATTTGGTCTTTGACAAAGGGGCCCAAAGAATCCAATGAAAAAGAACAGCATCTTCAACAAATGGTGCTGGCAAAACTGGATCTCCACATGCAGAAGATTAAAGCTGGACCCGTACTTGTCACCATGTACAAGACTTAATTCCAAATGGATCAAGGACTTTGATATCAGGCCAGAGACTATAAAAACCATAGTTGAAAGGATAGGGAACTCCCTCGAGCTGATTGGACTAGGCCAACATTTCCTAAACAGACATCCAATGGCACAGTCACTGCTACCAACTCTCAACAGTTGGGATCTTGTGAAATTAAAGAGCTTCTGTTCATCTAAGAGATTGTAACACGAGCTCAAAGGCAACCCACAGAATGGGAGAAAATCTTCACAAACCACATATCTGATAGAGCTCTACTGTCCAGAGTGCACAAAGAACTTAGAAAACTAAACACCAAGGAAACCAATGGCCCAATTAAAAAATGGGCCCTGGAAATTAAAAGAAATTTTACCAGGGATGAAATTTAAATGTCTAACAAATATCTGAAAAAATGCTCCACTTCCTTACCCATCAGGGAAATGCAAATCAAAACTTCCCTGAGATATCATCTCTCCCGGTCAGGATGGCAAAAATCCACAATACAAACAACAACAAATGCTAGAGAGGATGTGGAGAGAGGTGAACTCTGCTACATTGCTGGTGGGAATGCAGGCTCATACAGCCACTCTGGCAAGCCGTCTGGAGATTCTTAAAGAAATTAAAGATTGAAATGCCATATGACGCTGCTATTCCACTTTTGGGAATAACCCCCCATGCAGCAGAGGTTCACCTCAATAGCACAAGCACGATCATGTTCATAGCAGTACTGTTTACAATAGCAAAGTCATGGAATCAACCCAAATGTCCAACAGTTGACGAGTGGATAAGGAAAATGTGGTACATCTATACAATGGAGTACTACTCAGCCATCAAAAATGATGAATTACTGGAATTTGCCGGGAAATGGATGTCATTAGAAACAATTATATTAAGTGAAGTATCTCAAACCCAGAAAGTTAAGCGCCGTATGTACTCCCTAGTAGATGGCTCCTAGTTCCAAACTCATCCAGCCCTACATTGAGACACTCAAAGGTAAACCTATGTAATACAGTAATTGCAAGGATTATGAACAGGAGGGATGGGGTTGGAAGGCCACACCAGACACAAGGAGAGAGGGGACCATGTTACAGCAGAGAAAATAGGCATCCAAGGAATGCAAGTAAGGAATGGTTAAGTTCATAGACGTTCGTTCCTGATCATGTACAACTGAGGGGGTATGATTTCACCAGAAGGGGAGGGCATATAGTCTGGCAGATGAAAGGTGATCATTTTGCAAATGGGTGACTGACCCCTCCCTCACCGAGGTTTCCTGCTTTTATTACATCTACCCTTGAATGTGCTATTATAACAAGACCCCAGTTTAACAGCTTTTTGTGTCTGACCAGGGGGTGACATACAATGCCCATCAGGATGGAGTGAAGGGCATTGCAGGAGCAGCAAAACTGCAAAAGAAAATCAACAAACCACAATCCAGAACTTCAGAGACTCTATATCAACCACATAGAACTAGGCCAATCTAATCTCCCCCCATCCTGAAGCTCAGGGACATTTGCGGAAGAGGGGGCCGTAAGAGTGTAAGAGCAAAAGGATGGGAGGAGCAATGATTTGCAAGATTCTCCACACTAGTTAGGGCCGAAGCAATCATAATGGGACTTTGCATGCCCTGCGCAATGTCCAACACACTACTGACCTCACAAAGTCTAGCATCAGCTAAAGGCACCAAGATCCTTGGAGGCAAGGGATTGACAGCCACAGTAGTGTTCCTATGCTTAAGGGGAACACGAGAAAGGGTTCAGGGAAATGCCACTGGGTCCTTGTACGTCATCGGAGAGGAGGACCAAGAGGAGAGTTAAGCATACACAATAAAGGACTCTCTGGGAATTGGGGGGGAGCACTGGGGGATGGGGAGGGAGGGAGGGAGAGAGGGAGGGAAGGGAAGCAAGGGATTCGGGGGGAGAAGAAGGGAGGGAGGGAACTGGTCTACCTATTAAGTTTGTATGAGCGGAAATAATAAAAAATGTATTAAAAATAAAATAAAAATAAAAAACTAAAAAGTGCATAAAAGAGAAAAAAAGATTTATGAAATTAAAAAAACTAAAGATTAATTGCTTCCCAAATTATGAAAACAAACATACATAAAAGTCCAAATAAAACAAAAAGCTCAATATTTTAGGCTCTCCAAAATATGCAGATGATGAATACTGACCAAATTGGGCATCAAAGTAAAACACATCTTTTAGTATGTAATTTTCATTCCACAAGCGAAAATATACATTAATTAGCAGATATTATTTTTAATTTGTTTTTTAAAATTTCAATGACTTTTGTCATCCCCCCATTACCTACCTCATCCTCTCTCCTCCCACCAAAAGATATCTTCTTCCTAATATCTTCCCCAGTATTCCTTCTTGTTTATGTGTGCTACTGCATTCCACAAGGGATGTCTCTTCTTGCAAGTTCCTGGGCTCTTTCTGTGATATGGACCATGTTTTAGCAGTGTACCTCTGCAGGAGAGGACTCTGTATGTCCTGCTTTAATCACCAATGATCAATCCTTGGGTGGGGGGTGAGACCACCCATATGTCTCTCTGGTTTCATGTGCATGGGTTGAGCCCAATCTTTCATAGGTCCTGCAGTGCACTGTAGTGTTTTCTGCCTGAGGGAGGGTGTGTGTCAGTGCTCCTCGCCCTGGTCTGGCTCTCACTGTCTTTCTGTTTCATCCTCTGTGCTGCACCTCTGTGCTGGCTTTTCAGTGTGTAGGTGTGTGTGTGGAATCACGTTGGGTGTTATGTGTGTTTGAAAATTCCTGTCACCTTTTCTGAATTGCTTAGTTAACTGTAAAATAAAGGCAATACCTCAAAAAGATGCTACAATGCTTAAATCCTTATAAAGTATGAAAAGTGCACGTACATAACAAGTATTCAGACAAGTAGTAGATACAGTAAAATCTATTGCAATATTGCCAGAAAGTACAAGGCACTTTAAAAACTTTTTAAAAAGTATAAGATGCAATTAAAAGTTTGTTAGAGATAATAGAATACTGTTCCAATGGGCAAGTCTCATAATAACCTTAGAAATGACTGAAGAAATAACAGAAAAACAAAGTCAATGGAAGGTTTTTTTGAGCTGAAGGATCTGGGGCTGAGGGAGAGCTAACTAACACAAGTCCAGGGATTATTCTTTGGCATTCAAGAACAGACCTGATGGTGGATCAGGGAGTCAGAGTTGGAAGTGTAACAGTCTGCTTTTAAACGGTTTTTAAAAATATTCCAGGGATGTGGCGGCACATGCTGCAATCTCGGCATTCGAGAGACAGAGACAAGGTTAAAAGTTTGAGGTTAGCTTCAACTTCATAGAGTTCAAGGTCAACATGGGATAGTGAGACTCTGTGTCAAAGAAGCAAACAGACAGACACTGATTCCTGGAGCCCAACCAAGACCTAGTCCACTGATGTTAACAGGGCAGACTGGAGGTTCGTGCATGTGTGGCCATTGACAACAGCTTGAGACCTGACACCTGCTGAGCCTGTCTATATTTGCCTCAGAAGCCCCAACTCTGGGGAACACTCCAGCTCTAGTCCCTTGGTGAAAACAGAAGAGCAGAGCGTTGGGCCTGGCTGGCTCAACCATAGCATGTCTGCCTGCCCTAAATTTTATTTTGAAATTCAAAATAAAAAAGATCAAAGACACAAGAACAGGAGAACAACAGCTTACAGGCAGGCCTGTGAAAAGGTGGCTCAGGGCTGGAGAGATGGCTCAGGGGTTAAGAGACTGCCTTAAGAGCAGAAAGTCCTGAGTTTGGATCCCAGGTCCCACATAAAAATGCCAAGTGGAAAAGGCAGCAGCCTGCATTTCCTGCCCTGGTGGACAGAGCCTGAGAAATCCTAGACCAAAGCAAAAACGAGGTAGAAGCAATCCAGGATGATTCTCAAAATCACCCTTGGTTTATAGACAACACACAGTGCATGCCTGCGCGCATGCACACACACGAAAATAAGTTTAGATTTAAAAAAAGAGACGAAAAAGTGGCTCAGAGTTCAGTAGCAGCTGGCAATGTAGCTTTTCTTCTGAAAAGCTAATGTTATTTTAGACCAAATTAGAAGTAGTGATTGCATGTTATCATGTGTATTCCCCGTTGTAGGACCAATTTCCTTTCACCTTTCTGACCATAGTCAAATAGTCATCTACAAGAGGACTGGGAAGAAACTGGTATTATGTTTAAAGAGGAAAAGGAAGGTAGTCAGGAGACTGAAAATGCAGAAACTGTGAAATAAGACAAATAGTAGCAGCTATGAGATGTAGAAGAGAGCCGAATGGAAAGGTTCTCTGGATGTTCTGGATGTTAGGGGGGAAGTCACAGAGCATTTCCACTACCATTGATCACTGTGGAAGCAAGAGTCTGAATTCATTAACAGTTTAGACTACTTCCAAGATCCCATCTGTTTCTAAAGTGTTACGATTCTGTGACTATTCTATTCAATCTCTGTTCAATCACAAACCAAAAACCAGCTACAAAAAGAGTAGTTCAACAGTCAAAAGGCACATGAAAATTTCAAGGTCTGACTACCCTTTAGCTTACCTTTCATTACCTCTTTCTGACCAGAAAGCACTATACTATTTGCAATGACTTACCAGGGCCACAGAAGTATCTGTTATGCACAAGTAGATTATTCATCTGCTAAAGTAAATTTGCAACCAAAGATGATGCCTGTGTTAACTTGACAATTGAAGGCTCAGTTCTGGGAACATCTGTGAAGGAGTCAAGGCGCACTCAAGCAAGTCCTCAGGAGAGTATCTAATTGATGTGGGAACACCATGGTGGGTGGGGCCACTGCTTGGGCAGGTGCAGAAGATAGAAGGAGCTGGCTCAGTAAGTCTGGTATTCTTCAGAATACTTTGGTAGACTTGCTGTCTGGCAAGTGAAGTTTGTCCCTCTCTCAGAAACCCCTGTGAATAAGATGTGTTAGTTCCCTCAGCTTCGGGTGTTGGTGTGCGCTCTCCTGTGAAGCTGGACCAAGAACTGTGACTTACAATTGTGAAAGAATAAAATTCTCCTTGTTCTTTTTCATAGTTAGATACAGGTATTAACTTGATGGTTGAGGGTTCAAGCTCTGGGCACATATGTAGATAATTAGTGGTTGAGTTATGCCCAGAACGAACCTAAAGAAGATTGTCTAGTTGATGGGACAGACTCAGCCCATGTGGGTGGGACTAGGCCCTGAACAAGTGAATAAAATAGAGAGAGCTGGTTGAGGAAGTTGGCATCCTTGTGTACACTTGGCCAGACATGCTGGTCTGCCAAGTAAGGACTGTCCCTCTCTCAGCTGTTTCCTGGAGATGGTGTGGCCAGTTCCCTCGACCCTTTGGTGATGGTACATGCTCTCATGCCAACATGAACTAAGAATCATAATAGGACTAATGTAAGAGAATAAACCCCCTGTTCCCTTAAGCTTTTTGTCATAATTTATCAGCAACAATGCAGGTGAACTGCTACATTCTCCTAAGCTCCTTGGTCATGAATTTATTGGCAACATGCAAACTTCAATACTCTGCTTTTGGGGTTGAGATGGCCTCATCACATAACCCATTCTGGATTTGAATACAGAATCCTCCTGCCTCTACTTTCTAAGTGCTGGGATTACATGTGTGTACCATATCAGGCTCCTAAGGATTCTTTACTTATTCCTGGCCACATGATCAACTAAACTGCATTTCAAACATAATGGCTAATTAACTGACCAGGAAACACTGATAAGGTTTCATCCCTAACACAAGTCACTTCCCTAAATAGGCAATTCTTAACCATCCTCCTCTGGTATACATTTTAATTTTACGACTTATTACTGCAATAAAATAACTGACCTGAAAAACTCAGGGGAAAAGGTTTTGTATTAATTAGGCTCACAATTCCAGGAGAGTCACAGAATTAAGAGCTGAGGGAACTGGTCACACTGTATCCACAGCACAGGGCAGAGACCAAGGGCCAATGCACAGTCCCTTGACTGCCTGCCTGCCATTTGCCATGCAGCGCTCACTTTCTTACATAGGGAACAGTGCTGCCCACGAGGGACGGATCTTCCCACTTCAATGAAAGCAATCAAGATAATCCTCTATCCACTCACCCAGAGGCCTGCCACCATGAAGAGAATCCCTCTTGTATCTGGAGTGCTAACTCCTGGGTATCAGGCTGACAGTATTAACCACTGTAGTACATAATTGATAAAGAAACAAACCCAAAGTTAAATATACCTGCCTCTTTTTGTTATCCCATTTTACTCTATTAAGTTCATGCCCAAGTGGTACTTCTGAACTTCATTTCTTGAACTGTATTACCTCTCCTCAGGTACGGATGGATATTTGTAAATTACAATAAATATCTGCTCTCAAATGCTAGGCCTAAACCCTGAAAATTATTATCCTCAGATCCTTGGATAAGTCTGTGCACCAAAGCCTGTTTTATGTGCTCATCACCTTGGCTTCCAATCTTAAGGCCACATTCATTTCTTTCAATTCTAAAGAGCACTGTAGGTGTCAATACGTGTCCCAGTGTGGACCCAGTATTTCCTGATGAGTGTGGAACAGGAGTGATGACATGGTGATTTGCTTACACTTAGCAAGTTGGTATTTTTGCTTCTGACCCAAGGAAAGAAGTCATTTCTGAGTAGGCTGCTATCTCTACAGTGATTTTACTCTAAGTGTCAAGAGTGTACAATATTATCAGAAGTCAATTCTTGAAACAGTTCAAAATGAAAATCACACACCCCAGAATTTCTGAATTAAAATAATCAAGTACACATTAATGACTTCCGATCATAAATAAAAGCTTCTTGTTGGCTTCTGTTTTTATTCTGACAGAAGTAGAAGGTTGGTACAATTTTCTTAGGATTACACATTGATATTACTTTAAGTTTTTTTATTATCTATGAAACAATAATCAAATAAAAATTGAAGAGTATCTGTTTTGGTTAATACAAGTACTTCTGAATAAATTATTATACTTTTAAATGAAAGCAAAGTAGGGTAGAATAGTGACTTAAATTTTTTCCTTTACCTCCATAAATTAGTAGTAACTCTAACTTTTAATAAGCATTCATTACCCTCATTAACTTCTATCTTGTAGAGTTTATCTAAAACTAGCTTTCATTGCCTTGTAAATGGACTTCTGAAACCAGGCCCTACAAAGTGGAAAATGATTTCAGGATCCTAGAGCTTCTGACCTTGTCAAGAGCAGATACATGAAGGAAGAGGTGCATTCTGCCCAGAGGGCATTATTTATATGATATGAATAAGTAAGAGAGGCCAGTTTTATTGGTTTATTTACTAGAAATAACCAACGCCAAAGTAGACACACTTCTTTTATGTGGGCAAAGTATTTGTCTGCTTCATGATTATATAAAGTGGAGTCACAGCTACCTCACTAAAGAACTGGAGAGACTACAGGATAGCACGCACATAAAGCAGAGTGCAGAGGGCAGGCAGTGACCCAAACAGAAACCATCAGACCATCACTACCTTTTTTCTGTCTCAAGCAGAGTAGTTCTAGCTGCAACATTTACCTGGGGTAGGTGACTTGGCAGGAAGGCTGTCCCCTGACAAAGATGCTTTCAAAAATTTTGCATGTAAAGAAACTGAGTTTCCATGTCTGTCTTTTAAGGTAGGATATCACTTGGATGTCCAAGCTTGTCTCAAATCCCAAAGCAAACTTACATTTTGATGTCTATCTACCAACCAAAGGCTTCTATCCTATTGGATAAGCAGTAGCAGCTAGACTTTTGAGGAAGAGTACTTCTAGGTCCCAAAAGACCTTTCTACTGTTATCAGGATAGAATATAGAGTCTATGAACCCTGATGGACAGCACTTTCATGTCCCTACCTTCTTTTATACAGACACTATCCATTAGAATTAAATTCCCACTCTTATAAACTCCCCAACTCCAACTACTTCCTTGAAGGTCTTACTTTCAAATACAGTTGTAGGGGAACTAGTAATCCAACACTGCATTTGGGAGAGGAGATGACCCATAACATGGTGTGACTGTCGTGTAAGTTGTTATTTTTATGAGTATATACAAATGTCCAGTTTATTTGAAACAATAATTCACCATTCATGAGTGTCAAGCAGATGTTCAGGATGTGAACAAGTTTCCTGCTACTTGGGAAGCAGAAGCATAAAGATCAGAAATTCAAGCTCATCTGAGGCTACAACATTCAGGACTAGCCTTGGTTATACTAAACTGTCTCCAAGTAAATGAATGAAGTAAAGCATAACAAAACAAAACCCAAAGGCTACATCTTTGCTTGTAATCCTAGCACCTGAAAGGCCGAGGCAGGAAGAGCTCTGAAGTTTGAGATCAACTTGGCCTACAGAGTGAGCCTGTCTCAAAAACCAAAACCAAACAAGAAAAGGAGTCCTGAATCGCCAGGAGATAAACAACTTGCAATGAAACATGTCTGTTGTCCGAAAGGTAGATGTAAATGTAAAGACATCCATTGGGAAAGAAATCCAGAGAACTCCAGGGCGATGAACCAGAATTTATTTTCATAGAAGGAATTTACCACTGAACCCATCTGGACTCAGCCCACAACCCAACCTCTATGAATAAAAGCCTTCCTCTAACTAACTCAAACTGAAGAATAATTATTGTTTGCACAACCTGTTCAGCCATTAAAGAAGGACTCCTCTGAGATAGCTCCCATTATTGTCTTGAACTACCATTTAAATCTTTTGTTAGCAACAACTTTTAATGAGTACATTCCTTGTTTACTAACTAGAATGTAGGTTTCTCCATAGTAGTATCTGGTGAATTCTTCAACAGGGAAGGAATTCACTTAGATGAATGTTGTTTTAAGTGGATAAAATTAAAGGATATAAAAGAGGGTGTTTAGATGTGAGAATACGAGTCTTATAATCTTGGTTTCAGCTCCTCACTAACTAGGTTATTACTGGTTTAGTCTTCTGGTTTAGTCCTATCAAACAGGACAGACTAGGTAGGTATCTCTGACTCTCACAAGGTCTAAACTCTCATGAACGTGTTAGTTCAACCTCTAATTCAACAAACCTTTCTAATTAGAGGTGATGTTAAAGTTTCCAGTCTCTACTACTTTTTATAGTCTCCTTTCCCTTCCTGTTTGAATTTTATGTAGCAATTAAAAGGTCATAAAATCCATTCAACAATATGTGGCGGGAAGGATAATTTAAAAACAGTTGATTATCAATCTTGAAAGTTTGCATTTTAGCCTTAAAATACAGCTAACATGTAGGTTTAACATTCAGTACAGTAAAACAAAAATGTGTTAACTGTTCTACTTCAAGTAAACCATATGAAAGACAGGGTCGATTAAAGAAAACTCGCCTTTGCTTCTATAGTGATTAGGGTCCATGAATATGGTCTAAACATTTCACTACATAGTATTTAAAGAAAAAAAAACACTATACATACACGCACATAAAGAAACTGCCAACATGTAAAATATGGAAGTGATGCATTTTCTATTTTTTAACAAAATCTAACCTTAATATGAACAAGTGCTAAGAAACAGTTTGATTTAAAAAAAAGTAACAATTCTAAAAATGCTAGTAATGGTCAGAAAATAACTAGCTTCATTAATAAAGTAGAGGCAGTTCTATCTTTACAGTCACCAACTCTTTGTTGAATTAAATTGCATCAATTGGTTATTAAAAACTTGCACTTATCCGAACACAGGACCTTCTGCTTGTGAGGCAGTCTTAACTCCTGAGCCATCTCTCCAGCCCTCAAAATTTTTCTCTGAAGTAGTTAGCATAGTACTCCTCATCATGAGCAATAAGGGTTAAATTACGGGTAGTTTAAACTGATTAAAAATGAATAAAACTGGAAAAAAAAAACTCGCACTTGTTTTTAAAGTGATTCTGATGCCTAAGTTCAGGACAAGTTCTGTGGCAGTAAACTACCTTTCAAGTAGCTTGCCAAGATGAGGTTGTTATTAGCCAGACCTGGCTGAAACAACCCGCTGCTCACACAGCTCCTCTAGTGTACTGTCTCACTGGAAATCCCAGTACTCCAACAATACCTCCAATCCATTCCCATCTCGGCAGCAGTTCCCACCACAGGCCACACTGTCTCCAACAAAGAAGCCTCAGAAACTACAATGTCTGCAAAACCCCAATCCCAACAGGACTGTATGGCTGCCAAGAGGAACATCTGTGTGTGAGACACTACAGAAAACTGGCTTTTTTTCCCTTTTCTTTTCTTCCTTCTTCTTTTTCATTTCCCAGACAATAAAGTATGTGAGTGCTTGGTGAGGAATTGGTCTTTCACTCCCTTCCTCTTCCCTTTTGTTTGTTTGTTTAATACCACCATCAGACAATTACACCTGCTGTCCACTATTATGGAAAATGCAAAAGTTTATTTTCTGATTCCACACAAATTTCAACTTGTGATCAGCTACCAAGGGCTAGCTAACTTTAAAAAATAAAGCTTTCTAAAACTGACTAAAAGAATTTACCCAATGAGAATACTCTACAATTCCATTTATATTGTGAAGTAATAAATCTAAATACAACACTAAAAAAGTGGTAATATACTTTTTAATATTTTATTTTGTGTGTGTGTGTGTGTGTCAGAAGGCGCTGTGTGTCCCTGGGGAGGATCAAGAGTGACTCTGGGAATCATCCTGGATTCTACTTCCTTCTTGCTTCACTCTGGGATTTCGCAGGCTCCGCCCACCAGGGTTGAAAGTGCAAACCTCTGCCCTTTCTGCCTAGCGTTTTTTTATTGTGGGACCTGGGATCCAAACTCAGAACCTTCTGGTTGCAAGTCAGAGTCTTAACCCCTGAGCCATCTCTCCAGCCCAAATATAGTAATATACTCTTAAAAGAAAAAAAAAATTCTTGTAAACTGCATGTACCTTGTAGAGTATCTATAGTAGAAACTAATATTTTGTAATAAAATCACATCTTAGTATTTTATACCATAACAGACTTTTCTGCTATGTTTAATGTTTGTACTAACCATAGATTCATCACTCAGTTTTAAGTAAAAGAAACAGAGGCACAAAAGACAAATGAACAAAGATGCCATCAAAAGAATTCACTAGAGATCCAGCCGGGCCTCAACGCGCGCTCTAGACCCCAGGTCAGCCCACGGGGACCCGGCTCCGACTCCGCCATCCAGCCGGAGCCGCGCGGGGGCCCAGGGAACGAGGAGCACCTCCCCCTGCGCCCATCCTCCCTTTTCGCCCCACCCCGCCTCCGCCAGTCAGGACACGCACGCGGTCCACCCGGCCTCACCCCGCTCCCTAGGTAAGTCCCCGTTCAGGCCCCGCCCACCAGTACCCCAGGCAAATAATTCAGTTTAGTGAAATTGAGAGATCTTAAGAGTTAAAATGACAATGCCAAAGTCAAAGTGCAAATCCATGAGAAGCAACACTCAAGTAAACAAATCTCCCACTGAAGAAATTAATCCATAATGTTAGACTCCAAAAAGAACAAACCCGCGGAAAAAGGCCAAGAAAGCCTGACCCAGGATAACGACTTTCAAAATATGATCATTACCAGGTTCAATACTATGAAAGAGGAAATCCGGGAGGAATTACATAATCGAATCAATCGCTTGGAAGAGGAACACAACAGACATCTGGAGGAGTTGAGAAAAAACAGTGCAAGAAACAAAAAGTGGCATAGAACAGTTAAAACAAACTCAAGCAGAGTTTAAAACTGAGCTAAAAGACAAGTTATCTTCAACCCAGAAACGCCACAGAGAGTCTTATCAACAGAACTAATGAAGCAGAAAACAGAATTTCAGACCTTGAAGATAAAGTGGGAGTACTAGCCAGCTCAATGGAAGAGGTTGTTAAAGCCAAAAAGATACTTGAGAGAAATATCCAAGAGATATGGGACACCCTGAAGAAGCCTAACATGCGTATCATGGAATACCGGAGCAAGAATCTCAAAATACCACCCCTGAGGAAATTTTTCAAACGATCATCAAGGAAAACTTTCCTCATCTAAAGAAAGAGAGGGCCCATTCATATACAAGAGGCATTCCGCACCCCAAACAGATACGACCAAACTAGAAGCACACCGCGGCAAATAATAGTTAAAACACTCCACATTCAAGATAAAGAACTGGTGCTGAGAGCTTCAAGGGAGAAAAAACAAGTCACTTTTAAAGGCAAACCTATTAAAATAACAAATGACTTCTCAGTCGAAACAGTAAAAGCAAGAAGAGCTTGGAGAGACATACTTCAAGTATTGAATGAGCAAAAATGTCAACCCAGGCTGATTTACCCTGCAAAACTATCAGTCATGATCGAGGGAGAAAGAAAAATTTTCCAGCACAAAGACAACTTTAAGGGATACATGGCCACCAAACCAGGCCTTCAAAAACTGCTAGAAATGATACTCAAGCGTGAAGAAAAAAACAGGCATATCCAGGAGAACAGAAGGCAAATATAACACCATTAAAAGCGAAGCAATATACTTATAAAAGCTACTAAACATAATAAATGTCTGGAATTAACAATAGTTTCTCCATTATAACACTAAATGTTAATGGACTTAATTCACCGATCAAGAGACACAGATTACAAACTTGGATTAAAAATCACAATCCATCAATCTGCTGCCTGCAGGAAACCCATCTCACCACAAAAGATAGGCACGCTCTAAAAATAAAAGGCTGGTCAACAATTCTACAAGCAAATGGAAGCAGAAACAGGGCAGGGGTAGCCATTATGCTATCAGACAAAGTGGATTTCAAACCAAAAAAAATTATAAGAGACACGGATTTTAGTCACAGGTACAATTCACCAGGAAGACTTCACAATACTGAACATATATGCACCCATATACGGGCCCCTCCACATTCATTAAGAAACCCTACAGCGTCTAAAGCAAGAAATCAACCCCCAAACGATAATTCTTGGGGACTTCAACACCGCCCTCTCTACATGGGATAGATCAACAGGTCAAAAGCTTAACAGAGACACTTTGGAACTTAATCAAACCCTGAAAGAAATGGACCTCACAGATCTCTATCGAACTTTCACCCACGCACCAAAGAATACACATTTTTCTCAGCAGCACACGGAACTTTCTCCAAAATAGATCACATATTGGGCCACAAAATGAATCTACACATGTACAAGAAAGTTGAAATATCTAACCTGTGGCCCTATCAGACCACCACGGCCTAAAGCTGGACATCCACAAACACTCAAACAAGAGAAAATACACTAACTCCTGGAAACTTAACCACTATGATGCTGAATGAGAACTGGATTCAGGAAGAAATTAAAAAGGAAATTCAAGATTTCCTGAAAGTGAATGATACGAAAATACAACTTACCAAAATCTCTGGGACACAATGAAAGCTGTTCTAAGAGGTAAGTTCATAGCTCTTAATGCCCACATCAAAAAAATGGAAACATCAGAAATAACAACTTAACAATGCAGCTTAAAGCTTTAGAGAAACTAGAGCAATCTGATCCCAAAGCAGTAGAAGAGAAGAGATTAGCAAAATAAGGGGAGAATATCTGAAATCGAGACTAAGAAAACGATAGAAAAAATCAACAAATCGAAAAGCTGGTTCTTTGAAAAAATCAACAAGATTGATACACCCCTAGCTAACTAACCAAAAGCAAGAGAGAGAAAACCCAAATTAACAAATTAGAAATGAACATGGAGTTATCAACTACGGATACCCAAGAAATCCAGAGAATTATAACATCATATTTCAAAAACTTATACTCTGTGAAGTTTGACAACACAAAAGAGATGGATGAATTTCTAAGTAAACACAACTTACCTAAATTGAATCAGGAAGTTGTGAATTACTTAAATAGTCCTATAACATATAAGGAAATTGAGGAAGTAATCTCGAATCTTCCCACCAAAAAATGTCCTGGACCAGATGGATTCAGCACAGAGTTCTACCAGACATTTAAGGAGTTAATAACACCAATACTCCTTAAACTGTTCCATCAAATAGCAAAGGAAGGAACACTACCAAATTCCTTCTATGAAGCTAATATCGTTTTAATCCCAAAACCTAATAAAGATTCACTTAAAAAAGAAAACTATAGGCCGATCTCCCTGATGAACACAGATGCAAAGATTCTCAACAAAGTCTTAGCAAATCGGATTCAAAAACATATTAAAAAGATCATTCATGGGGACCAAGTAGGCTTCATCCCCGGCACACAAGGTTGGTTCAACATACGCAAATCAATAAATGTAATTCATCATGTAAACCCAGTCCAAAGTCCAAGACCACATGATACTCTCGATAGATGCAGAAAAAGCTTTTGACAAGATCCAACAGCCTTTTATGATCAAAACGCTAGAGACAGTAGAATGGAAGGAACTTTATCATATAATAAAAGCTGTATACAACAAGCCCCACAGCAAGGATTATGCTCAATGGGGAACAATTGGAAGCATTCCCACTTCGATCAGGAACAAGACAAGGCTGTCCACTCTCACCACTTCTATTCAATATTGTACTTGAAGTCTTAGCCGAAGCCATAAGACAAGAAAGGGACATAAGAGGGATTCAAATTGGCAAGGAAGAAGTCAAGCTATCTCTATTTGCAGATGACATGATCTTATACCTGAGTGATCCCAAAAACTCCACCAGGAAGCTCCTGGAACTAATTGAGAAGTTCAGCAGGGTGGCAGGATACAAAATAAATGTGCAAAATCAGAGGCCTTCCTATATGCCCAGAATGAAAGAAGTGAAAAAGCCTTGAGAGAAACCATGCCATTTACTATAACCCTAAAAAAATGAAATACCTTGGTATAAACCTAACTAAGGAGGTAAAAGACCTTTACAATGAAAACTTTAAAACCCTAAAGAAAGAAATTGCAGAAGACACCAGAAGGTGGAAAGACCTCCCTTGTTCCTGGATTGGCAGAATCAACATTGTAAAAATGACCATCCTACCAAAGGCAATATACAGATTCATGCTATACCAATCAAAATCCCAAAGCAATTCTTCAAAGAAGTTGACCAAACAATCTCAAAGTTCATATGGAGGCACAAAAGACCCAGGATAGCAAAAACAATCCTGAGTAACAAAAACACAGCTGGAGGTATTACCATACCAAACCTAAGTCTATACTACAAATCCATAGTTATAAAGACAGCCTGGTACTGGCTCCAAAATAGACACACAGATCAATGGATAAGGATTGAAGACCCAGATATAAGCCCACAAAATACAGCCATTTGATCTTTGACAAAGGGGCCCAAAGAATCCAATGGAAAAAGAACAGCATCTTCAACAAATGGTGCTGGCAAAACTGGATCTCCACAATGCAGAAGATTAAAGCTGGACCCGTACTTGTCACCATGTACAAGACTTAATTCCAAATGGCTCAAGGACTTTGATATCAGGCCAGAGACTATAAAAACCATAGTTGAAAGGATAGGGAAACTCCCTCGAGCTGATTGGACTAGGCCAACACTTCCTAAACAGACATCCAATGGCACAGTCACTGCTACCAACTCTCAACAGTTGGGATCTTGTGAAATTAAAGAGCTTCTGTTCAGATAAAGAGATTGTAACACGAGCTCAAAGGCAACCACAGATGGGGAGAAAATCTTCACAACCACATATCTGATAGAGCTCTACTGTCCAGAGTGCACAAAGAACTTAGAAAACTAAACACCAAGGAAACCAATGGCCCAATTAAAAAATGGCCCTGGAAATTAAAAGAAATTTTACCAGGGATGAAATTTAAATGTCTAACAATTATCTGAAAAAATGCTCCACTTCCTTACCCATCAGGGAAATGCAAATCAAAACTTCCCTGAGATATCATCTCTCCCCGGTCAGGATGGCAAAAATCCACAATACAAACAACAACAAATGCTGGAGAGGATGTCGAGAGTGGGAAATCTCCTACATTGCTGGTGGGAATGCAGGCTCATACAGCCACTCTGGCGAGCCGTCTGGAGATTCTTAAAGAAATTAAAGATTGAAATGCCATATGACCCTGCTATCCACTTTTGGGAATAACCCCCCATGCAGCAGAGGTTCACCTCGATAGCACAAGCACGACCATGTTCATAGCAGCACTGTTTACAATAGCAAAGTCATGGAATCAACCAAATGTCCAACAGTTGACGAGTGGATAAGGAAACTGTGGTACATCTATACAATGGAGTACTACTCAGCCATCAAAAATGATGAATTACTGGAATTTGCGGGAAATGGATGTCATTAAAACAATTATATTAAGTGAAGTATCCCAAACCCAGAAAATTAAGCGCCGTATGTACTCCTAATAGGTGGCTCCTAGTACCAAACTCACCCAGCCCACATTGAGACACTCAAAGTAAACCTATGTAACACAGTAATTGCAAGGATTATGAACAGGAGGATGGGGTTAGGAGGGCCACACCAGAAACAAGGAGAGAGGGACCATGTTACAGCAGAGAAAATAGGCTCCCAAGGATGCAAGTAAGGAACCTGGTTAAGTTCACAGACGTTCGTTCCTGATCATTACACTGAGGGGGTGATTCACCAGAAGGGGAGGGCATATAGTCTGGCAGATAAAAAGTATCATTTTGCAAATGGGTGTGACCCCCTCACCAGGTTTCCTGCTTTATTACATCTACCCTTGAATGTGCTATTATAACAAGACTCCAGTTTAACAGCTTTTTGTCTCTGGCCAGGGGGTGACATACATGCCCATCAGGATGGAGTGAAGGGCATTGCAGGAGCAGCAAAACTGCAAAAGAAAATCAACAAACCACAATCCAGAACTTCAGAGACTCTATATCAACCACATAGAACTAGGCCACTAATCTCCCCCATCCTGAAGCTCAGGGACATTTGCGGAAGAGGGGGCGTAAGAGTGTAAGAGCAAAAGGATGGGAGGAGCAATGATTTGCAAGATTCTCCACATAGTTAGGGCCGAAGCAATCATAATGGGACTTTGCATGCCCTGCGCAATGTCCAACACACTACTGACCTCACAAAGTCTAGCATCAGCTAAGGCACCAAGATCCTTGGAGGCAAGGGATTGACAGCCACAGTAGTGTTCCTATGCTTAAGGGGAACACGAGAAAGGGTTCAGGGAAATGCCACTGGGTCCTTGTACGTCATCGGAGAGGAGGACCAGAGGAGAGTTAGCATACACAATAAAGGACTCTCTGGGAATTGGGGGGGAGCACTGGGGGATGGGGAGGGAGGGAGGGGAGAGGGAGGGAAGGGAAGCAGGGATTCGGGGGGAGAAGAAGGGAGGGAGGGAACTGGTCTACCTATTAAGTTTGTATGAGCGGAAATAATAAAAAATGTATTAAAAATAAAATAAAAATAAAAAACTAAAAAGTGCATAAAAGAGAAAAAAAGATTTATGAAATTAAAAAAACTAAAGATTAATTGCTTCCCAAATTATGAAAACAAACATACATAAAAGTCCAAATAAAACAAAAAGCTCAATATTTAGGCTCTCCAAAATATGCAGATGATGAATACTGACCAAATTGGGCATCAAAGTAAAACACATCTTTTAGTATGTAATTTTCATTCCACAAGCGAAAATATACATTAATTAGCAGATATTATTTTTAATTTGTTTTTTAAAATTTCAATGACTTTTGTCATCCCCCCATTACCTACCTCATCCTCTCTCCTCCCACCAAAAGATATCTTCTTCCTAATATCTTCCCCAGTATTCCTTCTTGTTTATGTGTGCTACTGCATTCCACAAGGGATGTCTCTTCTTGCAAGTTCCTGGGCTCTTTCTGTGATATGGACCATGTTTTAGCAGTGTACCTCTGCAGGAGAGGACTCTGTATGTCCTGCTTTAATCACCAATGATCAATCCTTGGGTGGGGGGTGAGACCACCCATATGTCTCTCTGGTTTCATGTGCATGGGTTGAGCCCAATCTTTCATAGGTCCTGCAGTGCACTGTAGTGTTTTCTGCCTGAGGGAGGGTGTGTGTCAGTGCTCCTCGCCCTGGTCTGGCTCTCACTGTCTTTCTGTTTCATCCTCTGTGCTGCACCTCTGTGCTGGCTTTTCAGTGTGTAGGTGTGTGTGTGGAATCACGTTGGGTGTTATGTGTGTTTGAAAATTCCTGTCACCTTTTCTGAATTGCTTAGTTAACTGTAAAATAAAGGCAATACCTCAAAAAGATGCTACAATGCTTAAATCCTTATAAAGTATGAAAAGTGCACGTACATAACAAGTATTCAGACAAGTAGTAGATACAGTAAAATCTATTGCAATATTGCCAGAAAGTACAAGGCACTTTAAAAACTTTTTAAAAAGTATAAGATGCAATTAAAAGTTTGTTAGAGATAATAGAATACTGTTCCAATGGGCAAGTCTCATAATAACCTTAGAAATGACTGAAGAAATAACAGAAAAACAAAGTCAATGGAAGGTTTTTTTGAGCTGAAGGATCTGGGGCTGAGGGAGAGCTAACTAACACAAGTCCAGGGATTATTCTTTGGCATTACAAGAACAGACCTGATGGTGGATCAGGGAGTCAGAGTTGGAAGTGTAACAGTCTGCTTTTAAACGGTTTTTAAAAATATTCCAGGGATGTGGCGGCACATGCTGCAATCTCGGCATTCGAGAGACAGAGACAAGGTTAAAAGTTTGAGGTTAGCTTCAACTTCATAGAGTTCAAGGTCAACATGGGATAGTGAGACTCTGTGTCAAAGAAGCAAACAGACAGACACTGATTCCTGGAGCCCAACCAAGACCTAGTCCACTGATGTTAACAGGGCAGACTGGAGGTTCGTGCATGTGTGGCCATTGACAACAGCTTGAGACCTGACACCTGCTGAGCCTGTCTATATTTGCCTCAGAAGCCCCAACTCTGGGGAACACTCCAGCTCTAGTCCCTTGGTGAAAACAGAAGAGCAGCGTTGGGCCTGGCTGGCTCAACCATAGCATGTCTGCCTGCCCTAAATTTTATTTTGAAATTCAAAATAAAAAAGATCAAAGACACAAGAACAGGAGAACAACAGCTTACAGGCAGGCCTGTGAAAAGGTGGCTCAGGGCTGGAGAGATGGCTCAGGGGTTAAGAGACTGCCTTAAGAGCAGAAAGTCCTGAGTTTGGATCCCAGGTCCCACATAAAAATGCCAAGTGGAAAAGGCAGCAGCCTGCATTTCCTGCCCTGGTGGACAGAGCCTGAGAAATCCTAGACCAAAGCAAAAACGAGGTAGAAGCAATCCAGGATGATTCTCAAAATCACCCTTGGTTTATAGACAACACACAGTGCATGCCTGCGCGCATGCACACACACGAAAATAAGTTTAGATTTAAAAAAAGAGACGAAAAAGTGGCTCAGAGTTCAGTAGCAGCTGGCAATGTAGCTTTTCTTCTGAAAAGCTAATGTTATTTTAGACCAAATTAGAAGTAGTGATTGCATGTTATCATGTGTATTCCCCGTTGTAGGACCAATTTCCTTTCACCTTTCTGACCATAGTCAAATAGTCATCTACAAGAGGACTGGGAAGAAACTGGTATTATGTTTAAAGAGGAAAAGGAAGGTAGTCAGAGACTGAAAATGCAGAAACTGTGAAATAAGACAAATAGTAGCAGCTATGAGATGTAGAAGAGAGCCGAATGGAAAGGTTCTCTGGATGTTCTGGATGTTAGGGGGGAAGTCACAGAGCATTTCCACCACCATTGATCACTGTGGAAGCAAGAGTCTGAATTCATTAACAGTTTAGACTACTTCCAAGATCCCATCTGTTTCTAAAGTGTTACGATTCTGTGACTATTCTATTCAATCTCTATTCAATCACAAACCAAAAACCAGCTACAAAAAGAGTAGTTCAACAGTCAAAAGGCACATGAAAATTTCAAGGTCTGACTACCCTTTAGCTTACCTTTCATTACCTCTTTCTGACCAGAAAGCACTATACTATTTGCAATGACTTACCAGGGCCACAGAAGTATCTGTTATGCACAAGTAGATTATTCATCTGCTAAAGTAAATTTGCAACCAAAGATGATGCCTGTGTTAACTTGACAATTGAAGGCTCAGTTCTGGGAACATCTGTGAAGGAGTCAAGGCGCACTCAAGCAAGTCCTCAGGAGAGTATCTAATTGATGTGGGAACACCATGGTGGGTGGGGCCACTGCTTGGGCAGGTGCAGAAGATAGAAGGAGCTGGCTCAGTAAGTCTGGTATTCTTCAGAATACTTTGGTAGACTTGCTGTCTGGCAAGTGAAGTTTGTCCCTCTCTCAGAAACCCCTGTGAATAAGATGTGTTAGTTCCCTCAGCTTCGGGTGTTGGTGTGCGCTCTCCTGTGAAGCTGGACCAAGAACTGTGACTTACAATTGTGAAAGAATAAAATTCTCCTTGTTCTTTTTCATAGTTAGATACAGGTATTAACTTGATGGTTGAGGGTTCAAGCTCTGGGCACATATATAGATAATTAGTGGTTGAGTTATGCCCAGAACGAACCTAAAGAAGATTGTCTAGTTGATGGGACAGACTCAGCCCATGTGGGTGGGACTAGGCCCTGAACAAGTGAATAAAATAGAGAGAGCTGGTTGAGGAAGTTGGCATCCTTGTGTACACTTGGCCAGACATGCTGGTCTGCCAAGTAAGGACTGTCCCTCTCTCAGCTGTTTCCTGGAGATGGTGTGGCCAGTTCCCTCGACCCTTTGGTGATGGTACATGCTCTCATGCCAACATGAACTAAGAATCATAATAGGACTAATGTAAGAGAATAAACCCCCTGTTCCCTTAAGCTTTTTTGTCATAATTTATCAGCAACAATGCAGGTGAACTGATCTGCTATCTCCTAAGCTCCTTGGTCATGAATTTATTGGCAACATGCAAACTTCAATACTCTGCTTTTGGGGTTGAGATGGCCTCATCACATAACCCATTCTGGATTTGAATACAGAATCCTCCTGCCTCTACTTTCTAAGTGCTGGGATTACATGTGTGTACCATATCAGGCTCCTAAGGATTCTTTACTTATTCCTGGCCACATGATCAACTAAACTGCATTTCAAACATAATGGCTAATTAACTGACCAGGAAACACTGATAAGGTTTCATCCCTAACACAAGTCACTTCCCTAAATAGGCAATTCTTAACCATCCTCCTCTGGTATACATTTTAATTTTACGACTTATTACTGCAATAAAATAACTGACCTGAAAAACTCAGGGGAAAAGGTTTTGTATTAATTAGGCTCACAATTCCAGGAGAGTCACAGAATTAAGAGCTGAGGGAACTGGTCACACTGTATCCACAGCACAGGGCAGAGACCAAGGGCCAATGCACAGTCCCTTGACTGCCTGCCTGCCATTTGCCATGCAGCGCTCACTTTCTTACATAGGGAACAGTGCTGCCCACGAGGGACGGATCTTCCCACTTCAATGAAAGCAATCAAGATAATCCTCTATCCACTCACCCAGAGGCCTGCCACCATGAAGAGAATCCCTCTTGTATCTGGAGTGCTAACTCCTGGGTATCAGGCTGACAGTATTAACCACTGTAGTACATAATTGATAAAGAAACAAACCCAAAGTTAAATATACCTGCCTCTTTTTGTTATCCCATTTTACTCTATTAAGTTCATGCCCAAGTGGTACTTCTGAACTTCATTTCTTGAACTGTATTACCTCTCCTCAGGTACGGATGGATATTTGTAAATTACAATAAATATCTGCTCTCAAATGCTAGGCCTAAACCCTGAAAATTATTATCCTCAGATCCTTGGATAAGTCTGTGCACCAAAGCCTGTTTTATGTGCTCATCACCTTGGCTTCCAATCTTAAGGCCACATTCATTTCTTTCAATTCTAAAGAGCACTGTAGGTGTCAATACGTGTCCCAGTGTGGACCCAGTATTTCCTGATGAGTGTGGAACAGGAGTGATGACATGGTGATTTGCTTACACTTAGCAAGTTGGTATTTTTGCTTCTGACCCAAGGAAAGAAGTCATTTCTGAGTAGGCTGCTATCTCTACAGTGATTTTACTCTAAGTGTCAAGAGTGTACATATTATCAGAAGTCAATTCTTGAAACAGTTCAAAATGAAAATCACACACCCCAGAATTTCTGAATTAAAATAATCAAGTACACATTAATGACTTCCGATCATAAAAGCTTCTTGTTGGCTTCTGTTTTTATTCTGACAGAAGTAGAAGGTTGGTACAATTTTCTTAGGATTACACATTGATATTACTTTAAGTTTTTTATTATCTATGAAACATAATCAAATAAAAATTGAAGAGTATCTGTTTTGGTTAATACAAGTACTTCTGAATAAATTATTATACTTTTAAATGAAAGCAAAGTAGGGTAGAATAGTGACTTAAATTTTTTCCTTTACCTCCATAAATTAGTAGTAACTCTAACTTTTAATAAGCATTCATTACCCTCATTAACTTCTATCTTGTAGAGTTTATCTAAAACTAGCTTTCATTGCCTTGTAAATGGACTTCTGAAACCAGGCCCTACAAAGTGGAAAATGATTTCAGGATCCTAGAGCTTCTGACCTTGTCAAGAGCAGATACATGAAGGAAGAGGTGCATTCTGCCCAGAGGGCATTATTTATATGATATGAATAAGTAAGAGAGGCCAGTTTTATTGGTTTATTTACTAGAAATAACCAACGCCAAAGTAGACACACTTCTTTTATGTGGGCAAAGTATTTGTCTGCTTCATGATTATATAAAGTGGAGTCACAGCTACCTCACTAAAGAACTGGAGAGACTACAGGATAGCACGCACATAAAGCAGAGTGCAGAGGGCAGGCAGTGACCCAAACAGAAACCATCAGACCATCACTACCTTTTTTCTGTCTCAAGCAGAGTAGTTCTAGCTGCAACATTTACCTGGGGTAGGTGACTTGGCAGGAAGGCTGTCCCCTGACAAAGATGCTTTCAAAAATTTTGCATGTAAAGAAACTGAGTTTCCATGTCTGTCTTTTAAGGTAGGATATCACTTGGATGTCCAAGCTTGTCTCAAATCCCAAAGCAAACTTACATTTTGATGTCTATCTACCAACCAAAGGCTTCTATCCTATTGGATAAGCAGTAGCAGCTAGACTTTTGAGGAAGAGTACTTCTAGGTCCCAAAAGACCTTTCTACTGTTATCAGGATAGAATATAGAGTCTATGAACCCTGATGGACAGCACTTTCATGTCCCTACCTTCTTTTATACAGACACTATCCATTAGAATTAAATTCCCACTCTTATAAACTCCCCAACTCCAACTACTTCCTTGAAGGTCTTACTTTCAAATACAGTTGTAGGGGAACTAGTAATCCAACACTGCATTTGGGAGAGGAGATGACCCATAACATGGTGTGACTGTCGTGTAAGTTGTTATTTTTATGAGTATATACAAATGTCCAGTTTATTTGAAACAATAATTCACCATTCATGAGTGTCAAGCAGATGTTCAGGATGTGAACAAGTTTCCTGCTACTTGGGAAGCAGAAGCATAAAGATCAGAAATTCAAGCTCATCTGAGGCTACAACATTCAGGACTAGCCTTGGTTATACTAAACTGTCTCCAAGTAAATGAATGAAGTAAAGCATAACAAAACAAAACCCAAAGGCTACATCTTTGCTTGTAATCCTAGCACCTGAAAGGCCGAGGCAGGAAGAGCTCTGAAGTTTGAGATCAACTTGGCCTACAGAGTGAGCCTGTCTCAAAAACCAAAACCAAACAAGAAAAGGAGTCCTGAATCGCCAGGAGATAAACAACTTGCAATGAAACATGTCTGTTGTCCGAAAGGTAGATGTAAATGTAAAGACATCCATTGGGAAAGAAATCCAGAGAACTCCAGGGCGATGAACCAGAATTTATTTTCATAGAAGGAATTTACCACTGAACCCATCTGGACTCAGCCCACAACCCAACCTCTATGAATAAAAGCCTTCCTCTAACTAACTCAAACTGAAGAATAATTATTGTTTGCACAACCTGTTCAGCCATTAAAGAAGGACTCCTCTGAGATAGCTCCCATTATTGTCTTGAACTACCATTTAAATCTTTTGTTAGCAACAACTTTTAATGAGTACATTCCTTGTTTACTAACTAGAATGTAGGTTTCTCCATAGTAGTATCTGGTGAATTCTTCAACAGGGAAGGAATTCACTTAGATGAATGTTGTTTTAAGTGGATAAAATTAAAGGATATAAAAGAGGGTGTTTAGATGTGAGAATACGAGTCTTATAATCTTGGTTTCAGCTCCTCACTAACTAGGTTATTACTGGTTTAGTCTTCTGGTTTAGTCCTATCAAACAGGACAGACTAGGTAGGTATCTCTGACTCTCACAAGGTCTAAACTCTCATGAACGTGTTAGTTCAACCTCTAATTCAACAAACCTTTCTAATTAGAGGTGATGTTAAAGTTTCCAGTCTCTACTACTTTTTATAGTCTCCTTTCCCTTCCTGTTTGAATTTTATGTAGCAATTAAAAGGTCATAAAATCCATTCAACAATATGTGGCGGGAAGGATAATTTAAAAACAGTTGATTATCAATCTTGAAAGTTTGCATTTTAGCCTTAAAATACAGCTAACATGTAGGTTTAACATTCAGTACAGTAAAACAAAAATGTGTTAACTGTTCTACTTCAAGTAAACCATATGAAAGACAGGGTCGATTAAAGAAAACTCGCCTTTGCTTCTATAGTGATTAGGGTCCATGAATATGGTCTAAACATTTCACTACATAGTATTTAAAGAAAAAAAAACACTATACATACACGCACATAAAGAAACTGCCAACATGTAAAATATGGAAGTGATGCATTTCTATTTTTTAACAAAATCTAACCTTAATATGAACAAGTGCTAAGAAACAGTTTGATTTAAAAAAAAGTAACAATTCTAAAAATGCTAGTAATGGTCAGAAAATAACTAGCTTCATTAATAAAGTAGAGGCAGTTCTATCTTTACAGTCACCAACTCTTTTGTTGAATTAAATTGCATCAATTGGTTATTAAAAACTTGCACTTATCCGAACACAGGACCTTCTGCTTGTGAGGCAGTCTTAACTCCTGAGCCATCTCTCCAGCCCTCAAAAATTTTTCTCTGAAGTAGTTAGCATAGTACTCCTCATCATGAGCAATAAGGGTTAAATTACGGGTAGTTTAAACTGATTAAAAATGAATAAAACTGGAAAAAAAAACTCGCACTTGTTTTTAAAAGTGATTCTGATGCCTAAGTTCAGGACAAGTTCTGTGGCAGTAAACTACCTTTCAAGTAGCTTGCCAAGATGAGGTTGTTATTAGCCAGACCTGGCTGAAACAACCCGCTGCTCACACAGCTCCTCTAGTGTACTGTCTCACTGGAAATCCCAGTACTCCAACAATACCTCCAATCCATTCCCATCTCGGCAGCAGTTCCCACCACAGGCCACACTGTCTCCAACAAAGAAGCCTCAGAAACTACAATGTCTGCAAAACCCCAATCCCAACAGGACTGTATGGCTGCCAAGAGGAACATCTGTGTGTGAGACACTACAGAAAACTGGCTTTTTTTCCCTTTTCTTTTCTTCCTTCTTCTTTTTCATTTCCCAGACAATAAAGTATGTGAGTGCTTGGTGAGGAATTGGTCTTTCACTCCCTTCCTCTTCCCTTTTGTTTGTTTGTTTAATACCACCATCAGACAATTACACCTGCTGTCCACTATTATGGAAAATGCAAAAGTTTATTTTCTGATTCCACACAAATTTCAACTTGTGATCAGCTACCAAGGGCTAGCTAACTTTAAAAATAAAGCTTTCTAAAACTGACTAAAAGAATTTACCCAATGAGAATACTCTACAATTCCATTTATATTGTGAAGTAATAAATCTAAATACAACACTAAAAAAGTGGTAATATACTTTTTAATATTTTATTTTGTGTGTGTGTGTGTGTGTCAGAAGGCGCTGTGTGTCCCTGGGAGGATCAAGAGTGACTCTGGGAATCATCCTGGATTCTACTTCCTTCTTGCTTCACTCTGGGATTTCGCAGGCTCCGCCCACCAGGGTTGAAAGTGCAAACCTCTGCCCTTTCTGCCTAGCGTTTTTTTATTGTGGGACCTGGGATCCAAACTCAGAACCTTCTGGTTGCAAGTCAGAGTCTTAACCCCTGAGCCATCTCTCCAGCCCAAATATAGTAATATACTCTTAAAGAAAAAAAAAATTCTTGTAAACTGCATGTACCTTGTAGAGTATCTATAGTAGAAACTAATATTTTGTAATAAAATCACATCTTAGTATTTTATACCATAACAGACTTTTCTGCTATGTTTAATGTTTGTACTAACCATAGATTCATCACTCAGTTTTAAGTAAAAGAAACAGAGGCACAAAAGACAAATGAACAAAGATGCCATCAAAAGAATTCACTAGAGATCCAGCCGGGCCTCAACGCGCGCTCTAGGACCCCAGGTCAGCCCACGGGGACCCGGCTCCGACTCCCGCCATCCAGCCGGAGCCGCGCGGGGGCCCAGGGAACGAGGAGCACCTCCCCCTGCGCCCATCCTCCCTTTTCGCCCCACCCCGCTCCGCCAGTCAGGACACGCACGCGGTCCACCCGGGCCTCACCCCGCTCCCTAGGTAAGTCCCCGTTCAGGCCCCGCCCACCAGTACCCCAGGCCAAATAATTCAGTTTAGTGAAATTGAGAGATCTTAAGAGTTAAAATGACAATGCCAAAGTCAAAGTGCAAATCCATGAGAAGCAACACTCAAGTAAACAAATCTCCCACTGAAGAAATTAATCCCATAATGTTAGACTCCAAGAACAAACCCGCGGAAAAAGGCCAAGAAAGCCTGACCCAGGATAACGACTTTCAAAATATGATCATTACCATGTTCAATACTATGAAAGAGGAAATCCGGGAGGAATTACATAATCGAATCAATCGCTTTGAAGAGGAACACAACAGACATCTGGAGGAGTTGAGAAAAACAGTGCAAGAAACAAAAAGTGGCATAGAACAGTTAAAACAAACTCAAGCAGAGTTTAAAACTGAGCTAAAAGACAAGTTATCTTCAACCCAGAACGCCACAGAGAGTCTTATCAACAGAACTAATGAAGCAGAAAACAGAATTTCAGACCTTGAAGATAAAGTGGGAGTACTAACCAGCTCAATGGAAGAGGTTGTTAAAGCCAAAAAGATACTTGAGAGAAATATCCAAGAGATATGGGACACCCTGAAGAAGCCTAACATGCGTATTCATGGAATACCGGAGCAAGAATCTCAAAATACCACCCCTGAGGAAATTTTTCAAACGATCATCAAGGAAAACTTTCCTCATCTAAAAAAGAGAGGCCCATCCATATACAAGAGGCATTCCGCACCCCAAACAGATACGACCAAAATAGAAGCACACCGCGGCAAATAATAGTTAAAACACTCCACATTCAAGATAAAGAACTGGTGCTGAGAGTTTCAAGGGAAAAAAACAAGTCACTTTTAAAGGCAAACCTATTAAAATAACAAATGACTTCTCAGTCGAAACAGTAAAAGCAAGAAGAGCTTGGAGAGACATACTTCAAGTATTGAATGAGCAAAAATGTCAACCCAGGCTGATTTACCCTGCAAAACTATCAGTCATGATCGAGGGAGAAAGAAAAATTTTCCAGCACAAAGACAACTTTAAGGGATACATGGCCACCAAACCAGGCCTTCAAAAACTGCTAGAAATGATACTCAAGCGTGAAGAAAAAAACAGGCATATCCAGGAGAACAGAAGGCAAATATAACACCATTAAAAGCGAAGCAATATACTTATAAAAGCTACTAAACATAATAAATGTCTGGAATTAACAATAGTTTCTCCATTATAACACTAAATGTTAATGGACTTAATTCACCGATCAAGAGACACAGATTACAAACTTGGATTAAAAATCACAATCCATCAATCTGCTGCCTGCAGGAAACCCATCTCACCACAAAAGATAGGCACGCTCTAAAAATAAAAGGCTGGTCAACAATTCTACAAGCAAATGGAAGCAGAAAACAGGCAGGGGTAGCCATTATGCTATCAGACAAAGTGGATTTCAAACCAAAAAAATTATAAGAGACACGGATTTTAGTCACAGGTACAATTCACCAGGAAGACTTCACAATACTGAACATATATGCACCCAATACGGGCCCCTCCACATTCATTAAGAAAACCCTACAGCGTCTAAAGCAAGAAATCAACCCCCAAACGATAATTCTTGGGGACTTCAACACCGCCCTCTCTACATGGGATAGATCAACAGGTCAAAAGCTTAACAGAGACACTTTGGAACTTAATCAAACCCTGAAAGAAATGGACCTCACAGATCTCTATCGAACTTTTCACCCACGCACCAAAGAATACACATTTTTCTCAGCAGCACACGGAACTTTCTCCAAAATAGATCACATATTGGGCCACAAAATGAATCTACACATATACAAGAAAGTTGAAATTCTAACCTGTGCCCTATCAGACCACCACGGCCTAAAGCTGGACATCCACAACACATCAAACAAGAGAAAATACACTAACTCCTGGAAACTTAACACTATGATGCTGAATGAGAACTGGATTCAGGAAGAAATTAAAAAGGAAATTCAAGATTTCCTGAAAGTGAATGATAACGAAAATACAACTTACCAAAATCTCTGGGACACAATGAAAGCTGTTCTAAGAGGTAAGTTCATAGCTCTTAATGCCCACATCAAAAAAATGGAAACATCAGAAATAAACAACTTAACAATGCAGCTTAAAGCTTTAGAGAAACTAGAGCAATCTGATCCCAAAAGCAGTAGAAGAGAAGAGATTAGCAAAATAAGGGGAGAAATATCTGAAATCGAGACTAAGAAAACGATAGAAAAAATCAACCAATCAAAAAGCTGGTTCTTTGAAAAAATCAACAAGATTGATACACCCCTAGCTAAACTAACCAAAAGCAAGAGAGAGAAAACCCAAATTAACAAAATTAGAAATGAACATGGAGTTATCACTACGGATACCCAAGAAATCCAGAGAATTATAACATCATATTTCAAAAACTTATACTCTGTGAAGTTTGACAACACAAAAGAGATGGATGAATTTCTAAGTAAACACAACTTACCTAAATTGAATCAGGAAGTTGTGAATTATTTAAATAGTCCTATAACATATAAGGAAATTGAGGAAGTAATCTCGAATCTTCCCACCAAAAAATGTCCTGGACCAGATGGATTCAGCACAGAGTTCTACCAGACATTTAAGGAGTTAATAACACCAATACTCCTTAAACTGTTCCATCAAATAGCAAAGGAAGGAACACTACCAAATTCCTTCTATGAAGCTAATATCGTTTTAATCCCAAAACCTAATAAAGATTCACTTAAAAAAGAAAACTATAGGCCGATCTCCCTGATGAACACAGACGCAAAGATTCTCAACAAAGTCTTAGCAAATCGGATTCAAAAACATATTAAAAAGATCATTCATGGGGACCAAGTAGGCTTCATCCCCGGCACACAAGGTTGGTTCAACATACGCAAATCAATAAATGTAATTCATCATGTAAACCAGTCCAAAGTCCAAGACCACATGATACTCTCGATAGATGCAGAAAAAGCTTTTGACAAGATCCAACAGCCTTTTATGATCAAAACGCTAGAGACAGTAGGAATGGAAGGAACCTTTATCAATATAATAAAAGCTGTATACAACAAGCCCACAGCAAGGATTATGCTCAATGGGGAACAATTGGAAGCATTCCCACTTCGATCAGGAAAGACAAGGCTGTCCACTCTCACCACTTCTATTCAATATTGTACTTGAAGTCTTAGCTGAAGCCATAAGACAAGAAAGGGACATAAGAGGGATTCAAATGGCAAGGAAGAAGTCAAGCTATCCTATTTGCAGATGACATGATCTTATACCTGAGTGATCCCAAAAACTCCACCAGGAAGCTCCTGGAACTAATTGAGAAGTTCAGCAGGGTGGCAGGATACAAAATAAATGTGCAAAAATCAGAGGCCTTCCTATATGCCCAGAATGAAAGAAGTGAAAAAGCCTTGAGAGAAACCATGCCATTTACTATAACCCCTAAAAAAATGAAATACCTTGGTATAAACCTAACTAAGGAGGTAAAAGACCTTTACAATGAAAACTTTAAAACCCTAAAGAAAGAAATTGCAGAAGACACCAGAAGGTGGAAAGACCTCCCTTGTTCCTGGATTGGCAGAATCAACATTGTAAAAATGACCATCCTACCAAAGGCAATATACAGATTCAATGCTATACCAATCAAAATCCCAAAGCAATTCTTCAAAGAAGTTGACCAAACAATCTCAAAGTTCATATGGAGGCACAAAAGACCCAGGATAGCAAAAACAATCCTGAGTAACAAAAACACAGCTGGAGGTATTACCATACCAAAACTAAGTCTATACTACAAATCCATAGTTATAAAGACAGCGTGGTACTGGCTCCAAAATAGACACACAGATCAATGGATAAGGATTGAAGACCCAGATATAAGCCCAAAAGTTACAGCCATTTGGTCTTTGACAAAGGGGCCCAAAGAATCCAATGGAAAAAGAACAGCATCTTCAACAAATGGTGCTGGCAAAACTGGATCTCCACATGCAGAAGATTAAAGCTGGACCCGTACTTGTCACCATGTACAAGACTTAATTCCAAATGGATCAAGGACCTTGATATCAGGCCAGAGACTTAAAAACCATAGTTGAAAGGATAGGGAACTCCCTCGAGCTGATTGGGCTAGGCCAACATTCCTAAACAGACATCCAATGGCACAGTCACTGCTACCAACTCTCAACAGTTGGGATCTTGTGAAATTAAAGAGCTTCTGTTCAGATAAAGAGATTGTAACACGAGCTCAAAGGCAACCCACAGAATGGGAGAAAATCTTCACTAACCACATATCTGACAGAGCTCTACTGTCCAGAGTGCACAAAGAACTTAGAAAACTAAACACCAAGGAAACATGGCCCAATTAAAAAATGGGCCCTGGAACTTCAAAGAAACTTTACCAGGGATGAAATTAAAATGTCTAACAATATCTTAAAAAATGCTCCACTTCCTTCGCCATCAGGGAAATGCAAATCAAAACTTCCCTGAGATATCATCTCCCGGTCAGGATGGCAAAAATCCACAATACAAACAAACAAATGCTGGAGAGGATGTGGAGAGAGGGAACTCTCCTACATTGTTGGTGGGAATGCAGGCTCATACAGCCACTCTGGCGAGCCGTCTGGAGATTCTTAAAGAAATTAAAGATTGAAATGCCATATGACCCTGCTATCCCACTTTTGGGAATAACCCCCCATGCAGCAGAGGTTCGCCTCGATAGCACAAGCTCGACCATGTTCATAGCAGCACTGTTTACAATAGCAAAGTCATGGAATCAACCAAATGTCCAACAGTTGACGAGTGGATAAGGAAACTGTGGTACATCTATACAATGGAGTACTACTCAGCCATCAAAAATGATGAATTACTGGAATTTGCTGGGAAATGGATGTCATTAGAAACAATTATATTAAGTGAAGTATCCCAAACCCAGAAAATTAAGCGCCGTATGTACTCCCTAATAGGTGGCTCCTAGTACCAAACTCCAGCCCACATTGAGACACTCAAAAGTAAACCTATGTAACACAGTAATTGCAAGGATTATGAAAGAGGATGGGTTAGGAGGGCCACACCAGAAACAAGGAGAGAGGGACCATGTTACAGCAGAGAAAATAGGCCTCCAGGAATGCAAGTAATGAGAACCTGGTTAAGTTCACAGACGTTCGTTCCTGATCATTACCTGATTCACCAGAAGGGGAGGGCATATAGTCTAGCAGATAAAAAGTAATCATTTTGCAAATGGGTGATGGACCCCTCCCTCACGAGGTTTCCTACTTTATTACATCTACCCTTGAATGTGCTATTATAACAAGACTCCAGTTTAACAGCTTTTTGTCTCTGGCCAGGGGGTGACATACAGTGCCCAGGAATGGAGTGAAGGGCATTGCAGGAGCAGCAAAACTGCAAAAGAAAATCAACAAACCACAATCCAGAACTTCAGAGACTCTATATCAACCACATAGAACTAGGCCACTAATCTCCCCCATCCTGAGCTCAGGGACATTTGCGGAAGAGGGGGCGGTAAGATTGTAAGAGCAAAAGGATGGGAGGAGCAATGATTTGCAAGATTCCACATAGTTAGGGCCGAAGCAATCATAATGGGACTTTGCATGCCCTGCGCAATGTCCAACGCACTACTGACCTCACAAAGTCTAGCATCAGCTAAGGCACCAAGATCCTTGGAGGCAAGGGATTGACAGCCAGTAGTGTTCCTATGCTTAAGGGGAACACGAGAAAGGGTTCAGGGAAATGCCACTGGGTCCTTGTACGTCATCGGAGAGGAGGACCAGAGGAGAGTTAGCATACACAATAAAGGACTCTCTGGGAATTGGGGGGAGCACTGGGGGATGGGGGGAGGGAGGGGAGAGGGAGGGAAGGGAAGCAAGGGATTCGGGGGGAGAAGAAGGGAGGGAGGGAACTGGTCTACCTATTAAGTTTGTATGAGCGGAAATAATAAAATGTATTAAAAAATAAATAAAAATAAAAAACTAAAAAGTGCATAAAAGAGAAAAAAGATTTATGAAATTAAAAAAACTAAAGATTAATTGCTTCCCAAATTATGAAAACAAACATACATAAAAGTCCAAATAAAACAAAAAGCTCAATTTTAGGCTCTCCAAAATATGCAGATGATGAATACTGACCAAATTGGGCATCAAAGTAAAACACATCTTTTAGTATGTAATTTTCATTCCACAAGCGAAAATATACATTAATTAGCAGATATTATTTTTAATTTGTTTTTTAAAATTTCAATGACTTTTGTCATCCCCCCATTACCTACCTCATCCTCTCTCCTCCCACCAAAGATATCTTCTTCCTAATATCTTCCCCAGTATTCCTTCTTGTTTATGTTGTGCTACTGCATCCACAAGGATGTCTCTTCTTGCAAGTTCCTGGGCTCTTTCTGTGATATGGACATGTTTTAGCAGTGTACCTCTGCAGGAGAGGACTATGTATGTCCTGCTTTAATCACCAATGATCAATCCTGGGTGGGGGGTGAGACCACCCATATGTCTCTCTGGTTTCATGTGCATGGGTTGAGCCCAATCTTTCATAGGTCCTGCAGTGCACTGTAGTGTTTTCTGCCTGAGGGAGGGTGTGTGTCAGTGCTCCTCGCCCTGGTCTGGCTCTCACTGTCTTTCTGTTTCATCCTCTGTGCTGCACCTCTGTGCTGGCTTTTCAGTGTGTAGGTGTGTGTGTGGAATCCGTTGGGTGTTATGTGTGTTTGAAAATTCCTGTCACCTTTCTGCATTGCCTTAGTTAACTGTAAAATAAAGGCAATACCTCAAAAAGATGCTACAATGCTTAAATCCTTATAAAGTATGAAAAGTGCACGTACATAACAAGTATTCAGACAAGTAGTAGATACAGTAAAATCTATTGCAATATTGCCAGAAAGTACAAGGCACTTTAAAAACTTTTTAAAAAGTATAAGATGCAATTAAAGTTTGTTAGAGATAATAGAATACTGTTCCAATGGGCAAGTCTCATAATAACCTTAGAAATGACTGAAGAAATAACAGAAAAACAAAGTCAATGGAAGGTTTTTTTGAGCTGAAGGATCTGGGGCTGAGGGAGAGCTAACTAACACAAGTCAGGGATTATTCTTTGGCATACAAGAACAGACCTGATGGTGGATCAGGGAGTCAGAGTTGGAAGTGTAACAGTCTGCTTTTAAACGGTTTTTAAAAATATTCCAGGGATGTGGCGGCACATGCTGCAATCTCGGCATTCGAGAGACAGAGACAAGGTTAAAGTTTGAGGTTAGCTTCAACTTCATAGAGTTCAAGGTCAACATGGGATAGTGAGACTCTGTGTCAAAGAAGCAAACAGACAGACACTGATTCCCTGGAGCCCAACCAAGACCTAGTCCACTGATGTTAACAGGGCAGACTGGAGGTTCGTGCATGTGTGGCCATTGACAACAGCTTGAGACCTGACACCTGCTGAGCCTGTCTATATTTGCCTCAGAAGCCCCAACTCTGGGGAACACTCCAGCTCTAGTCCCTTGGTGAAAACAGAAGAGCAGAGCGTTGGGCCTGGCTGGCTCAACCATAGCATGTCTGCCTGCCCTAAATTTTATTTTGAAATTCAAAATAAAAAGATCAAAGACACAAGAACAGGAGAACAACAGCTTACAGCAGGCCTGTGAAAAGGTGGCTCAGGGCTGGAGAGATGGCTCAGGGGTTAAGAGACTGCCTTAAGAGCAGAAAGTCCTGAGTTTGGATCCCAGGTCCCACATAAAAATGCCAAGTGGAAAAGGCAGCAGCCTGCATTTCCTGCCCTGGTGGACAGAGCCTGAGAAATCCTAGACCAAAGCAAAACGAGGTAGAAGCAATCCAGGATGATTCTCAAAATCACCCTTGGTTTATAGACAACACACAGTGCATGCCTGCGCGCATGCACACACACGAAAATAAGTTTAGATTTAAAAAAAGAGACGAAAAAGTGGCTCAGAGTTCAGTAGCAGCTGGCATGTAGCTTTTCTTCTGAAAAGCTAATGTTATTTTAGACCAAATTAGAAGTAGTGATTGCATGTTATCATGTGTATTCCCCGTTGTAGGACCAATTCCTTTCACCTTTCTGACCATAGTCAAATAGTCATCTACAAGAGGACTGGGACGAACTGGTATTATGTTTAAAGAGGAAAAGGGAAGGTAGTCAGGAGACTGAAAATGCAGAAACTGTGAAATAAGACAAATAGTAGCAGCTATGAGATGTAGAAGAGAGCCGAATGGAAAGGTTCTCTGGATGTTCTGGATGTTAGGGGGGGAAGTCACAGAGCATTTCCACTACCATTGATCACTGTGGAAGCAAGAGTCTGAATTCATTAACAGTTTAGACTACTTCCAAGATCCCATCTGTTTCTAAAGTGTTACGATTCTGTGACTATTCTATTCAATCTCTGTTCAATCACAAACCAAAAACCAGCTACAAAAAGAGTAGTTCAACAGTCAAAAGGCACATGAAATTTCAAGGTCTGACTACCCTTTAGCTTACCTTTCATTACCTCTTTCTGACCAGAAGCACTATACTATTTGCAATGACTTACCAGGGCCACAGAAGTATCTGTTATGCACAAGTAGATTATTCATCTGCTAAAGTAAATTTGCAACCAAAGATGATGCCTGTGTTAACTTGACAATTGAAGGCTCAGTTCTGGGAACATCTGTGAAGGAGTCAAGGCGCACTCAAGCAAGTCCTCAGGAGAGTATCTAATTGATGTGGGAACACCATGGTGGGTGGGGCCACTGCTTGGGCAGGTGCAGAAGATAGAAGGAGCTGGCTCAGTAAGTCTGGTATTCTTCAGAATACTTTGGTAGACTTGCTGTCTGGCAAGTGAAGTTTGTCCCTCTCTCAGAAACCCCTGTGAATAAGATGTGTTAGTTCCCTCAGCTTCGGGTGTTGGTGTGCGCTCTCCTGTGAAGCTGGACCAAGAACTGTGACTTACAATTGTGAAAGAATAAAATTCTCCTTGTTCTTTTTCATAGTTAGATACAGGTATTAACTTGATGGTTGAGGGTTCAAGCTCTGGGCACATATGTAGATAATTAGTGGTTGAGTTATGCCCAGAACGAACCTAAAGAAGATTGTCTAGTTGATGGGACAGACTCAGCCCATGTGGGTGGGACTAGGCCCTGAACAAGTGAATAAAATAGAGAGAGCTGGTTGAGGAAGTTGGCATCCTTGTGTACACTTGGCCAGACATGCTGGTCTGCCAAGTAAGGACTGTCCCTCTCTCAGCTGTTTCCTGGAGATGGTGTGGCCAGTTCCCTCGACCCTTTGGTGATGGTACATGCTCTCATGCCAACATGAACTAAGAATCATAATAGGACTAATGTAAGAGAATAAACCCCCTGTTCCCTTAAGCTTTTTTGTCATAATTTATCAGCAACAATGCAGGTGAACTGCTACATTCTCCTAAGCTCCTTGGTCATGAATTTATTGGCAACATGCAAACTTCAATACTCTGCTTTTGGGGTTGAGATGGCCTCATCACATAACCCATTCTGGATTTGAATACAGAATCCTCCTGCCTCTACTTTCTAAGTGCTGGGATTACATGTGTGTACCATATCAGGCTCCTAAGGATTCTTTACTTATTCCTGGCCACATGATCAACTAAACTGCATTTCAAACATAATGGCTAATTAACTGACCAGGAAACACTGATAAGGTTTCATCCCTAACACAAGTCACTTCCCTAAATAGGCAATTCTTAACCATCCTCCTCTGGTATACATTTTAATTTTACGACTTATTACTGCAATAAAATAACTGACCTGAAAAACTCAGGGGAAAAGGTTTTGTATTAATTAGGCTCACAATTCCAGGAGAGTCACAGAATTAAGAGCTGAGGGAACTGGTCACACTGTATCCACAGCACAGGGCAGAGACCAAGGGCCAATGCACAGTCCCTTGACTGCCTGCCTGCCATTTGCCATGCAGCGCTCACTTTCTTACATAGGGAACAGTGCTGCCCACGAGGGACGGATCTTCCCACTTCAATGAAAGCAATCAAGATAATCCTCTATCCACTCACCCAGAGGCCTGCCACCATGAAGAGAATCCCTCTTGTATCTGGAGTGCTAACTCCTGGGTATCAGGCTGACAGTATTAACCACTGTAGTACATAATTGATAAAGAAACAAACCCAAAGTTAAATATACCTGCCTCTTTTTGTTATCCCATTTTACTCTATTAAGTTCATGCCCAAGTGGTACTTCTGAACTTCATTTCTTGAACTGTATTACCTCTCCTCAGGTACGGATGGATATTTGTAAATTACAATAAATATCTGCTCTCAAATGCTAGGCCTAAACCCTGAAAATTATTATCCTCAGATCCTTGGATAAGTCTGTGCACCAAAGCCTGTTTTATGTGCTCATCACCTTGGCTTCCAATCTTAAGGCCACATTCATTTCTTTCAATTCTAAAGAGCACTGTAGGTGTCAATACGTGTCCCAGTGTGGACCCAGTATTTCCTGATGAGTGTGGAACAGGAGTGATGACATGGTGATTTGCTTACACTTAGCAAGTTGGTATTTTTGCTTCTGACCCAAGGAAAGAAGTCATTTCTGAGTAGGCTGCTATCTCTACAGTGATTTTACTCTAAGTGTCAAGAGTGTACAATATTATCAGAAGTCAATTCTTGAAACAGTTCAAAATGAAAATCACACACCCCAGAATTTCTGAATTAAAATAATCAAGTACACATTAATGACTTCCGATCATAAATAAAAGCTTCTTGTTGGCTTCTGTTTTTATTCTGACAGAAGTAGAAGGTTGGTACAATTTTCTTAGGATTACACATTGATATTACTTTAAGTTTTTTTATTATCTATGAAACAATAATCAAATAAAATTGAAGAGTATCTGTTTTGGTTAATACAAGTACTTCTGAATAAATTATTATACTTTTAAATGAAAGCAAAGTAGGGTAGAATAGTGACTTAAATTTTTTCCTTTACCTCCATAAATTAGTAGTAACTCTAACTTTTAATAAGCATTCATTACCCTCATTAACTTCTATCTTGTAGAGTTTATCTAAAACTAGCTTTCATTGCCTTGTAATGGACTTCTGAAACCAGGCCCTACAAAGTGGAAAATGATTTCAGGATCCTAGAGCTTCTGACCTTGTCAAGAGCAGATACATGAAGGAAGAGGTGCATTCTGCCCAGAGGGCATTATTTATATGATATGAATAAGTAAGAGAGGCCAGTTTTATTGGTTTATTTACTAGAAATAACCAACGCCAAAGTAGACACACTTCTTTTATGTGGGCAAAGTATTTGTCTGCTTCATGATATAATAAAGTGGAGTCACAGCTACCTCACTAAAGAACTGGAGAGACTACAGGATAGCACGCACATAAAGCAGAGTGCAGAGGGCAGGCAGTGACCCAAACAGAAACCATCAGACCATCACTACCTTTTTTCTGTCTCAAGCAGAGTAGTTCTAGCTGCAACATTTACCTGGGGTAGGTGACTTGGCAGGAAGGCTGTCCCCTGACAAAGATGCTTTCAAAAATTTTGCATGTAAAGAAACTGAGTTTCCATGTCTGTCTTTTAAGGTAGGATATCACTTGGATGTCCAAGCTTGTCTCAAATCCCAAAGCAAACTTACATTTTGATGTCTATCTACCAACCAAAGGCTTCTATCCTATTGGATAAGCAGTAGCAGCTAGACTTTTGAGGAAGAGTACTTCTAGGTCCCAAAGACCTTTCTACTGTTATCAGGATAGAATATAGAGTCTATGAACCCTGATGGACAGCACTTCATGTCCCTACCTTCTTTATACAGACACTATCCATTAGAATTAAATTCCCACTCTTATAAACTCCCCAACTCCAACTACTTCCTTGAAGGTCTTACTTTCAAATACAGTTGTAGGGGAACTAGTAATCCAACACTGCATTTGGGAGAGGAGATGACCCATAACATGGTGTGACTGTCGTGTAAGTGTTATTTTTATGAGTATATACAAATGTCCAGTTTATTTGAAACAATAATTCACCATTCATGAGTGTCAAGCAGATGTTCAGGATGTGAACAAGTTTCCTGCTACTTGGGAAGCAGAAGCATAAAGATCAGAAATTCAAGCTCATCTGAGGCTACAACATTCAGGACTAGCCTTGGTTATACTAAACTGTCTCCAAGTAAATGAATGAAGTAAAGCATAACAAAACAAAACCCAAAGGCTACATCTTTGCTTGTAATCCTAGCACCTGAAAGGCCGAGGCAGGAAGAGCTCTGAAGTTTGAGATCAACTTGGCCTACAGAGTGAGCCTGTCTCAAAAACCAAACCAAACAAGAAAAGGAGTCCTGAATCGCCAGGAGATAAACAACTTGCAATGAAACATGTCTGTTGGCCGAAAGGTAGATGTAAATGTAAGACATCCATTGGGAAAGGAAATCCAGAGAACTCCAGGGCGATGAACCAGAATTTATTTTCATAGAAGGAATTTACCACTGAACCCATCTGGACTCAGCCCACAACCCAACCTCTATGAATAAAAGCCTTCCTCTAACTAACTCAAACTGAAGAATAATTATTGTTTGCACAACCTGTTCAGCCATTAAAGAGGACTCCTCTGAGATAGCTCCCATTATTGTCTTGAACTACCATTTAAATCTTTTGTTAGCAACAACTTTTAAATGAGTACATTCCTTGTTTACTAACTAGAATGTAGGTTTCTCATAGTAGTATCTGGTGAATTCTTCAAACAGGGAAGGAATTCACTTAGATGAATGTTGTTTTAAGTGATAAAATTAAAGGATATAAAAGAGGGTGTTTAGATGTGAGAATACGAGTCTTATAATCTTGGTTTCAGCTCCTCACTAACTAGGTTATTACTGGTTTAGTCTTCTGGTTTAGTCCTATCAAACAGGACAGACTAGGTAGGTATCTCTGACTCTCACAAGGTCTAAACTCTCATGAACGTGTTAGTTCAACCTCTAATTCAACAAACCTTTCTAATTAGAGGTGATGTTAAAGTTTCCAGTCTCTACTACTTTTTATAGTCTCCTTTCCCTTCCTGTTTGAATTTTTATGTAGCAATTAAAAGGTCATAAAATCCATTCAACAATATGTGGCGGGAAGGATAATTTAAAAACAGTTGATTATCAATCTTGAAAGTTTGCATTTTAGCCTTAAAATACAGCTAACATGTAGGTTTAACATTCAGTACAGTAAAACAAAAATGTGTTAACTGTTCTACTTCAAGTAAACCATATGAAAGACAGGGTCGATTAAAGAAAACTCGCCTTTGCTTCTATAGTGATTAGGGTCCATGAATATGGTCTAAACATTTCACTACATAGTATTTAAAGAAAAAAAAACACTATACATACACGCACATAAAGAACTGCCAACATGTAAAATATGGAAGTGATGCATTTTCTATTTTTAACAAAATCTAAACCTTAATATGAACAAGTGCTAAGAAACAGTTTTGATTTAAAAAAAAGTAACAATTCTAAAAATGCTAGTAATGGTCAGAAAATAACTAGCTTCATTAATAAAGTAGAGGCAGTTCTATCTTACAGTCACCAACTCTTTGTTGAATTAAATTGCATCAATTGGTTATTAAAAACTTGCACTTATCCGAACACAGGACCTTCTGCTTGTGAGGCAGTCTTAACTCCTGAGCCATCTCTCCAGCCCTCAAAAATTTTTCTCTGAAGTAGTTAGCATAGTACTCCTCATCATGAGCAATAAGGGTTAATTACGGGTAGTTTAAAACTGATTAAAAATGAATAAAACTGGAAAAAAAAAACTCGCACTTGTTTTTAAAGTGATTCTGATGCCTAAGTTCAGGACAAGTTCTGTGGCAGTAAACTACCTTTCAAGTAGCTTGCCAAGATGAGGTTGTTATTAGCCAGACCTGGCTGAAACAACCCGCTGCTCACACAGCTCCTCTAGTGTACTGTCTCACTGGAAATCCCAGTACTCCAACAATACCTCCAATCCATTCCCATCTCGGCAGCAGTTCCACCACAGGCCACACTGTCTCCAACAAAGAAGCCTCAGAAACTACAATGTCTGCAAAACCCCAATCCCAACAGGACTGTATGGCTGCCAAGAGGAACATCTGTGTGTGAGACACTACAGAAAACTGGCTTTTTTTCCCTTTTCTTTTCTTCCTTCGTCTTTTTCATTTCCCAGACAATAAAGTATGTGAGTGCTTGTGAGGAATTGGTCTTTCACTCCCTTCCTCTTCCCTTTTGTTTGTTTGTTTAATACCACCATCAGACAATTACACCTGCTGTCCACTATTATGGAAAATGCAAAAGTTTATTTTCTGATTCCACAAAATTTCAACTTGTGATCAGCTACCAAGGGCTAGCTAACTTTAAAAATAAAGCTTTCTAAAACTGACTAAAAGAATTTACCAATGAGAATACTCTACAATTCCATTTATATTGTGAAGTAATAAATCTAAATACAACACTAAAAAAGTGGTAATATACTTTTTAATATTTTTATTTTGTGTGTGTGTGTGTGTGTCAGAAGGCGCTGTGTGTCCCTGGGAGGATCAAGAGTGACTCTGGGAATCATCCTGGATTCTACTTCCTTCTTGCTTCACTCTGGGATTTCGCAGGCTCCGCCCACCAGGGTTGAAAGTGCAAACCTCTGCCCTTTCTGCCTAGCGTTTTTTTATTGTGGGACCTGGGATCCAAACTCAGAACCTTCTGGTTGCAAGTCAGAGTCTTAACCCCTGAGCCATCTCTCCAGCCCAAATATAGTAATATACTCTTAAAAGAAAAAAAAAATTCTTGTAAACTGCATGTACCTTGTAGAGTATCTATAGTAGAAACTAATATTTTGTAATAAAATCACATCTTAGTATTTTATACCATAACAGACTTTTCTGCTATGTTTAATGTTTGTACTAACCATAGATTCATCACTCAGTTTTAAGTAAAAGAAACAGAGGCACAAAAGACAAATGAACAAAGATGCCATCAAAAGAATTCACTAGAGATCCAGCCGGGCCTCAACGCGCGCTCTAGGACCCCAGGTCAGCCCACGGGGACCCGGCTCCGACTCCCGCCATCCAGCCGGAGCCGCGCGGGGGCCCAGGGAACGAGGAGCACCTCCCCCTGCGCCCATCCTCCCTTTTCGCCCACCCCGCTCCGCCAGTCAGGACACGCACGCGGGTCCACCCGGGCCTCACCCCGCTCCCTAGGTAAGTCCCCGTTCAGGCCCCGCCCACCAGTACCCCAGGCCAAATAATTCAGTTTAGTGAAATTGAGAGATCTTAAGAGTTAAATGACAATGCCAAAGTCAAAGTGCAAATCCATGAGAAGCAACACTCAAGTAAACAAATCTCCCACTGAAGAAATTAATCCCATAATGTTAGACTCCAAAAAGAACAAACCCGCGGAAAAAGGCCAAGAAAGCCTGACCCAGGATAACGACTTTCAAAATATGATCATTACCAGGTTCAATACTATGAAAGAGGAAATCCGGGAGGAATTACATAATCGAATCAATCGCTTTGAAGAGGAACACAACAGACATCTGGAGGAGTTGAGAAAAACAGTGCAAGAAACAAAAGTGGCATAGAACAGTTAAAACAAACTCAAGCAGAGTTTAAAACTGAGCTAAAAGACAAGTTATCTTCAACCCAGAACGCCACAGAGAGTCTTATCAACAGAACTAATGAAGCAGAAAACAGAATTTCAGACCTTGAAGATAAAGTGGGAGTACTAGCCAGCTCAATGGAAGAGGTTGTTAAAGCCAAAAAGATACTTGAGAGAAATATCCAAGAGATATGGGACACCCTGAAGAAGCCTAACATGCGTATTCATGGAATACCGGAGCAAGAATCTCAAAATACCACCCCTGAGGAAATTTTTCAAACGATCATCAAGGAAAACTTTCCTCATCTAAAGAAAGAGAGGCCCATTCATATACAAGAGGCATTCCGCACCCCAAACAGATACGACCAAACTAGAAGCACACCGCGGCAAATAATAGTTAAAACACTCCACATTCAAGATAAAGAACTGGTGCTGAGAGCTTCAAGGGAGAAAAAACAAGTCACTTTTAAAGGCAAACCTATTAAAATAACAAATGACTTCTCAGTCGAAACAGTAAAAGCAAGAAGAGCTTGGAGAGACATACTTCAAGTATTGAATGAGCAAAAATGTCAACCCAGGCTGATTTACCCTGCAAAACTATCAGTCATGATCGAGGGAGAAAGAAAAATTTTCCAGCACAAAGACAACTTTAAGGGATACATGGCCACCAAACCAGGCCTTCAAAAACTGCTAGAAATGATACTCAAGCGTGAAGAAAAAAACAGGCATATCCAGGAGAACAGAAGGCAAATATAACACCATTAAAAGCGAAGCAATATACTTATAAAAGCTACTAAACATAATAAATGTCTGGAATTAACAATAGTTTCTCCATTATAACACTAAATGTTAATGGACTTAATTCACCGATCAAGAGACACAGATTACAAACTTGGATTAAAAATCACAATCCATCAATCTGCTGCCTGCAGGAAACCCATCTCACCACAAAAGATAGGCACGCTCTAAAAATAAAAGGCTGGTCAACAATTCTACAAGCAAATGGAAGCAGAAAACAGGCAGGGGTAGCCATTATGCTATCAGACAAAGTGGATTTCAAACCAAAAAAAATTATAAGAGACACGGATTTTAGTCACAGGTACAATTCACCAGGAAGACTTCACAATACTGAACATATATGCACCCAATACGGGCCCCTCCACATTCATTAAGAAAACCCTACAGCGTCTAAAGCAAGAAATCAACCCCCAAACGATAATTCTTGGGGACTTCAACACCGCCCTCTCTACATGGGATAGATCAACAGGTCAAAAGCTTAACAGAGACACTTTGGAACTTAATCAACCCTGAAAGAAATGGACCTCACAGATCTCTATCGAACTTTTCACCCACGCACCAAAGAATACACATTTTTCTCAGCAGCACACGGAACTTTCTCCAAAATAGATCACATATTGGGCCACAAAATGAATCTACACATGTACAAGAAAGTTGAAATTCTAACCTGTGCCCTATCAGACCACCACGGCCTAAAGCTGGACATCCACAACACATCAAACAAGAGAAAATACACTAACTCCTGGAAACTTAACACTATGATGCTGAATGAGAACTGGATTCAGGAAGAAATTAAAAAGGAAATTCAAGATTTCCTGAAGTGAATGATAACGAAAATACAACTTACCAAAATCTCTGGGACACAATGAAGCTGTTCTAAGAGGTAAGTTCATAGCTCTTAATGCCCACATCAAAAAAATGGAAACATCAGAAATAAACAACTTAACAATGCAGCTTAAAGCTTTAGAGAAACTAGAGCAATCTGATCCCAAAAGCAGTAGAAGAGAAGAGATTAGCAAAATAAGGGGAGAAATATCTGAAATCGAGACTAAGAAAACGATAGAAAAAATCAACAAATCGAAAAGCTGGTTCTTTGAAAAAATCAACAAGATTGATACACCCCTAGCTAAACTAACCAAAAGCAAGAGAGAGAAAACCCAAATTAACAAAATTAGAAATGAACATGGAGTTATCACTACGGATACCCAAGAAATCCAGAGAATTATAACATCATATTTCAAAAACTTATACTCTGTGAAGTTTGACAACACAAAAGAGATGGATGAATTTCTAAGTAAACACAACTTACCTAAATTGAATCAGGAAGTTGTGAATTACTTAAATAGTCCTATAACATATAAGGAAATTGAGGAAGTAATCTCGAATCTTCCCACCAAAAAATGTCCTGGACCAGATGGATTCAGCACAGAGTTCTACAAGACATTTAAGGAGTTAATAACACCAATACTCCTTAAACTGTTCCATCAAATAGCAAAGGAAGGAACACTACCAAATTCCTTCTATGAAGCTAATATCGTTTTAATCCCAAAACCTAATAAAGATTCACTTAAAAAAGAAAACTATAGGCCGATCTCCCTGATGAACACAGATGCAAAGATTCTCAACAAAGTCTTAGCAAATCGGATTCAAAAACATATTAAAAAGATCATTCATGGGGACCAAGTAGGCTTCATCCCCGGCACACAAGGTTGGTTCAACATACGCAAATCAATAAATGTAATTCATCATGTAAACCAGTCCAAAGTCCAAGACCACATGATACTCTCGATAGATGCAGAAAAAGCTTTTGACAAGATCCAACAGCCTTTTATGATCAAAACGCTAGAGACAGTAGGAATGGAAGGAACTTTTATCAATATAATAAAAGCTGTATACAACAAGCCCACAGCAAGGATTATGCTCAATGGGGAACAATTGGAAGCATTCCCACTTCGATCAGGAACAAGACAAGGCTGTCCACTCTCACCACTTCTATTCAATATTGTACTTGAAGTCTTAGCCGAAGCCATAAGACAAGAAAGGGACATAAGAGGGATTCAAATTGGCAAGGAAGAAGTCAAGCTATCTCTATTTGCAGATGACATGATCTTATACCTGAGTGATCCCAAAAACTCCACCAGGAAGCTCCTGGAACTAATTGAGAAGTTCAGCAGGGTGGCAGGATACAAAATAAATGTGCAAAAATCAGAGGCCTTCCTATATGCCCAGAATGAAAGAAGTGAAAAAGCCTTGAGAGAAACCATGCCATTTACTATAACCCCTAAAAAAATGAAATACCTTGGTATAAACCTAACTAAGGAGGTAAAAGACCTTTACAATGAAAACTTTAAAACCCTAAAGAAAGAAATTGCAGAAGACACCAGAAGGTGGAAAGACCTCCCTTGTTCCTGGATTGGCAGAATCAACATTGTAAAAATGACCATCCTACCAAAGGCAATATACAGATTCAATGCTATACCAATCAAAATCCCAAAGCAATTCTTCAAAGAAGTTGACCAAACAATCTCAAAGTTCATATGGAGGCACAAAAGACCCAGGATAGCAAAAACAATCCTGAGTAACAAAAACACAGCTGGAGGTATTACCATACCAAACCTAAGTCTATACTACAAATCCATAGTTATAAAGACAGCCTGGTACTGGCTCCAAAATAGACACACAGATCAATGGATAAGGATTGAAGACCCAGATATAAGCCCACAAAAATACAGCCATTTGGTCTTTGACAAAGGGGCCCAAAGAATCCAATGGAAAAAGAACAGCATCTTCAACAAATGGTGCTGGCAAAACTGGATCTCCACATGCAGAAGATTAAAGCTGGACCCGTACTTGTCACCATGTACAAGACTTAATTCCAAATGGATCAAGGACTTTGATATCAGGCCAGAGACTATAAAAACCATAGTTGAAAGGATAGGGAACTCCCTCGAGCTGATTGGACTAGGCCAACATTTCCTAAACAGACATCCAATGGCACAGTCACTGCTACCAACTCTCAACAGTTGGGATCTTGTGAAATTAAAGAGCTTCTGTTCAGATAAGAGATTGTAACACGAGCTCAAAGGCAACCCACAGAATGGGAGAAAATCTTCACAAACCACATATCTGATAGAGCTCTACTGTCCAGAGTGCACAAAGAACTTAGAAAACTAAACACCAAGGAAACCAATGGCCCAATTAAAAAATGGGCCCTGGAAATTAAAAGAAATTTTACCAGGGATGAAATTTAAATGTCTAACAAATATCTGAAAAAATGCTCCACTTCCTTACCCATCAGGGAAATGCAAATCAAAACTTCCCTGAGATATCATCTCTCCCGGTCAGGATGGCAAAAATCCACAATACAAACAACAACAAATGCTAGAGAGGATGTGGAGAGAGGTGAACTCTGCTACATTGCTGGTGGGAATGCAGGCTCATACAGCCACTCTGGCAAGCCGTCTGGAGATTCTTAAAGAAATTAAAGATTGAAATGCCATATGACGCTGCTATTCCACTTTTGGGAATAACCCCCCATGCAGCAGAGGTTCACCTCAATAGCACAAGCACGATCATGTTCATAGCAGTACTGTTTACAATAGCAAAGTCATGGAATCAACCCAAATGTCCAACAGTTGACGAGTGGATAAGGAAAATGTGGTACATCTATACAATGGAGTACTACTCAGCCATCAAAAATGATGAATTACTGGAATTTGCCGGGAAATGGATGTCATTAGAAACAATTATATTAAGTGAAGTATCTCAAACCCAGAAAGTTAAGCGCCGTATGTACTCCCTAGTAGATGGCTCCTAGTTCCAAACTCATCCAGCCCACATTGAGACACTCAAAGGTAAACCTATGTAATACAGTAATTGCAAGGATTATGAACAGGAGGGATGGGGTTGGAAGGCCACACCAGACACAAGGAGAGAGGGGACCATGTTACAGCAGAGAAAATAGGCATCCAAGGAATGCAAGTAAGGAATGGTTAAGTTCATAGACGTTCGTTCCTGATCATGTACAACTGAGGGGGTATGATTTCACCAGAAGGGGAGGGCATATAGTCTGGCAGATGAAAGGTGATCATTTTGCAAATGGGTGACTGACCCCTCCCTCACCGAGGTTTCCTGCTTTTATTACATCTACCCTTGAATGTGCTATTATAACAAGACCCCAGTTTAACAGCTTTTTGTGTCTGACCAGGGGGTGACATACAATGCCCATCAGGATGGAGTGAAGGGCATTGCAGGAGCAGCAAAACTGCAAAAGAAAATCAACAAACCACAATCCAGAACTTCAGAGACTCTATATCAACCACATAGAACTAGGCCAATCTAATCTCCCCCCATCCTGAAGCTCAGGGACATTTGCGGAAGAGGGGGCCGTAAGAGTGTAAGAGCAAAAGGATGGGAGGAGCAATGATTTGCAAGATTCTCCACACTAGTTAGGGCCGAAGCAATCATAATGGGACTTTGCATGCCCTGCGCAATGTCCAACACACTACTGACCTCACAAAGTCTAGCATCAGCTAAAGGCACCAAGATCCTTGGAGGCAAGGGATTGACAGCCACAGTAGTGTTCCTATGCTTAAGGGGAACACGAGAAAGGGTTCAGGGAAATGCCACTGGGTCCTTGTACGTCATCGGAGAGGAGGACCAAGAGGAGAGTTAAGCATACACAATAAAGGACTCTCTGGGAATTGGGGGGGAGCACTGGGGGATGGGGAGGGAGGGAGGGAGAGAGGGAGGGAAGGGAAGCAAGGGATTCGGGGGGAGAAGAAGGGAGGGAGGGAACTGGTCTACCTATTAAGTTTGTATGAGCGGAAATAATAAAAAATGTATTAAAAAATAAAATAAAAATAAAAAACTAAAAAGTGCATAAAAGAGAAAAAAAGATTTATGAAATTAAAAAAAACTAAAGATTAATTGCTTCCCAAATTATGAAAACAAACATACATAAAAGTCCAAATAAAACAAAAAGCTCAATATTTTAGGCTCTCCAAAATATGCAGATGATGAATACTGACCAAATTGGGCATCAAAGTAAAACACATCTTTTAGTATGTAATTTTCATTCCACAAGCGAAAATATACATTAATTAGCAGATATTATTTTTAATTTGTTTTTTAAAATTTCAATGACTTTTGTCATCCCCCCATTACCTACCTCATCCTCTCTCCTCCCACCAAAAGATATCTTCTTCCTAATATCTTCCCCAGTATTCCTTCTTGTTTATGTGTGCTACTGCATTCCACAAGGGATGTCTCTTCTTGCAAGTTCCTGGGCTCTTTCTGTGATATGGACCATGTTTTAGCAGTGTACCTCTGCAGGAGAGGACTCTGTATGTCCTGCTTTAATCACCAATGATCAATCCTTGGGTGGGGGGTGAGACCACCCATATGTCTCTCTGGTTTCATGTGCATGGGTTGAGCCCAATCTTTCATAGGTCCTGCAGTGCACTGTAGTGTTTTCTGCCTGAGGGAGGGTGTGTGTCAGTGCTCCTCGCCCTGGTCTGGCTCTCACTGTCTTTCTGTTTCATCCTCTGTGCTGCACCTCTGTGCTGGCTTTTCAGTGTGTAGGTGTGTGTGTGGAATCACGTTGGGTGTTATGTGTGTTTGAAAATTCCTGTCACCTTTTCTGAATTGCTTAGTTAACTGTAAAATAAAGGCAATACCTCAAAAAGATGCTACAATGCTTAAATCCTTATAAAGTATGAAAAGTGCACGTACATAACAAGTATTCAGACAAGTAGTAGATACAGTAAAATCTATTGCAATATTGCCAGAAAGTACAAGGCACTTTAAAAACTTTTTAAAAAGTATAAGATGCAATTAAAAGTTTGTTAGAGATAATAGAATACTGTTCCAATGGGCAAGTCTCATAATAACCTTAGAAATGACTGAAGAAATAACAGAAAAACAAAGTCAATGGAAGGTTTTTTTGAGCTGAAGGATCTGGGGCTGAGGGAGAGCTAACTAACACAAGTCCAGGGATTATTCTTTGGCATACAAGAACAGACCTGATGGTGGATCAGGGAGTCAGAGTTGGAAGTGTAACAGTCTGCTTTTAAACGGTTTTTAAAAATATTCCAGGGATGTGGCGGCACATGCTGCAATCTCGGCATTCGAGAGACAGAGACAAGGTTAAAAGTTTGAGGTTAGCTTCAACTTCATAGAGTTCAAGGTCAACATGGGATAGTGAGACTCTGTGTCAAAGAAGCAAACAGACAGACACTGATTCCTGGAGCCCAACCAAGACCTAGTCCACTGATGTTAACAGGGCAGACTGGAGGTTCGTGCATGTGTGGCCATTGACAACAGCTTGAGACCTGACACCTGCTGAGCCTGTCTATATTTGCCTCAGAAGCCCCAACTCTGGGGAACACTCCAGCTCTAGTCCCTTGGTGAAAACAGAAGAGCAGAGCGTTGGGCCTGGCTGGCTCAACCATAGCATGTCTGCCTGCCCTAAATTTTATTTTGAAATTCAAAATAAAAAAGATCAAAGACACAAGAACAGGAGAACAACAGCTTACAGGCAGGCCTGTGAAAAGGTGGCTCAGGGCTGGAGAGATGGCTCAGGGGTTAAGAGACTGCCTTAAGAGCAGAAAGTCCTGAGTTTGGATCCCAGGTCCCACATAAAAATGCCAAGTGGAAAAGGCAGCAGCCTGCATTTCCTGCCCTGGTGGACAGAGCCTGAGAAATCCTAGACCAAAGCAAAAACGAGGTAGAAGCAATCCAGGATGATTCTCAAAATCACCCTTGGTTTATAGACAACACACAGTGCATGCCTGCGCGCATGCACACACACGAAAATAAGTTTAGATTTAAAAAAAGAGACGAAAAAGTGGCTCAGAGTTCAGTAGCAGCTGGCAATGTAGCTTTTCTTCTGAAAAGCTAATGTTATTTTAGACCAAATTAGAAGTAGTGATTGCATGTTATCATGTGTATTCCCCGTTGTAGGACCAATTTCCTTTCACCTTTCTGACCATAGTCAAATAGTCATCTACAAGAGGACTGGGAAGAAACTGGTATTATGTTTAAAGAGGAAAAGGAAGGTAGTCAGGAGACTGAAAATGCAGAAACTGTGAAATAAGACAAATAGTAGCAGCTATGAGATGTAGAAGAGAGCCGAATGGAAAGGTTCTCTGGATGTTCTGGATGTTAGGGGGGGAAGTCACAGAGCATTTCCACTACCATTGATCACTGTGGAAGCAAGAGTCTGAATTCATTAACAGTTTAGACTACTTCCAAGATCCCATCTGTTTCTAAAGTGTTACGATTCTGTGACTATTCTATTCAATCTCTGTTCAATCACAAACCAAAAACCAGCTACAAAAGAGTAGTTCAACAGTCAAAAGGCACATGAAAATTTCAAGGTCTGACTACCCTTTAGCTTACCTTTCATTACCTCTTTCTGACCAGAAAGCACTATACTATTTGCAATGACTTACCAGGGCCACAGAAGTATCTGTTATGCACAAGTAGATTATTCATCTGCTAAAGTAAATTTGCAACCAAAGATGATGCCTGTGTTAACTTGACAATTGAAGGCTCAGTTCTGGGAACATCTGTGAAGGAGTCAAGGCGCACTCAAGCAAGTCCTCAGGAGAGTATCTAATTGATGTGGGAACACCATGGTGGGTGGGGCCACTGCTTGGGCAGGTGCAGAAGATAGAAGGAGCTGGCTCAGTAAGTCTGGTATTCTTCAGAATACTTTGGTAGACTTGCTGTCTGGCAAGTGAAGTTTGTCCCTCTCTCAGAAACCCCTGTGAATAAGATGTGTTAGTTCCCTCAGCTTCGGGTGTTGGTGTGCGCTCTCCTGTGAAGCTGGACCAAGAACTGTGACTTACAATTGTGAAAGAATAAAATTCTCCTTGTTCTTTTTCATAGTTAGATACAGGTATTAACTTGATGGTTGAGGGTTCAAGCTCTGGGCACATATGTAGATAATTAGTGGTTGAGTTATGCCCAGAACGAACCTAAAGAAGATTGTCTAGTTGATGGGACAGACTCAGCCCATGTGGGTGGGACTAGGCCCTGAACAAGTGAATAAAATAGAGAGAGCTGGTTGAGGAAGTTGGCATCCTTGTGTACACTTGGCCAGACATGCTGGTCTGCCAAGTAAGGACTGTCCCTCTCTCAGCTGTTTCCTGGAGATGGTGTGGCCAGTTCCCTCGACCCTTTGGTGATGGTACATGCTCTCATGCCAACATGAACTAAGAATCATAATAGGACTAATGTAAGAGAATAAACCCCCTGTTCCCTTAAGCTTTTTTGTCATAATTTATCAGCAACAATGCAGGTGAACTGCTACATTCTCCTAAGCTCCTTGGTCATGAATTTATTGGCAACATGCAAACTTCAATACTCTGCTTTTGGGGTTGAGATGGCCTCATCACATAACCCATTCTGGATTTGAATACAGAATCCTCCTGCCTCTACTTTCTAAGTGCTGGGATTACATGTGTGTACCATATCAGGCTCCTAAGGATTCTTTACTTATTCCTGGCCACATGATCAACTAAACTGCATTTCAAACATAATGGCTAATTAACTGACCAGGAAACACTGATAAGGTTTCATCCCTAACACAAGTCACTTCCCTAAATAGGCAATTCTTAACCATCCTCCTCTGGTATACATTTTAATTTTACGACTTATTACTGCAATAAAATAACTGACCTGAAAAACTCAGGGGAAAAGGTTTTGTATTAATTAGGCTCACAATTCCAGGAGAGTCACAGAATTAAGAGCTGAGGGAACTGGTCACACTGTATCCACAGCACAGGGCAGAGACCAAGGGCCAATGCACAGTCCCTTGACTGCCTGCCTGCCATTTGCCATGCAGCGCTCACTTTCTTACATAGGGAACAGTGCTGCCCACGAGGGACGGATCTTCCCACTTCAATGAAAGCAATCAAGATAATCCTCTATCCACTCACCCAGAGGCCTGCCACCATGAAGAGAATCCCTCTTGTATCTGGAGTGCTAACTCCTGGGTATCAGGCTGACAGTATTAACCACTGTAGTACATAATTGATAAAGAAACAAACCCAAAGTTAAATATACCTGCCTCTTTTTGTTATCCCATTTTACTCTATTAAGTTCATGCCCAAGTGGTACTTCTGAACTTCATTTCTTGAACTGTATTACCTCTCCTCAGGTACGGATGGATATTTGTAAATTACAATAAATATCTGCTCTCAAATGCTAGGCCTAAACCCTGAAAATTATTATCCTCAGATCCTTGGATAAGTCTGTGCACCAAAGCCTGTTTTATGTGCTCATCACCTTGGCTTCCAATCTTAAGGCCACATTCATTTCTTTCAATTCTAAAGAGCACTGTAGGTGTCAATACGTGTCCCAGTGTGGACCCAGTATTTCCTGATGAGTGTGGAACAGGAGTGATGACATGGTGATTTGCTTACACTTAGCAAGTTGGTATTTTTGCTTCTGACCCAAGGAAAGAAGTCATTTCTGAGTAGGCTGCTATCTCTACAGTGATTTTACTCTAAGTGTCAAGAGTGTACAATATTATCAGAAGTCAATTCTTGAAACAGTTCAAAATGAAAATCACACACCCCAGAATTTCTGAATTAAAATAATCAAGTACACATTAATGACTTCCGATCATAAATAAAAGCTTCTTGTTGGCTTCTGTTTTTATTCTGACAGAAGTAGAAGGTTGGTACAATTTTCTTAGGATTACACATTGATATTACTTTAAGTTTTTTATTATCTATGAAACAATAATCAAATAAAAATTGAAGAGTATCTGTTTTGGTTAATACAAGTACTTCTGAATAAATTATTATACTTTTAAATGAAAGCAAAGTAGGGTAGAATAGTGACTTAAATTTTTTCCTTTACCTCCATAAATTAGTAGTAACTCTAACTTTTAATAAGCATTCATTACCCTCATTAACTTCTATCTTGTAGAGTTTATCTAAAACTAGCTTTCATTGCCTTGTAAATGGACTTCTGAAACCAGGCCCTACAAAGTGGAAAATGATTTCAGGATCCTAGAGCTTCTGACCTTGTCAAGAGCAGATACATGAAGGAAGAGGTGCATTCTGCCCAGAGGGCATTATTTATATGATATGAATAAGTAAGAGAGGCCAGTTTTATTGGTTTATTTACTAGAAATAACCAACGCCAAAGTAGACACACTTCTTTTATGTGGGCAAAGTATTTGTCTGCTTCATGATTATATAAAGTGGAGTCACAGCTACCTCACTAAAGAACTGGAGAGACTACAGGATAGCACGCACATAAAGCAGAGTGCAGAGGGCAGGCAGTGACCCAAACAGAAACCATCAGACCATCACTACCTTTTTTCTGTCTCAAGCAGAGTAGTTCTAGCTGCAACATTTACCTGGGGTAGGTGACTTGGCAGGAAGGCTGTCCCCTGACAAAGATGCTTTCAAAAATTTTGCATGTAAAGAAACTGAGTTTCCATGTCTGTCTTTTAAGGTAGGATATCACTTGGATGTCCAAGCTTGTCTCAAATCCCAAAGCAAACTTACATTTTGATGTCTATCTACCAACCAAAGGCTTCTATCCTATTGGATAAGCAGTAGCAGCTAGACTTTTGAGGAAGAGTACTTCTAGGTCCCAAAAGACCTTTCTACTGTTATCAGGATAGAATATAGAGTCTATGAACCCTGATGGACAGCACTTTCATGTCCCTACCTTCTTTTATACAGACACTATCCATTAGAATTAAATTCCCACTCTTATAAACTCCCCAACTCCAACTACTTCCTTGAAGGTCTTACTTTCAAATACAGTTGTAGGGGAACTAGTAATCCAACACTGCATTTGGGAGAGGAGATGACCCATAACATGGTGTGACTGTCGTGTAAGTTGTTATTTTTATGAGTATATACAAATGTCCAGTTTATTTGAAACAATAATTCACCATTCATGAGTGTCAAGCAGATGTTCAGGATGTGAACAAGTTTCCTGCTACTTGGGAAGCAGAAGCATAAAGATCAGAAATTCAAGCTCATCTGAGGCTACAACATTCAGGACTAGCCTTGGTTATACTAAACTGTCTCCAAGTAAATGAATGAAGTAAAGCATAACAAAACAAAACCCAAAGGCTACATCTTTGCTTGTAATCCTAGCACCTGAAAGGCCGAGGCAGGAAGAGCTCTGAAGTTTGAGATCAACTTGGCCTACAGAGTGAGCCTGTCTCAAAAACCAAAACCAAACAAGAAAAGGAGTCCTGAATCGCCAGGAGATAAACAACTTGCAATGAAACATGTCTGTTGTCCGAAAGGTAGATGTAAATGTAAAGACATCCATTGGGAAAGAAATCCAGAGAACTCCAGGGCGATGAACCAGAATTTATTTTCATAGAAGGAATTTACCACTGAACCCATCTGGACTCAGCCCACAACCCAACCTCTATGAATAAAAGCCTTCCTCTAACTAACTCAAACTGAAGAATAATTATTGTTTGCACAACCTGTTCAGCCATTAAAGAAGGACTCCTCTGAGATAGCTCCCATTATTGTCTTGAACTACCATTTAAATCTTTTGTTAGCAACAACTTTTAATGAGTACATTCCTTGTTTACTAACTAGAATGTAGGTTTCTCCATAGTAGTATCTGGTGAATTCTTCAACAGGGAAGGAATTCACTTAGATGAATGTTGTTTTAAGTGGATAAAATTAAAGGATATAAAAGAGGGTGTTTAGATGTGAGAATACGAGTCTTATAATCTTGGTTTCAGCTCCTCACTAACTAGGTTATTACTGGTTTAGTCTTCTGGTTTAGTCCTATCAAACAGGACAGACTAGGTAGGTATCTCTGACTCTCACAAGGTCTAAACTCTCATGAACGTGTTAGTTCAACCTCTAATTCAACAAACCTTTCTAATTAGAGGTGATGTTAAAGTTTCCAGTCTCTACTACTTTTTATAGTCTCCTTTCCCTTCCTGTTTGAATTTTATGTAGCAATTAAAAGGTCATAAAATCCATTCAACAATATGTGGCGGGAAGGATAATTTAAAAACAGTTGATTATCAATCTTGAAAGTTTGCATTTTAGCCTTAAAATACAGCTAACATGTAGGTTTAACATTCAGTACAGTAAAACAAAAATGTGTTAACTGTTCTACTTCAAGTAAACCATATGAAAGACAGGGTCGATTAAAGAAAACTCGCCTTTGCTTCTATAGTGATTAGGGTCCATGAATATGGTCTAAACATTTCACTACATAGTATTTAAAGAAAAAAAAACACTATACATACACGCACATAAAGAAACTGCCAACATGTAAAATATGGAAGTGATGCATTTTCTATTTTTTAACAAAATCTAACCTTAATATGAACAAGTGCTAAGAAACAGTTTGATTTAAAAAAAAGTAACAATTCTAAAAATGCTAGTAATGGTCAGAAAATAACTAGCTTCATTAATAAAGTAGAGGCAGTTCTATCTTTACAGTCACCAACTCTTTTGTTGAATTAAATTGCATCAATTGGTTATTAAAAACTTGCACTTATCCGAACACAGGACCTTCTGCTTGTGAGGCAGTCTTAACTCCTGAGCCATCTCTCCAGCCCTCAAAAATTTTTCTCTGAAGTAGTTAGCATAGTACTCCTCATCATGAGCAATAAGGGTTAAATTACGGGTAGTTTAAACTGATTAAAAATGAATAAAACTGGAAAAAAAAAACTCGCACTTGTTTTTAAAAGTGATTCTGATGCCTAAGTTCAGGACAAGTTCTGTGGCAGTAAACTACCTTTCAAGTAGCTTGCCAAGATGAGGTTGTTATTAGCCAGACCTGGCTGAAACAACCCGCTGCTCACACAGCTCCTCTAGTGTACTGTCTCACTGGAAATCCCAGTACTCCAACAATACCTCCAATCCATTCCCATCTCGGCAGCAGTTCCCACCACAGGCCACACTGTCTCCAACAAAGAAGCCTCAGAAACTACAATGTCTGCAAAACCCCAATCCCAACAGGACTGTATGGCTGCCAAGAGGAACATCTGTGTGTGAGACACTACAGAAAACTGGCTTTTTTTCCCTTTTCTTTTCTTCCTTCTTCTTTTTCATTTCCCAGACAATAAAGTATGTGAGTGCTTGGTGAGGAATTGGTCTTTCACTCCCTTCCTCTTCCCTTTTGTTTGTTTGTTTAATACCACCATCAGACAATTACACCTGCTGTCCACTATTATGGAAAATGCAAAAGTTTATTTTCTGATTCCACACAAATTTCAACTTGTGATCAGCTACCAAGGGCTAGCTAACTTTAAAAATAAAGCTTTCTAAAACTGACTAAAAGAATTTACCCAATGAGAATACTCTACAATTCCATTTATATTGTGAAGTAATAAATCTAAATACAACACTAAAAAAGTGGTAATATACTTTTTAATATTTTATTTTGTGTGTGTGTGTGTGTGTCAGAAGGCGCTGTGTGTCCCTGGGGAGGATCAAGAGTGACTCTGGGAATCATCCTGGATTCTACTTCCTTCTTGCTTCACTCTGGGATTTCGCAGGCTCCGCCCACCAGGGTTGAAAGTGCAAACCTCTGCCCTTTCTGCCTAGCGTTTTTTTATTGTGGGACCTGGGATCCAAACTCAGAACCTTCTGGTTGCAAGTCAGAGTCTTAACCCCTGAGCCATCTCTCCAGCCCAAATATAGTAATATACTCTTAAAAGAAAAAAAAATTCTTGTAAACTGCATGTACCTTGTAGAGTATCTATAGTAGAAACTAATATTTTGTAATAAAATCACATCTTAGTATTTTATACCATAACAGACTTTTCTGCTATGTTTAATGTTTGTACTAACCATAGATTCATCACTCAGTTTTAAGTAAAAGAAACAGAGGCACAAAAGACAAATGAACAAAGATGCCATCAAAAGAATTCACTAGAGATCCAGCCGGGCCTCAACGCGCGCTCTAGGACCCCAGGTCAGCCCACGGGGACCCGGCTCCGACTCCCGCCATCCAGCCGGAGCCGCGCGGGGGCCCAGGGAACGAGGAGCACCTCCCCCTGCGCCCATCCTCCCTTTTCGCCCCACCCCGCTCCGCCAGTCAGGACACGCACGCGGTCCACCCGGGCCTCACCCCGCTCCCTAGGTAAGTCCCCGTTCAGGCCCCGCCCACCAGTACCCCAGGCCAAATAATTCAGTTTAGTGAAATTGAGAGATCTTAAGAGTTAAAATGACAATGCCAAAGTCAAAGTGCAAATCCATGAGAAGCAACACTCAAGTAAACAAATCTCCCACTGAAGAAATTAATCCCATAATGTTAGACTCCAAAAAGAACAAACCCGCGGAAAAAGGCCAAGAAAGCCTGACCCAGGATAACGACTTTCAAAATATGATCATTACCAGGTTCAATACTATGAAAGAGGAAATCCGGGAGGAATTACATAATCGAATCAATCGCTTTGAAGAGGAACACAACAGACATCTGGAGGAGTTGAGAAAAACAGTGCAAGAAACAAAAAGTGGCATAGAACAGTTAAAACAAACTCAAGCAGAGTTTAAAACTGAGCTAAAAGACAAGTTATCTTCAACCCAGAACGCCACAGAGAGTCTTATCAACAGAACTAATGAAGCAGAAAACAGAATTTCAGACCTTGAAGATAAAGTGGGAGTACTAGCCAGCTCAATGGAAGAGGTTGTTAAAGCCAAAAAGATACTTGAGAGAAATATCCAAGAGATATGGGACACCCTGAAGAAGCCTAACATGCGTATTCATGGAATACCGGAGCAAGAATCTCAAAATACCACCCCTGAGGAAATTTTTCAAACGATCATCAAGGAAAACTTTCCTCATCTAAAGAAAGAGAGGCCCATTCATATACAAGAGGCATTCCGCACCCCAAACAGATACGACCAAACTAGAAGCACACCGCGGCAAATAATAGTTAAAACACTCCACATTCAAGATAAAGAACTGGTGCTGAGAGCTTCAAGGGAGAAAAAACAAGTCACTTTTAAAGGCAAACCTATTAAAATAACAAATGACTTCTCAGTCGAAACAGTAAAAGCAAGAAGAGCTTGGAGAGACATACTTCAAGTATTGAATGAGCAAAAATGTCAACCCAGGCTGATTTACCCTGCAAAACTATCAGTCATGATCGAGGGAGAAAGAAAAATTTTCCAGCACAAAGACAACTTTAAGGGATACATGGCCACCAAACCAGGCCTTCAAAACTGCTAGAAATGATACTCAAGCGTGAAGAAAAAAACAGGCATATCCAGGAGAACAGAAGGCAAATATAACACCATTAAAAGCGAAGCAATATACTTATAAAAGCTACTAAACATAATAAATGTCTGGAATTAACAATAGTTTCTCCATTATAACACTAAATGTTAATGGACTTAATTCACCGATCAAGAGACACAGATTACAAACTTGGATTAAAAATCACAATCCATCAATCTGCTGCCTGCAGGAAACCCATCTCACCACAAAAGATAGGCACGCTCTAAAAATAAAAGGCTGGTCAACAATTCTACAAGCAAATGGAAGCAGAAAACAGGCAGGGGTAGCCATTATGCTATCAGACAAAGTGGATTTCAAACCAAAAAAAATTATAAGAGACACGGATTTTAGTCACAGGTACAATTCACCAGGAAGACTTCACAATACTGAACATATATGCACCCAATACGGGCCCCTCCACATTCATTAAGAAAACCCTACAGCGTCTAAAGCAAGAAATCAACCCCCAAACGATAATTCTTGGGGACTTCAACACCGCCCTCTCTACATGGGATAGATCAACAGGTCAAAAGCTTAACAGAGACACTTTGGAACTTAATCAAACCCTGAAAGAAATGGACCTCACAGATCTCTATCGAACTTTTCACCCACGCACCAAAGAATACACATTTTTCTCAGCAGCACACGGAACTTTCTCCAAAATAGATCACATATTGGGCCACAAAATGAATCTACACATGTACAAGAAAGTTGAAATTCTAACCTGTGCCCTATCAGACCACCACGGCCTAAAGCTGGACATCCACAACACATCAAACAAGAGAAAATACACTAACTCCTGGAAACTTAACACTATGATGCTGAATGAGAACTGGATTCAGGAAGAAATTAAAAAGGAAATTCAAGATTTCCTGAAAGTGAATGATAACGAAAATACAACTTACCAAAATCTCTGGGACACAATGAAAGCTGTTCTAAGAGGTAAGTTCATAGCTCTTAATGCCCACATCAAAAAATGGAAACATCAGAAATAAACAACTTAACAATGCAGCTTAAAGCTTTAGAGAAACTAGAGCAATCTGATCCCAAAAGCAGTAGAAGAGAAGAGATTAGCAAAATAAGGGGAGAAATATCTGAAATCGAGACTAAGAAAACGATAGAAAAAATCAACAAATCGAAAAGCTGGTTCTTTGAAAAATCAACAAGATTGATACACCCCTAGCTAAACTAACCAAAAGCAAGAGAGAGAAAACCCAAATTAACAAAATTAGAAATGAACATGGAGTTATCACTACGGATACCCAAGAAATCCAGAGAATTATAACATCATATTTCAAAAACTTATACTCTGTGAAGTTTGACAACACAAAAGAGATGGATGAATTTCTAAGTAAACACAACTTACCTAAATTGAATCAGGAAGTTGTGAATTACTTAAATAGTCCTATAACATATAAGGAAATTGAGGAAGTAATCTCGAATCTTCCCACCAAAAAATGTCCTGGACCAGATGGATTCAGCACAGAGTTCTACAAGACATTTAAGGAGTTAATAACACCAATACTCCTTAAACTGTTCCATCAAATAGCAAAGGAAGGAACACTACCAAATTCCTTCTATGAAGCTAATATCGTTTTAATCCCAAAACCTAATAAAGATTCACTTAAAAAAGAAAACTATAGGCCGATCTCCCTGATGAACACAGATGCAAAGATTCTCAACAAAGTCTTAGCAAATCGGATTCAAAAACATATTAAAAAGATCATTCATGGGGACCAAGTAGGCTTCATCCCCGGCACACAAGGTTGGTTCAACATACGCAAATCAATAAATGTAATTCATCATGTAAACCAGTCCAAAGTCCAAGACCACATGATACTCTCGATAGATGCAGAAAAAGCTTTTGACAAGATCCAACAGCCTTTTATGATCAAAACGCTAGAGACAGTAGGAATGGAAGGAACTTTTATCAATATAATAAAAGCTGTATACAACAAGCCCACAGCAAGGATTATGCTCAATGGGGAACAATTGGAAGCATTCCCACTTCGATCAGGAACAAGACAAGGCTGTCCACTCTCACCACTTCTATTCAATATTGTACTTGAAGTCTTAGCCGAAGCCATAAGACAAGAAAGGGACATAAGAGGGATTCAAATTGGCAAGGAAGAAGTCAAGCTATCTCTATTTGCAGATGACATGATCTTATACCTGAGTGATCCCAAAAACTCCACCAGGAAGCTCCTGGAACTAATTGAGAAGTTCAGCAGGGTGGCAGGATACAAAATAAATGTGCAAAAATCAGAGGCCTTCCTATATGCCCAGAATGAAAGAAGTGAAAAAGCCTTGAGAGAAACCATGCCATTTACTATAACCCCTAAAAAAATGAAATACCTTGGTATAAACCTAACTAAGGAGGTAAAAGACCTTTACAATGAAAACTTTAAAACCCTAAAGAAAGAAATTGCAGAAGACACCAGAAGGTGGAAAGACCTCCCTTGTTCCTGGATTGGCAGAATCAACATTGTAAAAATGACCATCCTACCAAAGGCAATATACAGATTCAATGCTATACCAATCAAAATCCCAAAGCAATTCTTCAAAGAAGTTGACCAAACAATCTCAAAGTTCATATGGAGGCACAAAAGACCCAGGATAGCAAAAACAATCCTGAGTAACAAAAACACAGCTGGAGGTATTACCATACCAAACCTAAGTCTATACTACAAATCCATAGTTATAAAGACAGCCTGGTACTGGCTCCAAAATAGACACACAGATCAATGGATAAGGATTGAAGACCCAGATATAAGCCCACAAAAATACAGCCATTTGGTCTTTGACAAAGGGGCCCAAAGAATCCAATGGAAAAAGAACAGCATCTTCAACAAATGGTGTTGGCAAAACTGGATCTCCACATGCAGAAGATTAAAGCTGGACCCGTACTTGTCACCATGTACAAGACTTAATTCCAAATGGATCAAGGACCTTGATATCAGGCCAGAGACTTTAAAAGCCATAGTTGAAAGGATAGGGAACTCCCTCGAGCTGATTGGGCTAGGCCAACACTTCCTAAACAGACATCCAATGGCACAATCACTGCTACCAACTCTCAACAGTTGGGATCTTGTGAAATTAAAGAGCTTCTGTTCAGATAAAGAGATTGTCGCACGAGCTCAAAGGCAACCCACAGAATGGGAGAAAATCTTCACTAACCACATATCTGACAGAGCTCTACTGTCCAGAGTGCACAAAGAACTTAGAAAATTAAACTCCAAGGAAAACACTGGCCCAATTAAAAAATGGGCCCTGGAACTTCAAAGAAACTTTACCAGGGATGAAATTAAAATGTCTAACAATTATCTTAAAAAATGCTCCACTTCCTTCGCCATCAGGGAAATGCAAATCAAAACTTCCCTGAGATATCATCTCACCCCGGTCAGGATGGCAAAAATCCACAGTACAAACAACGACAAATGCTGGAGAGGATGTGGGGAGAGGGGAACTCTCCTACATTGTTGGTGGGAATGCAGGCTCATACAGCCACTCTGGCGAGCCGTCTGGAGATTCTTAAAGAAATTAAAGATTGAAATGCCATATGACCCTGCTATCCCACTTTTGGGAATAACCCCCCAAGCAGCAGAGGTTCGCCTCGATAGCACAAGCTCGACCATGTTCATAGCAGCACTGTTTACAATAGCAAAGTCATGGAATCAACCTAAATGTCCAACAGTTGACGAGTGGATAAGGAAACTGTGGTACATCTATACAATGGAGTACTACTCAGCCATCAAAAATGATGAATTACTGGAATTTGCTGGGAAATGGATGTCATTAGAAAGAATTATATTAAGTGAAGTATCCCAAACCCAGAAAATTAAGCGCCGTATGTACTCCCTAATAGGTGGCTCCTAGTACCAAACTCGCCCAGCCCACATTGGGACACTCAAAAGTAAACCTATGTAACACAGTAATTGCAAGGATTATGAACAAGAGAGATGGGTTAGGAGGGCCACACCAGAAACAAGAAGAGAGGAGACCATGTTACAGCAGAGAAAATAAGCCTCCATCAAGGTCTGCAAGTAAGTAATGAGAAACCTGGTTAAGTTCACAGACGTTCTTTCCTGATCTCACCAGAAGGGGAGGGCATATAGTCTAGCAGATAAAAAGTAATCATTGTGCAAATGGGTAATGGACCCCGCCCTCAGTGAGGTTTCCTACTCTTATTACATCTACCCTTGAATGTGCTATTACAACAAGACTCCAGTTTAACAGCTTTTTGTCTCTGGCCAGGGGGTGACATACAGTGCCCAGCAGAATGGAGTGAAGGGAATTGCAGGAGCAGAAAAACTGCAAAAGAAAATCAACAAACCACAATCCAGAACTTCAGAGACTCTATATCAATCACATAGAACTAGGACAGCCTAATCTCTCCCCATCCTGGAGCTCAGGGACATTTGCGGAAGAGGGGGCGGTAAGATTGTAAGAGCAAAAGGATGGGAGGAGCAACGATTTGCAAGATTCTCAACAAAAGTTGGGGCCAAAGCAATCATAATGGAACTTTGCATGCCCTGCGCAATGTCCAGCGCACTGTTGCCCTCATAAAGTCTAGCATCTGTTAAGGGCACCGAGACCCCTGGAGGCAAGGGATTGACAGCCATAGTAGTAATCTTATGATTAAGGGGAACAAGAGAAAGGGCTTATGGAAATGCCACTGGGTCCTTATATGTCATCGGAGAGGAGGACCCAGTGGAGAGTTAGGCGCACACAATAAAGGACTCTCTGGGAATTGGGGGGGAGACACTGGGGGAAGGGGAGGGGGGAGGGAGGGAACTGGTAAAAAATTTTAAAATGTATAATTAAATTTTTAATAAAAAAAAAAAAAAAAAAAAAAAAAAAAAAAAGATCCCAATTAGGTTTCTATGTGGAAAACTGATAGGAAAGGGAGTTACCCTGGGCAGTTCAAGAGAATAACAACAAAAATATGATGAAAAAAAGCAAATAAAATCAAAATTTTAAAATCAAAAAAAAAAAAAAAAAAAAAAGAATTCACTAGAGAAAAAAACTACAAAGCCAAGATCCCAAGAGAAAAAAAATTTCTGAAGTATATTAATGATTAGACAAAGACAAAATAAAGCCACATCATTTAGCTATGACCACTGCTAATAGGAAAGCTAATGCTCAAGGTCATAAAGGAATGGACCAGCTGAGTGTTTGAGTCAATGCCTCTGAAAGAGCAGTTTTGAAATAGATCACAAGTTTACTTTTAGAATCTTAGACACAAGAGCAAGGAGAGATGTGCCTAAGGTTTCTCGCATGCTTCGCTAGCAGTCTAAACACTTCACACAGGAGATATGTGTAAAAAGGTATGCTGTATCTACACAGAAAACACCACATTCTCAAACAGCATCATAGTTTGATATAGGTGTCAACTTGATGGTTGACGCTTGTGCTCTGGGCACATCTGTAGAGAATTAGTAGTTGAGTTAGGGCCCCCACAAAACTGCGGGCAACTGTCTAGTTGATGGGAAAGGCCCAACCCATTTACCTTGGGCAGGTATGTAAGATGGAGGGAGTGCTTAGGAAAATAGGAATTTTCTATATATCTGGCTACACATGCTAGTCTGGCAAGTAAGGATTGTCCTTCTCTCAGTTGTGATGTGGATATGGTGTAGCCAGTTTCCTTGGCCCTTCGTGTTGTTGTGGGCTCTCCTGCCAAGCTAGACAAGGAACTTCAACAAAACAATCATATACAAGAATAAAACCCCTTGCTTCCTTAAGCTATTTGGTCTTGGATTTCTCAGCAACAATGAAGGTAAACTGCAAAAACAGGTAAGCTTTAAGAGGAAATGCCTAGCATAAGCTCACAAATCTTCCAACTACCACTTGATTCAGCCCTGTGGGGATGGTAAAGACCCTTAGGGAGCTCTCCAGTTCTGCTGGAGAAAGGAGGGGAAGAGAAAATGCAATGAAAACAAAGTATTTGCTATGTAGTTAATGAATGAAAATGGTAGATTATACAGCATGCTTTAAAAAGGCAACTCACCTTAAATAATCTGCACTTGCTTAAGAAAGGAAACATGGGCCAGAGAATGGCGCAGGGGTTAAGTCTCTTCCTCAAAAGCAGAAGGTCAAGTTCAGAGATCCTCGATCCCACATAAAAATGCCTGGCGGAAATGGTGGCAGTCTGTACTTCCAGCCCTGGAAGGCAGAGCCCAGCAAACTCCAGAGCAAAGCAAAGAGGAGGTAGTACAAACCAGGGTGATTCCCAAAGCCACCTTTGGGTGCCTTCATAGGCACGCACAGTGCCCTCTGATACATAGGGACACATATACAGAGAGACATATATGCAAAAATAAAAATCCTAAAAAAAAGAAACATATAATATCATCTCATGATGGCATGCTAACGCATTTCTCCATTTTATAATGACTGCTAAGTTTTTAAAAAATAAGTTAACATTTTTATATACATGCTTGCCTCCCTCATTCCTCCCTCCCTTCCCTTCCCCTCCCATCCTATCCCATCCCTACATGGGTCCAGTCTACTCCCTCCTATTCTCCTGTTCTTGGGGTTTTTATGGGTCCTGGGGTTCCCTGAGTCATCTGTTCTCATAGGGGTTCAGGCCTGTGTGGCAGAGAGGCCTTTCCTTGAGCAGCCCACTGATATGAGTACTCCCCTACCTCTGTTTGACCCCTCACCCCTAAGGATCTCTACTGCCTGAAACTATTTCTCCTGAGGTCTGCACCAGTCTATGGGTATGTTAACATGTCTACCACTGCGCAAGTCTGATATCAAGTCCCATTGCCATGAGTTCCTGGCTGTGGCTGCTGTATCTTCAGTGGAGTGACCTGACCAGCAACGGAACTCCCCATCTTTAGGCTCTTACAGTCTTACTGTCCCCTCTTCTGCAAAGTTCCTTGAGCCTCTGGATAGGAAGAGATTTGTCTGGTCTGGTTCCAGATGATCATTGTAGGGTTGCTGTGTTCTGTATTTAGGTTGTTTCTTGTCCATTTTGCTATTCTTGCGTTGCACAAGGCTGAATCCTATCTAGATGTTGAGATCTTCTATACAACAACACAGAAACTGTTAAAGAGAGGACTTTATATAAGAGAAGGTTTGAAGAGAGGATCAGGAGTAGAGAACAATAGTGGGTGGGGTCAACTAATTACTAACCCCCTCCTCCATGACTGGGAACACATGATCAGTGCTTTAAACCAATCCAAAACCAGTAATCAGGAAGGAGACTGGATTGGATCAGATATCTCAATAACTGTAGGTTTGTAGGTCTTTCTTGACAGTGGCCTTATTTGTCTATTGAACTTTGTTCCTTTGTCTTCGTTCTCTTTGGGTCTTCTTTGCCCTACCTTCCTATTTTGAATCCTTCACGGTTGTAAAGGGTAATAAAAGATTTTCCCTTGAGTATGTCATTATGAGGGCTTGGAATTGGGTTCCACTTATAAGGGAGAACATGCAATGTCTGGTTTTCTGTGCTTGGGATACTTCACTCGGTATGATTTCTTCAGCTTCATCCATTTAGTAGCAAATTTCATTAATTCATTTTTTGGATAGCTGTGTAGTATTCCATCGTGTATATGTGTGCAAAATCAATAGGTTAATAGTGAAAGAAAATGTAATACATGTTGACAATACAATCTGATCATTAGAAAGGGTGAAACCCTTGACATATATGGCAGCGTGGATGGACCTGGAGTTACACAAGCCAGACACAGAGAGACCAGCATCATGTGAGCTCACACACACATGGAGTCTAAGAAAGTCATCTCAAGCTGACAGTAAGAATGTGGCTACCAAAGATTCCATGAAGAGGTATGAAAGGGATTGGGGAGACATGGTCCAATGGCTACAGAGTTACAGGTATCTACTGCACAGTATGATGACTATGGCTAACAGTTACATTAATGACATGCATATTAAAAGAAACTTCTGGCAGGAAGAGACCAGGTTTTAATATGGAGGTTTACAGTCACTGCTTTAGAATTCTGAGTTACTTCCAGTTTCTCTACTCTGTCACTACATGAGGTCAGCTTCAGACACACAAGACATCATTACTGCTCATATCACCTGGTATCTCACTTTAAATTCACTAAACGTTATTCAGAATGCAGTTATTAACAAACTCCTTTACTGATGGAGTTAGCTGATAAATTATTTTTAAAGTTTCTCTGAAATTTTGCTCATGGTATCACTGTTACAAGACAGGCAACAGCCCAAATTCAGAATACAGGAGTGAGAGGTCCTGCCTTTATAGCACAGCAAGAGAACCCCTGGAGTGGAATTCACCATTGCCAAAAGGTGGCTTTCCCACAGTATTGGGTTGCTGGACTAGGTATAAATACAACTTAGGTGATAATTCATTTAGATTTAAACTTCTTTTGTTCAAAGCGAACTTTTCTAAACAAAGCATCATCTACATTTTAAATGGTGAGTGAAATTCTACCTCTGCTCTCAAAAAAAGGCACAAGGAGGGGCCATTGTACTGAACAAAAGAAGTGGAGAGAAGAACTGACAGTCCACTCAATCTGTAGTGCTTAGGACAAGAAAGAATTGCTCAAAGACCTTTCTCACATATGAAAAGCAGGAAAGCACACTACAGAGATTTTTATTTTTGAACTTCCATGTTAAAATATCTGAAAGGAAGTAATTTTTTTTTAATACCCAAAAATCTCCCTTTCTGCCAAGCAAGCAAGTCAGTAATCTCAACCAATGCTGGAATATAAAAATCCGATCACTGGGACTCTAATTTAGTCCTAGGAAAGTGCTCTCTTTAGAAGGGGTACAATAACTTAGGGAGTTTTTTTTTTAAACAACAACAACAAAAAATCTCACAGCATTTATTGTCACTTGATAATAACATAAGGGTTATCAAAACACAATGAATAAATGTTTCAGATCTGTACTCCCATCAGAAGATGCTTTAAGAAAAATCTTCATTGTCTTCTCAACTTCCTTGATCATTTCTAGTTGGAAACACTTTGTAGCCGAGTAATATCTCCTTTTAACATGATCCAACCCAGTTGTTTCCTTGACTTTGTTTTAGAATGAACTCTTTTCCATCATCTAATAAGAGTTTCACATACTCATCAAACCCTCTGTCCGCATATTTACTTGCTCACAGAGCCATACTAGAAGTCGAGCTACATTCTGCACAGACTTGAAGATGGTGAAGCCCATCATTTTCTGTACTCATTTTCTGTACCTTCTGGCTCTGACCACAAGTCATGGTGGAATCTCACAAATGCCTCATGGGCCTGCATGCCACTGGAGAAAGCAACTTCTGGGACTGAGAATTGGAAGCAGAAGTTGGGAGTTACTTTATAAATGTAATTGTTTAGAAAAATACAAGGAGATCCTAAATCTTTTGGACCTTCCTTGATTCCACATGTGGTGTTAATATCTTGATCCACTCACTGGCTGGTCTCCCTGGATTCTTCCAACTGAAAGAAATGTTCCAAACAGGGTCCAGATGAAACTATTATCTTCTATATCCTCTATTATTCTCTGAATTTAACATTTGTGTTCATATAATCTTAAAACCAAAGATCTTTAGTTCACTTTTTTCCACTTAATCAATTATTAACAAGAAAGATACCTACAGGGCTGGAGAGATAGCTCAGAGGTTAAGACTGCCTTGCAAACAGAAGGTCCTGAATTGGGATCCCAGGTCCTATGCAAAAACACCAGGTGGAAACAGCAGCAACCTGCACTTCTGGCCCGAGTGAGTGGAGCCTGAAAGTTCCCAGAGTGAAGCAAAAAGTAGGTAGAAGCAATCCAGGATGATTCCCAAAGTCACCCTTGGTCCTCTATAGGGACAGACAGTGCCCTCAGAAATACACACAAATTAATTAATTAATTAATTTAAAAGAAAGCGATCTATAGCATAAAACAAACTAATATAAGTTATATTCTTGGGGAGTGGTCTCGCATCTTCACATCGCTGGTCCTTGGGTTCATTATAACCCAATAGGCTTATAACGAAACATGACATTTCTGATATTATTTGTCATTTGGTCAAGTTAAACAACATGTACTGAAAGACTGGAGATGACTTTGAGAAGTTACGTTTAAAATGCTGAATATGAAAAGCTCATCATCGCCAAGGATGAGCTGACTGCCATGAAAGAGAAAATTGTTTCAACTATTCACTCAGATCTAAAAAAAAAGGAAGGACTCAAATACTGTAAATCAGGGAGAGGGATTTTGTGATCAGATTAGTTAAAGTGACTAACTGCCATAGACAAAGCCAGCATGTGCACTGAACTTCTTTGAATGAGGACAAGGAATTGTGCTTAGAAGACTTACGAGGTTAGATCATATACAGCCCCTAAGATCTGGGGTATTCTAAGGGGACAAGGTATCTCAACACAAAGAAAATGAAAGCAGAACATTTCAATGGGAGTTTTGGGGACAGTAGTTTGGTCCATAAGAAAAGTGGTTTAAGAGGGGTGACAAAGTTTATACTGACTCAGCTCTGACTGGCTGTGAATTCCACTGCTTTCTTGGGAATGACACCTTTAGAAGAAGCAGGTAAAAATCAAGTCAGTCTTGAGGTATTCATCAATCATCTTCAACCTAAAATAACAGCCAGCTCAAGTCAAGAACTAACTGCTCAGAGTAAAGGCAAACTATCTCTGGGATGATGAAGATGGCCTGCAATCTTAGAATTATCCCCAATTTTGTGGCTAAAATGACTCAACTTCAAGCAATGTTTGCATTCATCTGGTTTCTTAACACAAGTTTCTCTCATGAAGTTTCTATAAATAAAGCTAAGAAGCTCAGTACTATAAAACTAGAGTTAGAATGTTCTCAGGCCAATGTGAATTTACTCAACAGTTCAGGAGTACCAGTGCCTTTTCTCAACTTGATCAAAATTGGTATGTGGGTAACACTAGACTACTGTCTATGTACTTTTATTATTAAGAGTGAATTAAACTGGACCTGAGATTGCTTTTTAAAATAACATATCCGGGGCTGGAGAGGTGGCTCAGGGGTTAAGCCTCCGCCTTGCAGGCAGAAGGTCCTGAGTTCGGATCCCAGATCCCACGTATAGACGCCAGGCAGAAGCGGGGGCGGCCTGCGCTTCTGGTCCTGGTAGGGCGGAGCCTGTGAATCCCGGGGCAGAAGGAGGTGGAGGCGTCCATGGTGGTTTGCGAATTCGTCTGTGGTTCTACACACACACACACACACATGCACACACACACACACACACATACACACAGATGCGCGCGCACATGCACACAGTTGAATTAATAATAAAAAAACTTAAAAAAATAAATAAATAAAATAACATATCCTCAAGATTAAATATTTTATAATGATCTAACTATGACTAATATAAGAAATAAACTAAGGCTGCATACAGGTAAGAGAAAATTTGAGGGCTGCTGAGATGACTTAGCAGTAAACACATGGTGGAAGGAGAGAACCAAGTTCAAAAATTATCCTTGATACCACACACAACAATAATGGGATATGGGGGAAAAAACCTGAAATGGATATGCATGATTTTCCCTGGCTGGATAGCTCCATAGTACCAGAGGCGTGATGCAGACTGTCAGGGAACAAAAGGGATCAATGGCCTCATCCAGCTACAAATGCTGCAAGCTACAACTCTGGCAAAAACAGATAATTGCTGCAACAGAGGTATGTAAGATATGGAGGTAACCAATTGCTTTCTGATTAGCTTTAAGGCCTGCTTTTCAGCAGGGAACACATGCCTGGTACTGTAAACCTAGCCAAACACCTAGGCAAGGGGAGACCATAGACCCTATGTGGAAACAAACCAAGAACGGTTAACTGTAAATACTTGATAGTAAACTATCATCAGATTCCTATCATTATAACCTTAAATTAGAGTTCTCAGCACTCAACTGAGAAGCACTCAGTTGCAATGGAAGGTGTGCAATGCAGAGAACCCACAACTGGCTGGCATTAAATCATAAGCAACTGTGGATGCTCAGCACTGAACAGTTCATCAAAACCAACCATTATCCCAGGCTCAGGGAATCCTGAGGGAGAAGGGGCGGGAACTGATCATAACAGGGCATTCCATCCAAGAATTCACTGCAGTGATGCCAACTCCCACTAGACCACCACAATAACTGGCTTCTCAACATTTTGCCATGGAGGAAGAGGATCTCAAGAGATACAGCACCACTCTGAGAAACTGATGATGGACAGAAGAGGAAGATCTTCTTTACTCCGGTTTGCCCATTGGTGAGCTATTTGTGTGCCATTAGGTGCCTGGACACTTGTCAATGCAGGTATCCTAGGTGGGGCACAATGAATCACATGTGCAGGGGGACATAGGAATTTAAAGAGAGACTGGCAGGAAAAGAAAACTTGGGATTGGGATGGGAGTGGTTCTGGAGTGGGGAGCAGGGGTGAAGACCAAAATTAAATGTATTTGTGTATGAAAGTTTAAAAAAATTAAAAAATTGTCCTCTGACCTCCATGCATGATTCATATCCATGCTCTTTCACTTCTTCCTTCTTTCCTCCCTCCCGTTTCTCTCTCTTTCTCTTTCAGATAAATCAATAAAATATTTCAAAGTTGAAAATGTGGCCCTTTTTAGAGTCAAGTAACACACTTATCACAAATCACTTATAGATGGAAATTCTAAAAGATTCCAAAACAAGACTAGCAGCAAACTCAATTAAAATGACTACAATATCTTTCTCTTAATTATCTACATATTTATGAGGAATCAAAGTGCTTCTTCAACCCCAAGTAGCCAAGGCCAAGATTAAAGAAAATCTCCCCCCATCCCAATGCCATTAGCATGCTTCTGTGAAGTCTTGGTGACATCAAGTGCTATTCTCCCAGCTGTGTGGTCAGTCTGGCAGCTGCTTCAGCAAAGCATGCCAACCTTACCCCGACCCATACAGCAGCTGCCTTGCCTGTCCTACAGATGAAAGACGAGTGCTAAAAGCCTAGAAAAAAATCTTTTGCACTGGCTGGGGCTGCGAAGGCAGCTGAGTGCTTATCACACTGCTGTAGAGCTTACTCTGTGACAACATCTAAGAGAAGCGAAGGAAAAAATGAATCCAAGAATATATTCTACATAAATGAGGCAAATACCTTTGGCTCCAAGGTAGAAAACGTTTTTCCAGACAGATACACAAAGCATAACTATTGTAGTTGCATAAGAAATCACTCTAAAGTCCATGGCTAGAAGCAATAGTCATCATCTATTTTGTTCCCCTCATGTTTGTGGTAGTGACTTGATTGAAGCGGGCACATCCGTTTCCAAGAGATTTTATTCACATGAATGACAGGTTCATCCCTGGCTTCAGGTTGCTGTTTATATGGACTTCTCTGTGAAGAACATCAGTCTGGGCTCCCTCCAGCATGGTTATAATACATTTTAAAAGCATCATAGGAGATAAGTGGATGCTGCCAGGTTTTGAAAGCCTGAGCCCCATGTGGACCAGACTCAAGGACTGTGAGAAGAATGCCAAAAAGTTTGGGGAGTTATGATTAAGATTTAGCAACCCGTAAAGGAAAAGATGGGTACACTTGTCTGTATCAACCGTTACATGACAAAATCACTGTGGGGAAAAGATATAACATGAAATATTTAAAAGAGGTTATCTCTCGGTGTCAGACACAACACTTGCAATTCTAGCACTCAGGTGGTTGAGACAACAAGATAACCATTTTGAGACCAACCAGGTATACACAGTGAGACCATCTCAAGAAAAATTCTGCAACACATAACAAAAAATAATAATATCCAAAATAAAGAATTACAGATCGATAAGGACAAACAATCAAATAAAAGGAATATATATTATGAATAATCAATTCATGAATGGAGAAAACCAGTTGGTCTAAGGCATAAAAGAATGTTGGACAGAAACTAGAAAAAAAAAACAAATTAAGATATCCTAGACTATCAAATTTAAGAAGGGAGATTTAGGATATCACGGCAAGTAGGGTGAGGAAGGGAATAATTGGGAAAAATACCGAGGGGGGGGATGAGAGGATGGGACATAGGAGAGACAAGGGACTTATAGAAAAACCCTAAGATTGTGGGAGGTAACCTCATATGCTAATAATGTGTCAAAAAATGTCTTTTAAAGAAAGAAACAAGAATGGGCAGCCCCTATGCAGAGGAGCACAGATGAGGAAAACAGGGCAAAACAAAACAAAACAAAACAAAACAAAAAAGAAGCCCAGAGCTGATCCACTTAGTACCTAGTGACAATTAGAAATATAATAGAATTAACAGGAATGTGATACTTCCTGACAAAATGTTGGTCTGAGAGGTCTCAAAGGCTCCCAAACAATATAGCTTTTGTCACTGCTCTTCAAAAAACTGTCAGTAATACTTTATTAATAAAGGTGCAACACAAATGGATCACAGAACATGGGCAAAATGCATCAACTGAACTGGTCTGAGAACTTCTTCCTTGCTAGATGGCTTACACAGTATCAAGGAACACTGTAGAAGTTGCTGGGGGAGAAAAATAATCACAAGCCCCATTAACGGCATGAGATCTATCAGTTAAAATAAAATCACCATGGAAACAGGTGACCACCAGTGTAATAGTGGCATGAGTACCAAGGAGAAAACCAACAGCTTTCTGCTTGGATTTACGACCTACTTGTCAGAATGGTACCCATCCCTGTTACTATAAACTAGAACAAGATCCTAAAAAAAGGGAAGGAAACAGATCAATAGGGAAGACAGCCAATAAACCTATAGGTTGGAAGACAGTACATCAAAGTGCTCTGTAGGCAGCTGTTATTATAGCCACAGAATGAGAACTCAGAGTGGAAACCTTTGGGTCTAAAGCTGGATGAGTGAAGGGAAATGCACACATCAGTGGGATAGCTTAAAGAGAGTAACTTGACATACCATGGAGGCCTAAGCCCCCACAGTAATAGACAAGCCAGAGTGAACCCTGGGGTCGATAGGAGCAAATAGGTGGAAAGGTGGGAGGAAGTAGAAAGGAATAAAGGGAAGGGACGAGATAGGAGGAAGGAAAGGGGAGGGAAACTGGGATGAATACTTGGTATGTTTGTAAAGGTAGAAAAAAATGGGAAAAAATAGATTCCTTGAATAAAGCATATACATATAAAGCAATATCACACATTCTTTATGCATTTAGAGTAAAAATATAAAAACTTCCAGTATTACAATCTGTATCCAGATGGTAAGGCCTGTAAAGGTCCACTTGATAAGAACAAAAGATGCTGCTGAGAAACTCCAAAACTACTGAAAAGATCTAAAATAATTACAAAACCAAATTGAGCTCATCTGTGATGGAAACCTAATCCCACCTGACCCCATTCAGAACACAGATCTCACTGCTTAATATGTTTTCCAAGCACATGAACTTTCCAACACCACTTCTCAGTCCCATCTCCACAATGTCACACCTCAACTAATCACAATCTGACACCTGTTTTCTGAGCTTATCTTACCTCATCTTTCCTCAAAACCATCTACCTGAAATCGTATATAAATTATGATCTGGAGCTTCAGTCACCATACTAGTGCTTATGCAGTAGAGTTAAATACACTTGCAGGCAAGGGAGAAGCAGCCTTTTGCAAGAAGCCAAGAACACTGGCAAAACTTTTGAGAAGTAAGATCGATTGAACCCATTTTACGGAGGTGTTAGGTAATGTCAAAGAAGCTAACTATATCAGCAAAATAATTACACTTTCTAAAATTAAAGTGTTAAAGTTCAGTATAATGAAAGTTAAAACCCTGGACTATGTCCTTGTTTCCTGCCAGGTGTGGGGCTGACATGCTCTCTGTAGATTCCTAGTGAATGTGAAGTGATGGCCTTTTCAGTCACAAATTGATGGTGCTACCACATGTGTTGTGGGCAAACCAATGGCACACCTGCATGGTCCATGATAGATAGCTCTGTGCATCTTGCCGTGTTGGCAGCAATCCCTTGGGTTGCCCTCCACTGAGGGTAGGAGTGATGAGCTCATGAAGAGAAAACTGACTTCCAGATTTCTGGCCAGAGGCCTCAGATTTCATTTTGTGCTAGGCCCTGACAATTATCCAATGAGCCCTGGCACATCAGGATGCCTGTGAAATTATGATGATTTCACCTCAATCACAAACTGCGTTGAATCTCAGTATGTGATATAATTCTGACCAACAATGTGGGAGGGAATCAAGTGCTTCTGGCATGCTAGGGGGCTGGAGAGGTGGCTCAGGGATTAAGCCTCTGCCTTGCCAGGCGGAAGGTCCTGAGTTCGGATCCTAGACTCCACATAGACGCTGGGCGGAAGCGGGGGGCAGCCTGCGTTTCTGGTCCTGGTAAGGCAGAGCCTGTGAATCCCGGGGCAGAGTAAAACAAGGAGGAGGTGGAGGCGGTCCATGGTGGTTCCCGAATTTGCCCGTGGTTCTATACACACACACACACACACACACACACACACACACACACACACACACACCACACACACACGTACACTTGAATAAATAATAATAAAAAATAAATTTAAAAAAAGAAAATAAAAAAGAAAGACATGCTAGGCTAGGGAGATGGCTTTGTGCGTGCATCACTTGCGTGAAAATTGGAGTCTGGACTCCCCAGGGTGTGAATTCCCACAAAGAAGTCAAGCAGGGTTGGAAAATGACAGCAGCTTGGATTACTGGCCCTGGAAGACAAGAGTCTGGGAAATTCCAGAGCAAAGCTATAAGGTGGCAGAGCAATCCAGGCACACACACTCCAGTGTCCTCTGGAGCACACACATACCCAAGAGAAAGAGCCAGGCAAGCATTGAGACCACCTGTAGTGCCAGCATTCAGTAGGAAGAAACAGGATCCTGGGGAGGATAAGCTGGCTAGCTAAACTAGAGGGACAGGGAGAGGAGCGATGCCCCCCTCTTCCCATCTGGAAGTTGTGAACTTTGATGTAATCCCTAGTACTTTTTTTTCCCAACCATGAGTGGATCACACAGGAATGGAACTGTGAAAGGAGGACCCAGGGCTCTTACCACAGCACAATTACCACTCTTATCTCTGGGTTCCTTGCTCGGAGACAAGTTTCGTTATTAAGACAGTTAAAATGGGGGTTTCTGTTAATTGCTCTGGAAAGTAACGAAGTAACATTATAGCACTCTTCTGACAGGAGTAATAAAGTCACATAGAACCTATCTTATCAACTTCTGAAAATAATGTTCATTCCTCTGGCTGTCCCACCCCACCCACCCAGTACCCAAGTTAATTGGATGCATTACGGTGTCCATTTTTTAAAAAACCAAGCCACTTAAAAATCCCTCATCTCTGGCCAGCCTGGGCTATATAAGTCTCTGTCTCAACAAAAATAAAAACAACAAAAACAAACAAAACGAAAAACCCTCATTCTAAAATATGCTAGAATACTTTTCAGTGTCTACCTTGATCATGGACAGAATTTTACTTATATACAATAAGATGAACAGAGGATATTAGAAAGAAAACTATTTCTAGCAAGTCTATTTTCTCTTTCTATTCTGACCTACCTAACTACATCATCAATGATCTGCATCCCAAAGCAATGATGGGTAGTAATGAGCATTTTTCCACTGAGAATAGAAATGTGGCCACCCTCTATTTTTCAGGATGATATTAAGTAGTTTTCAAGGAATGGCAGAAATGTTCTTCCTAAGAAAAGATTCTGCTTCAGGACCCACATGCCCCAAAGGGATGGGAACTTTACTTTCCTCACAGAACGCATGCCCCAGAGGTGTCCCTGTGTGCCTCAGCTCTTTCCAGGCTCCTGCTTCAGAGTCCACATCGCAGGCTGGGGTCTGATACCCACCAGAGCCAAGTTCTCATACAGGGAAGCAGCTGTTCAGCAAACTGACCAGGCCTCTTGAGAGCCTCCTACTAAGCAAACCCTCTATTCCTGGACAGTAATATGAACACTGGATGACAATATGAAGATATGGTTTAGTACATTTGATAAATCTGTGCTAGATCAAAGCAACCCAAACAGGTGGGGAGCGGAAAACCCATGTGATTTTGTAAAACCACACAATCTCTTATAAAAAGCCAAAACAGGGAAAGTGTTGTTTTTTTTTTTTTTAAGAGATAATGTTTGGACGTGAGAAAATTAATTAAGCATTCTTTGGAGGCCAAGCAGCTGAAGTCAACACGCTGAGTAGCAGCAGCTGTCAGTGCGAAGCGGGCTCCTGTCCCGATCTCACTCTGACTCACAGTGGAGCCTGAGAACCTGTCAGGAAGGTGCTCTCACACTTTGAGACAGCACACAGCAGCTGCCAGACTCAGTGTCAGGCCCTGCTCTGCCTCTGAAAACAGTGATGTTCTGCTGGTTTAGAGCCTGCTGCGAGGCGTGTGCAGTCATTGTCGCCACAGAAGGCAGAGCATCTGCACTCTGGAATGGAATCTGTACCGATGGGCACAAGTGGTCAGAGCCGTGGTCACAGTGAGACAAGCAAGTCCCAATACAATCATTCCCATCCAGGAAGCTAAGAGCAAGCAGCCATTTGTACCATTTATACAAACTGAAACAAAATGACTTTCCAATTTTTTTTTTTCTAGAGGTAAAAAAAGAAATAAATGAAATATCAAGGAAAATGAAGCCTGGAGAAAGATGGTTCTGTGAGTAAGGTGTGCTTGCTGCATAAGCCTGGTGACTCTAGTTCCATCCCACGTGGTGGAAGAGCATTGACTCCCTCGACTTGCCTCTGACCTCCCCACGATGCTGGGGCATGTGTGTGTGCATGTACACAGGCACAAGAGAAAGAAAGAAATGTAAAAACAACTTTTTCAACTGAAGCAGAAAAAGGCAGAGATTAAAAGAGGAGAAATAAAGATCACTCATTACACACTTTACACACATATCAAATCAAATACACAATAACCCATACATTTGTGCAAATGTGATAAATTATAAAATAAATGTTAAAAATACAGACCACTGACTTGAAGGCAAGAGAGAGGGGTGAACACTTGCACAACAGCCCTGCCCCATACAAAGTTCCCACCAGCAACATCCCTACTCGCTTCTCCCACCCTTCCCTGCATATCTGAGAAGGAGAAGAACACTCATGGTGAGGCGCTGCCTAACACCAGGGGTCACGCTATCCGTGTGGACTGCCCCATGGCACCCATGTTGTTGTATTCTGCTCCTTCACAGCAGCTCCATTATTAAGCTCCTATTTCTGTAGTTCTACTGCTGCTTCTACATTGTGGGATGCTGTGAATGGTGAGGTGGGTAGACCAGGCTACCCAGTTATTAGGTGCTGCTGTAAGGTTACTGTACAGTGTTAAGAGCTATACTTACTCTCATCCATACCACTGGTCTCATTTACTAGTGGAAGAGCTTAACGTAGTGTCCTGAAGAAAGAAATTCTACTTCGAAGCTTCAGTTATCAAGTCTTCTCTGGACTTTCTGCTTGCCGGCACGTCCTACATAACTCAGACTTGCCAGCCTCAACAATGGTGTGAGCCAATTTCCTAAAATAGACTCTCTGAAGCTGCAGAATTCCTGTTGGTTCTGCTTCTCTGGGGAGCAGCCCGTCCAGATGGTAACACTACCTTCTCAGTCTTGATCCTCCTTGCGGCGCTGGTACCACTCCCATGACTTGCCAGGTGATAGCTCTTCCCGAGCTGGGTTCCCTTGGCTGGAAGCTGGTGCAGACGCTGGCTCTTTCCTTTCCTTCAGCTCCCTGTGCCGCTGAAGGAAGTAAACCTGGATGTTTGCAAATGTACACACATGTACATATGCATATACATAGCAATTATTCCAAAGTTTCAGAAAATGGGACCCTCTGCTTGAATGACTGAAGCTGCTGGGGATTTCTCTCTATTGTTTATAATAGAGGAAGGAGGAAAAAGAAAACGGTTAGACACATTTTGTTTAAACACAAATATACAGTACCATCAAATTCCAAAGGGCTAAGTAATCCCATTTTTTGAAAAGCCAAAGATTGGCAAAGTGGACACATAAACAAAAGACCAAAGCTATGTGAATACTCACTAAAACAAAACTTATAAAACCCTCCTAATAAGATGTAAATCTAGACATGAAACACCAGTAAAGATAAAAAGGAATAACTTCATCATGACAATGGATCACTTTCATAGAAAAAAAAATCATTATAAATTTTAAGCACCAAAAACTTCTCTTGATATAAGAACTATAATCTCAAAACAAAGTTTTGCTTTATGCTTACATAAGCAAAAGTATACATGTCCTATATATAATTCTGCCATCCGTGTTTTCAGATAGCTATCTTGATATACCTTAGATACTGCTGGACCCTCCTACAAATGTTTTGTTTTTAGAGACACTTTGTAGCCAAGGCTGGCCTGGAGCTCTCTCTGCAGTCCAGGCTGGTGTTGAACTCAAAGGAATCCTCTGAATTCAGCTTCCTAAGAACTGGGATTACAGTGTGAGCCACTATGCCTGGTTTACAGCAGCTGACTGCTGAGTGCTCCTGCGCCCTGAAGCCTCCAAATTCGCAAAGATTAGCAATACAAAGGTTAGGGTAACTAATCCTGTGGGATGGGACACAAGAGTTCCAGGCTTCTGGAGAAAGTTGCCAAGACCTTCCTTTTCTCAGCTGAAAAATGAAAGGCTGACCAGTATTTCCTACTACACTTATACTGGGTAATTATAAATCAGTGAGAGTGATAAATCCCTCAGCTTGGTCATAACTGAATGCAGCCATGTCTACCAAGCCTTGCAACATGTTCCCTGTCCTGCTTTCCAGCGTCAACTCCTGAGACTGTAGCAGCATGATCTGAGCCCTTTCCCTTCTTTCGGCTTGTTTGCTCGCTTCCCCTGGCCTCTGGGCCTTCACACTGGCCTCTGGGCCACTGCCACTCTATCTGTGAAGCCCTCATCTCCCTGGCACATTCTCCTTTTCTCAGAAATTTAGACCAGAAGTCCCATTTTCGAATGTCCCTAACATCTTGAGATAGAGCACAGCACATGCCCACCCTACCAAATCTGTTTTACTATGAAAGAATGGCTGGATCTTTAAGACATAATGTACTTCACTTTTTTTTTTTGTAAGCCATCCTTTTGCTTTTGCTTATCTATCTTACTCCAGAGAAGAGTTACCATGATCTAGTCATCTTTACCACTTAACATACTAGATAGCACCTGGTATACTGCTACAAGTCTGATAAGTTCATTAGGCACCTGCACTAGTGTATTTCAGAAAACAACCAATATTTGTTGAATAAATGCATTTCATCTCTGTTTAATGAGGTCAGAGAAGATATAAACATCTTTTAGAAACTCATATTTTAGGTCTATTCAAATTGACATATTACTATAAGCTATTAAAATAATACAAGTACTGGAGAGATAGCTCAGGGGTTAAGACTCTCTCTGCCTTGAAAGCAGAAGATCCTGAGTTCAGATCCCAGGCCCCACCTAAAAATACCAGGTGGAAATAGCAACAGCCTGCACTTCCGTCCCTGATGGGCAGAGCCTGGGAAATCCCAGAGGAAAGCAAAATGAAGGTAGAAGCAATCTAGGATGATTCCCTACACAGGAACATATAGTGCCCTCTGATACAAATAAATAAATAAATAAGATACCAATATAAATATTAGTATTAAAATAAATACTAATATAAAACTACTATGTATAATACTAATATGAAACTATAAAACTACTATGCTAAAGTAGAATATTTTGGGAGAAATTAACTAAAAGCATAAAATACTGTAATCTTTTAAATCTTAATTGCTGTGACTGAAAACTTCTTTAATAACTTGACTGACATAAAATACACATATGATAAAAAAAATCTATCCAATTTAAAGAGATCAACTCAGTGATTTTTAGGGCATTTTGGAATTGTGTGGCCTTTCCTACTGTCTAATTTGAAAGCATTCACATCACCCCTCAAAAGAAACCCTGTGCATTCAGCACAGCTCATTCGCGTTTATGTCTATAGATATGTCTGTTCTAGACGTTTCCCACAATGTGTGGTCAGGTTATGCCTGTTTGATCTGGTCCAATGTCTTCAGAGTTCATTCATGCTGTGTTACAGTTTCTTTATTTTTTTTTAATATTCTTAAAAGCAAGAGCTAAAAGAAAACCATGTCACCATGACTTTCAGATCTCCCTCAGAGAGAGAGCATGGTATAGAAAGGGATCCTGATTGAAGAAGAAATGCTGAGGTTCACAGGAAGACAAGACTATTTGAAAATAATTGTCATTGCTACCTAATTCCACTTGGCACATTGTCACATTTTTCCCAAAGACACTTATTTTCTAAGAGTCTTCAGTTGATTTTGTTGAATTTTTCTTTTATTCCGAAAGGAAACCCCAAGATTTTACTGATGCCATGTCAATACAAAGTATACAAAAGAAAATTACTAAATAAGTTGTCTGGTTATTCTGTCCACATGGCTAAAAAAAAAAAGTAACAGACATGGTACGTGTTTAATATAGTTCACTGGACTCTGATATATACAGAGCTGGAATGAAGTTTTCTGAGTTCTTGTAAGAAATGTTCCAAAGGTATAAAACCTAGTTGTGTTCAGTTCATTTGCATGAGGGAAGTGATAAGCTGATGATGCTATATATCAACACTGCCTTAAGTACAGACATGGGGTTATAATATAGTTTCGGAAGAGTGTGTTACAAATGAGTAGTATAGATTGTGACAAAACATACTGCATGCAGACAGTGGGAGCCCTCAGAGTATACTGAAATGAAATTCTTGCCCTTCTTGAAGAGAACTTTTAAAGCATTCACGTATCAGGGAATTACGCTATTTTACCTGCAGCAAAGATGACTAAACTAATGACATCTCATTGTCATCTGACTTTAGTTGTAACAACAAATCAGTTTCAAAATACATCTATGAATTTCCTTGTGTATAATTAAGTAATGTTTCAGAGAATCTGGAACAGATTGAAAGCTGAAAAACTTTGCTATACAAAGTCTATAAATATGAAAATACTCATTTTATTCTGTTTCTTTTTAATAGCTACTGGAAAATGAGCTTTTCTAAGTAAAAATCTATAATGCCGTTTTTTCTGTAAAATATAAGGCCTCATACTATATTTTTGTTTACATGTAGTTTTTAAAAAATTTGGCTGCCCTCTGAGAAGTTAAATTATACAGCTTTAAAAAAAAAAAAGAAGGGCAGAGAAAGTTCTTAAAGTAAATGGTTTTCCCTACCTAAAATAATTTGGTACAGAAAAACTTTTGAGCATATTTACAATATGGGCTTTTAGTATAAAAGACCAACAGTGACACTTTCTTTCTAAAACTTGATTATGAGCCATTCAAATAGCAAATCTATTGACCTCAAGCTAGTAAGACATGTTGAAAATACGAGATTACAGCTCTTGACCTTTTACACTTCACAAACTAATACACATGTTTTTAGAAAATAATACACTTGTAACAATGCTTTATTTCAAAAGGCTGATAATCTTTTGAGTCACTGTGAGTTTTATCAATAAGACAACAATAAAATGCTTTCCTTTCTTGAAAAAGCACAGAGGCTAAACACTGACCGACTTAACACTTCTCAGTGCTGCCAAAGTACCCATGGATTGTTCCCAAATCTCAAAGTCTGACAACATCCTGTCTAATGGGGACTTTTCCACTCAGGGTAGACCCAGCCGACCCTGTGCCTTCTCAGTGGCCTTGAGTAGCCCTTCTTAGATGGTGTGAAGCACTTGGTAGTGAGTGACTCTGGAGTTCAGTTATGCAACAGGTACTTCTGCCTGCATTTCAAAGACCGAAACCGTCAGATGTTGAGTGGGGAACGCTGGCTGCAAAAAGCACAGGTTGTTGCAGAAGGCTCCAGACCTGGGCAGAGGGTCAAACTCAAACTCGCTGGATTAGGGGTTGTCCCAGGCAGACCCACTTTCTATAGACCTTGGCTCTGAGCCAGAGCCTAATTAAGCCACCAGAATGCTAGATGGTTAACCCTTTCCACACCCACCTATAGTCACTTGTAAAATACTTCCCCCTCAAATAAAGATTCCTACCAGTGAACTCTCCATCAACAGGCTGAGTGTGATGTACCTGCAGGTACTCACAGGCCAGTACTTACTGAAAACAAACTGCAAACCCTCCAAAATGTATGTGTGTACTTGCTTTGATTGGTTAAGGTTTGGAGAAAAATGCATAAGAATTCCAAATTTAATAATGTTTTATCTGGGGAAGATAATTTTCCATGGAAAAGAGGAACACATTTGAGTCACAATGTTTGCTGTGAATCTTTTCTGCCACATGAACAATACATTTTATTTTTTTAAATTTATTTTTCTGCTCATACAAACGCAATAGGTACCCCTGTCCCCTCCCTCCCTCCCTGAATCTCCCTACTCCTTCCCCCCTTTTCTCCTTCCTTTCCCCCCTCCCTCCCTTTCTCCCAGTGCCCCCTCCCCCCATCCTTTAATGTGTATATCAAATTTTCCTCTGGGTCCTCCTCTCTGATGAGGTGTAAGGACTCAGCAGCATTTCCTAGAACTCTTTCTTGTGTTCCCCTTAAGTATAGGAACACTATTGTTACTGTTAATCCCTTGCTTCTTAAGGATCCTAGTGCCTTTAGTCCATGCTAGACTTTGAGGGGTCAATGATATGTTGGACATTGCGCAGATCATGCAGAGTCCTATTATGATTGCTTCGGCCCTAACTTGTGTGGAGTATCTTGCATATCATAACTCCTCTCATCCTTGTGCTCTTACAATCTTACCACCTCCTCTTCTGTAAATTTCCCTGAGCTTCAGGATGGAGAGAGATTAGGCAGGCCTGATTCCAGGTGGTTGATATAGAGTCTCTGATGTGAACAATACATTTTAGAGTTTTTGAAATTTCCAAAGTCAAGACTGTTGTTCATTTAAAAAAAACAAAAAACAGTCTTTTAAGATCTAGGGGCTGTCTATATCTTTTACAAAACGAAAAGACCAAACAAAAAACTTTACTTGAAAGCAGGACAACAATGTCTGGGTGCTGGCTAAGATCAGCAGCAGTGAATGAGGGAAAGCAGCCACAAAGGCGAAAATGAGGCCAGCCTTCCCAGCTGCAATCTTTAGACCAAGGCCCACACCTCTGTTTAACTGCGCTGTCCTGAAGAAGGAGTTAACGCTTCTCTAATGAGACCCAAGCGAAGTCCCGCCAGGACAGGAACTCCAAGGGGCCTAATTGAGTCCATTTCATCTGACATCAGGGAAGATCTGTTTGAAGACAACCTAAGAACAACTAAATAGGAATCCAGGAGAAATGCAGGAAATTGATTAGTCAGGCCAGTTATTTTCTTTCTTTGACAAAGGGGCATCCAGTCTGCACAGCCCACAGCGGAGTAATCTTTTCTTATTCTATATTCTCTACAGCAGATGCCTGCTACAGAGTCTCCTTCCATTTTCTCGTGCCCACTGATGCAGCTTCCTGTAAAGGACAGTAATCTGCGTCATCTTCCAGCAGGAGTTGAATTTATATTACTTCATCTTCGAAGATCTCCGCTTTTGAAGCAGCTTCAATTACTTGTTCTTATAATCATTTCTTTGCAAAAATACAGCACCAAAGTTGACTACTTTTTCTAAAACTGCCCAGAATGCATACAAGTCTATCTGGTGACGACAGAAGATTTCACACCTAAATACCACCACAATATGGCCCAAACAAAAGGGTGACTTAATTAATTGCTGGCCAAGAGCCACGTTCTTTCCAAATCAGGGTTCTGTGAGATGACATATGGTTTGTTATTTCTTACAGATATGAAAAACCTTTTGAAGTGATTACACTTAGTATCTGTCCAAAAAAAAAAAAAAAAAAAACTGTCTATGATACAGCAACACTGAAAAAATGAAAATATAATTTAAAAAACAGATTTTGATAGGATTTGAAAATGGTTTTCATTTTAAAGACTACTAGTGGTTCATATACAATTTGGATAAATTTTTCTTAATTTTACCTGGTATTCCATGTATAGGATGTTAACCTAATTACATTAATATGAAATATTTCTTTTGTTGGACCATATTTGTAAAGGAAAAACATGTCTAATATTTAATAGCATCATGTTATTCATTATGTTCAGTCTCATCACTAGTATGCTTGTGGTAAGGATGGCATAAGGACAAATGCATTCACTCCCCCTGAGCCCTCTGAAAATAAGAGTTTTATATTATTCATCGCTATCTCAGATGCAAGAAGCTAGAGCCAAAGATCACCCTCTCTATAACCTCACAAGTTCTCAGAGCACCAGACAACAGCTCTTCACTGACTCTGAGATGAACTAAGAAAAGGGGTCTCTGCCAACCAGACTGGCTCAAAAGGTAGGAAAATCCAAGCACCCAGAGGGCTTTTTTAGTCAGAGCCTGGCAGAATTTCTAACTCCCCACTTACAGAGAAACTGCACCCTGATATTCAAGAGATTCAGACTGACAAAACAGAAAACCTTTACACCATATGCCTTTAAAGCTGGGTGGTCTATGCCCTGCCCAGGTTACTCCTGGTGCACTTCAGAGCGCCACTGCCGACAGCATGAAGAAAGGAAGGCCAACTGCTTATCTTTATTTTTAAATCAAAGTCACTACTTCACAGTCTATCACCTACCAGGATTTTAGTAAAATACTAAGTAATGACATAACCATAGAGTGTCATGTTAAGGGGGCACTTACACAAGAGATAGCGGACCGTATTCTAAACATCTTCTATTATCACAAACTGATTTTTCACTACAGGACATGGAGGATGTGATGTCAGAAAAACTGATGGATGTGAAACTTCTGCTTCTCAGAATTCTGAAAGGAACTTACAGTCACTGTAACAGAGTAGAAACATCAATGGCTCCACAGATCACTCTGCCCTGGGGGGAGACATGATGGCTTAAAGCCACAGGGCAGGCAAACTAATAAAACTAAGTTCCCAGAGCCCTTTCAAACTGAAGTAGCATGATGACATGATCATACAGGATAAAATCACAACAATCTTTACCCCACACAACTTTAAAATTCAATGCGATTATTCACACTGGGGCCATGGAAAGGCACATGATATCAAAGGAAACATGTGAACATCTGTGGCAGGGTCTGTGTGGAAGTATCCACCTTGTCCATTATCTACTTTCAGTGAAATCATTAAAGTCCAGCACATAAGAACCTAGACACAGAACAAAAAGTACATATTTTTTTTCCCATGGGGGCGGTGACCAGATGTCAATAGCTGCAGCTGTGACTATATAATTACCTGTTTGCATGAACGCGGACCACAGTTTAGATTTAATAGGTCAGATGACAATGCAGCAAAATGCATCCAGCCTATGATTACCCCTTTGCAAACATTCTCTCACTCGCAACTTCGACCCTGGGAACATAGCAGGCACAGACTTAGGTCAATACGAAACACTGGCCTGCACAATAGGCCTTGCCTCAAACAGCGCTGTTGACAGACACCAGCACAAAGGAAATGAATAGAGTCCCCCTCAGTTCTCACACAGAGCGAAGAATGACTCAGTGTGCTGCTGCTTTGCTGCTCTGTTTGAACAGTGTATACAGCTTTTGTCCTCCGCCACTGTTCGCAGCTCAATGGGGGCTAAAGAGCCTAGGAAGTGAGGGCGGAAGAATGCTCCACACTTGGCCCCGTGGCCAACAGTTGTATCCATTCACTCAGATGGGTCAAGAGAGAACTGGAAAGTCACTAGGTGAAGCTGCTCCTCCCTAGGGAAGGAATGAGGCCATTTTTTGAACGAAAACATGAAGCACAACAGGCAAGTCACCTTGGGTTTACATTGAGAAGGGTAGAGACTGCTTGACTGCTACTAATCTGGATTCTTTTTGTTTCTGTCATGTTTCTCACAAGGGCCACTTACATGCTTGCTTTCCAGAGACTTGTGTTGAGCACCAAGAAAAGTCAGGGTTGGCTCACCGCAGAGAAAGCAGGCTGACTCAACAGAGACTGCAGGGATGGGGCCAGGACGCAGTGGAGGTGATAGGATCCAAGTAGGGGGTCTGAGGCAACACCAAGGCTGCCAGAGGCCTTTTCTACTTCTGTTTTTGCATGCCTATTAACACACTGTTCCAAGCACATGTACTTTTCTCTTCCTGCCTCTTTCCTGGGGTAATGAGGTATAAAAACAAAGAGTCCAAGCTCAAGATCAAACAAAATTCTAAAATGACTCACTGGTTTCTATAGACAGAAAACTTCCATTGGCTTAAAATGACTTGACATTGGCCAAACAAACTGAACTAGAGCAAGGTACCAACTCAAGTGCTGAATGAAATGTCATTCCCCTATGTCAAAAATATTGGCAAATCACGTCTGTGTTTAAGTGAGTATGTTTTAGAGTTCAGACTGTTTAGATCTGGGTCATGCGACTGCAGTGCTTTTCCAGATCCCTCGGGACCCCACCATGCCATTTTGCTAATTTTTATATGTACTTATTTATGAGGTACAGTATTGTAACTACTACATGTGTAAAATGTGTAATGATCAAATCAGAACAATTAAATCTCATGTATTATTTCTCTGTTAGGAAGCTTCAAACTCTTCTGTAGTTAAAGTGCGTAACACATTGCTAAAGACTACGGTTATGCTGCTGTGCTTCTGAACATTAGTGTTACCTCTACGATGCACTTTATCAACGCTGTTTATCCCCAATCCACCTAACCTTATACCCCCAGCTATACATGCTCTATTCTATTTTTTAAATTATTACTGTGAGATAATTTCTCCTTCTTCAACTTGTAGCAAGGATGAAACAGGTTATGATCTTTATGTGATCCACCAAGCAGAGCCTGGCACCATGCAAGTATCCTATCCATGTTGTCTCTAAGTTTAATCCCAACCATGTCTAGGACCACTTCCACATACTACAACTAGTGCTAACATCACAAAGTAGTGCTAACATCACAACTTCTCCCACTACCTCAGACACAAAGGGAAACTTTCTCCAGATGACTAGACTCACTGTGCCTTGTATGTATGAGGATGCTCCAGGTACTGAGAGACTACTTTCTGTAAACTGATGAATTCAAGTTTTATAGTCACTGCATATGTGACACAGCCATGTATATTACACACAGATGCCATGTGCACACTTGTGCAGGTGAGAGGAGGCCATGAGGTGTCCTGTTCCAACACTCTCTACTTTATTCCCTTGAGCCAGTGTTGCTCACTGAACTTGAACTAGACTGGCAGTCAGCACACCTCAGCTATCCTCCTGTCTCCACCCACTATAACGCTAACATTGCAGACTTGTGTGGGCTACACACGAAGTACTCAGGACTGGGATTTAGGTCTTCATGCTTGCACAGGAAGTACTCTTACTAAATACAGCCCCAAACAGGGAAAGTTTTAAGAACTTATTTATGATTTGTCATTTTTCCCAAATCTAAATCAATTACTATTCTTTGAAGGAAGACAAAATCACAATTCCTAACTGACTGCCACTTAGGAGCTAGATACTCTCCTGAATAACTGATCTGAAATACTAATATTTTCAGAGTGAAGAAACTGAGTGTGAAGTACATTGTTTAACATCACTGGTAAAGAAGCAGTCTCTGGGGCTGGAAAGATGGCTCAGGGGGGTAAGGCTCTGCCTTGCAAGCAGAAGGACTTGAGTTATGATCCCGGCTCCCACACAAAAACACCAGGCAGAAATGGCCATGACCTGCACTTCCAGGTCTGGAAGTCGGAGCCTGAGAAATCCCAGAGCACAGTAAAAGGAATAGCAGCAATCCAGAATCCAGGATGATTTCTGAAGTCACTCTTGGGCCTCCAATTCATACATAGTACCCCCCCCACACACACACACACATAAATAAGCAGATTTTTTTTTTTAAAAAGAAGCAGACTCTGGCAACACGCTCAGATCGTGTTGTAAATGTCTCTGCCATCTCATTGATATTCCCAGGAAGGCATCTGTAAGTCGCCAAGCAGTATTAACTCCTTGTTTAGAAAGGGAAACAAGAGCTGCCGTACGATCAGACCATAAAGTCCTATAGTTGCAGAGATGTGCTGTGAATTAAAATATGCTTAAGGTATATCCTTTTATCCTCTGTGAAGAATAAGCAGTTGCTGACCACATCTAGTCACCAGAAGTCAAAAAGTAAAATGCTTTGCTTAATTGCTTTCACTAATCCTCATCACTACGTAGCCATGATTAGTTTCATGCTTATGAATTTTATCTTACATGATAATTATATCTGCAATGATTCTACAAATGCAAAGAAGTTAATTAGTGAACCACAGCTGCTTTAGGGATAGATGTGCTAAGCACATAAGTGATCACGAAAAGAAAGGAAAAAAAAAAATCACTGTTTCAGTGACAAGAGGAATGCATTGGACTGCGCAGCACAACATGAAGCAAGAACCATGTCAAAAATTTAAACGATGGACTTAGTTTTCAAAAGTTCATTCTCTATTGCCCTAACTTATCTTCAAAGTTAAAATTGAAAACATACAAATATTTATGAATGATCTTGGCTGCAATTAAGTCTTAAAGATGATAGGTTTCCACTTCCAGCAGTTATGCTAGAACAAGCGGACTGGCCAAAGCTTCTATTAAAAAGAAATGAACGCAATGGATAAAATATGAAAATATTGTCTTTGGTTGTTATCAATAAGACGGCAGTTTTGAAATGACTACACTGAAGCAGAAAAAGAAAGGAGAGTTAACTCAAAGAATAAACAGCATTAAGTAAACTGGTTCAATAGTGGCATGACCCTTAAGAGGAAACCAACTTTTCTGATTGGCTCTGAGGCCTACTCCACAGGACAGAATTCAGGTCTAAACTATAAACCTGTCAAAAGCCAGTGGGGGGTATGGGGAGAACTTACTACTATTGTTACGCTAAACGGACATGCTGCCAACTACCTTCCAAATATTTGTGTTTAGACCCATAGATTAGTGCTCCTCTCAGCCTTGGTTAGAGGAGTTTCTTTCTGCAGTGGGCAGTATATTACTAACTGGCTAGAACGCTGAGAAAAAGTGACTTGAGTGCTCAGTCCTAAATGGAATATCTAGATCACTCCTGACTCCCCAAGACTCAGTGAACACCATGGAAGAGGAGTGGAAAGAATGTAAAAGCCAGAGAATGTCGAGGAATATAGGAAGGCATTGTTTTCTGGACATGACATGGCTGTGGTTGGTTACCTGCCCAAGATAAAGCCAATCCACACTCCAGCACACATGGTGGAGGAGCTACTAACAATTGGTGGGTACTGAGAGTTCTTTGTCTTCAGGAGTGACCTTGGGTAGGCTGCCCATGCTCCTGAGGATCCCACACCCATGCACATGTGGGTGGGACTAACTGAACTCAGTGGGTTGAGTAAGAAAGAGAAGGAGGAGTCATGAAGGTAGGAGGAGATTCAGGGAAAGTGGAAAGGGGAGGGGTGTGAATATTGTCAAATAATAAAAAAATTTTGAATATTTTTAAAGTAATTAAAATATTTTATATAATATAAACATAAAAATATTTTAAAATCTGGGTACATAAGATTTAAAAAGAGAGGCAAGGAAAGAATAGTAAAAGCACAAGTCTTGAAACAAGTGCTTAGAGATATACAGAATATACATGTGGATTTAAAGTTTGTGTTAGAATGTGCACCACAGAGCTTCCCAAAGCGGAAAGTATCTCTCATCACTAAATTCAGCGCTGGCTGAAGGTCAAGTGCGTCAAAGGCTAGGTATACCTACAGGACATCTTTAGACAAGAGCTAAGACAAGGGAGAGGGCAGGAGGGGCTAGTGAGCAGGGGCTGACGCTGATGCGGTGCAGGAAGCTGAGGCCTGGGCCACAAGGCTGCCTTTCTGCAGCTGACCCATCTTTCCCTAGGCTTCCTGCATATGGCTTACAGCACTGGCTAGTCTACACCCTTGAGTTTACAAGCTAAGACCTCACCTTCGTGAACAGGCTAGTTTTCTTTCCTTCCTTCCCAATGCCCAAATCTTGAATTGCGCTTGAATTGGTTCCTCTTGGATTCAGGCATCTACACTCCTCTAATCAGGTGTGGTCTCAACGTGGCTGCCCACAGGGAGAGGTGGCTGAGATCCTGGATGAGCTCGCAAGACAGGAGACATGCTGCAAGGAAGGTTCTTGTGCCTCCTGTGCCTGGAACTCAAGTGCTAAGCTGGACAAACAGAGCCGAGGGTGTTTCCCGCGGCTGTGGGACTTACACAGAGTGCAAGGATCAGGACACTACCCTCAGAGGCTCCAAAGCAGACTGCACTGCAGACACTGCAGCTGGCACTAGCTCAGAAGCAGATGGGTCACATTTGTGCAAAGGCATAGATTTGAGTGATTAAAATTAGAAAAATCATCTTTCTCTCCTCTAAGGGAAGCATAAGTGTCCACACCTATTCTCAGCGACAAATTCTATCATAGTCCTTAAACTTGCTGCTTTTCCTTTCAGTTTCATCTGCTCATAGATTCTTATCTGAAATGCCTCTGAATCAGAGGCCTTCACTGAAATACCGTGTCTTTATTTACAGTCCTTAGTAAGATCCTTCATTTAAGATCTTTGTAAACTTTTACAAGAGCATCTTAATTGATCCCTTTGCTTTGAAATCTGCAACACACCTTGTATAAGCTTCAAGAACTATAATTACATTTCTATTTTAAAATCAAATCTTGTCTGTATCATCTGTTTGCTTGTCTCTATTAGTTCCTCCAATAATACAGGTTTCCAGAGCCTTCTGGATACCTAGTCCTTATCCTAAGCTTTCTGAATCAGAATCTCCTGGAGAAGGGCTTGGGAAATGACTTCAACACATTCTATACCTAACCCCGCGGTAACCAGGGTGGCATCCATCTTTGGCTCTCTCTGTGGAACTACTACTGTGTAATAGAAAGTACAGAAGCTGAGGCTAAGACTTGAGTTTGAATCCCTGGAAACCACATAAAAAGTTGGATGTGGCAGCACTTACCTATATAAGCCCAGCACTGGGAAGGGGGGTGATGGAGAGAGGAGGATCCCAGGGGCTCACCTGCCAGTCAGTCTAGCCAATCTTTGAGCTACAGGTTCAGTGAGTAACCCTGTCTCAAGAGATAGAAGATGGATACTTGACATCATCAACCTCTGGTTTCCACTGGCAGATGCATAAGGAACACAAATGAATTTGTAATGTAATTCCAATCTAGTTTTAACAGCTACTTTTTTTTCTTTTGCATGTAGAGCTGTGTGTGTGTGTGTGTATGTGTGAGAGAGAGAGAGAGAGAGAGAGAGAGAGAGAGAGAAAACACTGTGTGCCTGTGGAGGACCAAGGGGTGACTTTTGGGGTCATCTTGGATTGCATCTACCTCCGTTTTGCTGGGCTCTGTTATATCCAGGTTCCACCTTCCAGAGCTGGAAGTACAGGTCACTGACATTTCCACCTACCATTTTTTCTGTGGACTCCACCTTCAAACTACAATGTGAGAAAAACAGGGTGAATCCAAAATAACTCTAAAAGTTAATGCATGTAAAGCATTTGCCTGGGCCCCAATAAATTACTCTTAAATAGAAGTTTCCTATGTCTGATGCCTAATATTGTCTCGGGACAGGATCTAAAATCATCGAAGAGACAAAGATGAGAACGATATCTAATGACACCATGAATGAAAACATCCTGATGAGGTCTTGATCTCTGTATTTGAGTCCCAAAAATAATTTAAGAAAGACTGAAATCTAAAGTTGTGAGATCTAGTGATAAGAATCAGCTGTTAAAACTAGTTGTGGTAGCAACTCCATGATCCTAGAATTCAGAAGGCTAAGACAGGAATGCGCCAGCCTGGGCTACACAGCAAGATGGAAGCCAGACTGGGCTATGGACTGAGACGCTGTCTGAAAACAAACAAAAACAAAAGCTAGCCCTCCAACAGGCTACATTTCTTCCTGAATCCATCCACTCATTTTTTTAGCAAATATCTCCCAAACAGCTACTCTTTGCACACTGCACTAACAGCAGAGGATGAGAAATGGACAGGCGTGGCCTGATCCTATGCTGCTCATCACATGAACAACCTTCAAGCTCAGCCAGCTGAGCCACACTGCTCACCATACATACTGTTATAAAGTGTGCCAATCCTACTTTTCATGATCAATATTATTAGCACTGGAAGAAGAAAGTCTGCCTTGCTTCTGGATCAACAGACTTCCGTATCTCAGGTTGTAACCTATGATATACTACCTAAAGGCTGATGGGTGTATTGAGAGAAATCTGTGAAGCCTACATATGTTTAGATTTTCCTGGACAATGTGCTTACACTGTATTCTCAAGTGGATTCAGAAAGCACCAGCAACCACTGCTGTGAAGGGGCAGGAATTTCTTCACAAGTCCAAGTTATAGAGAGCATGCTACATATACCAGCCCAAGGGCACTTGGCATATGCCTTCTATGACATTCTTGGCACAATGTTCAACTGACTGAATACTACTGAAAAGTAATGTTTCGTGCATCTAAATTCTGGTCCCAAATGTTTTGAGTACCAACAATCAGTCAGTCTGTTTGACAAAGACTTCTTCCAAAAAAACTGTTTATAGAATTTGGGCTCCAGCAACTCTTGCAATATAATCTGTGTGTATTACTGAACCACAGAGAAATAACTCCTTAATTTGTGGTCAGAATAACCACTGCAGAACACCCTACAGTGGGTGGCATGAAACTACCACAATTATAAAGTAACCAAGCAAATAATACTCTGTCTCTAAGAGATAAAATGTTATAAATCCAAAACACACATTGCTATAAATAGAGTCTGTGGCTATTTGCTGAGATGCTCTGACTAGCACTGCAGTGACAAGCGCTGCTCTTAGCTCATTTTAGAAAGGAATAGCTGGGGCCATTTGACAGTAGACTCGCTGGCACCACAAGTATTGTTTGGCCTAAGGAGTGAGGTGAACTCGCTGTAGACAGTAGCTCTGGGAAAACGCAGTCTCTAATACAAACAATGGATTTTCCTTTAGAAACTGAGTGATAAGGGACAGGAGGGAACAGGACCAGTTCCACCAAGCTGGCTCCCTGCAAGCCAGGACCACTGAGTGAGCGCACTCCATTATGTCCACATGTGTCTCTGTGGCGGGCTATAATCAATATTTCCCTCAACATTAAAATCATGGACTGCAGAGTTGGGAGACTTAAGGAGCAACCAGATAACAGGCACTGAAGACCAATACCAGCGAGTGACTTGGACAAGTTCACAAAGTGCGCTGAATCTCAATACCTTAACCATGCTGCTCTACTCAAACAGAAAAGCTTATTAGCATAATATAAATGTCCAGACTGAGGGGATTCATTACCACATCTCCACACATGGTACCTGATCAATGTCACCCTTCTAATAGACTTTCTTAAGCCATGTCTGACACCTTCCTTCCATATCTCCCTAGTAATTGCCCTCACAAAAGTTTATATTGATGAAATACGGTAATAAGCCAAAAAATTAACCAGTTTAAATGGCTTATTGGCTTTTTGCATTTTCACTGAACACAGCTGTACTTCAGTCAGCCTGAATATTCATACCACCACCCCAAAAACAATTGGCATCCTCCAGCCATCCATCACTCCCCACCCCATCACTCCATCTGTCCATGCCTAGGCCACCATCAATCTACCGTCTACCTCTGTACCTGTCTACTATAGATATTTCATGAAAATGGATTCACACAGTAAATGGTCCTTCGTGACTAGCTTCTTTCACTTAAGAATGAAGCTTTCAACCTAAGTCATGTGAGGCCAGCAAGATGGCTTGGCAGGTAAAATCACTTCCACATAGCCTGATGATCTACGTGAGAACCAACTCCCAAACGTTATTCTCTGACCTCCACATGCACCATAGTATACAAAGACAGACAGATACAATAAATAAGTAAATAAATAAATAAGTTTAAAGATAAAGTCATATCATGCCATGTCTCAATAGCTTCAAGACCCCCCATGGCCATATAACATTCCCTTGCATGGTCATGCCACATTTTCTTTATCCATTCATTGATAAATGTTTGGTGTGTTCCTATTTTCTGACTATCTTAAATTATTATGAATATTTATATAAAGGTTTTTGAGTAAACATGGGATATTACCTCTCTTGGTGACATACACAACACACACACATTCAGAAGTAGAATGTTTGGGCCACTTGGTAACTATAACCACTTAAGGAATGGATAAAGTATGTTCTGAAGTGGTAATCTTACTCTATATTCCCATCCATCCAAAAGTTCTTGCTTTTAAAATTATAACATTTAAACATAGAAACAAAGACTCCTTCATTTTTGCTAATGAGTACCTGAAAAACCCATGTTGATATTAAACACACACACACACACAATTACATGAAACTCAGACTTAAATTACTATTTTAAAAGTTATAGCTTAATAAATATTTCCTTATATTATTTAAATCATAGCAAAGTATTACATGTGAACGAGATAAATGTCAAATTTTTAAAATTAGAAAAACCCTAAATATGAAAAGACAAATTTTCTTGCAAACTAAATTAGAACTTGTCACCAAGTGATGCTACATAACTTCAGTCATCAATGTGGGAAAAACTTGCTGTTAGAATATGAAACCTTTATATAAAATGGGACTGCAGAGATGGCTCAGGGGTTAAGCTTCTGCCTCACAAGCAGAAGGACCTGAGGGGAAATGAAATCAACTTGCACTTCTGGCCCTGGAAGATGGAGTCTGGGAAAACCCCAAAGCAAAGCCTTGGGCCTCCAAGTGCCTTCTTTTATACATAATCAAGTGCCTTCTTTTATACACAATCAAGTGCCTTCTTTTATACACACACAGAGATTTGCAAAAATAAATAAGGAAATAAAATATCAAAAAAACTTTTATATAAGATTACTATTTAACAGGGCAGGGGAAAGTAAATACAGAATATAGGTTTTGGGTAGAAAACAGAAAATAGCTTCTACAACCAATAAGGATAATAAAAAGTATTGTCCAAATGGTTTCATGATAAGTGAGGTGAAGATCGATTCCATCAACTACATAGACACTGGATAAGTTGTGCATGGAAGTGCTTCTTACGTAGGCAGCAAGGCTGGGACAAGACAGGGCCAATGACTAGCAAGGGCAAGTGAAAGCAAAGGAGATTCTAGCTAAAGACCACTCCCACGTGCGTCTACCAAGGGAAGAATCCAGAATTGAGAAACAGAAAAAAGGTAAGCCACCAAGGAGAAAGTTAACTAAGAGTAGAGAGAGAAAGATCCTGCAGATGCCCAAATGTACAAGTGTGCAAGGCCTTCCATAAACAGTATAGCATTAGCACATAACCTAGGAAATCCTGTATGTGCTAAATCATCTCTAGCTGGCTTATAAATCCTAATCCAATGTAAATGTTATGTAAGTAACTGCTGCACTGCATTGACTGGAGGAATGAGAACAAGAAAACATCGGGTAGGTTTGAGGACGGATGCAATCTTTTCCCCTGAAAATAGGGGTGGCTGCATTTTCATTCTGGTTCTGCTGCTGCAATAGCCATTTTCCAAGGAAATGACTGAATAATCATAGCAAGATTTGTGCCCAGAACTGTCACAAGTATATAAAGACAAAAAATTAGAAATGACATCAATATAATAATTGGGAACTATTCTAATTATAATAATGAAATGATATCTACTCTAGCAATTTCATGACATAGTCACAGAGCCTCAGTGAGAAGCCTAGCTAGAAAACAGAATTGAAAAATATGCTTTTGGCTGAAAACCTTTTCTTATATACATTAAAAAAATGTTTTTAGTAAACTCACTCTCTCTCTCTCTCTCTGCATGTATTTTCATTGAACAGAAAAAGTTTATTCAAGAATGAGATAAATTCTATCTAGGCTATTACAGAATATTTTACCCTTACCATATTGCAATGATATTCACAAAAACATTAAAACTAGAGCTATGCAAAAGCAAGATACACATTTTGGATGAGGTTGCATATGTGCAGGTTTGCATTTTGCAATCAGCTTGAATTTCATTTGTTAAAAAAGAAAAAAAAGGTACTTCTAAGACTTAAGTTACATCTCAAGAGTTCGAATCTTTGACTGGCAAGCAAAACAACCTGAGTTTGGATCCCAGACTCTACATAAAAGCTCCAGATGGAAATGGTGGCAGCTTACAATTCTAACCTTGGGAGGTGGAGCTTGGGAACCACAGAGCAAAACATTAAGGAGGTAGAGCAATCCAGGATGATTTTTGAAGTCACTCTTGGGACTCCACAGGCACACTCAAGTGCCCTTTGGTATACACACATGTGCACAAAAAAAAAAAAAGGTATTTCTAAAGTAAGATACTGAACAATCTTCACATCAAGACCTCATGTGCAGGGCTGAAGAGATGGCTCAGTGGCTCAGTGGTTAAGCCCTGACTTCACAAACAAAAGGACTTGAGTTTGGATTCTAGATTACACGTAAAAATGTCAGGTGGAAACAGTAGTAGCTTGCACTCCCAGCCTTGGAAGGTGGAGCTTGGAAAACCCCACAACAAAGCAATAAGGAGGTAGAGCAAACCAGGATGATTTAAGATGCCAAGCTGGGCCTCCTCAGGCACACACACAACATCTTCTTCTACACACACCTACACACATCTACATATGCAAAAAATATCTTGTGTCTCTTTTGTACAAAAAGATCAGGGAACACAATAAAATAAGCTAAACCAAGAAACAGGCAATTTACAAAAAAGGCAATACTGCTATTAAATACATGAAATGTTCAAGCTGTTTGCATAAATCTGGAAAATATTAGTAAACTTTAAGCCTAGTTGTTCCGTTAGTGGTTCTCAGGAAATAACCAGATAAATGTCATCCTCAAAGATATTCGAGGCTATGTCATTTTGTAAGTGATAAGTCAAAAGAGCCTAAGAAATGACAATTCTATCTAATGGCAAATGTTGCCTCAAGGAGGAAGAGTGTCATGCTGTGAGGTAAGTGAGGAGTTCAAGATTCACATAACAAAGAGTATGATGAAAACCACAAAGGCAAAGCGGACTCCTGTGACTTACTCAAAAGTGTGACAGGAATGTGTTGAAATGACTGATACAAGTCAGAACGTAGAAAATACCCACAGGTTCTTTATGAACATGTATTATTTTTACAAGACAAAACAAAAAAAGGAAAAACTGGTAACAGAAATACCAAAATAAGCACAAGTTTATTAATTTGGCTTAATCAACATGGAATACACATTCTGATGTTATAGTGAGGCACATACAGGAAAATAAGTAAAAATTAATCTAACATAAAAAAAACAACTGGGCATGGTGTCCCACACCTGCATTCCCATCGTGTGAGAGGTCAATGTAAGAAGTCTAAAGTTCAACCCAACTTTTCTATGTCCCTATCTCTCTTTTTCTCTCAAACACACACACACACACACACACACACACACACACACACGAAAAACCAGAACCAGAAACAAGAACAAAAATAAAGACCAAAATATCAACCAAAATGGAGAGACGAACAGATTTAATTAGGTTTAGTCAATAAAATGTTTATAATTACTAACATTATATAGAAAACACAGGGAAAAATATACAGGGAAAAGAAATACTAAAATAACTAAGACTTACAAATTTTTAATAAAGCATAAAATATTAATGTAAAAGAAAACAGTAGCTGGTGTTTAAAAATATGTAAATACTTCTCACTTTCCTTTTTTTTTAAATAAAGATCCGGGATGAAGAGATGGCTCAGGGATAAGTCTCTGCCTTGCAAGCAGAAGGACCTGACTTCAGATCCCAGCTCCCACATAAAAATGTCAGGCTGAAATGGTCATGACCTAACTTCTGGCTCTGGAAAGTGGAACCTGGAGCAAAAAGGAGGTAGAAGCAACCTAGGATGATTCCCAAAGTCACCCTTGGTCCTCCATCCATACAGCACCCTCTGATACACACACACACACACACACACACACACACACACACACACACACTGAATTAATTTAAAAAATAAAACAAAGATCTAATTGACATATTTGTTTAATAAATGATCCAATTAAAAAGGAATCTGGAAACAGGCATACATGCTAAAGAGGAGATCAATCACACTGTATTAACCAGTTGTATTCAATGTTAACAGTGGTGCTTTGATTCAGACCAGAAAGACCAAGACATGCACAGTCCACACACTAGCTACTGCCACCTTGGAATGAAGGGTGCAGCTGAATGTAGCTGCACAATACTTGATAACCTGGATGACATAGCAACTTGTCAAAATAGAAATGGAAAATGTAGCTAAGTGCTGGTATTACTATAAAATGTTTTTAAAATTCTTTTCTAAAAGAGGAATGTAACAAAAAGGAGTTATCTTTTTTTTTAAAGTAATACTTAGAGATAGTCTTGTTTCTAATAAGGATGTAATTTAAATATTTTAAAAGAAATTGACAGGAATCTGCTGTAACTAGACAGACTGCTCGGGACACATGTGAACTAGGTCCAGCTTCAGTGCAAATTCTACCAAAAAGATACTTTGTTAGATTTGGATGACTTCAATCATTTCTCTATTTCTCAACCTCCTGGTCTAAAAAACACTGATAATGTTGCCTAACTTAGAAAATTACTGTATTACCCTTTTTCTCCTTTACAAAACTAAATATGATTTACTTCAAATATAAAAAAGATAGAAGAATAAACCACAGTTACATATTTGAAAACTAAAGAATTTGGATTGTGGCCTTAATTCCCCCTCGTCTCTCTGTAAAAAGAAAAATAAATAAAAGTACGCAATTTCCAAGAATTGTGATATTCTTGTTTTTTCAGAAAATGAAATTAGTGGATAACCACTCCTGAGGAAATAAGCTTAGAACAAACTCATTTAATAGGAGTTAAAACATAATTAGAACGGAAAAAGGCAAAAGCTTAGTAGTTTAATTATGCATTATAATTTTTCTCACTATACAAAGTTAAAACAAATGTTATCAGAAAGCCCCTGAAACTGTGCTGGGGATCTATCTAGTTCAGCAGCAGAGAGCTTGTCTACCATGAGTAAGGTCTAAGGCGCAATCCCATAGCTGTGAGAACAAGGGGAAGAAATCTGTGAAACAAAGATATCTTAGGAGTCATTTATAAGTATAAAAAGTAGTTACCAAATTTTGCTTTGTTTTAAACTTGAACTTGGAGATAAAAAGAAGCAAAATCTATGCTTTAAAGTTCAGTCAGTCAAAGGTAAATATTTTTTACTATGAAACCCATAAAATTTCAAGGACTATGCCCATTTAGATGTTGAACAACAGTTATTCAGAATATTTGTGTTGTGGGTAAGTTTATTCTTGGAAAAACAGGACTGAAGAACTGGCCTTCACAGAGGACACCCTTGGCTAGAACCATGGCTTGGTCATTGAAGTTGTAAGAGCTCAGATGAACCAGCAGAACAACTGGCCAGATAATGCGCAACTATCCTTTCCTAACACTACACAACAAAGAGTCAGTCTAGTTGTTTAAAAAAAAGAAAAAGAAAAAGAAAAAAGGCTGGGTTGGAGAGATGGCTCAGGGGTTAAGATTCTGCCTCACAAGCAGAAGGACCTGAGTTCAGATCCCAAGTCCCATGTAAAAATACCTGACAGAAATGGTGGTGGTCTGCACTTCCCGTCTTAGTGGGTGGAGCCTGGGAAATCCCAGAGTAAAGCAAAAAGGAGGTAGAAGCAATCCAGGGTGATTCTCAAAGTCACCCTTGGTCCTCCATAGGGACACACAGTGCCCTCTGATACACACACACACACACACACACACACACACACACACAAAGCTGAGTGCCTTCCATGTAGCTAGGGAGGAACCATACTACACAGACCTCAAGAAGGAAAAGACAAGTCAACAGGTTTCTAACAATTTTTATTTTCCTACTGAAGGGCTGTCCAGCTGCCCCATTCTTCCTTGCGTGAACATGACTCGCCTGCAGTATCACCAGTCTCACTGCACCAGGAGGCAGCACAAGGCATGAAGCTTGATGTTGGTGCTGATGCTGAAGCAGGAAGCACTGAGCACATGCTGCTGAGGCAACCCAGAGGCATCATCCAGGATTAACACAAGAACAATGTGTAAACCACACAAGTAGCCAGTATCTACATGATACCTGGAAGTTCTGTTTGTGCAGCCTCACTTTCCTGTCTATTAAAGGCCATGATGATGGTCAGTAAGGAATGCGACTTCATTAAAGTCTCGCCAACTTTGAAGTATGACTATCATTTCATTTGTCTTAAAGATGAGGCAGGTTAGCCTCCAAGAAGTGAGGCAACTAGCTGGAGCCACGCAAATTAATACGGAAAAGAGCCAGGACTCCAATCTCGAAGTTTTTAAGCCATTTTGATGCTTAGAAGAGTGATTGAACATGTAAGAATTGACAGCTAAATACTTTGACTGCAATGCATAAAACCATGAAGATGGGAACTTTTAGAAAATTTTTAGGTTTTCAATTCTGGAAAAACAGCAAATTTTCATTGAATTTGGTACAATTTTATTTTTCTTCTTGAAATTTAAGGTCCATTTCTTTATTGAATGAATACTAAGAGCTTCTTTGTCTGATTTTCTTTATGGCACCAAAGGAAAACTAACAACAATATTTCAACCAGTAACACAACTGCTAAGTTAAACGATTTTGTGATTCCATCTATTAAAAAAGTAGACAAGGTGACTAGGGGTGTGGCTTGCTGGTAGACATATCCTTCAGTCTCTGACACCTCTCTGAAAAATGAGCCATGAATATTTACATTGCATTTACATGCTGTAAGGTACTATGTCAGACATTTTTTTCCCCAGGAGGATGTATCATACATTTATTCCTTTAAAGTGGTTTAAGATTCTTCTGGAAGGGAGATTTCCACACAATGACTTCTTGTTACCAGTCATTAGCATCATCATCACAGCTGCCATCACCACACAGTTAAAAACAAACTCTGAACTTCTAAGTTTTCCCTTCAGATACTCTCTTCTTTAGACTTCAAGATGAATCTTGAATGAAATAAGATAAAGAAAAAAACCCTCATGTTTTGAAGACAGAGTACTCATAAAATAAACTAAATTCAGAATTAAAGTGCCTAAGTAAATTACATTCAAGAAAACAGACATAAAAAATTTCAAATTGCAATTAGAAAAAGATACTTAGTTTCTGAAATATACTTTGAGATTTAACCTGTTTCCAAATTTAGATGCTTTACAAAATAGTTGACATATTATTCCTCTAGTCAAAAAATAAATAGGCTGGAGAGATGTCTCTGGGATCTTCTTGCCTTCCTAGATCCCAAGTAAAAACACCAGGAGGAAATGAACCAGGTCTGTGCTTCTGGCCCTGGAAGGCAGAGCATGGGAAACTCCAGAACAAAGCAAAAAATGAGGTAGAATAATCCAGGATGATTCCTGAGTCACCCATGAACCTCCACAGGCATGCATAGTGCTCTCTAAGACACAGACACACACAAATACACATACAGACAAATAAATTAAAAAAAATTTAATTGTGTTGGAGAGATGGCTCAGGAGTTAAGACTCTGTCTCACATGCAGAAGGACCTACCCCTGCCTGCCTGCGTTCAGATTCTAGGTCTCACATAAACACCCCCCCCCCCGAAAATGGTGGCCCTGGTAGGCAGAGCCTGGGAAAACCCTGAGCAAAGCAAAAAGGAGGTAGAAGCAATTCAGATGATTCCCAAAGTCACCCTTAGTCTTCCACAGGGACACACAGTGCCCACTAATATAAACACATGCACAAAGTAAAAATAAATAAATTTTAAAAATTAATAGGTGGCATGTAAAAGCCAAACAAAACGGATGCTGAATAAAACTAAAGTTTCATTAATTAGCATAAATGCATTTTACAAAACAATGGATTTCATTCTGAGGCTCTTTTCACCAATGTATATCATGTGCTTTGGTTTTATTCACTTCTATTACTCTCTCTTGTCTCTACCGCCTATTGGTCCCCTTCCTCTTCCTAAACAGTCTCTCAATAGTCTCTCAGTACTTCTTTCTCCCAACTCTTAAGTCAGAAGAAATCATGGTATTTGTCTATCTGGTAACCTTGTTTTGCTTTATGTGCTGACTCCCAGTCGCACCTTCTTTGTGGCTGAATAGAACTTTCTTATATCTATGTATCACATTTTCTCTATCATTCAACTGTTGATGGACCTCTTTAGACTGATTCTGTAACTTGGCTATCATGAATAATGCTGCACTAATTGTGGATGTGCAGGTACTACTGTGTGCTGCTAACTTACATTCCTTCGCATACATATTCAGGAATAGCATAGCTGGGTCACTAGGTAGTTCACTAAGTATTCTGAGAAACCTTTATATTTTGTTTCCAAAGAAGCTGCACCAGTTTATATTCAAACCAACAACTTGCAAAGATTTTTCTTTCTCCTGAAAACATGTCAGCATTTGCCACTGCTTGATTTGAAGATGCCCATGTTTTGATTTGCATTTCCCTCATGGATAAGAATGCTGACCATTTTTTTCATATATTTACTGGTCATTTTTAAAATGTCTTTGAGAACTCTGTTCAGAACTCAGATTGGATTATCTGAGTTGAGTGTTTGGGTTTTTTAAGAGTTCCTGGTAGATTCTGGACATTGACCCTATCAGATGAGTAGCTGAGAGAGATCCCCCTCATTCCCCCTGCAGGCAGCCTCTACGATCTGCAGATTGTTGCCCTGCTGCCCAGGAGTCTGGCAACTCCATACCATCCCACTGTTGCTTCTTGCTACTGCTTCTTGGATCACTGGAGTCCTTTACAGACAGCCTATGCCTGCATCTTGAATTGTTTTCCTCTAACAGTTTCATAACAGTTTCAGTTATGGGCATTACATTTTTTCAATTACATGGTTCAAATCATATAACAGAAGGTTTGAGCTCAAGTTAACACAAGTCAAAATGTCTAGTACCCAAATATATACATGTACAGCATTTTGGAAGCCAAATACATTCATATCATCACTTCCACATTGAAAAAGGCATAGCCTTTTCTATTATTTACTGTATTAAGTAGTTGGTTTCATCACTGTATATAACACTGCTTTCAAGGAAAACATCCTAAGGAAAGATTTGTTTGCTTAATAAATTCAAAATGACTGTGGCAATATCATAAAATTCACATGAAATTATAATATGCTCAATCAGTACAAATTAAGGATCTAATTATGCTTACTTAATATCCAATTTGCATTTTAAAAAGGAACACAAAGTATTCTATTTTAGGTCTAAAATTAAAGTTCTGAATTAAAACTTTAAAAGAAACCTAACTGTAGTGTATTTATGGCATTTTCCCCCTAAAAATTAGAACAAGCTAAGAACAAAGCATATTTTCAAGTACTGGACCATGTGGAACCTGAATTATTCTCACTTACAGACAAAAGAAAAAGCTCATTTATGCACATATAAAGTATTTACTAATTACTAAAATGCTACGGTTTTTAAAATAGGGAGGGCACCAAAACAGTTCTTTTGGAACAATTATTTTCTATTGTGGTTTTGGTTTCTTTTTTGTTTTGGGGAGGATTTTTTTGGTGCTGCTGGGAACCAAACCCATGTGTTTTACCACTGCAGTTACATCCCTGAATCTTTTAGAAGCATTCTGAATTGGCCAAGGGTTTAGATTCCACGATAAACACACATTCTGTGCATGCTGATGGGTGTGGGTGAAAATCAGAACCTCTGCCTTTCTGACACTTCTTTCTGACACCTAGCCGGCTCACCTCCTATCCGCATGCACAGACCACTTGTTGGTCACTCACCATCACTGTGACAAACAAGTGAGATGATCAACTTCAAAAAGAGCCAATGATACTGGCTCACAGTTCTACAAGCTTCAGTCCATGGTCACTTGGCTGGCTTTCGGTCCATGGTGAAGCAGTTTATCTTAGGAGGAATGCATAGTGAAGTCCTCACCACAGGCAGCCAGGAGCAAGAGAGAAAGGAAGAGATGGCATGGCCTCCTCAAGGGCACATCCCCAAGGACCGTGTCCTAGTTAAACACAGGTGTCAACTTGATAGTTGAGGGTTTGAGTTCTGGGCACATTTGTGGAGAATTAGTGGTTGAATTAGGCCCAGAGCAAACCTACAGGAGACTGTCTAGCTGATGGGGAAGATCTAGCCCATGATGGATGGGACTAGGCCCTGGAATAAAATAGAGAGAGCTGGTTGAGTCAGCATCCTTGTGTATACTTGGCCAGACAGTGCTGGTCTGGAAAGTAGGGATCATCCCTCTTTCAGCCATTATGTAGCGATGGTGTGGACAGTTCCCTTGGTCCTAATTTTGGTGCATGCTCTCCCATGAAGCTGGACTATAGACTGTAACTGGACTGTTGTAAGGAAATAAATCCCTTGTTTCCTTAAGCCATTTGATGGTGATCTGTCAACAACCATGCTGGCAAACTGCAACAGACCTACCTCCCTTTCAACAGCCCCAGAATTGTAAAAGTTCAATCCCATCCCAAGAGCTCACAGACTGGAACCGAGCCTTAAGCACCCACCATTTGTGAGACATAAAGTCCCAAATCATAGGACTTCTATATCTCCTTCTCCCCACTCTATGTTCTGAAAATTTAGAAAGCATTTCTCAAAGAACAGAGAAACAGAAAATGACCAAAAAAAGAAAAAGAGTTAACAATTTCAAAAACAAGACCAGCCACCAGAGCTGAAAGATGCACAGTGTTTGAGCAAGAACAGCGGGGCAGGTGGCCAGAGTCACTGACGAAGTCGAGAAGACTACACGGAGGGCAGAGTCTGCAGGGAGAAGAGGACCAGCCTGTGAGGGGACAACAAACTAAAATACAAATGACAGAGAAGATAGAGATTCCTGGAGTATTAGTTGAATGTTAGGAAGTTTTAGATATTTAATTTTGACTAATAAAAGAATAATTTTTTACGGTTAAACTAATGCCAAGAATTGGGTTCCAAGAAAGCAGGAGTTCAGGTTGTTTGCTAAGGAGGTAGAAGGAACAAGATCTCTAAAAGTGAAAAAGTATGCTACAGGGGAATTCTAGAAAAGGCTCAGAGTTTTAGGAGCTCTGCGGGAAGGTGGGGAATGTAAGCCTGCAGAGAGAGTACCTGGCCCCACCTTTCCCCCAGCATATTGCAATGCCACTCTAACAGGATGCCTGGACTGGAACCAGGAAGGCGTCTTTAGTGCAGCTCCTCTCCTGGCGTAGCTGTCTGGCTTTGATTCTGGGTTCTTGATTGCTTTGTTTTTGCTGACAAAGACCGATTCCGAGTCCATCTGAGATGCCGACTCCAGATCTACAGCTTCTCTATAGCACAATTTCTCTCCTCTCTGATCCCATGTACCAACTGCCTCGAGAAAAGCCACAAGTGATCTTACCTGGAGCTCTATCCTGTACCCCATGAATAGGTTTCTACTCATTTTCCCTTATGCGGAGACCTCCACTTTTGTAGGCATCAGAGCTGGAATCTCAAGCATTCTTTCCTAGTCCCACCAGTTTTATTTTCAACAGCTTCTTCCAGCTCTCTGTGTATCCATCCTCTACTCAGCTCTTGCTTGGATTTGAACTGCTGTTGCTGGGTTTCATTGTTAATGCTGGGGTCCAAAAATGGCTACTCTCAAACTCCACTTTTGCATCTCTCCACTATCATAACCTAAAACTGAGAATTTTATGTAAGAATTCTTGCTTTCCAGAAAAGAAAGCAACTATTTCATTGCTACTACATAAAAAAATTGGGTATGGTAGTATGTGTCTGTAATCCCAGGGCTGAAGTCAAGGGGATGCCGGGATTTGTCTGTCAGTCAATGGAGCTGAAACAGTGAACTAGTGACAGGCTCTTTCTCTAGAGAATAAGGTGGACAGTGATAGAGAAAGACAATTGACATTCTCTTCTGGCCTCCCATTCACATGTGCATACCCATACATCACACACTCCACCTACTACGGAGGACCAGCAGTGTGGATCTGGAATGTCCTTCAAAGGTTTATAGCTCTGCCACCAGTCTGTGGTATGACTGGTAGGTAGAAGAACCTTTCATAGGTGGGGCCAAGCGGAAGGAAATTATTTCATAGGAGTGCAGGAGATTCTAGACCTCTAGCTCCTTCCTATCTCTTCTCTTCTCTGCTTCGACAAGTTGAGTAGCTTTGCTCCCCACCATGATGCTCTGCTCGCCACAGGCCCCAAAGACAACACTAACTTGTCGAGTATATGACTGAGCTACCTCAAAAGCAAATTCTTCACCCAGAACTGTCCTAGCCAATACCTTTGTGAGACCTTGAGCTACAAGCATTTCATTAAGGTCCTCCTTGGTTTCTGGATTACACCAATCATGAGACTATATAGGCTAACTATGTAAGTCACTATGTTGCACAGACATAGATAGCAACTACCATACCAAGAGCACTCAATTTCCTTCTCCCGCTCATTTGTCAGCAGTTCTCCCATCTTTCAGACCCTTAACTGAAGTTCCATATTTGGGGAAGGCACCTCTGCTCTCCACTTTAAGCTTTTGTGAACACTGTCCAGAATTGATTATGTCTTCACTTGGACATTTGTTTGCAGATTCCTCTGTGCTGCCATGCTATCCAGAGCTTTCCTCCTAGAGATAGCATATAGGTTTGAAGACTGTAGTTCAGGCACATGGTAAATATTTGAAGAGAAAAAAAATACACACACACACACACACACACACACACACACACACACACACATCCTGAAAGTGTACCTGCATAATAGAAAGTACTGACAGAGAAGGATGTGTAGAGCCTAAGTTACCCCTGGTCAGCTTACTTGTTGTTGCAAAAGTCTTTAAATTATCTGTCAGCCTTAATTTCTTCACAACTTTTCTTTTTACATCGATTCATCAATTTAGTGTGTGTGTGTGTGTGTGTGTGTGTGTTGTCAGAAGACACCCTCAAGAGTTGGTTTTCTCCTTCTACCACATGGCTTGAGGACAGAAAGCTCAGAAAGCAGGCTGGGTGTCAAGCACTTGTGAGCACTGAGCCAACTCACAGATCCTCCTTAGTACTTTTTACATGAGACTCCTAACATATAACTCATAGCAAAGGCAAGATTTAAGGAAACAATGCATCCAGGTATCTTCACAAAATGCTCAGCACAGAGAGCATATGCAACATATGTGATAATCACCAAATTGCACCCGCTGAAATGATTGTCTCTGAGTCTCTAGACATGCTCAAGTGGCATTCCACAGGCTACAAGCTCAGACCCACTCTTAAGTCAAGAGAACAATAGCATGAACCCACTGCAGCAGCGCCAACCCCGACTTGTCTCCTGTCTATTAAGATGCTGGCACAAAGCACCTAATGGCTTGCCTTCCTTCAGAAGCAGATGTTAGCCTCGCTTTTAGCCTTCATAGTCTTGAGGAGGCATTTAAGAAAAGACTTACTAGACATTGAAGTTTAGACCACCTCTGTCCTCTGCATGACAAGGTAAGGACTACATAAAGCAAATCAATTCTGCTACTGAAAGAAAATTCAATAAGAACAACAAGTCTACCAGAAGATCACATTTTATCATTTGATCGAGTGAACACACAATTCATATATGCCTATATCCTTAAGACTTCTCATTAGAGAACCCACAGGTCTACTAAAGAAAGGTTGATAGGACTCGTTTAATCACCAGTCTATACAGAAACTTGAAAGTGTGTTCTCACTCAATTTGGATTATTTTCTCTTCTGCCACTAATGCACTGTGAAAACTTGGGCATCTGAAACATCACTATATGTGCCACTCTCTACCTTGACCCCACATACCTCACAAGCTGAAATAGAAACAAAGACTGGGAAATTAGCTTGTTTATTTCATCTTGGTGTCAAACAAAAGTACAAATAACATTCAGAACATGTGCCAGTTACCTTAGAGCTGCCAATCACGCTTGTTTTGAAACTCTTTAATTTTCAGAGCTATCAATCATGTGTGTTGTGATAGAGCCAGCAAAAAGTTGCTGCTTTAAAAGACAGAACCCTCACTAACATACATTAATAAACAAAAGGACTCCACTTGTGTGACTAAGCTGGAGGATTTCACAGAAACATATGCAATTCCTAAAAATCAAAATTAAAACTTAATTAAATGAAACAGATTTGGAAAGTCTGGCTCTTAGACGAAAGGAACAATCAAGTTCATCACAATCAATCAATCAATCAATCTCAAGCACGGGGATTTTGTGCTTGAGAGAGAAATAGGAAAGGGAGAAATGTTTATTACATATGAATATGAGAATAAAAACTATCTTTATTTGGGCAAGCAGGCAAAAAGGTCAAAATAGCGCACCCTCTACTCAACTTCCCCAGTCCAACCCAACTTACTATCTGCCTCTTCACTCCACTACAACTTCTCAATCAACAAGACCCGTATCTTCTCCCAGAGAAAAAGCCTGTACTGAAGAAGTTCCAGGACAAACTACACACCTAGGCCAGAATGATATCATGGAAACCCAGATGTGACCCACGTTCCCTATTTACATATTTTAACAGCTACTTGCAGCCTTCAGAATAAAGTCTTGCTTTTCAGAATGCCATTCCTAAAAACTTAGATTCCATAGACAGCCCTCTCCTACTGTAGCTCCTGAACTCAGACTAAAGCACCCATGTTCCCAGGAGACATGGGCTCTCCTGCTGGCAAGCCTTTCACTCCCACTCACCCTTAGCCACTAACTTCAGCCACTCCTTTGGGGAATCCTCCCTTATACAAGTATCTGAGCCACTGGCCCCTCGTCTCCATCCCTTCAGAATGCAGCAAAAGGAACCGTACATGGAATTATATACATTGGCTTATTCTCTTCCCCCAAATTGAATGAAATCCCAAGATGCAGGGACTGTCTTTAATCTGTGTATCATTAGCATTAACAACTCAAGGTAGCACATAATAGCTATACATTTAAAGGTGCTGACTCAATAAAATCCAATATTAAAATAAGATGGATACAATTATCAGCTTATTTCTTAAAACTGGTCAAAAGTTTTACAAGTATATTCTGAAGCAACCAAACCAACTGCTATCATAAAGCAATTCTTTGAGCTTTAGGAATTTTTTAAGGAATATACTCACTCATTTACAAATTCACAGCAAGAATTGGCACCACCTCAAGTAGGATTTGGGAGCCAACAATCCCATCTTATTTTCCTGACTGTTCCTGCTATAGGTGTTAAAGTTTCAGCAATGACAAATATCGATGTCCCAAACACTCAGCACCTTGACTGGTTCAACAGACACGGTTCTGCTGCGACAATCTCTATCAAGGGCATCAGGAGCAGCAGTCAACAGGGCCACCCCAGCTACTCCTCACTTATCACAAGTCAGTTATTGGTGATATCAAGTATTCCAGAGGACTAAGTGGGAGTGGAGGAGCTGTCAAGACACATGCTGAAGTCTACACTGAAGTACATGCTCTTTGCTTACAGAAGAGGCTGCCAAGTCCCCACACAGGAACTGTACTTATTTTAAGCACAACAAACTTGGTGACTAGTTTCTCAGGCTATCCAACACACTGGAACAACAAAAAAAACCCCAACCCCCCCCCAAAAAAAAACCATAAGAGAGCTTAGGCAACAGAAATGGGTGTCACAGCAGAAAAGGACAGTGAAATACAAAACTTCAGCACTATGTGCTCCTGAGCAATAACTAGACATGATATCTCTATAATGATGTTCAGATGTTTATATGTATAATCATGAGCCTGGTACATCAAAAACAAAAAATATTAAATCACATTAGGTCAAACCAAGTTTGAAATGCTACATTTTATAAAAAGAAGAGAACTAAAAATTAAGTACTACAGTATAAACAGAATTTTGTTACCTGCAGAGCAAGCTTCATTTCTAAGTAGCATGAAGCACACTGACTTCAAGCTATCAGTCATTGTTAAACTTAACTAATTCTGTGAGTACAGACTATACTATGATCTCAATTCATTCTAAAACAAAGCCCGGGCGCAATGTTCATTACCTCACTGGTGACAACATTATCAAAATATGTAATACTATTGTCTTAGTCAGTTCAGGCTGCTACAACAAAGTACCATAAATATGGAAGCTTACCAACAACAGACATTACTTCTCACTGTTCTAGAAGCCAAGAAGTCCACGCATGAGGCGTAGATGACTTGATGTTTTCATGAAAGCCGGGTCCTGGCTCACAAGAAGCATCTCCTCATGTGGTAGGCCAAGGCAGTGCTCGGGCCTCTGACAGCATCAGCCGCACTCATGACAGCAGCATGTCCACAACCTAATCCTAATCCTCCCACCCTCCTAGTAGCATCTCCCTCGTGGTTCTTTCAACATTTGAATCCTGAGGCTGGAGAAATAGCTCAGGGATTAAGACCTGCTTCACAAGCAGAGGATCCTGAGTTCAGATCCTAGGTCCCACATAAAAATGCCAGGCAGAAACGGTGGTGGCCTGTACTTCTGGCCCGGTGGTAGAGCCTGGAAAATCCCAGAACAAAGTGAAAAGTAGGTAGAAGCAATCCAGGAAGATTCCCAAAGTCACCCTTGGTCCTCCACAGGGACACACAGTGCCCTCTGATACACACACAAACACACACACACAGAAATAAATAAAGTTTAAAGAAATAAAAATCGACTTTTGAATCCTAAAGAACACAAACATTCAGATTATAGTGGACCCCATGGTCAAGACATGACAGCAGATTTGTAGGCTAAAGATTATATTATTCTTTAGCAGACCTGCATGGAACATCCCATCTTCAGGGTCTCTGGTAGGAAAGTGCTTTGTAGGTGAAATGATTTTAGATTTTTATGACACTTAGGTGACTACATGTTTTGTAGCTTTGAAAGAAATGAAGTTCAAGTAAAAAACACTTCTGGATAACTTTTGATAACACAGAGTCCTAGGCTTGCACGTTTAATTTCTTAATTGCTAATTGTGTAAGAGAAGCACATTATGTCCAGAGATATACTCATTTTGAAAATAGGGATAATATTTCCCACTTTTGTTTCTTGTGAGTTATAAATAGGCACTATATATAAATGTGAATATAGACTTTCAAAAATCTAGTATTATCAAAAGAAATCAGATGGAAAGTAGAAGAGGAGCTACCTTAGTTCATGCTGGGAAAATCTGTGTGCATACTTTGTGCATATGACAGAAGAAAAAAAGTCTAAATTAAAGGGTAGACAGAACCACATGATGAATAAAAGTTCAATGCCTAAGTAATAATAGAAGCCTTAACTTACAGGTCAAAGAGGATAACTGATGATTCAAAAGAAAGAAGATTCATATAGATAAGGATAGAAACTAAGGCAAATCAATGTCAACATAGGGCGAGGCCTTCTCTCTGAGTAAGGATTCACTCAGCAGAGCTCTGCACCCACTTCCCTTCAAAATCATGCCTCCACCACAAAACCTATGCCTTATATTAGGGCCTCCACCTCAAAGCAGGACTAGAACAGAAAGACATCTAAGGGACAATACTTCCCAAATTTTTATCATCCTTTATTTGATTTTTCTTTTCTTAAATACAAGGTCTCCCTGTATAACCCAGTTCAGTCTGGCACTCACTGGATAACTCAGGCTAGCAATTCTTTTCCCTCAGTATCCCAAGTGCTAGGATTACAGGCATCTACTACCACACCTGGCTTTACTTTTTAATCTTTATAGTACTACTCAACCAATTTAGTAGTAATTTCTAAAAGATAAAGAGGAAAAATAAACTCTGGAACCTGCTCCTGCATATAATCTCAGGACTTAGGAGGCAGAAGCAAGAGAACTAATGGGAATTCAAGACCAACCCAGTCAGTCCATCTCCTGAGACCTTATCTCAAAAAAAAAAAAAAAAAAAAAAAAAAATCAAGAAAAGAAAAACTAGTTTTCATAAGAACAATCTGAAAGAATAGCTAGCACTTTTAAGTATTAGATCCCACCACTCATGCTCCCAAATTTCTGAATTTCCTTAGCATATTTCCATTTTACAATTCAAAGTAAAACAGTACTATTGTTTTACATATAGATAGTATAACTTACATACTGAATGCTATCATTAGTACAATCTTTCTAGAATAGTTTCTTCTGTTAAAGATGTTGCTCACACTTTTTTTCCTGCAATAGAAATTCCCATAACCATTATTTACATATATTAAAATAAAACCTTCCAGAATTGTAATACACAAAACAAATGAATATAGAATTGTTCTGAAATTAAGGTGTAATGGTTTCTTCTTTTCCTTTTTTTTTAAGTTTTATTTATTTGCAGGCAGGGGGAAAAAAGAGAGTGAGAAAAAGATGTGTGACTTGTGGAAGTCAGAGGACAACTTTCAGAAGTGGGCTCTCTCTTACCACATGGGCACTGGGGATCAAAATTGGGCTGCCAGCTTTTCACTCTCTCACCAGCCCTTACTTATGCTTCTGATTTTGCACAATCTCTGAAACCTTTCTGCTAACTCTAAGGCATGTGAATGTGAAGAGTGAAAGCTGCTCCTTTAAGCTATAATTGGAAGCAAAGATTAAAACAAAAAAGCTATGGCCACAAATAGTGGTATAAACCTGGAACTCCAGCACTTGGCGGCTGAGGCGGGAAGATCAAGTTCAAGGGTATTCTGAACTACACAGAGTGTTCCAAGCCCACCTTGAGCTACAGTTCAGATCTTGTCTCAAAACACAAACAGCAACCCAAAATAAACAAAAACTACAGAACTGACTAAAGGCTATTATTAGCTAACTAAAAAACGGGGGCAATCAAAAGGATTTCCTATCCTTATCAGTTTTTAATGTGTGTCCAAACTGTCACTAAACTTTACTAAGGTAATGGAAAAGTTAAACACTTTGTTAATGCTAGACACTAAGTTTTAGTTATGTTTCCGTTCTTAATTATCCTTCATAGTCCTGAAGCAGAAGGTACTTAGTCACACAAACACTGAAAGGAAGGAATGAAACAGGACTCCAGTGGAAGGGCTTCGTTAGCAAGGGCCCATCTGAGTGAGTGTGGTCCCAAGTACCAGAACAAAACAAATCTAAAGGGAATGAAAGAAAAAAACAAAGTCAGGTGAAGTTGATGAAGAAGTTACATAAATATGCATGTCTTACTTACAAAGATTTAAAATGTATTGCAACAGGAAGAGATTTAAGCTCCCAGAGTCTTCTTTTCTCAGAAGTCTGCAGCATTATGGAGGTACACTCCAAGGATCTGTCCAGCTCCCTAACTGCTGTATCTAGCCCCATATCCTAAACTATATAGCTCAATAGAGGAAAGTACGAGACTACCCAAGCCAGACCTCATTACTGCCCCAATTGTCTTTCCAGTAGTGACAACAGGCAAACCTTTGGGTAAAGAATGTTCTCACCTACACATTTTCTCACTGTGGCCTGATGCTTGTCATACAGTATTTTCAAGGTATAAGTGTCAGACACCTGTAATAAACTAAGCGTTTGCGGAACAGCCTAAGCAATTCCACATGTCCAAACCAAACTTTGATGATAAAGTAAAAACTGAACAAGAAATATACTAACTTAGAAGGTTTCTCTCCTAAAAACAATATATATAGTCATAGAGCAAGAGATATCATCTACAGAGCCATAGCGTGTAATGATACATAGGGAGGAACAAAACAGTAACTACTCAGGTTTAGTATTGGTTGAACTGAATGACTCCCTGGGGCACATACCGAAATAATACTTCTGGTCCACAGAATAGAAAGGAGCAGAACTTAAGCTTTGACTTCTGTCATTGCTTCTTTGAAAAAAAAAAAAAAGCAGTATGATGATACTTGAGACTTGCATAGATATGAGTATTACAAAAGCCTTTTTCTGCTTGCTGTTATTTTCAATTCATATTATCTGTTTTTATTTATACAATTTACTATTATTCAAAACTGATTTATATACTTACTTATTATTACGTATCAATCTCTCTCCCATTAGCAAGAATATTCGCTTCGTTAAGGGCAGAAAAAATTTGTTTTTTTGTTCTTTACCAGAAAACTGAAGAAGTCCAGTATCTGAACAGATGAATGTGTGGACAAATAAAGAAATCGCCTCTTGTACCATCGCAGCTCCACCTTCTTCATACACTTATTCATGGATGCATTAATTTCGCAAGTACACTGGAAGTTAAGTAGCTATTTCTGGGGATAGTAACTGTATACTAGGTAGGCACTTCTGTGGGAGTAGAGATGAGAGACAGCTACTAAAGAGAACTTTAAAACAAAAATATGAGGACATTTAACTCTCCTATATACATGGGAGAGAACAAGGGAAGAAGGGGAAAAATTTCTAATATAGCAACTGCGCCAATGATTAGAAAACATATTTACAAAATTACTAAGCTGCTCACATTTCTTCTCCTTCCCAAAGACTTGCTAAGTAGTCTGACTGGGAGAGAACAGATGGACATGGGGTTTAAGTACAGACATTTGCATAATACATATTTGTACATGTGGTGTGTGGATAGTTTCGAAATGAAAATTTAAGATTTACAGCACCTGTCCCCTCATGGCACTCCATGTCTAAAGTCCATGAATTATTTTCCTGTTTCTTGCCCCTCATGGATTCTATGCCTGGAATTCCATGCCAGGGCACCCTTACCCCTCATGGTATTCCACATCTGGAATCCATGAGTTCCATTCTTTCTCTCCTATAATAAACTCTGCCTTAATTCTCAAAAAGAAAACAAAAGAAAGAATTGGCATTTTTTTTTGCTATGTTAAAATCTGAGATTTCAGGGGCTGGAGAGGTGGCTCGGGGATTAAGCCTCTGCCTTGCAGGCAGAAGGTCCTGAGTTCGGATCCTAGACCCCACGTACAGACACTGGGCAGAAACGGGGGTGGCCTGTGTTTCTGGTCCTGGTAGGACAGAGTAAACAAGGAGGAGGTGGAGGCGGTCCATGGTGGTTCCCGAATTCACCCGTGGTTCTACACACGCGCACACACACACACACACATAAATACACACACATGTGCATACACGCACAATTGAATAAATAAATAAATAAATAAATTTTTTTAAAAATCTGAGATTTCAAACAAAACTTTTGAGTTCTAAAACACTTGAATGCATCATCAAGAAATGATGGCTTACCAAACAATACTTAATAATACTTTTCTGAGTTTATTGTTGTATTAATAAACATTCATATTTGTTAAAATTTTAAATATATAGTTGTGATGTTTAATCTCAGCTGCTAACTCAACACAATTTGGAGTCACCTGAGAGAAGGGTCTCTGAGCATGCCCATGAAGGATTGTCTTGATCACTTTAACTGATACGGGAAGATTCATCTAAAGTGGAGGCAGGCCCATTCTGTAATTGTATAAAGTGGAGAAAGGGAACTGAGTACTAGCAATTCATTCATTCACTACTTTCTGCTCTTGACTGTGGACATGTATAACCAGCTTTTTTAGGCTCCTGCTGCTGTGACCTCCACAATGGACTATGCCTCTGCTGTCTTTGAACTCCCTGACTGCCAGAACTACAGTCCAAAATAAACTTCTGAATAGACACCTCTCCAAAAAAAATATAGAGTAACCAATGCCACCATATGCCACTAGATACTGAAGGAGGTCAGGAGCTCTGAGGTCTCATACATTGATAATGGGAATGTAAAATGGTGCTTTATGGAGCACATACTGTCAGTTCCTCAGATGTTTAAATACAGTTATCATATGACTAGCATACACCTGAGAAATTTGAAAAAATATATAGATAAAAATTTGCATATAAATGCTTACAGTCGTATTATTCATAGTATCCTAATGTTCATGTTGATGAATGGGTAAGTAAAATATAGCATATGTGTATGATGGAATATTTAAATATAAGTAATAATAAAGAACTGATGCTTGCCAGAATTAATATATAAAATATGTTATATTAAATAAGTTAGTCATAAACTCTACATATTATATGATTATATCTACATGAAACATCCAGAATATTCAAATTTATATAAGCAAAAAGCAAATGAGTCATTGCTTGGGGGTTGTAGGGAAAAATGCAAAAATAAAAGGTCTAAAATAATAAAATGTTCAAATATTGACTATGACAGTTTTTGCACAAATCTGTGAATATACAGTCTATTGAATTATTTATAGGTAGACTGTGTGACATGTGATTTAAATCTCAATATATTTGATTCTCAACCTGAATTTATATTTGTATATTCTCTTGTGCTCATTTTCCTCATGCTAATGTCTGTGATATTCACCTTTTATTTATTTATTTTTTACATGGATTAGAAGCTAATTCCTTTTGTTGCTTCTTGGTATTCTAATGTATGTGATATAATTAATTTACTGCATCCTGTTGATACACAGTCAACTGCTTCAATTTTTCACCTTTTATTAATGAAGGTTTGTGAAGATTAATGCACATGATTTAGTGGATATAGTGATTTTACCTGAATATGTACCTTAGGGGTGAAATTACAGGGTCAGTTACAGAATGCAAACATGTTTAGTTTTAGCAGACACTGCTGAAGAGTTTTCCAAAGTAGTTTTACCAATTCCATGTATCAGAGATTCAGTTACTTCCTATCCTGATTAACACTTGGTATCATATCTTAATCTTAGTCACTTCAGTGAGTATTCGAGTAGTATCACATTATGAACTTAAGATCTGAGCATCTTTGTTTTTGCTCATTGACAATTAGCATTATCTTCTTTTATGAAGTTCACACTAAATTCTTTTGCTCATTTTGAAAAAAAACTTCAAGATTTAATAAATGATGCAACAGATTCTAACATTTGACCATTTAGACCTATACTATAAAGTAAATTTACATTCATTAGAGAAATATATAATCTCAAATACTAGCCTTTTTCCATGTATCTTGTGGGTGTACATGTAATATGTGTCTCTGCCTATGTAGGGAAGCATGTGTATGTGCATGTGCATGAGTGTGTATGTGCATATGGAGTATATCAGGAACCATCCTTGATTACTCTTCCACTTTATTGTTTTGAGGGTAGGTCTCTACCTAATCTCAGAGTCCACAGATAGGACTAGCCTGGCTAGCCAGTATGCTCTGCAGATTCTCAGGATCTGCCTTCCTTGACTACAATTACAGACAGGCCACTTTGCCCACACAGTATTTTCATGTGGAGATGTGGGGATACAAACTGGTTCTTTTGCTTGCTTAAACCACTGACTGATATGGTCCCTTGAATACTGACTTTTTTTTTTTAGATTAGCAAATAAGGTTTAAGAATTAAGTCTGTCCAATGGCCCAATTAAAAAATGGGCCCTGGAACTTAAAAGAAACTTTACCAGGGATGAAATTAAAATGTCTAACAAATATCTGAAAAAATGCTCCACTTCCTTAGCCATCAGGGAAATGCAAATCAAAACTTCCCTGAGATATCATCTCACCCTGGTAGGGATGGCAAAAATCCACAATACAAGCAACACCAAATGTTGGAGAGGATGTGGAGAGAGGGGAACTCTCCTACATTGCTGGTGGGAATGCAGGCTCATACAGCCACTCTGGCGAGCCGTCTGGAGATTCTTAAAGAAATTAAAGATTGAAATGCCATATGACCCTGCTATTCCACTTTTGGGAATAACCCCCCATACAGCAGAGGTTCACCTCGATAGCACAAGCACGACCATGTTCATAGCAGCACTGTTTACAATAGCAAAGTCATGGAATCAGCCCAAATGTCCAACAGTTGACGAGTGGATAAGGAAACTGTGGTACATCTATACAATGGAGTACTACTCAGCCATCAAAAATGATGAATTACTGGAATTTGCCGGGAAATGGATGTCATTAGAAACAATTATATTAAGTGAAGTATCCCGACCCAGAAAATTAAGTGCCATATGTACTCCCTAATAGGTGGCTCCTAGTACCAAACCCACCCAGCCCACCTAGAGACAGTAATTCTAAGGATTATGAACAGGAGGGATGGGGTAGGAGGGCCACACCAGAAACAAGGAGAGAAGGGACCATGTTACAGCAGGGAAAATAGGCCTCCACCAAGGACCCAAATAAGTAATGAGACATCTGATTAAGTTCACAGACTTCTGTTCCTGATCATTTACTACTGAGGAGGTGTGATCTCACCAGAAGAGGAGGGCATATAGTCTGGCAGATAAAAAGTAACCATTTTGCAAATGGGTGATAGACCCCTCCCTTACTGTGGTTTCCCACTTTTATTACATCTACCTTTGAATGTGCTTTTATCACAAGACTCTAACAGCTTTTTGTCTCTGGCCAGGGGGTAACATACAATGTCCACCAGGATGGAGTGAAGGGCATTGCAGGAGCAGCAAAACTGCTAAAGAAAATCAACAAACCACAATCCAGAACTTCAGAGACTCTATATCAACCACCTAGAACTAGGCCAGCTTAGTCTCTCCCCATCTTGAAGCTCAGGGAAATTTGCGGAAGAGGGGGCGGTAAGAGTGTAAGAACAAAAGGATGGGAGGAGCAATGATATGTAAGATACTCCATACTAGTTAGGGCTGAAGCAATCATAATTGGACTTTACATGCCCTGCGCATTGTCCAACACACTGTTGACCTCACAAAGTCTAGCATCTGCTAAAGGCACCAAGATCCTTGGAGGCAAAGGATTGGCAGCCACAGCAGTGTTCCTATACCTAAGGGGAACACGGGAAAGGATTCAGGGAAAGGCCATTGGGTCCTTGTACGTCATCGGAGAGAAGGCCCAGAGGAAAATCAGACATGCACAAGAAAGGACTCTCTGGGAATTGGGGCGGGAGGGAAAAGGGTGGGGAGGGGGAGCAGGAGGTACGGGGGGAGGAGGAGGGAGGGAGGGAACTGGTGTACCTAATATGTTTGTATGAGCTGAAATAAAAAAAAATAAGAAAAAAAAAGAATTAAGTCTGTAATATTGAAATACTCTATTCAAGTCATTCTGTCATAGTTTGAAGTGTAAGTTGTCCCCCACAAGCTCATGTGCTTTGACTTCTTAGCTGTTGTTAGTTGTTTGGGAAGATCTTGGCACATTTAGGAGGTGGAAACTTGCTGGTGGAAGGCCTGTCACAGGGACAGGCCTTTAAGTTGAATAGCCTTGCCTTGTTTCTGCTAGTAGTCTGTTCTAGCAGTTTGCAACTTGCACTGTCTTAGCCTCCATGATGGACATGACTTTAAACCTCTCCAGCTTCTGCCAGCCAACCATGCCTTTCTCACCATAATGGACTGTATCTCCTCTCTGGAACTGTAAACAAAATAAATTTCCCTTTACTCCCTTTAGCTAATTGTAGGAGTGCTGTCTCACAGCAGCAAAAAAAGTCACTGGGACACACTCTGAAATACTATGTTTAAGAAAATGACATAAGGGGCTGAAGAGATGGCTCAGGGGTTAAGACTCTGCCTTGCAAGCACAAAGATCTGAGTTCAGATCTCAGGTCCCACATAAAAAAAAATATCAGAAGGAAATGGTAGCAGCCTGTACTTCCGATTATGGTAGACAGAACCTGGGAAATCCCAGAGCAAAGCAAAAAGAAAGTAGAAGCAATCCAGGATGATTTCCAAAATCATTCTTGGTCCTCCACAGGGACACACAGTGTCCTCTGACACACATACACATACACATACACACACACACACACACACACACACACACACACACACACAAAATAAAGTTTTTTAAAAAATGATATAACAAAAAGGATACTAAAATTTTAACTAAGAAAAATATTTAGAGAAAAGAATATTCTCAAAGAAATCAATATCCATAAAAGAAATATTAACAAAATTCTATCATTAACTATTAAAAGTGTCAGACATGGTGGCACATACCTATACTCCAGCACTTGGAAGGAGGCAGAGGTAGGAGGATTGTCAAAAGTTCTCAGCCAGCTACAACTGCTTGGCCAGTCTGTGCTTTGAAAAGGCAAATCAATCAACCATTGGTTGGTACTGGGAACCACCTACATGCTTTGATTGGGTAGGTGAAAAGTGCCTCAGCAGAGTTAATTTTTACAAAGTGATTTGCTACATCAAACAACTTGGAATAGGCAGAAACCACTGTAGCTCAACTGCATCCATGATAACATGACAGAGGGCTCATCAGTGACAAAGACTAGGACTTCTTTGTGTAAGATAAATCTGCATTTCATTTTAAAATTATGGATATACTTTCTATTAACGAAAAATTATCTGTTATGGCTTCTGCTGGCAGTGACTGAAGATGTATCTCACAGGGATGACTTCTAAGATTACACATATTTGGATTGGAGAGATGGCTCAGGGGTTAAGACTGTGCCTGGAAAGCAGAAGGTCCTGAGTTCCAATCCTAGTTCCCATATAAAAACACCAGGCAAAAATAGCAGCGGCCTGCACTTCCGACCCTGGTAGGCAGAGCCTGGAAAATCCCACAATGAAGCAAAAAGGAGGTAGAAGCAATCTAGAATGATGTCTGAAGTCACCTTTGGTCCTCCACAGAGACATACAGTGCTCCCTCCCTCCCTTTCTCTCTCTCTTTCTCTCTCTCTCTCTCACACACACACACACGCACATGCACACACAAATATACAAACAAATAAATAAATGTAAAAAAATAAGAATATATATATTCACACCTGCCAGTCCAGAAACCCTCCTCAGGAAGAAGTCCTAAGGAAGTAATCTTTGAGTTGTCAAGATTCCAACAACAACAGATACAGGAATATCTGTCTCTCATATACCAGCCATACTGTAAAGCTTTACATGTAATAATTCAATCCCTTCAGCAACTCTATAAAATATATACATAGTACAATATTAGAATTAAAGGATGAGTTCTGCTGATAAAACAGGAAAACAATAATCCTGGGAAAGAAATGTAAAATAATCTAAGAAAACGACAGAACACTGAATCCCACGGAGTGAAAGGAAGGAACGTGAGAAGCAGAAAGGATGTTTTCCATGAGATGTGGGAAGAGACTCAGATAAAGAAGGGGAGACAAGAGGTTATAGGAAAAGGCCCTGGGCAGCACACAATTCTATACAATTCACATTCTAATACTGTCTGGTGGCAAAATACAGTATCTTCTTCAGAAACATGCTCCTGCTCTCAGAGGACCTATACAGTGGTCAGCCTCAGTTCCAACTCGACACAATCTAGAATCATCTGGAGAAGGGCCTGTGTGCACCCTGTAAGAGTTTACCTTGATGAGGTTCAGTGAGGTGGGAAGACCTGCCCACAGTGGGCAGCACCATTCCCTGGGCAGAGTCTGGGAAGCATGAGAAATTGAGCAGAGCACTAGCAAGCATGCATGAATCCATCTGCTGCTCTCTGTTCTCAACTGTGACTTCAGGGTGACCACTTCTCTCAAGCTCCTGCTGCTGTGACTTCCCTGCCATGAAGGTCTGTGACCTGGAACTGTGAGTGTGAATAAACTTTTTTTCCCGTTTGCTTCTTATCAGGTGCTTTGACGCAGCAATGAGATTAGTAATTATAACAGTGTGAATATGACCTAATATATTATAAGTACTAAAAAATACTCATTCAGAATTTTCTTCTAATATCATTACCATGAGAAATAAGTACATTGTCTGTCTTCAAAAAATCACTTACATTTGACAAAACTCTTGAGATAATATCAACTTTTATAACTATGTTTCTATAGGTATATGTGGACGTACATGTGTGCGTGGGTATCTGTGCACATATGTGTGTGTGGTCTGACTACCTTCTTTTTTGTTCTTTACTGAGACAGGTGTTTCTCACTGGCCTGAAGCTTCCCAGGTGGGCTCCATTAGCAGGCCAGGTTTCTGCCTGACTCTGGCATTACACTGCTGGCATTAGGAGTATGGGTCACCTCTCCTAGCTTCATAGGAGTTCAAGGGACTGAACTCAGGTTCTCGTGCTTGCATTTTACTGACTAAGCTATCTATCTCTCTAGCCCTGTGAACACAGTAAGTAACACATCTGCTTACAAACCAAACAATCTGAGTTTGAACCAGAGTTTGATTCCTAGAAGCCCACATTGTGGAAGGAGAGACCTGACTTATAAAAGTTGTCCTCTGACCTTCCCCAATGGGCCAGGCATGACTATACCTGCTGTCTCTCTCTATCTCTCTGAAATAAACAAAATATTTTTTAAATATCATAAAGATTTGGAAATGATTCTACTTACTCGCCATCCACTTCTGGTCTTTTACACACGCAGTGAAACTTGCCACCAAAATCTATGTACAGATCATCTTCCACAATATGAAAGATCTGTCCAATGACCAACTTATCCTTGGCAGGTCCCATCTGCATCAGTGGAGAGTGCCTCAGCATGGATGCAAAGGAATCCACATTTTTCAAAGACTCCTAAGTATGAAAAGAAGTATTTATACAAATTAAATTCAACATAAGATAATACTTAAAGAGAAAAATTTAAAAACCAATTAGCTAGACATTCAGACTTTGTAGCACTGATAGAAGATAAAATATACTGAAATTTTGCTTTAAAACCCAGTTACGCTTTTCAACTTCAACTTATTTCCAAAAGAAAAACCAGGGCAAAGTACCAGGCAGGGGAGGGAGGGATATGTCAGGGCAGAGTGGTCTCAAAAGGCCAAGCAGGTGAGGAGAGGAGAGTCTGCATGCAAAGCCTCACAGAATGTGTGTGTGTGGTTGGGGACTGGGGTGGGGGAGGGGGAACCATACATCCTAGGAGACCACTGACATCACTCTAGAATTGGCCTTCTGCAAAAGTGTCTTGTAATTCTCATCTAGTAAGACTGGCTTTGTCTAATATAAATCTGAATACATTTTCAGAACGAAAAGATTAAGAGCCTTTCATCATAATTATCAGTTTGAATTGAGTATTTGTTATGGAATAGTTTTAAACAAACAGATTTATCTTCATACCCTTCTCTTGATATAAATTAGGTATTTTGTGCTGCTCATTTTCTAAGAGTCTCTTTATAGAATGGATGTGCTAGAGGGTAGGGCTGAACAGGGGAAGAGGTACATACTACTCTTTTTTTTTTCTTCAATGTTTTCTAACACTCGCTTGTTCAGAACTCCAGGAGCACAGACTTGTGCTTTCAGGTCATCTCTGATTCACAGATGTTTGGTGTGTATACACACTGGTGAAACTTAAGTGCAAAGTTTCTATCTGTGGTTGCTAACCAGAGATTATCACCAATTTCATTTGCTAGCCTACAGCCTGGACTTCGAGTAGGTTTTACATGTTACCCAAGGATTATTAACCATTAAATGGCACATTTTTATACTAGAAACTACATTTGCAGTTTTGATGTACTCTGAGGATTACAAATCAAAATGCCAGGCCCTGAGAGAGCACGAAGCTAGTCTAGATGAAATAGCCACTGCTTGCTTCTTTTTAACAGTTATATGTTAAAAAACAAAACAAAAAAAATTTCTATTGTACATCCTCAGAGGCTGAATCTCCCCCAGTGGGCTATAAGTTTATAGACACTGCTTCAGGGGAAAAAAGGGCAAGATGACTGACTGGTAACGAGGCTCTTGGGTGCAAGGACAGTATGGCAGTGGATTTCAGTGTCACTCAAGAAAGGAGTCCTTAGCACTAAAGGATTATGTAAAACAAAAACATATCAGCAGACCTACATGCTGTGGTAGTCAGTAATACATGCTGTGAGCCTAACCTGAGTTCGTAACTCCATGAATTACAATACTATTTATTTTCTTTTACAATTCTCATTCCTTTTCGAAATCTTTGTATAAATGTGATGTGTATGGGCATATATGTCACACTGCATGTGTACAGATTAAAGGACAACCTCAAGTGGCAGTCCTCACCTTCTCTCTTGTTTCAATCAAATTCCCTCCCCATCCCTCTCTCATCAGTCTTCTGAGCAGGCTACCTGACTTGGGAACTCCAGGCAAGTCTCTTGTCTTGTCTCCCATCTCACTGAGGAAACAATGTGAGACTTGAAAACGAATGCATATATGTGCTACCAACCCATCTGACTTGGGTTCTAGGGTTTCAAACTCAGGTCCTGAAGCTTCTTCAGCAAATGCTTTACCCATGGAGCCATCTGCCCCATCCACAAAGTATAATAGTAAAACTCCTTAAACAAATACCTTTAAAAAGTAGTTCTTGAGGAAAAATTAGGGTTTCAAAAAGCAAGCACAGACACAGCTGTGAACTGCCCTCTAGAGGCAGTGCCAAAAGCAGCACTCAGTAAGTCAACGGAACAAGTCCAAACACCTGGGAAGAGCAGATACCAAACAACACAGGTCTCAGAGAACTGAAGCCTCGAAGGCTTCTGCCTACTTTCCCTGCTTACCTTCCACCCTCTTCTGCACTGCCGTCTACCAGGTTTCCTTTCTTTCTGCTTCCTCTCTCTCATCAGACTCAACTCCAGCCATTCGCCAATTTAAACAAGAATGTCCTCAAATTAACTATGGAAGATACTTTGCCCATCACAAAGCCTCTCCCTATATACCATGATCTGCAGAACTTGGGCTGAGATTGGTGTAGCGGAAGTAACGCTTCTCCCTTCAGCTTAGGAAACTAAGAATTCTTGAGTATTTAAAAGATTCCCTTGAGATTTTTAGTACATAAGCTTTGAAATACTTATATCATATGCTTTATAAAACTGTACTTAGTTTTTAAGTCCAGCTGAAGTAAAATGCTATTGCTTTCTGTTCTGCCACTTTTGCCTTATTTAGTTCATGCCATTTTACAATGGAGGCGAGTGTGTTGTCAATGAGTGAAAGCATTTTACCAAAAGCATAAGACTTCTGGGTTATCCCATAAACTTGTTGTTAAATTGTACATTCATTACCACTTGCTGAATTTGGAAACTACTTTTAACTATCAGTCAAAAGTCACAGTCTAGAACTATCTCTGAATTCCTAGGGTACAAGTCAAGCTACACTTATTTACTTGTCAAATGACTTCTAAAAATACCAAAAGGAGCAGCTCCCACAATAGATGCTGATCACAGGGAGTCCTGTTGGTAAAATGTCTAAGCAACACTGTTAGCTTCTCGCATGCTGATGCAGCCTCAGACTGTGGAGACACTGCCAACTGCTGTGCCTCCTGAAAAACATTGCCATAAGACTCCCTGAGTTGTCAGAGTGAAAGGTACCCTGGAATTGACTGCTTCCTTTATGAGTTGTTATAGCAGAGCTGGCAAGATGGCACATGTAAACCTGGAGACCTGGCTTTGTTCTCCACAGCCTCCATGGTAGAAGAAAAGAACTGACTTCTGAAAGTTGTCCTGACCTCCATCCATGCAATGTAGCACACACCTGCCTGTAATTTCAGCCTTGGAATCCCCAGAGCAAGATGACTAGCCAAATAGTCCTATCGGGAATTCTAGTTTTGATTAGAGACCCTTTCTCAGAAGAATAAAGTGAGGAGCAATTGAAGATGACTCCCACCATCAACCTCAGGCTCCCACACACATGTGCTCCTTTTCACACACACCTGCACACATTCAAAAAATGGAAAAAGGGGAGTGGTGGGAGGAAGACATGGTTATACAGCCAGGCAGGATTGCTCACACCTGTAATACCAGCACTAGGAGGCTGAGGCCATCCTAGATAACTTCCTTGCATTCCAGGCAAATTTGACTAGAGTTAAGACCTCTGCACACACAAAAAAAATTAAATAAGGGCTTTTGGCTATGGAATTCAGATTTTCTGCTATCCTGTGAACTATTTTCTTCTTTTGAAGATTGAAAATTGGACAAAACTATCTAGAGAAATGAGATTAAAGGAGTTTCAGATATAAAGAACTAGAGAACACCACAATTTCATCCATCTATTCCTCAACTGTCTAGAGAATGCTGAGTGCTGCTGTGTCTGAATGTAAAATGTCCCTTGCATGTTAGTGTGTGTGAACACCTGGTCTCCTGTGGTTGATACTATTTTGGAAAGTTCTGAAACCTACAGAAAGGGGAGTCTTGCTGGAGGAAACAGGTCCCTGGGGAGAGGGTCTTGGGAGTTTTAGAGGCTGGCCCTATTTCCTGTTGACTCTGGTTCTGCTTGTGCCTATGTAAGAAAGTGACAAGTTCCAATGCACACTCCTGCCAGGGAGGGGTTATCTGCAGCCATGGGATTGTGCTCCGTCATGCTACCCACTCAATTGGGAGCCAAAATAAACCTTTGTGCCTTAAGTCTCTTCTTTCCAGTTATTTAGACACAACAACAAAAAGCAGCTAGCATCAGTACTATGAACTACATGAAGCAATAAAGGAACACAGAGTCAAGCCAACAAGACTTAGAAGTTTAAAGTCCAAAACAATGTGGACAGTGCAAGCTACGCATGCTTACTTATGAATGGAGAGCATGTATCCCAGGCTAAGTGGCTTACATATTTACAAGGAGTTGGGAATTTAAAAAAAAAAAAAAAAAGCTTCTAATAAATGGAGCAACAGCTCAGAGGCATGGATGCACCCAAGGGAGACACAGAGAAGATGGAAGAGAGTCAACTGTTGATTAAGAGATGACATAGGTTCTATCCCAAAGAAAGGACGCAGAGGCATCTGTCAACAGTATGGTAAGGACTTGACACCCAATGAACTGTGGAAGTGAGGGGAAGGGGAATCACAGGCAAAGGGGAAGAACAGTATAGCAAGGGAACCAGAAGGTCAATTTGGCACAAATGAACCTATATGAAATTCCAAGAGACACTGTCTGTCTGATAGAAAGCTAATGAAAATAGTATACACATATCTATACCTATTTACACAAGTTTATATTCTTATAGTATATATGCTATACTACTACAGGAATTACTGGAGAGGTCAAAGGTCAAGAGTGTCACTAAACACCCAATAATGGCACCTAGAACACACAGCACAGCAATGAAGGCTATATTAATGGAGCTCTAGGATGGCAAAGTTCAGACTAAAGGAGGGAGATTCTATGGAGCCATGTGGCTCCAGGTGAGTACCACCAAGGAGGCCCAGAGAAGATTGGATTAATACCGAAAAGGAGGTCAGGAATGGAGGAGCTGTTCATGAGGGTAAAATTGTGATTATGTGTGGGACAGTGGGTAAGAAGGCACCTGCTCGAAAACTTGGAGGACTGAGCTTGCTCTCCAGAAGCCCACATGATTGAAGGAGAGAAGTAACTTCAAGTTGTCCTCTGACCTCCACATGTGTACCAGGGCATGTATGTACATTATTCTCTCTCTCTCTCTCTCTCTCTCTCTCTCTCTCTCTCTCTCTCTAATAAATACCTAAAAGGAAAAGTTCAAAAGTTGGAGAACTTGAAGATAAGCAAGTTGTAACATATTCAAATTATTACATATCTACAGATGAAGTTAAGTAGAAATGAAGATTTGAGAATACTCTCCTGAATAAAATGGTAAATATTATACTTAGTGAAGTAACTAACTGCTTTCTGTTTGAATTTAAGGTGTAGATCATAGGAGAAGGAAAAAAGCCAGCTAAAACTTGTTTAGAAACTTGCTCCTTGCTGACCAGTTTTCATAGTACTAGAAAGTATTGTGCAAGCTGCTGGGAGAGAAAAGCAATCAACAGTCTCATCAATCTGTGAAACCTACAAATTACAATAACACACTTTGGCAAGAAATGACCATCAGTGCAATAATGGCATGAATGTCAAGGTGGTAACCAACTGCTTTCTCTTTGAATTTAGGGTGTTTTTCATCAGGAATCATATTCCTGGTACATAAACCAGGCCATAAACCTATGAAAGGGTTCCCTGGTGGAATACAAGCTATTAAGGATTAGCTATAATGATTATATCAAACTGCCTTTTAAAAATGTATCATTATATCCGGGCTGGAGAGGTGGCTCAGGGGTTAAGCCTCCGCTTTGCAGGCGGAAGGTCCTGAGTTTGGATCCCAGATCCCACGTACAGACGCCAGGCAGAAGCGGGGGCGGCTTGCACTTCTGCTCCTGGTAGGGCGGAGCCTGTGAATCCCGGGGCAGAAGGAGGTAGAGGCGTCCATGGTGGTTCGCGAATTCGTCCGTGGTTCTACACACACACAGACATACACACACACACACACATGGGCACGGTTGAATAAATAATAATAATAAAAAAAAGTATCATTATATCCATGGATAAGAGGAGCAATCAGCACTCAATCTAGAAGCTTCCTTCTGCAATAGAAGGTGTTTATTACAGAAAATCACAACTGGCCGATGTTTAGAAAATAAGAGACTGCAGACTGCTCTACCCTAACAGGACATCTAAGTCCCCACCAACACCCTAAAACTCAAGAAACATCACAGAATGGGGGTGGTAGGAATGTAAGAGCCTGAAGGAAGCAGAAGTGTGGCTAAACAGTATGTTCTGGACATGACAGGCTTAATACATTCATGATCTTATTACAGTTATGTGTATTTCCACACTGCACAGGATTTGACTTATTAACATTTTACCATGGAAGAGGAAAGATCTCAAGAGCCCCATACCTCTCTGAGAAACTGTTGAGAGTCAATGCTGCATGTGGGGTAGGGGAAAGGGAAGAAGTTTTCCTCAATGGTAGAGAAGAAGGATTGTGATAGGAAGAGGAGGGAGGATGGGATTGGGGATTAAGGTGTGAAAATATCATAAATTCACTGTATTCATGTATAAAATCTAAGAGAATAAAAGAAAAGACTATCCTAAAAATTACATGGAAACTTGTGATTTCCAATACTGCATGCAAAAAACAAGAAATTGCCCTTCCTTCTGACAAGTAAAAAGTTGAACAAAATGAAAACTATCAATTCCTCAAATCTATCTGTGAAGTCAGAGGATGCTGCTGTTTCCAGGCTATGAAACCCAACCACAATGCCCACTGAATGCTGAAGGCTGAGGATGGGCAAGTCCTGGAGCTGAAAACCACAAGGAGACCCAGTCTTTGGACCCCCACACCTTTGTGAGTTTTATCTCCAGAAGCCTGACCTAACTCTCAGAGTACACTGAAAGAAAAATACCTTCATGCTTGAGGCAAGGGGAAAAGATCCTTCTGAAGCATCCAGAGCTCTCTGTTCTGTTCAATAATGTATGTCCTCAAGAGAACACAAGCCGAACTTGCTGGGGTCTGATCGGAGTCTACCTCAGAGAGTCTTAAATATTTTCTACTCCTCCAAGGAATTTCTATATAACCTCTGATATACAGGTACATAAAAGAAGTGTACAAATAAAACATTTACTGATAATAAATAATAAAGAAGCTAATTTTAAAACAATATTTTTGCATACACAATTTTAAAATTAAGAGATAATTTATGTACTAATGCAATGAATGAAATCTTAGCTGAATATCTGATACTACAAAATACAACATCTTTAATGGTTTTGTGAGGGGACGTTGTGTGTGCATGTGGAGGATAGGATGTATGCACACATGTGCATTTGTATAGTGTATATGCACGTGTGAGGGAGCTGCAGTTACTCTGCATGTTGCTGATAAATTCATGACTAAGCAGCTTAAGGGGAAGTAAGGGGTTTTATTCTCTTTTATAATTCTTGGTTACAGTTCCTTGTCTAGCTTGGCAGAACAGCTCAAACCAATACCAGGAGCCAAGGTAACCGGCCATACCATATCCATATAACTGAAAGAGGGACAATCCTGTCCCATCAAGTATACTGAAGAATGCCAATTTACTTAACTAGTTCCCTCCATCTTAATCACCTACCCAAGAACTAGTTCCACCCACCATGGGCTGGGCCTTTCCCAACAATTAGACAATCTCAGATTTGCTCAGGCTTAACCCAATTACTAATTCTTTACAAATGTGCCCAGAGATCCTCCAGCCTTCAGCTCCAGCCTTCATCTGTCAAGCTGACACCTACATCTGACTTTGGCAGGGGTATAAATGTCCATGTATGGGAGAGTATATGCATATGTGTGCACATGTGTATGATTTATGCATGTGTATGTGGTGTATACATGTGTGTGCACTGTGGGAGGTGTGTGCATGTATACATGTGGGGATATATATGTGTGCGCATGGGGCATGTGCCTGTTTGCAGGTATTATGCATGAATGGGCATGCATGTGTTGGGTGCACACACATACACACATGTGGAGGTCAAAGGAGAACATCTGATGTTGTAACACTTCCTGCTGTATTTCCTTGCAGTTTGTCTGCATGTTGCCAATAAATTCACCATCAAACAACTTAAAGGAATATGGGCTTTATTCTTTATTAGTCCAGCTTGGCAGGAAGAGTCCACAGCAATGGTAGAAGCCGAGAGAATTGACTATATCATCTCCATCACTGATCAGTAACACAGAAAGGAAGGGAGAAAGGGAGGTAAGGAAGGGAGGGAAAGGGAAGGAAAGAAAAGTGAAGGGAAGAAAAAGGAAGGAAAGTAAAGGGAAGGAAGGAAGGGGGAGGGAGAAGGGAGGGAAGGGGAGAAAGGAGTGAAGAAGAGAAAAAAGGGAAGGGGAGGAAGGCAGGAAAGGAAGGAAGAGAAGGTAGGGAAGGAGTTTATACAAGGTCTATCTCAGATCGCAGCAGAATTAAACTAGAAACAAAGAAAGGCAGATCATAACTCACCAACATTAAACTATACATCCCTGTAAGTAAGGCAAAGCGGAGCTCTCAAAAAATAAAAACACTTTGATTTGCTTAAAATGAAAACAGAACTTTTAAAAATCTGTGGGATGTAGGAAAATAGTGATGGGAACTTTATGATGCCAACACACACACTAGAAAAGTGCTGAAATCAATCACCTAAGCTTCTACCTTTGCAATTAAATCCAAAATAAACAGAAGAAGAAACAGAAATCAAAGTAGAAAGTGGTGAGATTGAAAGCCGAAAATCAATAAAGAAAGTCAACTCAGGCCAAAGCTGGTTCTTTAAAAAGATCGATGAGTTTGATAAGCCTCTAGCCATGCTCACCAAGAATAGAGAGGACATAAAGTACTAATACAGTGGCCCCTGCAGGCACACCAACCCATCCCAAGAACTCACAACAGACAACAATGAACCCTATTTATAGCATGCTTTTTCCTATAGCTACATGCCTATAATAAAGCTCAATTTAAAATTAAACTTGGACATGGAAAGAAATTAACAATAATAAAATAGAAAAAAATCTAACACTGACTTCTATAGGAATGCTCATTCCTTCTCCTAACCCTCAAAATAATGAACTGAATTTGTCCTTCTCACTGACCACAAGTTAACAGAAACCACACAAGAGATGATTATATCAAAAATAAGAAGACACCACAGCAAATTTCAAGGTCATTAAAGAACAATACAGTGAACATTATAAAGAACTCTATGTCCAAATTTGATATTCTAGATTCGATATCGAATCCTAGGAAAGATCAAATCCTAAAAAAACAAAATCCACCAAGGCTTGCACAGAAGAAACCATTTGAAGGCCTAGAACTATTAGAGAAATTGAATCAATAATTTCTATCTTTTCCAAGCAGAAAGCACAAGGCACAAATGAACTCACTATGATTCATTTAAGGAACACACTATCCTCCACAGTCTCCTTCAGAACATAGGGGAAGAATACTATTCAATTTATGTGGCATGCCACCTGGTGGAAAGTGATGTGTCAGGCATCATCTGGGGCTACAGGAGATCTCACAGCTGAGAAAAGCATAAAAAGACTGAGGCAGTTAAAATCAAGAACTCTTCATGAATCTAAAAACACAAGATGTTAGTCTTGTCCACTGATACTCTGGAGACCCTTCTGATGTTAAGGCAAGAGCCTGAGATCAAAGGGAATTTTGTTAAAGTAAAGATATCCATCCATGTGTTGAAAAATGCCAGAGATGCAGGTCTTTCTGATACCACAAGCTACTTGACTACACTAAGGATGCTCTTTTACTTCCTTATTCCCTTCCCCTTCCAGTCAGCCAAATGTCTTCCACCCCAAATCCTCCCAAATATGTTTTTTCGGGAAAATATGTGGCTGATGTGCTAAGTCCTGCTCAAAATCTTGCATGAACTAAATTGCTTGCTGGAATCCCCACCTGCTCTGCCTACTTTTGTTCATTCTTAATCCTGTGTCCTGTGTGATTCTTTGTGCCTGTATTTTCTCTGCTTTTACGCACTCTATAGGTCACCATGCTGGACACTGTATCGGTTTGATATTGATAAGCTATATTAAAATTAGCCAGTATTACCTGGCTTTATAACAAAAAACTACATGGGGACATTACAAGGATACCCTGGTATCTTTGATGAACGCAGATTCAAAAAGTCTTCAAAAATATTCAAAAATCAGGGCTGGTGATATGGCTAGGCAGGTAAAGGCACTTGTGATAAACACAGATTTTGAATTCAATCCCTGCAGTCCATATGGTGAAAGGAGAGAACGACTCTGAAAGTTGTCTTCTAGTCTCCACACATGCACTAGACATCGGCACACCTCTCTCTCAAAATAAATAAACAAAATACTTTTTAAAATACCAGCAAATCACAATGGAACAGAGAAGATCCCATCAGACATGAGGCTACCCAGAGGAACATAGGGGACTGGTGCTAGACAAAAGACAGGGAAAGTTCTACAGTTTACCCACTGGTGGGATGTCAGCGCCCTGACAGGTGCCTAAGCACTGACTAATGTAGGCATCAGAGAGGTACCCCAGCTGCACATGTAGGGAGACGTGGGAGAGGGAGGGGAGAATCGGAAGGGAGAAGGGATTCAGGGTAGGAGTAGACAATAAGTAATGAAAACACATAAATTCATAGCCAACGCAATTAAAAAGTAAAGTTAATACATATTTAAAAATCAACAAATCAAATTCAACAAAACATAAAAAGAATTATGCCTCACAATCAAGGGTGAGGTAACAAACTCAATGTTGCAGTCAGCCTGCATGGTTGCTGATAAATGACCATCAAACAGCTTAAGGGAACAAGTGGTTTATTGTCTCTTAGGATTATCTTTACAGTTCTCAGTCCAGCTTGACAGAAGAACTCATGCCAACACTAAGGCTGTGGGAACTGACCACATCATCTCTACATAACAGCTGAGAGAGGGACGATCCTTACTTTCCAGACCAACATGTCTGGCCAAGTGTATAAAAAGGATGCCGACTTCCTCAACCAGCTTTCTGTATTTTATTCCAGGGCCTAGTCCCACCCACCATGGGTGGACTTTCCCCATCAGCTAGACAATTTCTTGCATGTTTGCTCTGGGCTTAACCATTAATTCTCTACAAATGTGCCCAGAGCTCAAACCCTCAACTGTCAAATTGACACCTGTGCCTAACTATGACACTCAACATATGGACATCAGTTAACACAACCCATCACCAACAGGCTAAAGAAAAAAAAAATCAGTTATATCAGCAATAAAGGAAAATTATTTGACAGATCCAACATACCTGTCTAAACACTCTAAACTAGAAAGGGAATTTTTCAACTTGATGAAGAACTATTTTTAAAAACCCTTCAACTAGCTTCATAATTAATGATGAGAAACAGAAAGCTCTTCTGCCACATTCTGGAAGAGGATGAGGATGTACCCTCATGTAGATTTTCAATATTGTCCTTATTGATGTGGTAAAAGCAAAATAAAATATACCAAACCAAAGATATACAGACTGGGAAAGGAAGAAATAAAGTTTGTTCTGTGGTTACAGAGATGGCTCAACAGATACAGGGTTTGCATAATTCAGAACATCAGAGACTCTATATCAACCACCTGGAACTGGGCCAGCCTAATCTCTCCCCCCATGCTGAAGCTCAGGGAAATTTGCGGAAGAGGGGGTGGTAAGATTGTAAATGCACAAGGATGGGAGGAGTAATGCAAGATACTGCACACAAGTTAGGGCTGAAGCAATCATAATAGGACTTTGCATGACCTGCGTTATGTCCAACACATTATTGACCCCACAAAGTCTAGCATGGACGAAAGGCACTAGATCTTTGGAGGCTAGGGACTGACAGTCACAGTAGTGTTCCCAAGCTTAAGGGGAACACAGGAAAGGGTTCTGGGATGCCCCTGGGTCCTTGCACCTCATTGGAGAGGAGGACCCAGAAGAGAGTTTGGCAAGCACATTAAAGAATGCTCCGGGGTTGGGGGAGGCATTGGGGGATGGGGAGGGAGGAAAGAGGGGAGGGGGAAACGGGGTTCAGGGGGAGGTGGAGGGAAGGAGGGGACTGGTGTACCTGTTAAGTTTGTATGAGCGGAAATAATAATAATAAAAAAAAGAAAATACAAACAAACAAACAAAAACAGGTATAGGGTTTGCACACAAGCACTGAAGCCCAGACTGGACTGCAGTTGGGATCCCACTCACATGAAAACACCAGACACAGCTGTGTAAGCATCTGCAGTCCCTGTGCACCCCAGAAATGGGAAGCATGGACCCGAGTATCTCCAGAAGTTCACAGGTCAGCCAGCTGGCTTACGCTGAAGGAGTAAAGAGACCCAGTTTCAAACAAGGTGGAAAAGCAAACAACACCTGAAAGTTGTCCTCTGGTCTCCACGTGTACTCACAAGCACATATATACATATGTGCACACACACGTGTGGACATACATATACATGCATATACATACACATACATGCACATTCAAGAAAATTGTCCTTGTAGATGGCAAGAAAATATTTTTTAAAAATCAACAATGGGACCAAAAGTAGTTCAGTTGGAAGAGTGCTTGTCTAAACAATGCCCTGGGTTCCATTTTCTGCTGCCACATAAAACTGGGTGTGGAAGCCCAGGCTTACAATCCAAAAACTTTGAGGTGGAGGCAGGAAGACCAGAAGTTCAAGGCCATTCTCACCTATAGAAAGAGTTCATGCAAACTACATGTGACGATATTTCAAAAATAACATGTCCAGGGCTGGAAGATAGCTCAAGGGTTAAGAGTCTGCCTCACAAGTAGAAGGTCTTGAGTTCAGATCCCAGATCCCACATAAAAAACTCCAGGCAGACACTGAGATGGCCTGCACTTCCAGCCCTGGTGGGTGGAGCCTGGGAAATCCCAGAGCAAACCAAAAAGTAGGTATAAGTAATCCAGGATGATTTCTGAAGTCATCCTTGGTCCTCTACAGGGACACACAGTGCCCTCTGATACACACACGCACTTGCACAAAGTTTAAAAAAAAATGCCCATAAACAATCCACCTTGGAACCTTGTAATAACTGATTATAAGCAAGGTTGTAGGATACATGAACACTTACATGAAAACTATGAGGTCACAGTAACGGTAAAAGTAATCAGTGAAGATGCTGACATCAGTGAAGACATAAGGATGTAGAGGGATAGAGCTATGAACTGATGTTAAGGAAAAGATGGATTGAATGGACAAAACTGCTTTTACCAAGAATTTCTAAGAGAACAATAGCACCCAGAATGGTGCTAAAAAAGCAAGACCAAGATGGCTTCACCTCTACTCTGTCATGAGACCCATCACAATGTCTACTAAAGGAGGCCAGAAGGAAAGCAGAATTATCAATGGAAACTACACAAATAAACAAGAAATAGTTAAAGAGAAAATTGGAAAGAAGACTATTCATGAAAAGATATAGGAGATTTGGCAACAAGGAATACAGAGAACAGACCTGAAGAAAGTGGACAGGCTGGATCTCTCTCCAAGATAACCCACAGCCCAGGAGAAGCAAACACTGGAATGTCTTCACCTTATAAGGTTTGTGGGGGGTGTAGGTCTAAAGCATGTCCACAGAATATACTGAAGTACTCTCACATCTTAGAGTAAATATGGGAACATGTACTCAAAGTTCTCTTAATGAAGGAATATGATGGAAAAAATATAAAAACATCTGCAACCTTGAAGAGGTGCATCTCAGTAGCCAGAGCATAATTATGCTTGATGTAACAGTTAATTACAGTAAGAAACCTCTCTCGCTTCTTCTCTTTCCCTCTCTCACCTGCCTGTTCCCTCTCTTTCTATCACTTCCTGAGAAGAGCTAGGAGACAGAGGTCAGACAGGAGAGGGAAGAAAGGAGTAATGCAGAGCCACAGAACACCATAAGTTTTCGAAGAAGACAGAGTTTGTCTGACTAAATTAGGTCATGCAGGTCAGTACACGGAATTTTACTCCCAACTATATTACAAAGTGGAATCCTTCCCAAACTAGACTGAACATTTTAAGATTTTACATACCTTAATCCGTACTATACAATTTCTTTTAATGATGTACATAATTAAATATTACACTTTTATCTTCCTTGCTCTACTCAGCATAAAAGAAAAGATGTCTATATTACTCACTGCTAAAAAGTTGCATAAGCATATAATCATGATTGATAAAAGTTAGAAACAGTAGACTTACTATTGTTAAAAAAAGTCTTCTGTCTATGACAACATTTACATAAATACTATTCATAGTCTAATCTTTAACACACCAGTAAAACATTTCTAGGCTGAAACAGAAAGATTGTGTTTGAGGCCAGGGTAGACTATAGTTAACAACCTGTGTCAAAAAAAAAAAAAAAAAAAAAGTCTGGAAAGATGACTCAAGGGTTGAGCTTCTGCCTCATAAGGAGGAGTTCAGACCCTGGATCCCACATAAAAATGCCAGGTGGAAATGGTGGCAGCCTATACTTTCTTTCTGCCCTGGAAGGTAACACAATTCAGGGTGATTCCTGAAGTCATTCTTGGGCCTCCACAGGCACACATGGGGTCTTCTGATACACAGAGATACACATGCAAAAATTAAATTAAATTTAAAAAAGAAAGAATAAAACTTCTTTTAGAAATGTTAATATAAATGCCTACTGCCAAAAATACTTTCGAAAAGCCAATACATAAAAGTAGCTATTAAGATTTCTTGTTCTCCTTATTCTAACTCTGCACAAAAATACAAGGATACCACAAATAAATATTAAGAGACATGTCCAGGACAAGAACTAGCTCACAGACACTTAGAAATAACTTGTAGCAAGCTGGTCGCTCCACTGCAGGGTTCTCATTGTACTAGAAGAGGATGTGAGTGCCCTGTGGCACTTCCTTTCAGAAAGGCTGACTGTGCATGATTCCCATAGGTTTTTCCATACTAATCCAAAAGTACTATATGGTAACTGTAGTTGTTTGATAGAGACTTGCTGAATGACTTGAAACAATAAAAGAGATATATCTCTCACCAGAAAAAAAAAAAAAAAGAAAGAAAGAAAAAACTTGTAGCAAGCAAGACTGCAAATACTAGAAATACTACAGAGGTCTGGGAGGCAACGAACCCAAAGATGGATGGTCTGAATTAATTCAGGATTATTTGAGGTTGGTTCTCTGAAATGACTGACTAGGTTAAAGGTTGATTCCATCTCCAATGCTGCATGGTGCACAGTGGCAAAGTAGTTTCTACATAGACACTGGAGTGACCATAGAAGGCTTGGCAGTGAACAGGCATGCTCTACCCTACATCTACCAGTTTAAAACACCCAAGTATTTGCGTGCTTGCTTTCAATTTCTGCCACCCACTTTCATAAAGGACTCTCTCTGCTCACCATACTTTTCCTGACATAAAGGACTTATAGTTCCCCTTTGGAACTGTAAGCCAAATGTATCTCCTTTTCTTCCCTGAAGCTTGTTTTGAATGCTGTCTCATAGCAGAGAAAGAAGAACTGCAACACCAATAACACACTCTGAATGCACTTGTGTTACTTGCCCATCATGGTTCTACCAAAATGACCATCTCTGAACTTACAAAACCCCTTATTCATGGACGGGACATTCCATAATATCACTTGTAACCAAAGAACTGTTTTTATTTTATAATTTGCTTACTCTTTTACAGTTTCACACATGCACACAATAAGTTTTGATCGTTTTCACTATTATCCTCTCATCCTCCTGTTCTTCTGCTTCTCTTTCCCAAAAACAGTTCCCCTCCTACTTTCATGTCTTTTTGTTATGTGTGGGACCTGCGCAATGACTGACATATCAATGATCCCCCAAAGTCTAGCATGGACCACAGGCACTAGGATCCTTAGAGCCAAGGGATTAACAGTCACGATAGTGTTCCATACTAAAGGGGAGCCCAAGAAAGGGCTCTAAGCAAGGCTACTGAGTCCGTACACCTCATTAGAGAGGAGGACTCAGAGGGAAGTTTGAACATTCACATGAAAGGATGCTCTAGGGGGGCTGGAGAGGTGGCTCAGGGGTTAAGCCTCCGCCTTGAAGGCGGAAGGTCCTGAGTTCGGATCCCAGATCCCACGTATAGACGCCAGGCGGAAGCGGGGGCGGCCTGCGCTTCTGGTCCTGGTAGGGCGGAGCCTGTGAATCCCGGGGCAGAAGGAGGTGGAGGCGTCCATGGTGGTTCCCGAATTCGTCTGTGGTTCTACACACACAGATGCGCGCACACACACACACACATACATACACACACACACACAATTGAAGAAATAATTTTTTTTAAAAAAAAGGATGCTCTAGGGATTGGGGGGAAAGAGGAGGGGACTGGGAGAAAGGGAGGGAGGGGGTAAAAGAAAGGGGAAAAGGGGAGAGGGAGCAAGGGGGGTCAGGGAAGGATGGAGGGAGGGAGGGGACAGGGGTACCTACTAAGTTTGTATGAGTGGGAAAAAAATTTAAAAAAAAACAAACTAGTGCTGCCTGCTGAGCATGGGTGAGCAGTTATTTACTGAAGCATGGGCAACTTATCACAACGGCACCATAGAAGAAACAAGCCAGCATGAACTGCCAGTAGTCCCTGGCAAGGGGTGGCCTTCATGAGCCTTGCTTCCTTCCAGATGAAATCATGATAGACCCAATCCTGTGCAGGGAACCAGTGCTTGTGAGTTCATGAATGCAAGGGCCATGTCATGTCTAGAAGACACTGTACGCAGTACTTACTTTTGAGGCACTAATGCAAGGTAAAGCCTTATAGCTTGTATTTGCACATTTTCCTTAGGGCCTGACGGACTGGTACAATGATTTTTTTTTAAAACTGAAATTTCTATTTTGCTTATAAGTTTGTACGGAGTTTTAAGAAGTAACATACAGAGATCCCCTGCACCCTTATAGTCTCTCCAGAGGTGTCAATATAAAAGACTATCTTCTTGCTAATTATTTAAAATTATAATGGAGTTTTGTAGTTTTCTCCCAAAATTACCCTACCCTCATCCTCCCACTGACTCTTCTTTCTGACAAGCTTCCCTTCTACTCTAATGTCCCTTCTTGCGTCCCACTGAGTTCAGTACGTGCTGCCTGTTTTTACATGTGTCTGAGGATCTATTGTACCATAGGCAATATCTCAGTGGGTGGCCACTGATGCATGAGGAACCCTTTTTTCTTGCCTGCTTTGACCATCTACCATGGCTCCAAAAAGGGTGGGGTTAACTGAGTCCCTCCCTCAATATTTTGCCATGATACTGGGCTCAATTTTGTGTTGGTCTCATGCAGATAAACTTAGTTGCAGTACATTCATAGTTTTATGTATAGGGGGTATTGCTTGGTGGTGCTCTGTCCTCTCAGCTGGTTGTCACATTCTTTCTGTTCCTCCTTCATGGTGCACCCTGGGCTTTGGAACATGAAGAGAGTGGAGTTTCAGGTGTCCTGTTTATGACCAAACACTCAACAGTCACTTGCTCTCTGCCCTTAAATTGATTGTGATTCTCTATATTGGGCATTTTCCATCAACAAAACACTTCTTTAGAGCAGCTGAGAACTGGAATAATGTATAGGCTTAAGGATAAGTGTTTGGAAGATGGTTTGTTTTCATGACCACTCAGCAAAACGATAGTTGTGGGTTCTCCTCTTGGTATGTAGAACCTTTCTATTCAAGGGCTTACAGTGACCAGGTATAGATTTCCTTCCACTGAGCAAACCCTAAATCCAATTAGAAAGTAGTTGGTTATTCCATCATATTCATGCCACTATTGCACCAAAACACCCAACTTGTCAGGCTGGATCATAGTGACAATCATGGGATTCCTAGCTGTGCAAAACTATTGATGGCTTTTCTCCTTTGGCAACTTTATACAACCTATCATGATAACTAGCCTATGAGGAGTAAGCTCTCTGATCATTTCCAGCTTGATTTCTTCCTGTCATGTGGTCAGTGTGTATATCTTCCCTAGGAAAATAACAGGTAGAAAGAATCCATCCAGTCATCCTTATACATCATCATTTGCATGCAAGTCAGTTTTACAATTTTATATGTAGTTTCCTATATTTACAATCACATCAACACATAGACAGCTCTACTAACAAGAGATCCTTCTGTTGTCTTTTTCTAACTCCCATCTCATCCTTTACTCTGTCATTTCAAGAATATCATACAGATGAAATCATAGTAATCCTTTGGAACAGGCTCCTTCCCCACCTCCTTCAGCAAAATTTCCTTGACAGCAATTCTAACTGTCACAATAACAATTACTTGTTAGATTTAGTGATAAGCAGTATCCCATGGTAAGGAAGCACCACAGTTTATTTAACCATTCGTATCTGTTGAAAAACATGTAAATTGTTTCCAATTTTCAGTATTAAAAATAAAGCTGTTATAAACATTTGCATGTTTTCACATGAACACTAGTATTTTTTGTTGTTTTTTTTTTCATATAGGGTGTTGTGTAGTCCAGGCTTGCCCTCAATTCAACATGACCTTGAACTTCTGATCTTCCTGCCTCTATTTTCCAAATGCTGGGATTATGGGCATACACCACCACACCCAGTTTATGCAGTATTGGTGATTGTTGAAGCTAGGGTTTCCTGAATGCCAGGCAAGCATTCTACAAGCTGAGCTACACCCCCAGTTGGAATGTAAGTTTTCATTTCTTTGAAATAAATAATCTTTCTAGTAACATGAGTATTCCCCTATATCCTTGAGAGTGCTCGACTGCATCCACTTGGACAGGCAGGCAGGGTCCACGCGCGTGAACTGCAGGCTTCTGAGGACAAGGACAGCTGCCTGTGCCAGGATGATTCGCTGCCTAGCAGCAGCCAACAGTGGCCACAAACCTTTAAAAAGGAAGCCGAGGCCCAAACTGAATTGAGACTGTTTAACTTTATTCCCAAATCCCTACAAACCGGCTTTGTTCAAATGTAGTCAGTTTCTATTATTTCCTCTGTTACTTAATGCTATTAGATAAAAACTTAAAGGTTATAATCGTGTTATAAAACTAATGTGATCAAGAGGAAATTTTTATATAACTCTTAGAAGAAAAAGTAAAACAGAAACTTTTTTTAAAGTAGGAAAATTTCTAACATCAATAGGGAAAAGCAGCCAATGAACCTATAGATAGGAAGAGAGTACACCATAGATTGGAAGAACACTTAACACTCAACTTAGAAATTTTCTTCTACAACAGGAGTAGAGGATCTGAACACCCTGACAGGATGCAGCTTAAGGCAGGAGACGAACAGTGAAATGAATTATGGACAGCAACAATCAGTCATAATGCAGTATACCGGGGACCTAGCAAGGTTCACCTAGAATAAAGCCAATCTAATTTCTCCCCATCCCACTTTGGGAATCTTGCAGAAAAAGAGTCGGTGAGATTGTAAGAATCTAAATATGGGAAGGTTCACCACTGGACAAAGGATTCTATTCAAGGCAGGACTGTTACATCTAAGAATTCACTGCAGTGAGACTTGTCCATACCAGACCTGCATAATGACTGACATACCAACATGCCTCCATAGACTACAGAGGAACATACGTGGAAATTTTGGGGGCTAAAGTTGGATGAGTGAAGGGAAATGCTCCTATTAGTAGGATGGCCTGAAGAGAGGCAACTTTGTATGCCACAAGAGGCCTGAACCCCCACAAGAGTAGACAAGCCAGAGGAAATCCTGGGGTCCATAGAAGCAGACAGGCAGGAGCGTGGGAGGGAGTGTAATGGATTGATGAAGGGAAGAAAGGGGGATGGGAGGAAGGATGGAGGGAAGCAGGGATGAGTACTTAATATGCTTGTAAAACTAGAAAAATAAAAAAGTTAAAAATTGAAAATAAAGTAGAAAAGTCTCTGAGTAAAGAGAGAGAGAGAATTAAGTAAGAGCTATGATAATAAGCTATAGCTAAGGCTGACTTGGAAGCCATCAAAGAATTTACATAAACAGGTCATATAATCTCTCTTCACATACAGGCCTTAGCATCTTTCCTCTCTGGAAACATACAATATTGCCTAAAAGCATATTACTGATTAAAAACTACTTTTCCTTGAGAAGTCTATCTACTTCCTTTTGCTTTATCATTGTCCTTATATTAACTGGTAATTTCCCTTATATGAAAATAAACATTTCTGATTATTCTAGAATTCTACAAAGTAAAGACAATGGGTTGGCATCATGGCTACAGTCAGGGAAGTGCTTTTTTAAAGTTCTGTTTCACATTTAGTAATTTTTAAAGTCATTAATATAAAGCTAGGGGTAAAAACAAAGGGCTAAATAAAAGTACTTATTTTGATTTAAATTTAGTAGACTAAAAGCTTATATAAATAGGATAATCTTTTCATATTGAAATAATTCCATGTTCTGAAAAGAAATATCAAATTTAAATTTTCTTTTTGAAAATTCAAGTATTTAGAAAGTAAAAAATATAAAACATACGGTAAGACTATAAAGTGTTTTGTAACATCAGTATATTACTAGTAAGTAATGTAAAAGAGAAGGTATCCTGTGGAGGAACAGGAGTGACCATCCTTCCCATTGCTAAGAGCTGTCTGTTCCCCCCTCCCCCCCACTGTCAGGAAGCAGTAGCAACTGCCCACAGCAGACCAGACAATTCTGTGCTCCGTTACTGCCCTCTTGTGGTGATGACATGGATTATAAACTACCATAGCTCCTAGTTGTACAAATTTATATTAAGGAACATGACAGAAGTAAAGTTTTTAAAAATCCAGGGGGAAAGGCTGGAAACTTCACTCAGTGGTATAGCAGCTGCCTTAGCATGTCCAAGCCCACAGTTGGATGTTCAGCCACAGAAAAAAAAGACAGGAAAAAAATGCATTTCACAAAAATATCTTTAGCAAGCATTTTCCAGAGCCTCTATAAGAACGACCTGTTATCAGTTACAATAGTGAATAAAACTTGGTTTCTATCCTAAAAGTAAGTGATAACAGAAACAAGCTTAAATAAATGACACATAAATCAGTATTAAAGCTAAAGAACCAGAGGAAACATGCACACATGAGAAACCTGAATTCCTTTACCTAGTATCCTCAATCAAATATTAGGGTGAGGAACTTGGTTGTCTCATTTCCTGACTGCATGGCACACATGAAAATGTCACAATGAAAGTCATTATTGTATAAGATAATGTATACTTTAAAAGAAATTCATGGGACTAGCTAGAGAGATAACTCAGTGGTTAAAGTGCTTGCTCTGCAAGAAAAAGGGTCAGAGTTCTGATCCTCAGGTCCCTATAATATGCTGAGTTTATATCTGACTATATATTATATAGTTTGACTAGACCCTGTCTCAGAAAGAATAAGATGGAAGAGCAAAAAAGATGACTCCCACTACCAACCTCAGACTTCCTGATGCATGCAAACACACATGATTAGCACCTGCACATGTGTGCCCACACACCCCACATGCACATGGAAATGGAAAACTCAAATTTCAAAAATCCACATATATACATTCTTAAGTCCAGGAATAAGACATATGGGACGTTATTTTTAATTTATAATAATTCATCAAGCTGTCTCTAAATCTTTATTACAGCTTAAATCAACATATACTCAATTCCTAAGGGATACAAATGATGAATAACCCTGATCTCCAGGAACTACAACAAGGAAAACAAGACAAAACAGGTTCAAAATGACTTCAATATAACTGAAGACTACTGGTGCACCATAAAGACCCTATAAAGCAAGGCCCCAGGACATGCAAAGGTGTTTCATCTGCTTAGTAAGATTACCCAACAGAGGGTAAATCTTAAAATGGAATCTGCTCTTTAGGGAGCTAATTTAAAGGAAAGGATCAAAAAAAGAGCAATACTGATTTGTTTAGGAGACAAAAAATTTTAAACAACATTTAAACACAAGTCATTTTACAAATGAAGTTTTACATAAACCCCAACATCATAACATAAATGTAGTTCTGAGATTAAATTTTATACAGAAATGAAGAGCATTTATGAAGCAAAAATGTGGGTATCAGTAATCTTGATTGAAATTGGAGACGAAGCATAACAATTCTGGTTTCCAATCTCTGCATTTTGTTTTGGCTATCAAGAATGTCAGCCAAGGAGATTGCATGAGTTCAATGCCCAGTACTGAGAAGCAATGACAGCAATGCATTGTTCTCTGACCTCCACACACATGTGGTACACATACACACACACACACACACACACACTTACACACACAAAATACATAAACATAAAAATAAATTTAAAAGGAAAAGATTAGAAATTTGAACTACTTCACCATGTCTAAAGTTGTTTGAAGTGGGATACTCATGCTTTAAGCCTCCCAGACTATGCTGGTATTCTACTTCATTAGAATCAACGAAGCAATATGTACCACATTGTGAAAAATATACTCATTTTGTAAAGCAATTTAATTTTATATGTTATATTTCTAAGCATTTTTCTAACTTCCTGAATGCTGTTTTCTTTCATTCTTCCCATGGTGCATTGTAACTGAGATGTGTGAACAATTTGTGCTAAGATTTCAAATATGAAAGTTAGTTGATCTCATTCAATTGCTTGGATAGAGATAATTACACGAAAAATTTTCCATGTCATTCACTGCCATGTTTGTGGCTTCAAGTCTAATTCCATTATTCAAATACGCTAATGTTCATTCCCGTAAATACAGATGCTGAGAATGATGATATACCAAGCGCTTCTCTTCCTAGGATCAGGGAATAAATGCTTCTTACTCTATTAAAAAAAAATGCACATGTGACAAATAGCCCACAGCAATAAGAAAAAAGTGGTCACCATCACTGTACATGAGATCATTATAGGCAAACTGTGCACACTTTCACCCGAAGTCTATCCTTCAAGTACGTTTTCACAAGTCTACTTAAAACACCCTGTCAAGTCTTAGTGACTCTTAGTGCAATTTAAACTTGCTTTTAAAATACATACTACCCCTAGGCTTTGCAATTTTTTTTCAAAAGTCATAATCACTGTACTTATTTATCTTATAATCTTGGGGCATTCTCTATTAAATAGATCTAGCAACTTCACAAAATAATATGACTTTTTCATGAACACAATTCCCATCTGTTAACACTTAACGATGGCTCACATTCCTCATTATGAATCTCTCCATTATGAATATGACAAAAATGCCCCCCAAAACTTCTAAAAATCTAGAATTAAAACTAACTGGGTAATTTCCTGTCTCTGCTCAAGTACTAAACAGGCACATTTAACCAACAGCTCAACCATTCTCACCCATGCAACTGTGTACAAGATCAGGAACAGATCACAGTTCAAAGGCAACAGGTGAACTGATGTTCTGACTTGTCATGTACTACATATTCATGAATCCATTTGGCAAATATTGTTAATCTTCATCATCAACTTGACAGGATTTGAAATTATTCATAAACATAGCTCAAGGCACATTTGTTTCAAGAGAGGTTTAACTGAAAAAAGACCTACCCTGAATGTAGGCAGCACCATCCTGTGACCTGGGTCCCACACAGAATAGAAAGGAAAAAGTAAAGGAGAGATTGATGGTTCTCATCTCTCTCTGCTTCAGGCTCCTGGCTCGGTATGAACTCAGCATGAATGTCACTCTTGTTACACTGTGTACATTCATGCTCCTGCCACCATCTTCTCCACAACAATGGGCTCTGTCCTCAAATCTTGGACCAGAATAAAGTCTTCCTACTTTCCTCAAATAATAATTCTCTGGAAATTTTGTCACAATAATAAGAAAAGTAACTAACATTTACTGAGTACCCACCATGGGTCACACACAGTGTTTGGAACAAACCAGAACAAAAGAGGAAAAACCTTTGTCCTTCTGAAACTTACATTCTGTTGTGGGAAAAGTCAAGAAAAAACTTAATTCTAAAATGTGCACATATTGCCATGCATGAGTTAACATTAGAAATATCCTTAATTTAAGATTAGCCATGTACACAGTATCTGTTGTTTGGTTTCTTTTCCTATGAAATATTTATATCATCAGTTCACTAAATGATACAGCTCAATTTTCAACTGCAGCACAGAACTAGTCACACTTTATATGCTTTCTTAATAATGCAAAACTAGGCCAGGCATGTGGGCACAGACCTACAATCGCAGTTCTCTCTGGGAAGCAGAATCACAAATCTGATTCCCTGGGTGAACACAAATTTTATATATTATCTGGAAATGTAGTTCATACCTAATACTCTGTAAGCCCTGCATAGATGCTCCTATAAACATTTCCACTGAGGCAAGTATTTGATATATAATGAACCTGCAAGGGTTGACAAAGCTTATCATAAAGACAACAGCAAGATTTCACTTAAAGAGGGATAAGAGATATCTCTGAAACTATTGTTCTAGAAGAGAGACTGAGGTGACAGAAAACTGAAAATAAATCTTCCTCTGCACTGTCAATAATCTAAGATCACTTTGAAAGTATTATTTTATGTAAACTTCCCAATAACCCTATTAGAGTATATTACCCCCACCATGTAATGAGAGCAACCCCAGCTGAGTTAACTTGCCCAAAGTCACAAACCAACAAAATATCTGAATCCAGTCAACAGCAAATCCAGCCCACTTGTACCACCTGCAATAAGCAAGATCCTAATCACAACTGACTTCATGATAGGACAAGATGCACAAGCCTTATAGGCAGTGTGAATGGAGGTTTACAAATCCCAGGAGCAAGAAACCCACTTCTTTGTCTATCACAGAGCTCAGTTTTAGGAAGATAACACAACTATGCTGTATTGGCTGCACCAGTCTGCAACTGGAATCTATGGGATCAATTAAGAACAGAGAGCCACATGACTCAAAAAGCTAAGACCTTGTAAAGTGGCGATCACAACTCAAATTCATTAGGTCCTCATCCCTGAGGCATTTTCTTTCCATTAGATCAAAATGTTCACAAAGATCTACTGAGACTGCCAAAAAATGCCCAGCCTCCTCCTGGAGAAACAGAGAAGTCCAATGCCTATCTTCAGAAAAGAAAAGGCATTCTGGACAGATTTCCATACTTCAGATCTTCTCCACTAAACTGACTGCAGCTACACAGCCAACAAATATGATGTACATGGTACGCTTTAAGCACGGATTATCCATGTGATATCAAGATTCGATCTTACCATGATTAACTGGGAATCTCAGAATTACTTTTGTGATAGTTAATCCTGGGTGTCAACTTGACACACCTGGTATTAACTAAGATCTGCTGAGACCACACCTAGTAAGATCAGCTGAGACCAACCTAAAGAGATTATTATCTGGATAATACAAGACTAGCCCTAGATCCCATTGGAACCTCTGTAGATATCAAAGGACCCTCCCAGTAGTTGACCATATAAAGGGATCCACAGAAGAGAAGAGACGCTCTGTAGCTGTGCTAGGAATCGCTCTTCCTTTCAGCCGCCTGGTTTCCTCACTTCAACCATCTAGCTAGCCTTCCAACCCTCCAAGTCTTCAATTAGACTAAAGATTCTCTAGGAATCCTCCGGCCTTTAGCCATCACTCACCAGACTACTGGACTGAGCAGCTACTGGCAGTCATTGTTGGACTACTTCAGCCTCATCTGTAAGCCAACTCAATACATTCCCTATTTGTATCTTCATTTGGTTAATTCTATAACTCTAGACAACCTGATTAATACAATTTCTAGGGAATTCTGAAGTTATCAAATGTGATATGTATGGTTGGAATGTGAGAAGTCTGAAGGTAAGAAACAAGGAAATAAACTTTTTTTACACAATGGACTTAATCCTTAAGCCCAGTGCTAAGGATGAAGCTAAAACGCATTCCACGGATGTTTCAACTCAGCCAGTATGTTGGGATTTTGACTTTCCTAAGCATGGAAGACAGAATAACATGCCTTCCAAAGATGTTCATGTCCTAGAATTTGTGGAAAATTAACCTTCAAGATGATATTATGATCAGTAATCATCTGTCCTCAAAACTAGGAAAACATCCAGGTTTATTTGGGGGCACTCATAACACCAGACCTCAAAAAGTAAGAGGTAGTGTGAAGCCCAGTCAACATGGATTGCGGGTTTTGAGACTGTCAGAAGGCTACACTGGACTAAAATGTGAAGTAACAGAAAATTTTCTACCTCTCTAGGCCGTAAAAAAATTCTGACACCTTTATTTAATTCAGTGCGGTTCTATCTCAATTCTCACTGTGCTTCCTTTTAAACTACTTAACTTGTAACAATCTGTCATGACTAAAACCAAAAACGAATACAGAAGGCTGCTTTTCAGGAACCAATGGTAAGTTTTAACACTAATTATTACTAATAAATTCATTAGTTCTATTTTATTCTCCGGAAGTATCAGTAAAGACAGATGGAAGTTCAAAACATTTCCGAAAAGTGAAGCACTTACTAAATAAACCATTCGCCGGATTGCGAAGTCATCCACCATCAATTCAACCAACTGTATTTTTTACGAAGGACCGGGTGCCCCACACCACAGAGCTAAGACGCAGCGGAGCGGAGCCCCTTCGCCAAGTCGCAAAGGTCGCCCCGCACCGCGCCTCTGGCAGCGCTTGCCCAGGAGGAGCCACGGACACACCAGCCCAGCCAGCTCCGGCTGCGTGAACGCAAAGAAAATACCAACCACGTGACGACGCCCCTGCCCGGGTCTCTCCCCCACCCACAAGAGCTCCACCTGCCAGCGCAGCAGTATTCCCCTCGCCCGATCCCGCCACCTGCACCCTGCACCCTGCACTCAGCACGTGGGCGTGTAGCTCCACCCCCCGCCAGGTCCCTACTCCGACCTCGCCTCACCCGGATCGCAAGAGTAGCTCCACCCCCTCTACCCAAATCACGACTCGGCCCCGCCCCCGCCGGGCCTGGTCCCACCCACCCACGCTTCACAAGCATAACTCCAACCTCTTCCCCGGCCCCACCTCCCACGCCGGGGCCGGCTCCGCCCCACGCAGCGCAGACGTAGCTCCACCCCTTCGCCAGCCCGCGGAGCCGTGGGCGTGCTGCGCTCCGCAGACTCTCACCCGTCTGGGCTCCGCCTTCCGCTGCAGCTCCGACTGCCGCTCCAAGGCGCTCGCAAAGCCGCCTGGCTGCGACCGAGGCGCTGAGGAGTCGAAGCTCCCGCTGTCGGCGCCGCTGTCCGTGCTCGCACCCCGAAAGGGCCTGGAGAAGAGAAACGCTCGCAGGATGCAGCTCTCAGCAACCACGGCCCGGGACCCACACAGCGCCGCCATGATGCCCTCGCAACCTCTGACCCCCGGGCGTCTTCCGCTCGCGTGCGGGTCAGGGGGCGGAGCTTAGGGAGGCCCGGCCCCTGTGCGAGGGCAAGGGCGGAGCTTGGGGAGGCCCGACTCCTGCGCGGGGGCGGGGCGAGGAACAGAAGCTTGTGGGATGCTAGGGGTGCAGCTGGCAGGCGTGGCGTATGAAGGGGCGTGTTGCTCCCTCGTGCGTGCTTCTCACGTGGATGCTTCTAGGGGCTCGGATCATAGTTGAGGTTTTCCTTGATTGTCCTGTTTGAACGGAGGCTGGCAGGCTTTCCAGTTCCTGTCATTCAGCATTTTCTTTTTTAAATTTGTTTTTATTATTTCGGTTTCTTGCATGAATAAAATTAATTTGTAACATTTTCACCTCTTATTACCCAATTCCATCTCCCTTCCCCCCATTTGCACAACACACATTTGCCACAACACACCTTTTCTTCCCTGCCCGTCTGCCTCCTGTTTATTTGGCCTGCTAAATTTCATCTGGGTTGCCTTTAATAGCAAATGCTTCAGAAGCACTTAATAGAGGTAATTTTTAGAGTCCAGTTCTGTAAACTCCACCAACTAAAGAATTTGTTGGAGGTGCCCTCGCAAGGATTCAGTAAACGTTTGTATTTGCCACTTCTGCTTTTAGTCCACCACATAAAGAAAACAGCATTTCCAAGACGATTTATCACCCCCAGGCTGGAGAGTTACAATCTTTTTCCACACTTAAAGATACCAGAATGTGCACCTCCAGGGTCCCTCCATACATCACCACCACCACTACACACACAAACACTTGATTTTCTCTCTTTCTTGAATGCAGCTTGAATTCCCAGAATTTTCCCATCCTCTTCAAAAGCAAACTTAACACCATACATAACTCAGAGAAGTGTAAGCAGCCACTCATTCAAATATCAGTTGATGTTGACCTGCATTTACTAATTCTGGGGTACACAGTTTATCATTTGGAAACACCTTAAGAGAAAGGTTTTTTTGTTGTTGTTGTTCTGTTTTGTTTTTTGATGCAGAATCTCAATTGTGTACCTGAGGCCGACCTTGAATACCTAACTTGCATACACACATCCTATTCTTCGGTTCTGGGATTAGAGACTTGGTCATTACTTCGGCTAAGACAGACCCTATTTTGTCTTTGTGGATTTAAATCTTTCTTGATCTATGGCATAGACTGTGCAGAATACTTGGAATGGTCAGTATATGACCATGGTGCAATGCAAAGTGCCTTGACAAGTAAATGGACTCTTGGCTAAAACAGTTTCGCATTATTCTCTCTGGCTGTTGCTACTTCCAGTTTCTTTCACTGAAGCCTGGTGAATTAGAGGGAAGGCCAACGATCTTTAAAGACCATTAGTAGTCCTGACAAATTACGATCTTGGGCAACCCAGTATCATGCAGCTGATTTGATTTCCCCACTTATAAAACCAAGGTGCCAAGTTTAAGGAGGTGCTTGTAAAATTACCCGGATGCTTGCCTGAGGCCCCAGGTTCAGTCTCCAGCATGAAAAGACTTCCACATGAAAAGAACAAGTGAGGTTGCCAAGATCCTGTCTTACAGTTCAGTACACGTGCTGAGGCAGAGGAGGTGGCTCTGTGTGTGAGGCTTGCTGTGAAAGCATGAGAACCTGAGTTCGAATCCTTGGAAGCCACATAAAGCTAAGCACACTCCCATGAGTCTGTAGTCCCAGTGCTACGTATGCTCAGTGGGAAGTGGCTTCACTTAGTACCTGTTGGATCCAGAATGCAACTGTTTTCATTGTGTTGACACACTGATACTCCTTAGATTGTTTTTTTTAAGCATCAAGATAAAAGGGATTGAAGTTTTAACTGAACAGAGAAAATACATAAAAATTATAATTTTATTGCTTTCAAACACTATGCAGAAAATAGTGTATATCTTGAACAGGTGCAGAAACAGTCCAAATTAAATGCTTTTCTATATTCAAGTAAGCACTTTGAATTGCTAAAATCATAATCCAGCTAATGAGCTCTCTTCCATTCATTACTCTGACCCCTAAACCATAAGAACCCCTATTGTATGTGCCTGAGTCTCTGCCAGTTAAGGGTATTTCTTTGTAAGATTTTTTTCAAGGATCTTTTCTTCCATGACACTTATGTCCTTAAGCATCTGAAATTTCATAAATATTTGAGATTTCACATTCTGGATATTTTTTTTAATTTTATTATTATTTATTCAACTGTGTGCATATGTGTGTGTATGTGCGTGCACGTGTGTGTCTGCATGTGTGTGTGTGTGTGTCTGTGTATGTGTAGAACCACGGACGAATTCGCGAACCACCATGGACGCCTAAACCTCCTTCTGCCCCGGGATTCACAGGCTCCGCCCTACCAGAACCAGAAGCGCAGGCCGCCCCTGCTTCCGCCTGGTGTCTATACGTGGGATCTGGGATCCGAACTCAGGACCTTCCACCTGCAAGGCGGAGGCTTAACCCGAGCCACCTCTCCAGCCCTCTGGATATTTTTTAAGAGTATCACATTTTACGAAACAGTAATTGGCACTTCTTGGGTATTTCTACAATTACAGCTTACCAATTATTCCGTATCATCATGAATTCGCCACAAAGGCACTCTGAATCCATGTTTATTTTTTTACATTAGTCCTTACCCATTACCACTTCTTTTCTAAGTCAGGGTGCTTTACAACAGATGATTTTCTTTTTTTAAATTAAGTGAAGGAAGATGTCTAGAAGAATGATCCTCTAATATCTTTCTTCGTGTTCATCTCCTGAACTCACCTACATATATCCACATGTCCCATATCCCAGCAATGTTTCTATTATCTTCATCATATGAACAGTGAAGAGACTTAAAGACACTTTATTTAAAAAATGGTAATCTTACTCATTTTTGCATCATCGCAAAAACAAAGCTGGGTACCCCAGAAAAAATCTGCTAGAGAAAATTTGCTGGGACACCAACAAAATGTTAATGTCTAATTGGCAGGAAAAAAATCATTTTTATAATTATATTGAATAACTACAATATTTATCATGTATATGCATGGTTTGCATGGATGTGGGTGTACATATGTGTGGGTGTTCGTACACGAATGCATTTGATATGTATGTGCCTGTGGACTCCCAAGGTTAATATTAAGAATTATCATCAATTGCTTTTCCACTTTATTGTTGTAAGCTTGGACCTCTAATGAAACCCAGAATTTGCCAAGAGGGCTAGTCTGGCTAGTCAACTTCCTCTGGGAATTCCCAGGCTCCTCCTTCTAGCACTAGAATTACACTAGCCCATATGGGATCTGGGGATCTGAACTCGTCTTTTTTCTTGTAAGGAAAGTGGTTTTTTTAACCACTGATCCATCTCCCCAGGCCTACTATAATGTTTCTATAAAAAGGCAGATTTCTACAGATCCAGTCCATGAGGGAAAGTGCTTCCACAACCTTAGCCTTAAAGCTTCTAGAAGAAATTAGAATACTGATACCATTGAGCAGTGACTTAATATAAGCAGTAAAAGGTTGTCTTTTTCCAAAACATAAACACTAGCTGAGTCTGGAACACACACCATTTCCAAACCGCTGGCTTCATAATGAATATTGACAGCTATGCTACTGATATACAGAATTTATTAAGATTTTTCACATGTTAATAGAGCACAGTTTCCATTGCATCCAAAGTGCTAACAAAAGCTCTAGCAATCAAGAATGGCAGCACGTCATTTTTATAATAATCAACACTTGTGACTTTTCAAATTTGGTTTGTAGTTAACCGATATTCAAGTGATTCTAGTCATGCTTTAAAAAAAATGTTTTAGGACACTCCAAGCTTGGCAATTGACATTTGGCATGGACAATAGACAAGCACAGCTTGATAAATAACAGACATGACCTTGTGGACCATACACATACAGCATAAAGAAATGGTGGTGGTAATGAGTCAGTACTTATCACAGTTAACGAAGGGTCTTGGCCTCTGCAGAGTCATCTATAGGCTTTGATTCATGAGCCCTGACTCAGTTCTCAAAGTAGAGGCAAGGTCTACAGTACCATCTCACAACTACTAGCACAAGCACACAAGCACAGAATGAGTAGTTCATTTTTATTAGTGCATTGCATCCTCAGGAAGTATCACCAACACCTTAATATTAAAAAAAGTTCCAGTCATATTATTCATATAACTTTCTGTGTTTCCTAAACACAGATTAAATGAAGACAGCAGTGTTTCCCCTAAGGCGACAGATCTCAGCATTTTTACAGCTATCTAGATCTACAGACATTTAGACTTTTGAAATGAATAGTGATGAAGGTGTTCCTATTCAATTCATGATATGATTCACTTGGCTTCATTGTTGCTTTGCCAGTTTACTGTTTTAATCAAATTAAAAAATAAATGGATATAGTGGCGTAACAACCAATAGGCTGAAATGTCTGCTGTCCCAAATGACAATTACCAAGGGTACAGGTGGGTACCACACTCTCAAGCCACCTGTACTTTGAGTTTCTTTATATATTGTCACAGATCTGTAACCAACTGAAAACAGAGCTATGTGCTTTAATGTGGCATCTTCAGACACCCAAAATATGTGCTTTACCAAAAACAGTGTTTATTCAAGAAAAAAAAAATGTTGCAAGTAGTTCTTCTAAAGTAAGAAATAGCACTGCAATAAAAGGAATCCAGAAAATTTAAAAGAAAAATCTCAGTTAGAAATCCAATGTACAGAGAATCAAACAGGAAAGCAAGAAATCTTCCCAAATGCAGAGTGATTTTGTACAGCAGGAAAGCAATGATCACCCACAGCTTCTCCAACTTTCTAGTGAGCTCCACGGCTCTCCAACTACTACAGAGGTCTCGGTGTTTTCTAACAGAGGGCTTCAATGCACATTAGAGAGAGTTTCCTGGGAACAGAGGGGAAGGTGGTTCCACTTTATTTAACACCCAAACTATTTGGTCAAAGAAACGGGTAAAGCTAAATAAAAGCACATCTGGTAGGAAGTGGCTGCCACGAACGTTGACGAGATGTGCTTGGATGTCACTTGCAGCAGCTGGCAGTGGAGAGCGGAGCAAAGGGAGGAGTGTCACGGGTTCTGTGTCCCCTCCAAGGGCGGCTCTGAGGTGGTGGCACTAGTAGCATTTGCCGTTGAATTCAAGACTTCTCCAAAGTCACCTCCAGCTGGCTTGGTTCCCCCTACTTTTGACTTTAAAAAATAAACGTTCAAAAGAGAAAAGACAACACGAAATGAAATTAGCTGCCTCTGAATAAAGGAATACATGGGAACCGAATAGCTCAGTGATCATTGTGTATGTATGGAATTTACTTCCTCCTCCATTTATTAATTGCTCTTCCCAGAGCAATTTTGTAGTCTGTCATTCCAAAATGTCTACTGACCTTTGTGGATGCTTGGATAAATAATCTGCATCATGTCGAACTGTCCATTTGGCTACACTCATTCAAGAAATAGAGTACACGAAATGAAAGACACACACATACACAGTGCAGTGCAAGCCTTTCAGGTCTTTATTACTTAGAAGTCGAGTCCAAGGACCCGCAGGCTCCACATCACCTGGGAGATTGATTGTTGGATACGCGCCACCCCACCAACTCCAACTTCAGAGCTGAAATCCATGCTTTGGCAAGATCCTGAACTAATCACACATGTACTTGAAATTGTAGAACTTGGCCATCTTCTTAATTCCAACCAGTCTTCACTGAAGACTCTAAAAACTGGTATCTAGCTAATATTTTCTCTCTCATTCTTTATGATTTTCCATCCATAACTTTGATTTGTATGATTTGCATAATTTGTATCCACTGTTAAATTTATTTAAACACATTGCACATTAGACCCCTTGAGATTCAGCATATCAAGTCCTCTTTTAGAGCCATTCTTCTGAAACTTTGTACAATAGCAGCAGCTACCTCATTGGCCATCTTGATACCTGGAATTGTCTGTGAGATTCTATCCTTTGAGGTTTAACTGGATCCTAACTTCTGAACATGTCTGTCCTGGGTCCTATTGCCCTGCTTGAATTCACTCCTCTGTCTTCTTTGTCCTAGATCACAACTCCTACGTCCTAGATCACAACTCCTACCTCCTAAACACTCTTCCCAGCTCTGATCATCCCCACACCTGTAGAGGTGAAAGAATGACAGTGATTTTTTTTTTCTTCTTAGAATGCACAAGAATGTGCTCTTCCAATTCACTCATATCCTTCAATGGTTTTCCCCCAATTTCTTTTTCTTTCTTTGTTTCTTTGCTTGTTTGTGTGTGTGTGTGTGTGTGTGTGTGTGTGTGTGTATGTGTGTGTGTATTGTATCAAAGGGCATTGTGTGTGTGTGTGTGTGTGTGTGTGTGTAACCGTATCAAAGGGCATTGTGTGTGCCCATGGAAGCCCAAGGCTGACTTTACGAATTACCCTGGACTACCTGCTCTACCTCCTTTTTGCTTTGTGCTGGGCTTCCCAGGCTCTGCTTTCTAGGGCCAGAAGTGCAGGTTGCCACTATTTCCACGTGGCATTTGGGATCTATTATGAGGTAGGTTCCTGAGTCATCTCTCCAGTCCTTTCCCCCCACGTTCTAATTCTCATTCCTTAAAAGGTCCTTGAAGTTTCAAACTCTTCACAGTTGCAGGAACTCTGTATTTCTCAGAGACTTCTCTTCCTGTCAGGCTAGTTGAGGTTCTACTCTGGGTCTCATGGGGCCCTTGTTTTCCCTGTCACAGCACCTGCTCAATCTAAAATCTCACTGCAAGGACATGTTGACCCAATGCTTAAATGAATGTAAGCATAATTTGACAAAAAATATCCCAAGTGGACAACTATGAAGTTGGAGACGGCTGTTCAATATACTTTAAGTTACAGTTTCATCAGAATGATGCTAACTCATAATTTGAAAATGGGGTATATTCCAATTTGTAGAATGTAATTCTGCAGAACACCCAGGAGGAACGTGTACAGAAAGTGACTGGCAAGTTCCACCTCACCTGTAGAGTCAAATGAACAGGAGTTCTAAGTTTCCAACTAGCTATTCTAAAAACTAACACTCACGGCAAATGTTGAGAGGCTGTTAAGGGTCCAACAGTTTTGAGAATGAAATTGTAGCAAGGTTTGGCACACTGCAGCATAGTTTTCTTTTCAAATATATGACTTGACTTTAAGAAGAATAAAATTAGTCTTACATATAAATATTGAAAAATGTCTGACAATTTTTTTATGATTAACCCAGTGCATACTGAGCAACAGGTCAAGAACTGTCAAGACCTTTTGGTAAGTATCACTGAGCAAAAAGAACAGATCCCTATGCCATGAATTCAGAGCATCATGCTACTGAAGACTAAATAACTGTAAAGTTGTATGTACAGTGTGACTTCAAAAAACATCATAGATATATTTACAAACAGATAAGGTACATGCTAAAAGACCAGGCCACTGTGCAGTATTAGATTTGTTTTTAATAAGAATACCCTAACTCTGTAATTTTAAAAAGATACATTTAAAAATAAAGGACTCGGGGCCAAAGGAAAGCTCAATGGGTATGGCCTTTGTTCATAGAATCCAGCTTCAAGATTGTCTTGTAAGAGTTGTGCTCTGGCCTCCACCCATGCACCATGGCATGCAATATCCCTGTCTCTCCTCCTCTCACTCGCCCCACCGTACATATTAAATTAAAAAAAATTGTGACTCAGCTAAAGTTCTAAAAGAATAAATGGAATATTAATTTTTAAGCTCATATTTCTGAGCAAGGCTGGCCTTGAACTCACAATCTTCCTGGTTCTACCTCCTATGTACTGGGTTGCAATGTTTATGCCTTGCCCAGCAAGCTCTTACTATGACATGTCAGATATTAGTTCTAATTCTTAAAGTATGTCCTCTGTAGTCATCATGGTGAGTATGAAGAAGTGACCACAGGCTTCACACAAACTACAGAATTGGAGGAGCAGGCAGTTGGTTTTAGCTAAGCACGCTTAGATGTCATTTTTGGTGTTTTTGAAGCAGGATCACACTCTAGCCAGTCTGTTTAGGCTATTTTCTTGCCTCAGCTCTCAGAGTTGATGATTTTTTTGTAATAACCTTGAAGATGATGCAATTTATAAAGCTAATTATTACAGAAAGATTGTGTCTCCACTGAAATTAAAAGGCAGTGACCAATGGCAATCATATAATCACAGTAATAATAATATGTCTAGCACTTAAGGATTAAACAACAATTACCTATTATAAGATATATACATACATTAAATGTAATAATGAATTAAAATATGCAATGTAGAAAAGTGTTTAGAAAGGTGGTTAGAAGGATGAAAACATAGCAGAGTATTCCTAGAAATACACATCCCTAAGACTGCATTCCTTGGCACCAAATCTTTACTATGTTGTGCCTTCTATGAAATAAAATTACAGTAAATTTTAACCACTTACAAAAGTGTTGAAATGAATGAAACAAGAATCAAATTTCTGGAGTACTATTGTTTTATATTATGCATTGTTTTTTAGTATTCAACGTGCTACAACATATGCATAAGGATATTAAAGGAATACATAACCTCTGAAATGTCTATTAAAGCATACAGAGTAAATGCTTTAAAGTTTTAAAAAGAAAATAATACTCATGTGAATGATCCACAGCAAAGCAAGGAAAGCCACCAGTGTGTCATGAAGACGAGCCATCTCTACTTGCCTTTAAATTTTCAACTTTTTCTTCAAATGATTTGAAAGTCGGAGAGTTTCTATGAAGATAGAAAAACAAAACAGTAAAATTACAAATGTTAAAAAAAAATTCAGAAACATCATTGACTACATTCCTCTGCACCATTATTCATGGTCGGCAAAAAGCCAGTGTGTATGATGTGATACTCTGATTCCTCAGCTAGTGCTTCTGCGTGCTTGTTTCTATGTTCATGAGGACAGCTACTCAGATCAGTGCTACAGCCAGGTACATGTGCGGGAAAAGGAACAAGGGAAAGTTCAGTTCTAGGCTGCCAGATGGCTCAGCAAGTATAAGCGCTCACCACCAAGTCTGACAATGAAGAGCTCAGTCCCTAGGACCCACGTGGTGGAAGAGAGAATCAAGTCCTGCAAGGTGGCTTCTGACTTCCACACGAACTGTGGTACGTGAATCCTCCATGCCCTCCCCACCCAAGATAATTGCTAAAATAAAGAAATCCATATCGTCACTTCCCCCAGCCACCTGTCAGCATACAAAAAGAAAAAGGGCCACCATCAGATCAATTTAATTAAGTGACTATGTTCTAAAACTCCTCTAGAGTCTCATTTTGCAGTGCACACACTCACATCACCCCGTCAGTAGAAGCAGACCACATGGGGCTCTGTCACAGAGACCCCCATTCCCAAACAGCATCAGCATAGCACCTAGAAGAAGTGGGGAGCTCCAAGACTTGCCTTTGCTACTTTCCAAGATGTCTCCCCTCACCCCAGCTGAGACAGGGGGCATTCTGAGCAGATAAGGAGCTTCCCAAGAACCTTCACAGCCCTGTAGACTAAGCTGCTGCTTCCCATCCAAGGGTTGGCAAAGCTTTCATCCTAGCCACAGGACCTTAAGTGTCCATCCTACTACCAAGACAAAACAGCCCAGAGGATGAACAAGGAGCTTCCATGGTGGTGACGACCAGATAGTGTAAGCCAATGCTTCTCAACTGCGCAGCCTCCAGACCAGGAGCCGGGGACATGTCAGGAACACACATTCTCAGTTCCTGACTCACCTCCAGATCCAGAAACTCTGGGACGGGGCTCTACATGCATGTCTCTAGCTAGCCTTCTGCGTGATTCCAATACAGGCTGGAGTCCAAGCCAAGCATCCACTATTAAAGATCCTCTGCTTCATGAAAGATTAATAACGTGTACAATTTGTAAATGCCCAACAGGGATCATGAGGAAGGAGAATCAAAAGACAGCTGGCCCCAAAAGCTGTGCTGGGCTGAGGGAAGCGAGGCAAGGATAGAAGAAAAGGGCAGGCGGGAGTAACCAAAACTAACAAAGAAGGTTCACTCAAAGCGGTACTCATTTTCCAGTTCAACTGATTTCAGACGAAGGTTTTAGAAAAATCAGAGAAAAACAGTAGCAGCTTTAAAAATTCCCATTTTGTGATTCTCATGCACCTATGTCAACATAAGCAATATAAATAAAAACTGGTAACGGTGTTAAATACACAGCTAGTTGAATGCAGAAGTCAAGTTCCCCTGCTTAAAAACAGATGAGATTAAACACGTCAGTATAGTAAGGAAAGCATCAGGCAACTACATTTCATAAAAACATACTTTACCTCATAGCAGGCATGCTAATTGAATGTTGGATGGAACGTATGCTAAGAGGCAGCATTAAAAGAGACAGAAACAAAGTTAGTACATGGTGATTCGATATATAAAAAAGATGACAAAATTAGCTTTCAGATAGCTTATTCTGTTGGCCACAAGAAAAACTATTACTTTTTGAGGTGGAGGGATCAATGTTATTCCAAAATAATTTCCTTTTATTCACAAGCCAACTTAAACTGCATCATTAGAGCTAAGAAGACAAGCTTGACCTTGCCTTGCACTTTGGAAAACTGGAAAGTGCTTTCACCTGGAAGGCATCGAGAATCAAGGCTTGGAGTTAGATGGTTTAGCAAAGACTAAGGCAGAAAATTGAGAGTGGAACTGGGGTCTTCAGGACTCTTGATTCAGTGTCCACCACCTCCCCTCAAAAAAAAAGCACACACACAAATATGTACATGCACAAGTTAAGTCAGTGAAGGCTACCATAGCCGCCCTACTTTCGAAATTGCTTCCAGACCAGAACAGATAGGTTTCAAAATAAATTACCTTGTTAACGACTCAGTGATTTTAAAGTTTACCATCACACCTCAACAACAGTATTCATTTTGTAATAAAGAGACACTTCCTTATACTTCATCCCAATTAAATAAAACATCCTTTTCTAAAATTTATTTTTTAAAACTTTATCTAATTTTTTTCTGTGTGTGTGAGAGAAAGAGATAGTGTGTGTTTGTACATATATGTATGCGTATGTGTGTGTCAGAGGGCACCATATGTCTCTATGGAGGACAAAGGGTGACTTTGGGAATCATCCTGGACTGTTCTACCTCCTTTCTGCTTCACTCTGGCATTTCCCAGGCTCCACCCCCCAGGGCAGGAAGTGCAGGTCACTGCTGTTTCCACCTGGCATTTTTACCTGGGACCTGGGATCCAAACTCAGGACATTCTGCTTGCAGAAGTTTTAACACCTGAGCCATGTCTCCAGTCCAAGATAAAATGGGGCCAGCCTGCACTTCCAGCTCTGGTGAGTGGAGCCTGGGAATTCCCAGAGTGAAGCAAGAAGGAGGTAGAAGCAATCCAGGATGATTTTCAAAGTCACCTTTGGTCATCCACAGGGACACACAGTGCCCTCTGATACACACACATACATTAAATAAATTAAAATATTTTTAAAAATTACACCATGATCTGTATCTCTTGAATATATTAATCTGTAGTCAAAGCAGAATATAAAACTGAGCTTCTTAAAATATGCTGGGAGAGAAAAAAACAAGGCAATCTGGTTCCCACAAAATACTTCTCTGCCTGGCGTCTGTGCTTCCTTTACAAAAGTTGTTCTTTTAAAAAGTTGGGTTTACAAGCTTTATCCTGCACGTGCCATCTGCACTCTGCCTCTCCCAACGCAAGGCTGTGCTCTGCATCGGCTGCAGACAAGGCTCCTGCTGCGTGTACAGTGGGGTCAGAGAAGCTCTGCTCTGACTGGGACTCGCTGGGACAAAGATGCAACCCAGTGGGCCGCACATGAGAAAAGACACAAAAACGTGAGAGAGACTGGTAAGCAAGAAAAAGGTTGTAATGGAAAACAGAGGGAAGATGGGATTGACGATTAAGGTGTGAAAACATCATAAATTAACTGCCATGTATGAAACTCTGAAATAACGAAAAAAAATTTAAAGAATTGGGCTTAATTTTCCTCTAGTTTCTTCCAAAGATATTCTATTTTTACATTTCTATTAAAGAGAGGGACACAGGAAGGAGGGGCATGTGGATAAAGAAGGGGAGAAAGAGACACATTTTTACATGGGACCTGGGAGGAGGGGCGAAGAGATAGGGGCACGTGTGGAATGCCCACCGCGTGACAAGCGGGCCTGGCTGACCTGGCAGTCGTGTCACTATGCTGCTCCCACAATAATCTCCTTTGACATAGCAATAGGAAAACAAGTACTGGGCACATCCCAGGGGTCACTCTCAAACTCACGATTCTGGGGAGAGTGCCAGCTCTGAAAGCAGGGGTACTAGCTTCAAATTCTGACCAACAGCTAGTTACATTGGTTTGGTAAGCTTGGAGAAGCCACTTGGACAATCTCGGGCTCAATATTCTCTTGTGTCAATCAGATTCAGGTGTCAAGATGACAGCGGCAAGGTGAGTCTTCGGGCACTGCTGAAGAATTGGTAGTTAAGGTATACCCTGAGAAAGCCTAGGGGCATTTGTCTGATTGATGTGGGAAGACTCAGGCCACCGTGGGTCGGACTACTTCCTGGGCAGGTGGCCAAAATGCAGAGAACTGGTTTGATACTTGGGCACACAGGGATGCTGGCCAGGGATGACCTCAGTGACTGTATAGATATGCTTGTGGCCAGTTCCTAAGCTGGGCTCCTGATGTCAGCATATATTCTCTTGCCATGCCAATGACTATAACCAAGAACTGTAAGCAAGAATAAAATCCTGTTTCCATAGGTTATTTGGTTCTGTATTTGTTCAGCAACAGGAAAATGAAACCGGCACACCTCCTAACAATAGCACCAGAGTAATTAATAACCACACCTATTGTGGAAGTAGGTACTACATAGAGTTTTGCCCCATATAAAATTTAGCCATTACTACGATGACAAGAGTTTTAGTTGAAACATGAATTAACATAATTCTCCTGTAAGATTTTATTTCTTAAAGATGCAGATTTCAGGGGCTGGAGAGATGGCTCTGGGATTAAGACTGCTTCACAAGAAGAAGGTCCTGACTTTGAATCCCAGGTCCTATGTAAAAAACACCAGGTGGAAATTGTGGCAGCCTGCACATCCTGCCCTAGTGGACAGAGCCTGGGAAATCCCAAAGCAAAGCAAGGAAGAGGTAGAAGCAATCCAAAATGACACAGTGCCCTCTGATACACACACACACACACACACACACACACACACACACACATACACACACACACACACACACACACACACACACACAAAATAAATAAATATCAAAAAATTTACTAAAAAAAATTCAGATTTCAGCAATGGTTAGTTCCAGTGCTAGCTTAGAATAGAGTCTGACACAGATCAGTCAATAAACATTACTATATGTAAATGAAAGAATCAACAATGTTGTTACCTAAAAATTGAGCATACAAATGTGAATGTGAAGAAAGTTAGACCATTCCAACCAAAAGATGCTTTCAAAGAACAGGAAAAGAACCATCTTTCCCACTAAAGGCAGTTTTTTTTTTTTTCAGCCAAAAAAAAGGGATCGTTTTTAATAAACCCCCAAACAAAAAATACTAAGAATTATACATAAACACTCACTCAAAAGAGTCATTCCTTTTGAAACAGACACAAAATGAATTAGCTTGTCTTTATTCTTAAATATACCAAAAATGGAGCAATGAGGATTCTGAAAGGTTACAGTACGCTGTAAGACTCACAGTAAAGTTCATTGGTAACACCAATTAAAAAGAAAGTGCTTTAAAGCATCTCTCCAACTGGCAGAAGCATGAGTAGATGTGTCCCTCTGTGTATACAGAAAGCAAGCACACAGGGAAGGTTGGACACGCACACCCCACCTCTCCTCTCTCTGTCTCCCTCTCTTCTTCCTTTTCCCTCCTTCCTTTCCCCAACCAAGTCATCTTCATGACAAATGTCTAAATCTCAAATGCTAGCCCACTAATGGACTGTAAATGCTTTACAAAAGGAAAACTGAGTCTAATATATTTAATCTGACAAAAGTAGTACCTTTCTCTTTCTGTATTCAAAATTATGTCCAGAGGGAAATCACTGGCCTAAACATTTCAGTAAGATGGAATTGGAACCATGAAGGGGATTCATCATCTGTTTCTGGGCAGTTGGCAAAGGGCCTGTGGGGTCCATTCTTACTTCCTCCCACACCCTCCAGAAGCCTTACTGAAGGACTGAAGGGGAACCTTCTCTCCTTATAGTTTTTAGGGGAACAAGGCAGCATTTCTCTCTGTGGCCCCATAATCTAAAAGATTAATTTTCCTTTATATCACTCAACACATGAAATCAAACCACGTGACTTTAGCCAACCTTTGATCTGGAAAAACTACAGAGTTTAAAGGAGAATCTTGTTTCTCTCCTGTTCAAATATTAATCAAAACATTTGCTTAACTGCCACATATTGGCATACAACATGCTACTGAAAACAAGACAAAACAATGCGTTAAAATCTCAATCATAATTTATATGAAATGAACTTTTAAAAAAGACTTAAAAAGAACAGCAAAATTCAATTTGCCTCTAACAAATACAACAACAGATACCGATCCATACTTAACTACTTAGCTTTACTAAAGACACAGGAAAATAATAGTAGGTACCCATGAAACATTCCAATCCCCAAAGCCCTTGCATTTCTGTGTTTGTTTGTCCCAAACAGCAGTGCTTGTGACTGAGTACTTACAGGCACCTCTATCATTACTGCACCCCAAGACTCGATTCCCCACAGCACTCAAACGTTAAGCTCTATTCTAACAAAAGAAGCTTTGTGGTTCCAGCCATAGGACAGATACAGCCACCTCAGGAGCACTTTGTTAAAATGGCTCATGTGACTGAAGGCCAGCTCACTACCTGCAGCACTTAGGCCATTTTACACTAAACTCTGAAGATACATCCTCACTACCTATCTACTACTGTGAGGTATTTGATTTTTTTAAAAAGCATAATTTTAGCTTTAAATTCAACGATGACACTTTACAAATCCCTGTAATTTACTCTGACTTCCAGGACTAGGTGTCACCAAGACCAGAGCTACATAGGTTGGCCTACTTAAGAGTATATATATGTATATGTGTTTGTGTGTGTGTACGCATGTGCACCCATGCACACACACGTGTGCTTGTATTGTGTGATGAATGTAGGAAGGGGACCATGGTAGGGGAGGGGAGGGGAGGGAAGGAAAGGGGAGGGGAGGGGAAACAGGACAATGGAATTCATGTGACGCGAAAACACGATTACTATTTGGAGAAATGAGCAAAGAGAAAGATGGGAGGGGTGGGAGAGGAATAAAAACAAAATATAATGACATCCATGTCAATGCCATCACTCTGCAGGCTGATTTACAAAATTAATAATAGAGACAGTGAGAGAAGAAGGGGGGGTTGGAAAAAAGAAGGAGGGCTCACAGCAAGGACCCCTAGAGAAGAAAACACAAGTCACTGGAACCATTCCTCCCTCTTACAATTTCAGTATATCCCACATATTTCCTCCAGCTCCTAATTATATTATTAGAGTCTTAGGGAGGGGGAGGAGAATTTCACTTGGCATCACAAGGGCTCCTAGGGCGTGGCCTGGACTAACTTTTTAAGGCACTTCTTTCCATTTGCCAACCATAAAAATACCTCGCATGCATAAAGAATAACTAGTAAAGAAATCATAAAATAGTATGAAAAGAATACAATAAATAAAACCAGCATTAAAAAGTACATGGGAGTGGCACAATTTCTTATGCTTATTTTTCCATGTACAAAAGCAGAGTAGTCCACAGATGACAGAAGAATTAACATCACTAGCAGTACATATGCAGTCTGTTGTAATTACTTAATGGGACCCATGTGAAGGCACATTCCAATAATCACACAAAAGCACCCAAAAAACCCAAAAACAAAAGCATCAAAAACAAACAAAGTCAAACATTAAAAGGGAGGAATTCTGCATGCTATGGAAAAAAAATTATTTTTTGAAAAGAAATCTCAAAAATCATTTCCATATCTCCTGAACCACGGTATCAAATTCTTCTTTTTAATTTGTCCATTAGCCATGGCATACAGGAAACCCTCCCCTGGAATCATAAATGCACTGGAGAAAGAGAGACTCCAAATGCAAGAAAAATCACGAATGGGACAGACACGAGCACCCGCCATGGCACGGCTGGCTGCCCTCGCACACTCTTCACACGACTGCCAGAGCGTTCGACGTTCAAGCTCCTTACCTAAAGGAATGTGAAAAGGCCTGCAATCTGTAAGAAGCCAGAGGAAACATTAAGAGAGAAAGCAAGTTCTGACAAATCTAAAACTATGAAATGACCTACTTTTAAAAGGTCTACTATTTTACATAGGTTCTAACGAGGGAGAATTTCAGTCCACATAAATAAAGAGGGAGAACTTCAATCCACATAAAAAGAAGCCAGAGTAACCTTGGAGAAGCGATTGCACATGTTAATTGTCTATAAAGTTCAGGAACATTATCTTTAGTGTATTCTGTCCAGAAAAATAAGCTCCAAGTATAATAAACAAAGTATTTATTTTACCACAAAGCATAATACATTGATTGGACAAGTTTATTCAACCAACAAAATTCTGGTTGTAAAACCTACTTACGCAACTAACAAAAGCCACAAAATCATGCAATCTGAACTTAAGAGACAAACAGAAAAATAAAGCCCACAAACTACGCATACGAAAGAAGCACAACCCACAGAAGCTGCGTTTTTCGTCTTCCGTGTTGGGCTAACCGATGTGAGCACATGAAGGCACACAAAGCACCATGAAGAGGCTGTACCAAAATGACAAGGAGCGTTCTGCAGGCTAATCCCAAACACAAATGCACAATTAAAAATAAAGTAATAGTTCAAAATCAAGGTTTGGGCTAAGCATGAAGACAGGTAGAGCTTATGAATTAGCACAAGTCAGTGTACAAGTGAACTTGACATCATTACACCATGGTGCAAAATGCCACGTATAGAAAATGAAGCTGATCTGGTCCAAGCGTGCACACCAATGCTCCTGTACTCACCCCAGAAAGACCCCTGAATCAGCACGCCAATCACAAATTTGCAAACCACTACACAGACACACTAACACTGAGGAACCAAGGACTAAAAAGATGTCAGCGTTTGCAACCAGAATTTTTTCAACGGACCTCACTGGATTCCTGAAAGGATTGCTGTGGAGAGAGAGTGCTAGGCCTAGAAAAACCTAGGTGATGATTTCAGGTACTTGTCTGAAGGAGGGCCCCCCCTCACACTATTAGGGAGAATCCAGCAGCACCCAAGTCAAAGCTCAGGGGCAAAACTCATCCACAGTACCAATAAGCTGCCCCAGCCATTCTACCCGTGAGGGAAAAATGTCAACATACTTTACATCTTCCAGCTTTTTGGTGATGACTGAGCCAACCGAAGAAAACGCAGCTGAAGCTTTCTGTCCAGCCTGAGACAAGGTTTCAGAAGTCTTCTTGTACCTGTAGTCAATTATGAATGAAAAGGAAAAAAGTCAGCTTGGTTTTTCTAGCATCAATTATTTCCAGTGCAGTGGTCAGCAGTTCGGTTTTTCTAGCATCGATTATTTCCAATGTAGTGGTCAGCAGCTGTAGAACTGAGGAATAAAGCAGCTTTTGGAACTCAAATATCCTTGATAACAGGGTAGGAGCAATTCCTCCATCACAATCATCTGCAGTACATGGAACAGGAGAGACAGAGGCCTGAACGGAATGGACTAAAACATCAGGGTTGAACTTACAAACAGAAGACCCGCCTCAACCCCCAGCAAGAGAAAAGTCACATCTGTGTGAACTGACTACGGAGAGTTAATGTTGGAGCTGGCTCCATGGCTAAAAACATTTGCTGCCAGAACAAAAAGACCAGAGTTCAGATCCCCAGATCCCATGTAAAATGAAGAAGAGACACGGCAGCCCACCGCTGTGTAATTCCAACACCAGAGGCAGAATCCTGAGACTCCCCAAGAGTGGGCTATCTACCCAGAATAGCCCATAGGCAAGCTCTGAGTTTAATTGGAGACCCAGCCTCAAAAGCGATAAAAAATGATTTTTAATATCACCCTCGTGCCTTCACATGCACACATACTCAGATCTATGTGTACTTGCACACATCATATACCTACACATATACAAACACACATGCATACAATCCATACACACACAGAAATAAAATAGAAAAAAAATGTTGCAGACTAGACATAAATTGTCTTGGGCTATTTTTAATCCTTTTGAAAGCCATTCACCATCCATTCCTGTTTCTTACCTAATCTCTTTGTGACCACCAAACCTTTTCCAAATGTATTCTGAGCAAACTGGTTTCCATCAGTCAAAAGCTAGAATGTCATCAGACTGTATCTGAAAACGACAGCACAGTGTTCTCTGACATCACCATCTATACCTGTGGCCCCACCAACATATTGAGTAAATGCCTTAATTTAGAACTTTTCTTAGTTCTGTAACTAATAGAATCTCATGTAACTGCATCCACAGTGGAACATGTCTTTTGAAACAATGTGAATCTGTGTCCCAGGCCATGGCCACTCATATTTGGCTTGAGAATAAACTATCTCTTATTCCTTTTGAAATGAAAGCTGGGTTTCTGTGCCTACAGTCTATAAACAATCACAGGGAAAGATAGTATCTGAAAGAAATTACACCATTCTTCTGTCCTTCTCTATGTAAACCAAACAAAACAAAATTAAAGTCAAATTCCTCAGATGTCTCTTACATTGTAATGATCAGAAAGCGAAAAATAGGGTTCATGTATGCTTTATATTACTCATATAAATGTTATGGGTATGAAGAATTTTGTTTTTATATAATAAATTCACTCTCTATTTTTCAAGTAATAACTAGCTAGACTTTCAACAAGATATATACAAAATGTTTCAACTACCAACTGATACCTAGGAGGTAGGCCTTTGAAACATGCCTGAAGAGGGAAGACCCCTGACCCCACATTGTGGGTGGGACCACTCCTAGGCAGAGAATCTAAGACTATAAAGATGGAGAAACCGGTGTGAGCACAAGCAAGCCTGACCAGCTGCTTTAAGCTCCTGATTATCCTTTTCTCAATATGATGGACTGTATCCCCTCTGGAAGCATAAGGCAAACCATAAACCCCGTCTCCCTAAGTTGCTTTTCTAAAACATAAGCTAACACTTAAAATAATCCTGATGAGATTGGATGCATTCAGGGTATGTTCTGGGCTGGAGAGGTGACTCAGGGGTTGAGCCTTTGTCTCACAAGCAAAAGGACCTGAGTTTAGATCCCAGGCGGAAATGGCAGTAGCCTGCACTTCCAACCCTGGAAAACAGAGCCTGGAAAACTCCAGAGCTAAGCAAGAGAAGGTAGTGCATCCCAAAATCACCCTCAGGCCTCCACAGGGACACATACACCCTCTGGTATACACAAATACACACACAGACATGCAAAAATAATAACTAAAATAAATTTTTAAAAATTCTACAGTGATATTAGCTATCACACAAAAGTAGAAATGATTACTCCTCTTTACAGCTATCAACAACCATCAAAAATATGGTACCTACCAAAAAAGTTAAATCTCCTTTGCAGAAATGAACATAAGAGTACTTTTTTCTTACCACATCAAGATCGAAAACCAGGAACGAACGTGCTTTGTGGTTACTATACTCTAAGATTAGTTTCCTGTATGTTTTTCTACTTTCAGATTGCACGGGAAGGAGACAGAACAAAAGCGTGAACACTGAGGCTCAGGATGTAGCTCTGGTACAGCACTTGCCTAACATGCCCAAGGTCATAGGTTCAATCCCCAGTATGGGAAGAAGAGAAGGAAGAGTATTAGGGACCCTCAAGTCCTATCAAGTAAATGTAGATGGCCTCCCGTTACTGGCTACTCCTAAATTTGCCAATTCACCATTAGGACCAAATAGAGAAGACAAAGAACAATTCAAATCTATTGCTGAAGCTTGTTTCTCTTGTACTAAGGAAAAGTGCATTGTAATCATGTTTTTTGAAAATTTATATGATCAATAAGATAGATGGCTTAAGGAATTAGCCTCTGGTTTTAACATATATGAGAGATGGTGACAAAAGAATCTCATGGTATTAGAGCAGGGTAAAAAAGACCACCAGCTGCACAGATGGGCAGATTTACGCTCAAATCCTGACTTCACTTCATCTATCTGTCTATTCCTTATTTAGGATTATCTCAACTACTATGCTCTGAGGATGAAATGGCCCTTCGTACATACTGGAAAAGTCAATACACAGCAGTGTCCTCCCAAGCCTGACAGCAGTGCACTCCAAGACCACCAGTGCCTAAAGCTGCAGTTCATGCTGAATTCGCTCTGTACTTCTCTTCCATGGCTACTAATTAACTTAGAGTGGGTGGCCGAACAGGATGATGACTCACATCCCAGGCTGGACAGAACAAAACCACAAGATATTTAATCACATTAACTTAAAACATAAGAATGATTTGTGTTATTTTGCATTTAAGGAAGATCAAGCAGGACGACAGCACCACATTTCAAGGACTTGAATTTTGTTCCTTCAACTTATTCATGATGTTTTGAGTTCTAGTCCCTAGAAAGTTCTAGAAAATCAAAGTTGGGAAACAGAACTGGAAGGAAAGCACACTTTGTGACCCAAAGAAAAGCTACAGAAACATCTTTATCCCCTTTCTCTTCCTCTCCCTGGAGTGACAGGTGCAAACAATCCTTTCCACTTGTCTAAGAAAGTGACAGCAGACACGTACGCGGGTGTTGCCGTCACGTCCTGCCATCCTTTGGCGATGTTCTGCCTTAATTCCTGAAGTGGATTGATGCCCAGTTTCCGCTTGATCTCTGCTAGATGCTTCTCTTTTGCTGCTAATACCTGAGACAGGGTCTGAATCTCTTCTTCTACCTGTGAAGAACAGGGAAGGAACACAGCAAAAGTGATTTGGCAAGTTAAGAACAGAGCTGAACTATAATCAAAATCTGCCTTTTTACAAACACAGTGCTGAGTCAACTGGTTGCACAATGCTCTCCTGCATAGCTGGTCTTTTTGTACCTGTCAGGTGACCTCGGAGTCCTCTTCTCTCCTTAAGTTGCCTTACTCGGTCATCTCATGAGCAGTGGCTTGTCCTTTACATGCGTAATAACCATGTTATGCTAACACCAACTCTGACCTGACTTTCCTCCTAGATATTTCCACGTAAATACCCATAAATACCTGTCTATATATTAAATCAAAATAATCTCCATTTCCCACCAAAAAAGTGTGATGAGCCCAAGACCACTAGAATTTATAGTGTATTTGCCAAGTCCAGTACTTGCCAAAGTCAAACCCTCCCCCAGAGAGCCTTGCAGGGGTACGTGTGTGAGCCCCTGACCCAAGGACAGCTGTCCATCCCATGGCCAAGAACTAGTGTGTGCCTGGTATGAAAAGAGGTATGAAACTAACCATAATCAGTCACTCCTCCAGAAGCCTCCTTTGAGGAACGGAGATGTTGAGAGAAACTGAACAGATCAAAAGAAGCCTAGTGTACGGTGAGATTGTGACACATGGTGAAAGCCAAAACCTTCAAAGTCAATGAGAAAGCTAAACAGTTGTGGTTTCCCAGCAAGTTGCCAATAAATTCATGACAAAACAGCTTAAAGGAATACAATTCCTTGATCAGGAGAGCTCTTAGCAACACCAGGAGCCAAGGGAACTCGCCACATCACATCCACAGGATCACTGAGAAAAGAATAATCATCACTTGCCAGACCAACATGTCTGGCCAAGCATAGAGAAGGATACCCACTGCCTTAACAAGTTCCCACCATCTTAGCCATCTGTCCAAGGATGGACCTACCACCCGCTGTGTCTCCCCCCTCCCCCACCACTAACTGGACAATATGCTGCAGGCTTGCTTAGGGACTAACTCAACTACTAATTTTTCACAAATGTGTCCAGAACTCCAGCCTTCAATTACCAAGTTGACACCAGTAGAGATCTACTAGGCCAGGCAAACAGAAAGGGGCAAGTTCGAGGAGAAAAGCAAATGCCCTGTAGAGTGTGGCACTATCTCAGGGAGGCCCTAGCCCAGCTCCCCAATCCAGGTGGTCTGGCTACAGACCTGAACAAGTTCAGACATGCACCCAGACATGTCCCAAAAGAGGAACCATACAGGCAGAGGGATGAACAACCAATGGGAAGGAGGGATGAACAACCAATAGGAAGGAGGGATAAACAACCAGTGGAAGGAGGGATGAACAATCAATGGGAAGTGGCCATCTAACCTGTACACCTAGTAAACAGCTAAATGATTGATAGCTGCTTCCCCCCTCCCCGGAGCAGAGGGATGGCCACACCTGATTGGACCCCTGACCCTATATAAGCCCAAACACTTCCTGAATAAAGCTGAGTCTGCAGCCAACTCGTCCTCTGCCTGCTGCTTCTCACCTGACTCCCGGGGTCTGGGTCCCCGTAGCCACCTTACCATTTGCCTCGAGCCCAATTGAAGAACTTGGGTCCTAAGGTAGAGTTATTCACATTCAAGACCCTTCTGCAAGTGTTTCACTTGACTTGCTGCAAAGCTGCATTCTCAGTCTGAAAGCAGCTCACTTCAACCAGAGCCAGCGAGGCCTTTACAGACAACCAACCGTGTTGCCAAATCAGCTGTTTTCACTGGTCATTACGGCCACAGAGAACATGAAACGAATATACTACCAACAACGTAGACAAGGGCAAATACACCATGATGAGGCCGAGAAGAGTGAAATTCATTAGCTGGTGGGCACACAACACACACATAATCCTCTGTGCTGAGTGGAACTTGAATGTTAGAACCAGTTTTAGATGCCACATTTAGTTATATACAGCAAAGAAGTAGACTATAAGAAGAAAAGGCAAGGATGAATATAAGTCAAAAATCAATAAGTTGCATGATTCTCCCAAAGTCATTAAACAAATGGTCATAAAACCAGAATCTCTAACCAGATTTCACACTGCACATCTCTATTTGCTGACTCACCCAAACCCCAAAGCTTCATAGAAAGAAAGTAGTCTGTAGTCTTTCCCACTGTAGTCTTTCCCAAATATACAACCCAGCGTCTTGTACTCTTTGCTTTTGTTGGTTAGCACCTGTTGGTATAGCACCTGTCACAACCATAATATCTTAATACAACTCAGGGGGGATATGACCATAAAAGCATAGGAGAACACAACTGATATAAGTAAAAACTAGTGACAAAGTTACTGTGAGAGGACAGAAGTAGAGTTGCAGTAATTGACATAAGAATAGATATGAAAGAGGGCTGGAGAGATGGCTCAGGAGTTAAGATTTTATCTCAAAAGCAGAAGGTCCTGATTTCGGATCCTAGGTCCCACATTAAAAACGCCAGGCAAAAATGGCGGCGGCCTGCACTTCCAGCCCTGGCAGGCAGAGCATGGGAAATCCCAGAGTGAAGCGAAAAGGAAGTAGAAATAATGCAGGATGATTCCCAAAGTCACCTATACAAGGACATATACACACATATGAATGAATGAATGAATTTTACACACACACATACATATACATATAATAGACATGTAAGAAATGGCAAGATTGTTCAGTGGGTGAGGAGTTAGTCATTCAAGACAGGTTACCTGAATTCAATCTGCAGAGCACACACTAAGGTTATAAGGAGAAACCCAATTCCTGAAAGTCGTCCGCTGATCCACATACATATATTACACAACATGCAACGTTCACACACAATAATAATAATTAGTAAAATTTCAAAAAAGGAAAGAACACACATATAAATGAATGGATCAGAAGAATAAGGAGTCAGAAATAAACCTATATATTTATGACAAACTAGTTTTGATAAATGTCATGTGTTAACTTGATAGAGACAGAACAGGTTTTTTCTGATGCATGTGACTTGGGTAAATAGTTTCCACATGTAAAGTGAATAAAGCAAAGCATAACTCAGTCCACACACAGAGATTCACTTAAAATAGATCAGAAAGTTCCATATAAATAAAAAACCATATAACTCCAAGGACAGAACACTGAAACAAGCCTTCAAATGGTGTTTTAGCTATGCCACAAAAAGCACAAGCAACCAAGGAAAAAGTAGACTTCCTCAAAATGAAACATGGCTGAAGACATGCATAGTGGCATATTTGGGAAGTAGAGGCAGGAGGATCAAAAGTTCAAGGCCATTCTCAACTAAGCTGCAAGTAAATAAAATGGTTAATAAGCATAACTATAAGATCCATGCACAGAAAATCTTCAAAGTATTGCTAAAAGAAACTAAAGATGGCCTAAATTTAATAAATTAATAGAAAGATATTTCATAGTCATGGACTGGCAGACAGTATTGTTAAGACTACAAAACACACTAAATGAACCTACAGGTTCAATGCCAGGCCTATCAGAATCTCAATAACTTTTTTTGTTGTTGTTGCTGGAAAATCAGATACTATAAGTCACAGGAAATTGCAAGGGACCCTGAAAAAAATTTTCAAAATGAAGAAATACGTCAGTAGCTCATACATCTAGATTTACTACAAAGCTGTAAAAATTCAATCAGTGTAGTAAATAATGCCTTAAGAACAGAAATATAGAGGCTGGGGAGGTGGCTCAGGGGTTAAGCCTCTGCCTTGCAGACGAAAGGTCCTAAGTTCCGATCATAGACCCCACATATAGACGCCAGGCGGAAGGGGGGGGGCTGCGTTTCTGATCCTGATAGGGCGGAGCCTGTGAATCCCGGGGCAGAGTAAACATGGAGGAGGTGGAGGCGGTCCACGTGGTTCCGGAATTCGTCCGTGGTTCTACACACACACATACACACACAGTTGAATAAATAACAAAAAAAGAAAGAAAAAATAGATTAAAAAAAAGGAAAAAAAAAAACAAAACACTGTAATCCAGAAATGAATCCACATATTGCTAGCTGGAAAAGTTAGTTATGGGTGTCAACTTTACAACTGAGCACTGAACTTTAGACACACCTATGAAGAAGTATTTAGTTAGGCAGGCCCTTGGCAAGTCTGTAGGAGGTTATCTAATGTGGAAAGACCCGGCCCAAAGGGGGTGTGACCATTCCCTGGCCAGATGAAAAGACAGAAAGAGAGCAGCTGGCAAGTTGGCACATGGGAAAGCTGGGAAGTATGTCCTTCTCTCAGGGACATCCCATCCTCCTGTGGAGATAGTATGACCAGTTCGCTGGACCCCTGCTGGGCTCTCCTGTCATGTTGAACTCAGCATTTTAGGCTAGAATAAAGTGAAATGTTTCTTTAAATTGTATGGGTCATATATTCACTACAGTCTTAGGAACATGAAACTAAGTCAATGATTAACATATTTTAACAAGGATGCCAAGTATACTTTCTAGAGAATGATGATGATGATAACTAGACACCCACATGCAAAAGAAGGAAGTTGGAAACTTAACCATGGCAATATACAAAATTAATTCAAAACAGACAAAGGTCTCAAATGTAAGAGCTAATATTGTAACAGTAGATCTAAATCTACTGTCATGGTGCCTGTGTGGAGGTCAAAAGACATTTTTCAGAAGTCACTTCTGTCTTTCCATCATGTAAGCTATGGGGAGTACGCTCAAGCCATGGGGTTTGTGTGTAGGCACCTTTACCTGTTGATCCCTTTCACTGGTCCAGAAGAGTAAATAATAATTGGGCTTGGAGATGGGTTTTTAAAATAGAACACCAAAAGGACAAGCAACTAAAATAAAACTGTATTTCATCAAAATTTAAAACTTTTGTGTAATAACATTATCAACAAAGTAAAGATAAGCTACGAAATCAAAGAAACTGTTTGGAAATCATTTACCTGATAAGGATTTAGAATGAAGAATGCATATATATATATAAAACCTCTTATCTGAAAAATAAACCAACTCTGTGTGTGTGTGTGTGTGTGTGTATGTGTGTGTGTGTGTGTGTGTGTGTCAGAGGGTACTTGAGTGTGTATGTCTGTGAAGGCTCAAGGGTGAAAACAGGAATCATCCTGATTGTTCTATCTCCTTATTGCTTTGCTCTGAGGTTTCTTAGCTCCACCTTCCAGGGACAGAATTGCAGACTGTTGGTATTTCCACCAACATTTCTTAGTTGGGGTCTGGGAGTTCAAACTCAAATCCTTTTTTTTTTGGTAATACTGTGTGTGTGTGTGTGTGTGTGTGTGTGTGTGTGTGTGTGTGTGTGTATCAGAGAGCACTGTGTGTCCCTGTGAAGGACCAAGGGTGACTTCTGGAATCATCCTGGATTGTTTCTACCTCCTTTTTGCTTCACTCTGGGATTTCCCAGGCTCCTCCCACCAGAGCCAGAAGTGGAGCCCACTGCAGTTTCTGCTGTTTCTGCCTGGTGTTTTTACCTGGGACCTGGGATCCAAACTCAGAATCTTCTGCTTTTGAGGCAGAGTCTTAACCCCTGAGCCATCTCTCTGGCCCAGATCCTTTTATTTTTGAGACAAAGATTTTTATCTTGAGCCATTTCCTCAGCCCACAACCTAACTTTTAAACTTGACTTGTTATTCTTCAAAGAAGATGTAAAGATATCCAAAACACTTATGAAAAGATCTCAATATCACTAATCATTAGAGAAATAAAAATCAAAACCATGATGGAATAACACTTCTCACCCACTAGGATAGTTTTAATCAAATATGGGAGGGAATATTAAGAATGTGAAGAAACTACTAATCAAATAAAATGCATGTGAAAAACAAATGTTTCCCACCAAAAATTATATGTGGAGTTATCACAAGGTAAAGTAATCCTACTTATAAGCATATATGTAATACAAACTGAATTTAAAAACGTGTTTGCACATACATGTTGCTAGCTCACTATCCACAGAGGTTAATAACTAAGTGACTACCAATGGATGTATGAAAAAAATGACAATATGTTAGATAAATACAATGGACTACAGTTCAGCCATAAAACGGATGAATCGCTGAAGAATGTAACAGGAGGCAACCTTGACATTGTTATGCTAAATGGCAGCCATGGGATTCAAAAGATCCAAATTTCCTGGTTCCCCATTCATGTGAAATACCCAGAAAAAAGCTAAGTCCATAGAGACAGAAAACAGAGAAAGGGGCAGTTAAATGACTTCTTGGTGAGTAGGAGGGGTGTCTTTGGAGGTGAGAGTTGCACACTGGTAATGTGCTAACTGCCACTAAACCATCTGCTGAATGATGAGGTACATTAATTTTACAGAAGAAGAAAGAAATTGGAAATTAGGCTGAAAGTCAGAAGAAGAAAGGGAGACTCTAGATATGTAACGCCTGGTGCTCCGTCTCCCCTGGAGCTGGCCATGAACTATGAACTACTGCATTGTGCTCTGGAAACCACAGGACACCACACCTCACAAAGGGCATGGCATTTCCCAAAGGACATGACATTTCCAAGGCATAGTCTGAAGGTCCCTCACCTTGTTGAGTTCCCGTCTCAGCTCATCCTGCTCCTCCTCTGACAGCGTCTCGGTGGCACCAAGTGTGGCAGCAGCATCTTCTCCCTGCTCCGGCACTGGTTCTGTCCTCAGCAGACCTTGAGGATTAAGAAAAAAATAAATGTCAAGTGTGACTATTGAGTGAATTCCCCTGTAGACTCCCCTAGTGTTCCAGCCAGAAGAAAGCCACTGAGCTTAGAGTGGCACACCCTCCAGTGACTGGGTTCTCAGGGAAGGAAGAAAACCCAGGCTAGCCAATAAAGCTACCAATTAAGAAGGGCCAGGGCTGGAGACATGGCTCAGGCGTCAAGACTCTGCCTCAAAAGCAGAAGGTTCTGAATTCAAATCCCAGGTCCCCACGTAAAAACACCAGGAGGAAATAAATGGTGGTTGGCCTGTACTTCCAGCCCTTGTGGGCGGAGCCTGGGAAATCCCAGAGTGAAGCAAGAAGGAGGTAGAAGCAATCCAGGATGATTCCAGAAGTCACCTTGGCCCTCCACAGGGACACATGTACCCTCTGATACACACACACACACACACACACACACACACACACACACACACACCACTGAATGAATACATAAAATTTTAAAAAATAGAAATATGAAATGAAAATTCTTCACTTTCTCTCAGCTTCTCTACATACTCTGAGTCACAACAGGACTATGACAGTGCGGGACAGGAGGCCATGATCCACCCTGAAGACTAATCTGAGACAGGAGACTGTGTACTCTTTAGCTTCCTGTGCTAAGGAAATCTGATGTTTAACATTTAACAACTGCCACAAAGAGATTCAGGGGGGAAGCAAATATCCTGAACAAAGTCTACTCGCCGTCCTTCTGTGTGGCAGTAAGGTAGGAAACACTGTGCAATGTTCTTAAAATTGCACCTCACTCAGATATCCTTTAAGAAAAACCCCCATGTCACAGGGTGAGATGACACTTACTTACCAGCTCTGAGGATGCTAAAGCAGGAGGATTTTGAGTTCTAGGCCAGCCTAGGCTACACACTGAGAATCTGTCTCAAAGAAAATCAAACAACCCAATGTATTTATGCAGACATAACAACAGCTTCTCAACGTCTACCTACTGTTATCCATTCCCTGGCACTTGTTCCACTGGGAACAAAGCCACGTTTCTAGAGGGTGACTGAAGAGACCTCTGCCCTCAGCTCTCCCCTTCTTGCCCACACTCTACCCAAAGGCCAGTTGGGCTCAAACCTTGGGTAGAACATAGATGAAGTTTGAATGGAAAATGTTCCCCCAATAGGCTCTTATGTCTGAACATTAGTCTCCAACTGGTGGCTCTATTTTGAACAGTTGTAGAACCTTTAGGAGGCAAAGCCTTGCCAGAAGACGGTCACAGGAGTGGTTAGAGAGATCTTTCAGCTTTTATAACCTGGTTCCACTTCATGCCTGCTCTGCTGGCTATGGGTACAGGGTGGCTAGCCACTTCACACACCTTTCAAACTGTAAGCCAAAATAACTTACTTTCCTAAGTTTTCTGCTGGGTATCTTATCACATTGACAAGAAAAGAAATTAATGGCACACTTTAATCTTTAAAATCAAAGTCAATTCAAAGAATCCCTGATGGACAAAATGTCAAATTTTGAAATAGATAGGATCAGTATCGCTGACACTGCCTTTTGCCTCAGGTATCAAAGTGGCTTTGCGTGGTCAACCCACTGACTGACCTTGCCTGTATTCAAACTCAGAGATTTTATTTGCATTGATTTCAACTTTTTCAAAACATTGTGTTAGCATAATATTTGATTACTGAGCTTTCTCACACCCTCTTAAACTGTAACCCTGTAGCTTCTTTTGCTCCCCACCCCAACACCAGCCTGTCTTGTCCACCCATGCTCACATCATAAAATCCAGCGCATGAAAGGCCAGCGAAAGGCTTTCTCTTCCTGCCAGTGAATGTGGGCGCCACTGTCCCCGCTGTGCAGCGGTAAGAGCAGAGAGACACGTGACCAAGGCAGCAGAGAAGAGCGAGTGTGCAGGCAAGAGAGGAAGGAGCATGGACACAGCTGATAAGTCATCAGCACCTGTGGTACATGGTGATAAGTATATACAGTGCATATATGTTGCAAAAGAGGATGCGAGTTCCAGACTAGCCTATAAACACAGTGAGACCATATATAGCCTAGACATACTTTATTGTCTACCAACCTTTTAATGGTAATTGTTTATAACAGTGGTCTACACACAAGATGCTTAAAGAATTGTTTAAATTCATAAAAAGTAATGTGAGCAAACTTGTTCCAAAAATGTACATTGACTGGCAAGCAGAATTCAACTGAGCTCTCAAATACATAGTCAATACCTGACAGGTATGGTCAGGAGATGGGAAAGTGGAGGAATGCTCAAGACTGTTTCCAAAGCTGAAACCTGACCTCTGCTTTAAATTCCATCAGTGCAACCTTGTTGCTTTGAAATCACAGTCTGAAGATTAGCACACGGTCATGAGAGCAACTAGTTCCCACAGTGTCTCCCTCCCTTCAACTCCAAGCAAATCCAACTGCAAAACAGGGCTTCCCACATCCTGTTAGAAACATGATCTGCATGCTTGCTCTCCAAGTCACCCTGTGAGGCAAGGAGTGAGAGACCAAGGGTGGAGACCGAGCACGTGAATTGCTGTCAGGGTAGCAGCTAACATTTATTATTTTATTTTAAAATTTTGCTCAGAACTATCAAGTTCTCAAATGCCAGTGGCCCAAAACAAAAACAACAGCCACAAATCAGATATTAACACAGGCCTTTAATAACAGAGGCTCTTTTCTTTTTTTTTTCTTTCTTTTTCCTTCCTTCTTTCCTTCCTCCCTTCCTTTTTTTTTTCTTTCTCTTTCTTTTTTGCTTTGCTTTTATTTTATTTTTGCAGGTGTTTCTGTGTGTGTGTGTGTGTGTGTGTGTGTGTGTGTGCATGCGTGTGTGCGCACCTGTGGAGGCCCAAGAGTGTCTTTGGGAATCACTCTAGATTGCTCTACTTCCTCGTTTTGCTCTAGAGTTTCCCAGGGTCCACCTTCCCGGGCTGGAAGAACAGTCGGCTGATATTTCCATCTGACATTTTAACGTGGGATCTGGGATTCAAGTTGAGAACCTTCTTCTTGGAGGCAGAGTCTTAACCCCTGAGCCATCTTTCCAGACCTTTTTAATAAACACTGTCTTGTAAATCTCGGTAAGCAAGGAGACAAATGCAGTATAAAAACTCTAAGAATGCTTTAAGGATACTACAGATTGCAAGAAAAAAAATTTTAGAGGAATTTAGTATAGGCTGGAATCCTTAATCTGAAAAACATTAAGATTTTGTAGCACATGGGGTTTGAGATTTTCAAATCAGGTGTGTTCAATCAGTAAATCAATGCAAACATTCCCAAATCCAAGAAAATTCCAAGGGATACTCAATCTGTACCAATCAAATAGTCCATTAAGCAACCGAAGAAAATGTATGTCTCAGAAAAAGGAAAGGAAGAAGGAAGGGAAGGCAGGAAGGCAGGAAGGCAGGAAGGCAGGAAGGCAGGAAGGCAGGAAGGCAGGAAGGCAGGAAGGCAGGAAGGCAGGAAGGCAGGAAGGCAGGAAGGCAGGAAGGCAGGAAGGCAGGAAGGCAGGAAGGCAGGAAGGCAGGAAGGAAGGAAGGAAGGAAGGAAGGAAGGAAGGAAGGAAGGAAGGAAGGAAGGAAGGAAGGAAGGAAGGCAGGAAGGCAGGAAGGCAGGAAGGCAGGAGAGAAAAAGAGGAAAAGAGAAGAGAGAGAAAACAACGCAGCGGAGTAGATCAAAACCATTCTTCATTTTCAGTTCAATAGTTTTCCAATACCTCAAAATCCAAATTTTGCCTTAAATAATACATCATTTACCAAGAGTCACACAGACAAGATTAAAACTCAAGTCTCTCAATTCTACAGCCTTGCTTGCTCACATACACTGTTTTTTAACAGTTCATGAGTATGTGGTAGTGTTTGTGCACGTGTGTGACCTCATGCGTGTGTGTCTAGATACACTTGCTGCGTGTGGGTAATATGAAGCCCCAAAGTTGATGATGGACATCATCTTCCATCTCTCTCCATTTTATTTATTGCGGCAGGTCTCTTGTTGTAACCATAGCTCACTAATTTTGACCAAGCCAGCTTGGGCAGGAATCCCATCTCTGCTTCCTACATGCTAGGACTACAGGCAGCTGGCATACCTGCCCAGTTAGCCTGAAAAGTCACAGTGGCATGACTGAACCACATTAGTGGTCACCTGTCCCATCAGGTCACTGATAGTTTAGCTTCTTCAGTTATTTGTCTAGTGTAAGCAAATCCTTCTCCATCTTCCGTTCCCAGCCAGGTGATCCCTGAGACCTAATGGATACCCTAAAGGGGCGTATGATCAGTGTCCACATGTCGTCTTGGAAGATTCTTCCAGCAACAGGGAGAAAAATGGAACCAGATGGGGAGAACCTGAAAGCCACAGATGGGGCCACGGCTGGAGTCACCAACGGCAGCTTGGCCATCTTGGGAGTGAGAACAGAGATGACAGGCACGACCATTCCTTTTTTTTATTATTATTCAATTGTGCGTGTATGCTTGTGTGTGTGTAGAACCACGGATCAATTTGGGAACCACCATGGACCGCCTTCACCTTCTCCTTGTTCACTCTGCCCAGAGACTCACAGGCTCCGCCCTACCAGGAGGAGAAACGCAGCCTAGTCCCCCTCCCCCTTCCAGCAGCGAGGCAAGACCATTCTTATCACAGATTCATGGGCTACGTCACTGAGCCAGAGATATATTGTACAACTGCTGAGCCAATAAGCATTGAGGCCAGATGTATGCCACATGTAAACATGCTTCAAAATGTGGAAGCTGGGTATCAGTGGCTTAGACAATTCCAGATTTACTTACAGAGCCCATGTTTAAGAAAGGCGCAACATACTTCTGGGGATTCCTGCATGCCCAACATACAGAAAACTCTGAGTTCTGTTCCCCACACTGAGTAAACCATTTGTAGTGGTGCGAGTCTGTAACACTGGCACTCAGGAGCTGGGGGCTGATCTTCCAGGGCTACACAGCAAACTCCAGGCCAGACTGCAATCCATGAGATCCTACTTGCCTCAAAACAAGACAGGAAAAAGAAAAGACAGTTTCTAGACTTCCAGAATTGTGCCATAACAAAATTCCTGTTGTTTTAAGCCTCACACCTAGGGGTACTTGGCTAGGGAAGCCTTGAAATTCATGAAAATGGAAGGCAATATAATAATGGATTAGCCACTTACCAGCTCAGTGACTCTGAACAAACTTTGAGATTCAAGCCTTACCTACAAAAAAGTAAGCGTGCTCCACCTTCTCATACACCCTGGTACTAGAGTAACCTTAATTAATGCTGGTCTTTATTTTTTAATTTATCTATTTAGTGTGTGTGTGTGTGTGTGTGTGTGTGTGTGTGTGTGTGTGTGTATTGGAGGGCATTGGGACTTTGGGACTTAAGGAATCACTCTGGATTGCTCTACCTCCTCTTTGCTTTGCTCTGGAGTTTCTCAGGCTCCACCTTCCAGGAAGAGAAGTACAGTCACCACAGCCATTTCACCATTTCCTCCTGCCATTTTTACATGGGATCCACAATCTGAACTCAGGATCTTCTGCTTTTGAGGCACAGTCTTAACCCCAGCCCTATTGTTGGTTTTTAAAAGGGGGGTGATGAGTCTCCAGTTCATTTGCTTCAGAGCTTCTCTTCTGCCTACTCCAAATGTCCACCATAAGACTACCAACTGGGGCATTCCACTGAAGGACAAAGGCCAGCCATGAAGAAATTTGGGGATGTCCAAAGAGGAAAGCCTTGCTACCATTAAGTTCTTCCCCATGCACAAGAAGCTCCACATATACTCAGTTCTGTGGACCTATATGATCATAAAAAGAGCTTGTGAGAAATAGTTACCACCTCTTTAAAAGAAGTAGGGATGAGGGGCTGGAGAGATGGCTCAGCAGATAAGACAGCGTGTTACACAAGCCTAGAGCCTGGATGCTAGCAACCCCAGAATGACCTGGTCAACAAACACACCCCCCCCCAAAAAAAACAAAAAAACTGAGCTTCGGGTTCACAGAGAAACCATGCCTGACAAAAGAAATAAGGTAATGGCAGAGGATTCCTGACTCTATTTGCAAATGCACATCATTCATGCACATATGCACATATACACAGACACAGAGGCAGGCAGATATGCGTGTGCTGTGCGCACACGCACACACACACACACACACACACAAAGGAATGTTGACACAGCAGAAATCAAAAAGAGTAAAGCAGAATGAGAACTACGAGATAAGGAATTTCAACTGCTCTACTCAGAGTTCCAGATATGACAGCACTAAACTGTGACATTGTTATGTTTTGTTTTCTCTTTTGTTTTGTTTTGTTTTGTTTTCCTGCCAGTACTGGGGTTTGAACCTAGGACCTCATGGAGCTACAGCCCAGCTCAGCTGTCAGAATGCTTTTAGCTACTCATAAAGTCTGAAGTTACCAGTAGACCTAAAGTCTTTGTGACTTTTCTTAGAAAATTAAGAAGATTCTATACAAGAAGTATCCTATAGACATTCAAAGACTTGAAGGGGAAAAGGCACCAACGGGTACCAGTTGTGACACCCTTGGTGGCTGACAGGCATCCTAACGATGCAATGCCACACCTAGATCCAACTGACAACAGAGAAAAATAAAAACCCCTCACAGGAAAGAAATCCCTTAATAAAAGACATATGCTTGAAGGAGGAATCTCTTCTGGGAGGCCCATCACCAGGGACCTTAAAGATGCGGCATCTAAGACACAAGTCACAGCTTAGTGATACAGCACGTGCCTCCTATGCACAGGCTCGATTGATTCCCCAGCATGAAAATAATAACCAACTGGCTTGGGAAAGGCGAGATGAGTGCTAGAGTGAGGAGCTGACTTGGGCCTGCTAGCGTTGGTGCTTTGAACACCACACACACTCTCACATCTATAAAAGAAGCTGGGTGTGCACTAGTCTGTAACAAGTTATTCATTCATTCATCTTTTTTTTTTTTTTTTGGTGAGAAGGGGAGTTCATTTTGCTTTTGAGACAGAGTCTCATTGTGTAGCCCATGACGGTTTCAAATTCACAATCCACATATTTGCTCAGCTCTAAATATCAAGCACTAGTCTGGATGTTTGGATGAATATCAGTGAACATCAGTGAACAACAATGACAACAACAACAAAAAGACAAACTAACAACTCCTAATGGAGCTTATATTCTAGATTCTAAAAGGTGCTTTCAGACTACGGATGTGAAAGCCATTTTAGGAGCACCAGGTGGAACGGACCGGTACCAAATATCCACATGATCGTAAAAATGTGCTTCTGTAACTGACAGCTGTTTGCATGTGTGAGCACTCTGCGTCAAGAAGGGTGAAGTGCAAACGCACAGCAGATAGGCTGTTTGCCCCACCCATGCACGTGGTGCTGATTCAGACAGCTGTGTTGGTTTCTCAAGCCCTGACCAGTCACAGTCACAGAGAAGGTTGGTAACTCCTCCAGGGCCTTACTTTTATTTGGCCATCATGTAGTTCTACTAGATGACTGTTTCTTGTGATTTCTGGTTGTTTTCTAAGTCAGTTTTTCTGTCTGCCTGTCTCTCTCTCTCTGTTTCATATAAACTTTAAAGTCTGAGCACTTGCAGGCAAGTCAATGAGTTTTAATTATTGCTGTTCATTTCCTTTTTTATGATTTTTTTTAACCCGGTCACCTAAAGTCTCCCTCAGAATGCTGCTAAGAATTAGAAAAATAATTCTTAGAAATTTGTAGACTACTACCAACACTACACTTGTCAATTTTTTTCCCCAAAAAGAAAATATCAAAATACAACCACGAGTGTAACTAGGAAAGGGAACAGAGATGATAAAACAGAGACAGGAGCAGGCAAGAATCAAAACACCCAGATCCAGCCTTCCTGGGAATGTGGAGCCACCACGCACCTGCCACCCTGGATTCTGCAAGGTGCAAGTCTTTGTACGGTCTCCCACTTCCCCACTCTGGGCATAAAATTCAGAAGGTAAGAATGAGCTCATCCTTTTAGGTGCTTGGCAAAGGGGAAGTCCAAAGGCCCAAGGGAGGGACACAGAAATAAGTCAGCAAAAGAGAAAGCTTTCCTACAATCTGACTTCTTGCACATCACCTGCCTATTACTGCACCTTTTGTTTCCCCTTTCTGAAAATCCCAACTATGCCCCAAAGGTGGCTACCAACTGTAACCAAGAGTCAGAGAGGCATGCCGCATTAGTGCACACTTGGGGTAGGGAAATAAGCAACTCTCAAGCCCTGAGAACAGTTTCCGTCTGCATCCATTCCCAGCGGTTTTCTCAGTGCCCCAGGCATAGTGCTTAAAAAGAACAAAATGACCTGTTCCTCCTCATAAGGAAATAATTAACTTCTTCTGGAAAAACCTGGCTGCTTCCTAGACATTTACAGAGGAGGCCATTTAACCATCTCCTGGAACTGACAGTAAAGCCTACCCTGCACAGTGGCAACAGCTGAGGCTGCTCCCCAACTTTTGCTTATTGCACCCCACTTCACAGTGTCCTGTGCTAATCGACTCAGCCTAGTGAAGGGTCTCATATAGTCACGTGGGAGGGATCAATTCTTCAAAGGAAAGGCAATTTTCAATCGTCCCTTAGTAATAAACTGCCTCTGAATGGTTTTCCATCTTCTACAAACGCTCAATGTTTCAATGCTTAAGCCTCCTTTACCAAAGCAAAAATCAAGGCAAGCTTCAACAATTACACAGATGATTTGAATCCAAGGCCTCCGGCCCCCTCGATTGGTTATTTATCAGTTCTACACCCTCAAAAAAACAGCACATATCTAAAGAACATGGAAACAGTACTCACTTCAAAACCTAACTTCCCATTCTAATCACGAAAGAGACATCCGTCTCTTAGAATCTGGAATAATTTTGTCAATCACGTACAGCAACACCTTGACACATCTTTACACTAATGTGAAAGACAAGCAGAATCTGAGTTATTTCCAAATTGTATCACAGCAAACCTAACTTACAAAATTAATAGTTACCAAAGTTCTTCGTAGGTGATCCGGGTGGAGAGACATTTCCACTAGGAGACAGGTAGAGGTAGTTTTTGTTCACTCCAGTATCAAAATCAAACGGGGACTGGTAGTCCTCAGATAAATCCATGTCTCTACAATCCATTTCCGACAAAGGTAGGGAGCATGGCACTGTGGCCCCCTGAATTACTCCTCAGTGCAGGGCCCCTCGGGGCACATTTCCTAGGCACTGGGCAGCCCCAGAGATGAACCCCGAGGTCCCGCCTCACCTCAGGGCCCAGTAGCTGCTTTTCCTTCTGGGATCCTGCCACCCTCTGGCAAGCAGGCTTGTCAATAAATGACTTCCCCTAGCACCCTCAGGAGAGCTCTATTCACCACCTGTTATGCCTTCAGTGGACAAAGGGCCTTGGGAGGGGCGGGGAACTTTCCTGGGTACACAAAGGAGGGCGGGCTCTGCAACCATGCTGAGATGTACAAACAGTCCACCAGATAATGAATTACCAAAAAAAAAAAATTTTTTTTGTTTTAAAAACCAGTCAGCTGACCACAGTTACACCAGGTCAGATTTAATCTTCTAGGACAAGAAAGGATTATCAATCAGTAATCTCCTGCTAATGCCATCTGGGTGGTACTTTTCTTGTGCCCTGGATTACCCATAGAATTTTGAAAGTCAAACTTCCTGGTTTAGCAACCAGCTTTCTAAGCATAACATGACACAACAATAAGCTATATTTTTGTCATTACCTTTATTAAGCAGAGTCTGCATAAGTGTCCAAAAATTTCCATTTGACATTTTCTTTTTGAAGGATTGGAGTTTAGCTGCACTTTTTGATATAGAGAAGAACCAGTCTCAAAGGTACAGTTAGTTGTTCTGTGTTCTGACAACGGCTTTGTTTAAACAAGACCATGCCCTGCAGGTTCTACAACAAACCTGTTTCCCTTGGCACAACTACCCTGCAGTCCAGGTGCCATGGTGAGCGTATAAAACCTTTCAGTCACCAAGTTCATTTTCTTCCCTACTCATCTCTTACAAAAGGAAACTTTCTTATTGTTGCAACTTTCCTGTGATTGTCATAGTCTTTACTGACAGCACTTGCAGCACTGCTGGACCTAGCATTAAGGAGAGAAAAGAAGGACAACCTACCACCCCCCTTGGTGGACAAGGTTTGTCACTGTGGTACCAAGGCATGGCAGCTCACAGCTATAATGGGAAAGCTGAGGCCAGAGGATTGCCAAGCCAGCCTGAGCTCTATAGTAACACCTGTCTCAAAAAGCAGAAAAAGAGAGAGAGAATGGAAAGAGAGCAAGAATATGAGTATGAATGTCCTACCTCTTCAGAGTCCTAAGAACTAAATATACGCACTCTCTGAAATGGAAGTGAATGTAAAATTTAAACTGTTTTTACTGTTAGAAAAATTGTGTATCTGTATGTGTATATACATATATATGTGTGTATATATATATAATGTATGTTTTCATTAAAATTTCTGGCTGATTTTCTAATTTTTTTTTCCATTGATCTCATGTTGTATTCTATCCCAAGCTTTTATCTCACTCAGCCTTGTGAAAAGTTAATTTTAGTCCGCCGGTCGGGACGCGTACGCGAGATCCAGCCGGGCTCCCACCGCGCGCTCTAGGACCCCCAGGTCAGCCCACAGGGACACGGCTCCGACTCCCGCCATCCAGCCGGAGCCGCGCGGGTGCCGAGGGACGAGGAGGACCTCCCCCTGCGCCCGGGCCCCGCCCCAGCTGCCCTCGGGTTAAATAGCTTCACGCCAACAGGCCCATTGTCCCTTTTCACCCCACCCAGCTCCCCGGTCGGGACACGCGCGCGGTCCACCCGGGCCTCACCCCACGCCCTAGGTGAGTCCCCGTTCGGGCCCCGCCTACCAGTACCCCAGGCCAAATAATTCAGTTTAGTGAAATTGAGAGATCTTAAGAGTTAAAATGACAATGCCAAAGTCAAAGTGCAAATCCATGAGAAGCAACACTCAAGTAAACAAATTTCCCACTGAAGAAATTAATCCCATAATGTTAGATTCCAACAAGAACAAACCCGCGGAAAAAGGCCAAGAAAGCCTGACCCAGGATAACGACTTTCAAAATATGATCATTACCATGTTCAATACTATGAAAGAGGAAATCCGGGAGGAATTACATAATCGAATCAATAGCTTTGAAGAGGAACACAACAGACATCTGGAGGAGTTGAGAAAAACAGTGCAAGAAACAAAAAGTGGCATAGAGCAGTTAAAACAAACTCAAGCAGAGTTTAAAACTGAGCTAAGAGACAAGTTATCTTCAATCCAGAACGCCACAGAGAGTCTTATCAACAGAACTAATGAAGCAGAAAACAGAATTTCAGACCTTGAAGATAAAGTGGGAGTACTAACCAGCTCAATGGAAGAGGTTGTTAAAGCCAAAAAGATACTTGAGAGAAATATCCAAGAGATATGGGACACCCTGAAGAAGCCTAACATGCGTATTCATGGAATACCGGAGCAAGAATCTCAAAATACCACCCCTGAGGAAATTTTTCAAACGATCATCAAGGAAAACTTTCCTCATCTAAAAAAAGAGAGGCCCATTCATATACAAGAGGCATTCCGCACCCCAAGCAGATACGACCAAAATAGAAGCACACCGCGGCAAATAATAGTTAAAACACTCCACATTCAAGATAAAGAATTGGTGCTGAGAGCTTCAAGGGAGAAAAAACAAGTCACTTTTAAAGGCAAACCTATTAAAATAACAAATGACTTCTCAGTCGAAACAGTAAAAGCAAGAAGAGCTTGGAGAGACATACTTCAAGTATTGAATGAGCAAAAATGTCAACCCAGGCTGATTTACCCTGCAAAACTATCAGTCATGATCGAGGGAGAAAGAAAAATTTTCCAGCACAAAGACAACTTTAAGGGATACATGGCCACCAAACCAGGCCTTCAAAAACTGCTAGAAATGATACTCAAGCGTGAAGAAAAAAACAGGCATATCCAGGAGAACAGACGGCAAATATAACACCATTAAAAGCGAAGCAATATACTTATAAAAGCTACTAAACATAATAAATGTCTGGAATTAACAATAGTTTCTCCATTATAACACTAAATGTTGATGGACTTAATTCACCGATCAAGAGACACAGACTACAAACTTGGATTAAAAATCACAATCCATCAATCTGTTGGCTGCAGGAAACCCATCTCACCACAAAAGATAGGCACGCTCTAAAAATAAAAGGCTGGTCAACAATTCTACAAGCAAATGGAAGCAGAAAACAGGCAGGGGTAGCCATTATGCTATCAGACAAAGTGGATTTCAAACCAAAAAAAATTATAAGAGACACGGATGGATACTACATTTTAGTCACAGGTACAATTCACCAGGAAGATTTCACAATACTGAACATATATGCACCCAATATGGGCCCCTCCACATTCATTAAGAAAACCCTACAGCGTCTAAAGCATGAAATCAACCCCCAAACGATAATTCTTGGGGACTTCAACACCGCCCTCTCTACATGGGATAGATCAACAGGTCAAAAGCTTAACAGAGACACTTTGGAACTTAATCAAACCCTGAAAGAAATGGACCTCACAGATCTCTATCGAACTTTTCACCCACGCACCAAAGAATACACATTTTTCTCAGCAGCACACGGAACTTTCTCCAAAATAGATCACATACTGGGCTACAAAATGAATCTACACATATACAAGAAAGTTGAAATTCTAACCTGTGCCCTATCAGACCACCACGGCCTAAAGCTGGACATCCACAACACATCAAACAAGAGAAAATACACTAACTCCTGGAAACTTAACACTATGATGCTGAATGAGAACTGGATTCAGGAAGAAATTAAAAAGGAAATTCAAGATTTCCTGAAAGTGAATGATAACGAAAATACAACTTACCAAAATCTCTGGGACACAATGAAAGCTGTTCTAAGAGGTAAGTTCATAGCTCTTAATGCCCACGTCAAAAAAAATGGAAACATCAGAAATAAACAACTTAACAATGCAGCTTAAAGCTTTAGAGAAACTAGAGCAATCTGATCCCAAAAGCAGTAGAAGAGAAGAGATTAGCAAAATAAGGGGAGAAATATCTGAAATCGAGACTAAGAAAACGATAGAAAAAATCAACCAATCAAAAAGCTGGTTCTTTGAAAAAATCAACAAGATTGATACACCCCTAGCTAAACTAACCAAAAGCAAGAGAGAGAAAACCCAAATTAACAAAATTAGAAATGAACATGGAGTTATCACTACTGATACCCAAGAAATCCAGAGAATTATAACATCATATTTCAAAAACTTATACTCTGTGAAGTTTGACAACACAAAAGAAATGGATGAATTTCTAAGTAAACACAACTTACCTAAATTGAATCAGGAAGTTGTGAATTATTTAAATAGTCCTATAACATATAAGGAAATTGAGGAAGTAATCTCGAATCTTCCCACCAAAAAATGTCCTGGACCAGATGGATTCAGCACAGAGTTCTACCAGACATTTAAGGAGTTAATAACACCAATACTACTTAAACTGTTCCATCAAATAGCAAAGGAAGGAACACTACCAAACTCCTTCTATGAAGCTAATATCGTTTTAATCCCAAAACCTAATAAAGATTCACTTAAAAAAGAAAACTATAGGCCGATCTCCCTGATGAACACAGACGCAAAGATTCTCAACAAAGTCTTAGCAAATCGGATTCAAAAACATATTAAAAAGATCATTCATGGGGACCAAGTAGGCTTCATCCCCGGCACACAAGGTTGGTTCAACATACGCAAATCAATAAATGTAATTCATCATGTAAACCAGTCCAAAGTCCAAGACCACATGATACTCTCAATAGATGCAGAAAAAGCTTTTGACAAGATCCAACAGCCTTTTATGATCAAAACGCTACAGACAGTAGGAATGGAAGGAACCTTTATCAATATAATAAAAGCTGTATACAACAAGCCCACAGCAAGGATTATGCTCAATGGGGAACAATTGGAAGCATTCCCACTTCGATCAGGAACTAGACAAGGCTGTCCACTCTCACCACTTCTATTCAATATTGTACTTGAAGTCTTAGCTGAAGCCATAAGACAAGAAAGGGACATAAGAGGGATTCAAATCGGCAAGGAAGAAGTCAAGCTATCCCTATTTGCAGATGACATGATCTTATACCTGAGTGATCCCAAAAACTCCACCAGGAAGCTCCTGGAACTAATTGAGAAGTTCAGCAGGGTGGCAGGATACAAAATAAATGTGCAAAAATCAGAGGCCTTCCTATATGCCCACAATGAAAGAAGTGAAAAAGCCTTGAGAGAAACAATCCCATTTACTATAGCCCCTAAAAAAATGAAATACCTTGGTATAAACCTAACTAAGGAGGTAAAAGACCTTTACAATGAAAACTTTAAAACCCTAAAGAAAGAAATTGCAGAAGACACCAGAAGGTGGAAAGACCTCCCTTGTTCCTGGATTGGCAGAATCAACATTGTAAAAATGACCATCCTACCAAAGGCAATATACAGATTCAATGCTATACCAATCAAAATCCCAAAGCAATTCTTCAAAGAAGTTGACCAAATAATCTCAAAGTTCATATGGAGACACAAAAGACCCAGGATAGCAAAAACAATCCTGAGTAACAAAAACACAGCTGGAGGTATTACCATACCAAACCTAAGTCTATACTACAAATCCATAGTTATAAAGACAGCCTGGTACTGGCTCCAAAATAGACACACAGATCAATGGATAAGGATTGAAGACCCAGATATAAGCCCACAAAGTTACAGCCATTTGGTCTTTGACAAAGGGGCCCAAAGAATCCAATGGAAAAAGAACAGCATCTTCAACAAATGGTGCTGGCAAAACTGGATCTCCACATGCAGAAGATTAAAGCTGGACCCGTACTTGTCACCATGTACAAGACTTAATTCCAAATGGATCAAGGACCTTGATATCAGGCCAGAGACTTTAAAAACCATAGTTGAAAGGATAGGGAACTCCCTCGAGCTGATTGGGCTAGGCCAACACTTCCTAAACAGACATCCAATGGCACAATCACTGCTACCAACTCTCAACAGTTGGGATCTTGTGAAATTAAAGAGCTTCTCTTCAGATAAAGAGATTGTCACACGAGCTCAAAGGCAACCCACAGAATGGGAGAAAATCTTCACTAACCACATATCTGACAGAGCTCTACTGTCCAGAGTGCACAAAGAACTTAGAAAATTAAACTCCAAGGAAAACACTGGCCCAATTAAAAAATGGGCCCTGGAACTTCAAAGAAACTTTACCAGGGATGAAATTAAAATGTCTAACAATTATCTTAAAAAATGCTCCACTTCCTTCGCTATCAGGGAAATGCAAATCAAAACTTCCCTGAGATATCATCTCACCCCGGTCAGGATGGCAAAAATCCACAATACAAACAACGACAAATGCTGGAGAGGATGTGGAGAGAGGGGAACTCTCCTACATTGTTGGTGGGAATGCAGGCTCATACAGCCACTCTGGCGAGCCGTCTGGAGATTCTTAAAGAAATTAAAGATTGAAATGCCGTATGACCCTGCTATCCCACTTTTGGGAATAACCCCCCATGCAGCAGAGGTTCGCCTCGATAGCACAAGCTCGACCATGTTCATAGCAGCACTGTTTACAATAGCAAAGTCATGGAATCAACCTAAATGTCCAACAGTTGACGAGTGGATAAGGAAACTGTGGTACATCTATACAATGGAGTACTACTCAGCCATCAAAAATGATGAATTACTGGAATTTGCTGGGAAATGGATGTCATTAGAAAGAATTATATTAAGTGAAGTATCCCAAACCCAGAAAATTAAGCGCCGTATGTACTCCCTAATAGGTGGCTCCTAGTACCAAACTCACCCAGCCCACATTGAGACACTCAAAAGTAAACCTATGTAACACAGTAATTGCAAGGATTATGAACAAGAGAGATGGGTTAGGAGGGCCACACCAGAAACAAGGAGAGAGGAGACCATGTTACAGCAGAGAAAATAGGCCTCCATCAAGGTCTGCAAGTAAGTAATGAGAAACCTGGTTAAGTTCGGAGACGTTCTTTCCTGATCTCACCAGAAGGGGAGGGCATATAGTCTAGCAGATAAAAAGTAATCATTTTGCAAATGGGTGATGGACCCCTCCCTCAGTGAGGTTTCCTACTCTTATTACATCTACCCTTGAATGTGCTATTACAACAAGACTCCAGTTTAACAGCTTTTTGTCTCTGGCCAGGGGGTGACATACAGTGCCCAGCAGAATGGAGTGAAGGGAATTGCAGGAGCAGCAAAACTGCAAAAGAAAATCAACAAACCACAATCCAGAATTTCAGAGACTATATCAATCACACAGAACTAGGACAGCCTAATCTCTCCCCATCCTGGAGCTCAGGGACATTTGCGGAAGAGGGGGCGGTAAGATTGTAAGAGCAAAAGGATGGGAGGAGCAACGATTTGCAAGATTCTCAACAATAGTTGGGGCCAAAGCAATCGTAATGGGACTTTGCATGCCCTGCGCAATGTCCAGCGCACTGTTGCCTTCATAAAGTCTAGCATCTGTTAAGGGCACCGAGACCCCTGGAGGCAAGAGATTGACAGCCATAGTAGTGATCTTATGCTTAAGGGGAACAAGAGAAAGGGCTTATGGAAATGCCACTGGGCCCTTATATGTCATCGGAGAGGAGGACCCAATGGAGAGTTAGACGTATACAATAAAGGACTCTCTGGGAATTGGGGGGGAGGCACTAGGGGAGGGGGAGGAGGGGGGAGGGAGGGAACTGGTAAAAAATTTTAAAATGTATAATTAAATTTTTAATAAAAAAAAAGTTAATTTTAACAAGACGGGATAAGAAAGGGTAACAGAAAGATGGATATGATCAAAATGCATTACATATGTGCATAAGATTATCAAACAATACAAAGGTATTTTTTTAAAGTTTATTTGGGACTAGCAAGATGGCTGAGCAGGTGGTGACCTCAGTCAGGTCTGTACTACCCATGTGGTGGACAGAGACTTCCAAAAGTTGTCTTCTGACCTCTACACAATCACCTATACACTCTATCTACTTCTCTCTCTAATGTTTTTTTCTTTTTCCATTTTCATGTGGATGAGAAACAAGTGTGTGTGTGTTTGTCTGTCTGTCTGCTCAAGTTTGAGCAGAGGCCCAAGACTGATAAAGGGACTATCCTCCACTCTTCCGTTGATCTTCCGCCTTCTTAAACCCAGAGCTGGTTTGCAGGGTTAGTCTGCCTAACCAGTTTGATCCAGGGATTCTCAGGCTCTACCTTCCAAGGCTGGAATTTCACGCAGGTTATCTGTTTGGCATTTTTCTTGGATCTGGGGATTTTGTTTGGTGATAGATGACAAATGATAGCTAATAGACGATAGATGGATAATAGATACTGAGACCAGAGACTAGATATGATAGATGATAGAGATGATAAATTAGATAGATGATTGATAAATACATACATACATGCATGCATGCATACATACAAAGACAGATACATAAATACATGGATAGATAACTAGGAGCTTATCTAAATAGCAAATACAAAGATGACTCTAGTCATGATGTAGAGGATGAAGTGTAGGCAGAAGCAGACTAGAATTCAGGCAAGGAGCAGGGAAACGCTGGGTCCACAGCACCCTCCTCACTCCTTGTGCAGCTGACTGGCCTGTGCTATGATGTGCACATGGGACAGCTCTAAAATACTTGAAAGTCAGGATTTGGGACGCTTCTATCTCCATGGCTCATCCTGCTTCCCAGGCCTGACCTCAAGAAAGCTGCACCCTCTTGCCTTCTGTTTCTGGCCACACCCTCCTCAGTCTTACTAGGAGTTCTCGTGGTCCAAAGAAAGTGCAGCCTTGTCAGCATAGCGTACTCTCTTTCCCTTGAGGAATTCTGACTGCCTGCTTGATGGGTTCTGGGGGGAGACCACGCAGCTGCCACCTGTTCTCTGGCCTACACTTCAAATCTGACCCAGCCAGGAGCCTGTCTCCTTGTCCACAAATTGGCCTGAGGGGAGACATCTGACCCAAAGAGAACCCAGTGGGTGGCTTTCTCTGATGCCTCTCTCTGCTCAATGAAGCTAGTGGTCTTCTCTAGAATCCTAGCTGTTAGAAGCTTCAGAGGGGTCCTTGGGCACTCCCCCTTCCCTAAGCCAACTGGCAGGAAACACAGTGCTGAGACTGTAAAAGAACAGAGGGAGAAACCAAGACACACAATAGACAGCACAGCCTCAACTGAGCCCTGCATAGAGCAGCACTGGCTTCCCAAGGACCTACAAGGAAGTTTCTACTCTACTTCTCTTAGGGTTGGACTCCAACAGTTCAAAGAATTCAGTTCAAAGTCCAACCATTTTTTTACCACTCTCACACAACCTGTGTTTTAGCCAAAATTGATTCTCCAGGTTTTGTTTTTGTCATTCTGGGGCTCACACCTAGAGAGCCTTGCACGTACTTGGAAAGCACTCTAATGCTGAGCTGCATTCCCGGCCCTTGGTTTCTTGAGATAGGGTAACTCAGGCTGGCTGTGGACTTGCTATATAGCCAAAGCTAGTCTTGAAGACGAGATACTTCTGAGTACTTCTGAGTACTAGAATTATGGCTTCCACTATGCCTGGTGATTTTGCCATTTCTCAAATACATCCTAAACTTGTCCTAGCTGTTATTTTTTAAACTAGACTTCTCTTTATATTTTTACCTGTTAAAGTCCTACCGACTTACCAAGCTCGACTTAATAAATAGCATGTGAACGGTATACATATAAGCCTTATTCATTTTGCATGCTGCCTGAAGGAAAAGAAACAGGAAATATAACGGCCTACTGAGTGGATAACTTAAATGCTGAAAGTAACATTAATGTATAGAAAAATATGCACATATATTCATGATGAAGACTATCAATATTTAACATGAAAACATATTCTCGATGATTTTCGCAATCGAAACAGGTTTGAAAACAGGCCATATTGCATGATCCACATCTGTGGAACAATTGAGAAATGAAGAAGAGCCCATCAAAATACAAGCGGAAGCAAAGAAAAGCACTCTTGCAGGGCAGAGCCTGCAGGGGGCGCCCAAGGACAACTCAGAGTCAACTGGCTGTTCATGTGCAAGGGAGTAATTTAAAAACTCAAGTTTAAGAAGAGGCTCCAGGCTATGCCACCAAGTTCTGAGCCCTCACTAGGATGTAAGACTCAGAGGGAGATTTGGCGTTCACATAAAAGGATGCTCCAGAGGGGAGGGAGGAAGGGGAGGCACTGGGAGAGGGGGAGGAGAAAGGGGGTAAAAGGAAGGGGGGAGAGTGCAATGAGGGATGAATGGGGAGTAGAGTGGGGAGGGAGGGTACCTATTGAGCTTGTATGATTAGAAAAAAAATAAAATGTGGGAGAAAATAAAATAAAAGTGTGGATGAGCTAAAAACTCGTTTATGCAAGTGGGAGTAGGTAAGGAGGACTATTTAATAAAAATGAGTTATTATTGCATAACTAATCGGTCAACATAGAGTCTCCCTAAATTTGAAAGAGGATTAAAATTGTTTATTGTACTAGTTAGCTACATAGGTGTCAAGCTGACAATTGAAGGCTGAGCTTTGGGCATATCTGCGGAGAACCAGTAAGTAATGCAAGCCCTAAGGAGGCCGGCAGGAATCTAACTGCTGTGGGAAGACTCAGCCCACAGTGGGTGGAAACATTCTTTGGGCAAATGGATGGAGGGAACTGGCTCAGTAGTTTGGCATTCTTCAGAATACTTTAGTAAATGCACAGTCTGGCAAGTGAGGTTTGTGCTTCTTCCAGCAATTCCTGTGAAGATGGTGTGGCCACTTCCCTCCGCTCCTGGTGTTAGTATGACCTCTCCTGCCAGGTTGGGCTATGAACTGTACAGAGATCGTAAGCAAGTATGAAGCCTCTTTTCCCCCTTACGATGTCTGGGCATGAATTTATCAAGAACAAGCAGGCAAACTGCAACATTTAATTTCTACATTTATTTCTCATTTAAGTGTGTGTGTGTGTGTGTGTGTGTACATGTTGGTCAGAGAACAACTTGAAAGGATCTGTTCTCTCTTTATACCATGTGGGTTCTGGGACTGAATTCAGGTCACCTTTACCCACTGAGCCATTCTCCCCAGCCCTTAAAAAGCGATAAAGAATAGAAGCTATGTATGGGGAGTAGCTCAGGGGTTAAAGCCTTTTCTTTACAGGCAAAAGGACTTGAGTTCGGATCACCAGATTACATGTTTAAAAAAAAAAAAAAATCCCTGCACTTTCCACACTGAAAGGCAGAAGCCTGGGAAACTCCAGAACAAAGCAATAAGGAGGTAGAACAAACCAAGATGATTTCCAAAGTCAACACTGGGCTTACACAGGCATACATACTAAGTGGTTTTGGTACTAACACACACATACACACACACAAGGAAAAAAAAAAAAACTAAAAATCTGGGGCCAATGAAACAGCTCATCGGGTAAGGCACAGGTAAAACACTTCTTGCAAACCTGGCAACTCTGGCTTGAGTTATGTCAGTTGTCAAGCCAGAAACTTGCTCGCCTTAAGACATGTTCCTCTAGCTTCTTAGAGAACAAGCATGGTGCATGGAAGAATGAGCCTTCATGCCTTTCCTCCTGCACACTCAGGAAATCTGGTAGATTCCACAATGTACAAGGTCTTACCACATCAAGTCGTCATCTCAGGAGTAGCTCCTACACCACTGTTCCCAGACTACAAAGGTTTCATTATCACACCAAAAAACATTCGAGACTGGCCTGACACATGTCGTGCGCTTACACGGTTGGTGGCCACACACCACAAAAATGCAAAGTACAGATTTTCCTCCTTGTAGAAATAGTCTGGGTTCCAGTCTTATGATCACTCCTCACAAGAACTGGTGGTTTCCTTGACAATCGGAAAAGGCTTCAACCAGTATTTCTTCAACTTTAAGGAATCATCTGGGTGGGGTCCTGGGTACACCAGATTATGATGAAGGTCTGAGCCAGCAAAGACTCTGCCTTGCCCACAAGTCGCAGGTGGCATTTGATACAGCAGAGTGGCTGCAGCTCACGGCGGCTAAACTTTCCCAAGGAGAAAAGCCTGACCCAGCTCCATAGTCACAAGTCACTTAACTAGAACTGTGCCATGGGTCCTTTCATCCCTGGGAGGATCGGAACACAAAAGCACAAAGGTCGTAACCTCAATAAGCTGATAGAAATCTTATAGACCCACTCCCAGAAATATGATCTACTGTTAGATTTCTGTGACTGTGGCAAAAAATACCTAAGATGCTCAAAGGAAGGAAAGATTTATTCCAGCTTATGGTTCCAGAAGTTCCTATCCACAGCTACTTCGGATCTACAGCAAAGAACACATAGTGAACCGAAGTTATTACCCACCTTATAGCAGCCAGCCATAAAGGGGCCTCAATATCCTTTTCATGGGCACACCCCAACGCCCAAACATCCTTTCTATAGGACCCACTTCTCAAAGGTTCTGACACCCCCAATATGGTGCCATGATGCAGCAACCAAGCCTTTAATACATCATACAAGCCATGAGGAAACACAAGAGACCCAAACCATCAATTGTTAAGTGTGAACCGCTAGTTGGTACATGACTAGAATACTTTATCATTGTACATGACCCCAGCAATTTTTAAACACCTATTTTATAAAAATCACAGACATTGTAGCCCATGGAGTTTTGTTGGGGTGTTAATTTCTGTTTCCTTCCTGTATCAAAATTCACAAACTGCTTTGTGAACACTTCTCTATGTAGTCTTTTCTACTGGATAACTATTTGAAGTCTGAAGTTATAATAATAAAATGAGATGGGAACAGCGGCTTGGTATTAATAAGGGATGAAGCCGGCCATTTCATCTAAGGGTATTATGATGTATTTAGGAGCACAGCCACCTCTGTGGCGAGATTATGAGAAGATAAAGAGGGTTTGTTCAAGCTGAATGTTTCCAATTTGCTGACTGGGTTTAAAGAGTGCTCTGTAGGGGTACATAAACACACTCGCTTGTCAGAGGCCTGGAAGAAAGCAATGAACTGGAGAGCCTAATTTTAATTTGGAACAACTTCCACAGAGCTTACACAGCTATTCCTGGCAACTGGGGCTCAGATAAATTGCTTTTCCTTGAGGGAGTGGGAGTTTCTCAAAAGCAGTGGGCGCTTACTTAAAACTAATAATGTTGACTATGAGCTTCAACTATCAGCAAGCTGAGGCACTACAAATATACTCTGGATATCGCTGAGATGTACAGACCGCTGCAAACTAACCAACTGTCCACGGCATGCCGGTAGGTGGGAAGGCTCAGTGGATAGATGTGCGTGCCACCAAGCCTTTTATCTGAGCTCGACATCCAGAATCCACACGGAAAAGGAGAGAACTGACTTCTGCAAAATGTCCTCTGACGTCCACGTGCACACTGTGGCATGCACGCACACAGACAGACAAATAAATGTTTAAAAATTTTTTTAAATCCACAGCACAGCCTGGTATGGTGTGCCTGTAATTCCAGCACTCAGGAAGGAGAGGCAGAAGGCTCAAGAATTCAAGGCCAGCCTCAGCAACATGAGTGAGCTTCAGGCCAGCCTGGACCACATGACACCCTGTCTTTAAAAAGAAACAGTTTTTTGTTAAAGTACATAGCAGAAATACTGCAAATCTATTCTTGAATTTTATTAGGAAACAGTCTCATGCCAAATTCTATAGCATCTTTTCTCTGAACCATCCACTCTGGTTAAGAAATGCCTTCTTAAACTGGAGAGATGGCTCACAAATAGAAGGTCCAGAGTTCGGACCCCAGGTCCCATGTAAAAACACCAGGCAGAAATGGTGGTGACCCACACTTCTGGTCCTGATGGGTAAAGCCTGGGAAATCCCAGAGTAAAGCAAAAAAGAGGTACAAGCAATCTAGGATGATTCCTGAAGTCATTTTGGTCCTTCACAGGGACACACAGTGCCCTCTCTCTCTCTCTCTCTCTCTCTCTTTCACACACACACACACACACACACACACACACACACACACACAAAGTCTTAAAGAAAATTTTAAAAAATGATTATGCATCCAAACAGCATATATATGAATGGGTAGACCTAATTTATTACAGGAAGTCTCTTTCCCAATTAAAGAATAAGATCACTGAAGTCTGGCTATGAAAGAGGGAAAGAATCTTCTATCTCATGTGATTATATTTACATATATAATGTATATTTTATATAACCAAAATAAAAAGGGGGACTCTATAGGGAAGGAAGGGACATAAGGGGAGAAGGATAAGAAAAAGTAATGGGACCAAAATAAAATTTCTCTCATATATATTTGGGTTTCAATAATATATATGGCATAAATGCAAAGGAGGAATATTTGGAAGAGAGCAACTGGAAAGGGAAGAAGGGTAAAGATGGGTAGTGGGGAAGATAAAATGAACAAAACCAAGCATGTATACATGAAAATGTTGTGACCAAGCATATTGTGCCTATGCCAGCTAAAGAAAATTAATTGGAAAACCCATATTTCCCAAAGGCCTACATGCTAAAGCAGCCCTTGGTGCGACTGGGAGGTGGGAGCTGAGGAGGTGGGGCCTAGGAGAAGGAAGTTAGGGCTGTTTCTGCCTCTTTTTTTTTTTTTTTTTTCTTCTTGGCTACCGCTGCAAAAGCAGGTTCTCCTGCAGGCTTCCAGCTACAATGAACTGCTTCACTGCAGGTCAAAAGGTAACAGAGCCAAGTGACCATGGATGGAAGCCTCTCGAACTATGACTCAAAATAAGGTTTTCCTACTTTAAAAAAAAAAAAGGAACTGACTGATGAGCTAACACAGGTCTAAAACTAAACAGAAATCTACTGAATACAGAAGTAAGGACACCAGGGTGAGGGACTATGCTTGATCCTGCAAACATCTACCTTGGGAAAATGTTAATTGCAAGCTTTCTACCAAGACAACCCAGCCATCACTGCCCAGTGCAAGGAACACAGAAGCCCTGGTTCCTTTCTCCTTCTTCTAGGAAGGACGACATGGGTTGCTAAACATTGCACCCACATGTTGATCAAAACAGAAAGGGATTCTAAATTTAGATTCCCTACAAGAGGATTAGAGACAGAGAAATCTGGTCTCCAAATTTTCAGAACTGGAAATCAAAGGGATCTAACTGCAGAATGGGATGCAAAGCTCAGCCGCACAGAAACCATGGCAACCCTGACCTGAGAGTGCTGTTTTAAGCATGCTAACCCTGGCAGGCCTAATGATTTTTCTCTTACAACTTTTTACTTTCAAACAAAAGAGGGCGCTACTTGCCCTGAAGGAAGTTCATTCGTCTGCAGTCACCTAGCCAGCAGCTGGAAATTGTCATTGGTCTTAGGGTTATTCACAAGACACATACTCTCTCCCAACTGTGGACACTTAATTCCCAAGATCTTCAACTGGCAAACCAAAGACCCCCGAGAGACAAGAGTGTGAAGTTTTTGCCCAATTTCAAGTCTAGCAACAGAAGACGGAGTACCAGCTCAGGACCACACAGGCAGAGAGAGGCCCCTGGTAGTCACCCTATATGAAAGGGGATGCCGTCCATCCACTGGGAACTCAAATATTAACCTCATCTGAAAACATCCTCTCACACCAGAATGCTAGACCTCATGTCTGGCCACCTCATGGTCCAGTCAATCCAGAATGTAAACTGGTAGAACAGAGATGATAGAGACCCCAGCTTCTTAAATTGTGAGTAATTGAACACAAAGGTCACAAAAAAAATTTCACAACAGTAAAAAGTTTCCAATGTTCAACAACCAAAAAATAAACTCAAAATCAAACACAAAATGAATCCAGGATGTTATGTAAGGTGAACACAGCAAAACCATCACTTTGCTGATGACCTAGGAAAGGCAAGATATGATGGGACCCTCCTCCATGCCGGGTAAGAAGGCACATGTTCCAGCTCCATTGAAAGATTCAAATCCATTTAAAGACGACTATGTCCAAAGTCTGTGGACTTTTACTAGATGGTTTTATAAAGATCTCTTAGAGTCTTGTACATATATCCAAGACTTCCTTAACACCACCATCAATCCTCACAAAGACCATAGTGCAAAACTAACAAACACATTGTGCCAAAGGAGTCCTGATCGTGGACACAACGTGACCAGTTGTTTCTGCTCCTGCCATCGTGACTTCCCTATGGTGAAGGACCACATCTGCAAACCGTGACTTCCCTATGGTGAAGGACCACATTTGCAAACCGTGAGCCAAAATAAAACCTTCCCCCCCCCCAGAAGGACTTTGTCACAATTAATATGGTTGTATAAAGTATCTCCAGGCTATTCATGTAAGATACAGATAAAACATCAATGAATTTTGTGCTTAAACTTAGGTCCCATTCCTAAGATGCATGTGTGAAACATTCAAAAATTCAAAAAACTCCAACCCTTATGAGTCCAAAAGATAACTCTTGCAGTCCCAAATATTTTGGGTGAAACATACACAACCTGTAAGCATAGGACACCATACTATAGGCTGGATAAAGCCCATTCCAGAATATGTCTGGTTCTTTTTGCAGAAGCTGGTTGCCAAGTTTTCAATAGTCTCCTGAGAATCATAGAACCAAGTTCATCCTTCATGTGGCACACGAGATCATCAGCTCCCTGGCTTCTAAGCTGCTGGCCATTCCAGCCAGTGAGCAGATTTGCACAAAACTATTGAACCTTCAGTGTCATCAGCCACACCAAGCTCTCTGTCCAGAGCTCTCTCTTCTTCACAGTAAGATGTTTAGTTATCTTCTTAAACTGAGATGGACAAAATGGAGCCACAAAATCGCAAGCAATGTGCAAGAAAGTATTACCCTGTTTACAACTTGAAGAAGCATTGTGTGGTGTAACTTAGACAATAAGATCAGAACTATGGACTGAAATGTTTTGAAATCGACCTCTGAAGATTAAAGTTCACCCTTAGTCTAACTCACCAACAACATAAATCCTGGTATTTTCTACCCAATAAAAGTCTTCATTAAACTATAGTATCAACAAAAACTGCAAAAGGAATATCTGATTCCACAGTGATTAATGAAAAAGGTACAGTTTTTACCATAGGAAAATTACTTGTTTAATGCATGAGAAATGATTGTTTAACCAAAATGTTTAAAATCATTTGTGTCAAACTACAAAGGAACATAGGTCAGGAAATGAAGGAAGACCCTAAAAGAGTGGAGGCAAAAGAACAGAGGCAAGAAGGTGAAAAAGGCAATCATGGAAAGAGAAGGTTTTAAAGGGAGGCAAGAACTGGAATAGGACACAGAAGGGGATGGGAGAGCAAAGGCGCATGTGGCTCAGAAGAAAAGTGATCATTGGCCTCACTCGGCTACAAGCTACAACAACTACAACTCTGGAAAGAAGAGTCTAATGGAGCAACGGTGCTATGTAATACACTGGGTAATGAACTGCTCTTTGAGTGGTTTTGAAGTCCCACTTATAGACATGGAACATACGTCTGGTACTGTAAACACATTCAAGTAATAGTGGAAGGGAGACCATAGACACTAGATAGGAAACTATGCCTTAGTGTTAACTATAAGTATTTGATAGTATCTAAACACTTATTTTCTGGTACTGTAAATATACAAATAGCAGTGAAAGGGGAGCCCATAGACACTAGACAGGAATCTATGTCTTCATGTTAACTACTTAGATAATATCTAAACACCAACTATATAGACCCTTAGATAAGAAAAGTTCTCAGCATGAAACACTCTGTTGCAATGGAAGATGCATAATACAGAGAACCATAATTGGCTAGAATGCAGAGCATAGTTGACCCTGGAGTGCCCAGCCCTGAACAGAACATCAAAATCACCCCCCTCCCCCCACATACACACACCATTCCAAGGCTCAGGAACCTTGCAGAAGGGAACAGTAAGAGCCTATGGGTGGGAAGAGGTATCCCTGCCATGACACTCCCGTCATGACAGGCTCCAGGAGGTCACTGCATCGAGGTCCACCTCCACTAGCTCTATACAACACAGCTGACATCTCAACATTCCCCCGTGGAAGAGCCGGGACCTCAGGAGAAACTTCTGCACCCAGAGGGAATCTTTGGGGCAGGTGCCAGACAAGAGAAGGGGAACTTCCTCACTTGTGGGTTTGTGCCACTTGTGCCACCACAGATGGCCAGGTACTTGCTAGTTAACAGGCACCCCAAATGGAGCCTTGGGGTCCACATAATCAGAGGGACTTAAGAGTGGGAGGGAGAAAACTGGAAGGGAGAACTGGAGGAAAGGTGGGATAGGAAGGAGAGCGGGAAAGAACATAAGTTAATTTTTTATTTGTGTATGAAAGTTTTAAAGAATAAAGAAAAAGAATTGAAAAAATATTTTATGTGCATGTGTATATTTGTGTGTAGTGTATGTGCATATTTGTGTGTAGTGTATGTGCATGTGTGCATGTGTGTTGGCCAAAGGAGACCATCGAGTGTCCTGTCCTGTCACACTGAGCCTGAATCCCTTCACACGAAATCTCTTACTGAACCTCAAACTAGCTAGGCTGGTGGTCAACAAAGCCCCAGTGATTTTCCCTTGGACCCCCCCAACACATACACACACATAGCACTGGGGCTACCTGTGCACACATAACCACAACTGGCTTTTTACATTGGTTCTCAGGATTTGAACTCAGGTCCTCATGCTGGTGCTCTTACATGCTGAATCATCTTCCCAGCCCTTAAAATATTTTTTTAAACAAGTGAAATCTAGAAACAAAATATTTTGTCAGGCTTCCCAAGCTTTGTTCTTCTCACACATGTATTATTATTTTAATATTTTATTTATTTGTTTTGTGTGTGTGAGTGTGTGTGTATGTGTACCAGAGGGTACCAAAGATGACTTCTGGAATCATCCTGGATTGTTTCTACCTTCTCTTTGCTTCACTCCGGGATTTCCCAGGCTCTGCCCACTAGGACCAAAAGTGCAGGCTGCAACATTTCTGCCTGGTGTTTTTACGTGAAACCTGGGATCCAAACTCAGGACCTTCTGCTTGCCAGGCAGAATCTTAACCCCTGAGTCACCCCTCCAGCCCCTCATATATGTCTTCTGGAAATTGTTTGAGTTTTGGCTTCAACTAAATGATACTGAAAGTCGTGGATATCAGTAAAATGAAGAGTCCATGTGGATTGGAGAGGAGGACCAACAAGAAAGTTTGGCGTTGGATCAGCAGAGAAGATGTGAGCTTACTAAAAGGACTCAAGTGACAAATGAGCTGACCTGTCACTCTAAGGACCATATCTGCTTGAACGGTGTATAAGGACCATATCTACTTGAATGGTGTATAAGGACCATATCTGTTTGAATGGTATATTACTCTTTGGAACTGACAAACTCCTTTTTCAATAAATCTGCTTTATTAATCACAGTGCACACACTTCACATCAAAACACTTGACACACTTTATGCCCTCTAATACTCATTGGAACAATGAGTAACTAGGGCTCGCTTTCATATGTACGTATCTTCAAAAAATGTGTCTCCTAACCCCATTCTTTACCCCTATCCCTAAACAAGACTCCGGGTGTCTTTTCTAGCGAGAGTCCCTGGGCCTCTGTTAAGCAGTTCCCATCCTCAACCCTCACCCAATACTGAGACATCACCGTTTAGTCTTCCAGGGTTTCTGGAACCCTAGAAGACTCTGGCTTTTTAACAAGAGTTGAAAAACTTTCTTTTGCTGTTCTCTGCTGCCCCCTATTGATGAAGAGAAGGAAACATGTATCTCCTGAGGGGAGGGAGTGAGAGGGGGTATCCTGGAGATGCAGTACTGCCTAGGGACATCATCTAATGACCTGAAGAAGAAAAGTCTGGCAAGAGACTGCCTGGAGAGTAAATCACATGGGGGCCACCAGGTCACTTCTGATGCATCTGTAGCCCATTCAGCCTTGTGAAGACTTCAGTTCCAATTGACCACTTGACTGTAGCATCATGACCCTAAGCCAGACCAAGCAGGAAAACCACTTCAAGACCCCTTGACTTACTGCTGAGAAAAGGTTTGTTGTCTGCATTTGCTATTTTGAGATAATTTCTTGGCATCCACAGATAATATGAACTGAAGTTCCCAGCAAGGGCTTATTAACATCTTTGTTAAGCATTCTAAGACTAACTGCTCAAAACTTCTGAAGGATGATTGACAGATAAAAATTGTGACTTATTTTTTAAGATAGTTGAAATGCCACAGGTTGAAAGCTAAATTATCTTGAACTAAATCCTGGCTTTCTAAATATCCATTCACTGCCCACCTCTGTTGCTACCATCCTCGTGGCTGTTAGGTACAATCTTTTGAGGGATGCAAAATCAGACCCCTAACTTCTGCCAATTCAAAATCAAATGTCGTCAGATAACATCTCGAACCTATAAAAAAGACTCCTTCCCTTTGTTGTAACTCACCCATCCAATGTTCCTACCAATGTATTAGAAAAGTACTTTGATTTTATGACTTCCTTTGTTTTGATACTGTAAAAACTTCATAAAACTGTTACAGCCTGAGAACATGGTATTTAAGGAAGCCTAAATCTCTGTTCCCTGAGCATGGTCACTGACTGATTCTTGGTTCCAAAACAAACTATCTCATAGCCCCTTTGGAGCGAGAGCTGTACATTTTTGCTTCACCAATGACTAAGAAATTGTCTAATCCAGACACCTGAGCCACATGAAAACTCTACAGCCTCCAACGTGAAGCAGCCAGAGAAAAACTAGCATGCCAGAGTTCATAAAGTTTCATTCAAGATACAGTCAGGTACACACTATAGAAGTACCAGTGATGTGACCAAGGGTCACCTGTACCATGGACAGCCTTATCGCTTCAACTGCAAGATTCAAGGAATTTCATTTTTCTGAAGTGTTCCCGTCAAAATATGCATATTGTCAGAAATGCCCAAAATAATCAGCTGGTAGACTGATGAACATCCATCCAAAGCTAACTGCTTAGAGCCTGTGAAATGATTATTTGACAGAGAAATGCAGCCACAGGAAGTTTCACTTCACTTTCGCTTCCTTACTTCAACTAACTACACTCCCAACCAGCCCAAATAAAGTTTTATCTCAGTGAGCTACGTGCCCCGTGTTCTCTCATCTGTCCCCTCAGAGTTCAGAGGAAGAGAAAGCCTGGACACACAGCCTGCTGGATTATTTGACAGGAATTGCTGTCATGTAACATGATGCACTCATACACACATTTAAAACTAAAACTGAAGATTTTCTTTAAAGAGTGCTCACCATACTGCTTTGTTTTTCAAAAATCAGTTATCAAGGCAAGACAGATGGTTCAGTAGGTAAAGTGCTTATTGTGCCAATGTTAAGACCTGAGTTCAGATATCCCTACAGAAGGATATATCAGCAGTACACATCTGTAACCCTAGTGTTCCTACAGCGAGGTAAGAGGACATAGGAAAACCCCCAGAAACACCAGGGCCATGCAGCCTCACAGTCATATGGCAAACAAGAAACTGTTTCTCAAACAAGGTAGAAAATAAGGATCAGTACTCAAAGTTGTCCTCTGACCTCCACACGTGTGCCCCACTCACACACACGCCAACACCTGCATCATGTGTACACAAATACACACAGCATACACACACATACACATACATACACACACATACACACAGCGTATACACACATACACACAGCATACACACACATACATACAGCATACACACACAAAATTGGGTCAGCCGAGCAAGTGTAATGGAGTACGCGCTATAACCCAGAACTCAGGAAGTTGAGGCAAAAGGATCTGGAGTTCAAAGCTATCTGGCTACATGAAACATAGTCTCTAAAACCAAACCAAAACAAAACAAAACAGGTCAATATTCATAATCAAAAACCAATTCTCAGTAGTTTGCAAGATCTACTGCTGAACATTCTATGGCAGCTCCAGAGATCCTCCTAGCGAAAGAAAAAAGCAAGAAGGGAAAAGATATATTCCCTTGGCCCCAATCCCATGTAAATATGTCTCCCCTCCACTCACACCCATAAAATACACACCCAAAGCCTGTGTGCCTGCCTAGTCAAACACAGCCTCGGGCAGATTCTATTTGAATGCAGATGATTACCCAGGCCTGAAATTTCTTCTTTCCTAGACTCATGAGTGGAAAACAAACCCACACAGCACTCCAGCTGAAACTTGCCACTCAGCAAGTATGGCCAAACGCCTAATTCCAATCTTGTCAAGATGTCTTAAAGGAAACAGGAAGGCAGCAGAGTAAAACATCAGCAAATGCTCCATTGGCTTGGAAGCGGTCCAGTGAAATATATGTTTGTACTTCAGAAAATGGACTACCGGTTGCTGTTGGGAAAAGTAGAATAAATCCACAGAGACAAAGCAATCATGAGAGCCTTCTGAGTAGGAAGAGGACTACAAACAGGCTCAGAATGGGGAGGGCAGAAATGCTCCAAAACCATTGTGTGCTGACAGCTACAGACCTTTAGGTTCACTAAGAATCAATGAATTACATTTATAGCAACTGAATTGGAAGGTGAATCATATAGTAATAATTTAGGGTAAATCATTTTAGTTACACTATTAAAAAAAGATTTCTATGTGCTCAATACAAGTTAAAGACACATGTTACTGGGAATGGAATTCAGCTGGGAACATGCTTCCTTAGCTAGTACCCATGATCTACCCTAACCCACACTACTGAACACTGGACAGCTCCAAAAATCCTTAGTTAAAGATAAAAGTGAAAAGAGAAATAATGAATCCCCTTGGCACCAGTCCCATATAAATACTTCCACCCACCCACATCCATAAAAATACCAACTCAACGAGGTCTTGGGTTCAATCCCAACAGGGGACTGCACAACCCTGTGACCCAGCACTCAGGAGGAGGAAACAGGAGAAATCACAAGTTCAGGATCCATCTCAGTTATGTTCCCTGAGTTTGAGGCCAGCCTGGGCTAAAAAGATGTGCTGCTTAGAAAAAAAGCAAGTGCAGAACAAGTTCTGTGGTCAGCTTCCATCTGGACATTCCAGGTCACTGCACATATTACCTGTCTGGTCATTTTTGGAAGAAGAAGAAAAAAAAAAAAAAAAAAAAAAAAAAAAACCCAAGTGGCTGATTGAGATGGCAAATTAGGAAAGAAAAAGAAAGACAGTTTGACTTGTAATTACATCCCCATCTGTACTACTGTCTGAAATCATCTGTCTTGAGCCTGAATCATTTTGCATAAACACAAAAGTAATTTGAGGGGAAGGGTTCACACCAGGATTCACAGCTTTAAAGGGCGCTACGCAGCTCTGTCCTTTGAGAAAAGCTTGGTCCTTGAGAATCTGAGTATTTCTCAGTAGAAAATTACATTGAAAAGGAATCTGTTTTTGACAGTAAAATGCCAAGCGACATAATCTTCCATCTAAAACCTTATTGTGTGAAACACACCAGGAAGTGAGCTTGAATGTCCTCCAAGGAGGGAAATGTACCTTCCCATGATGGAGTCATCTGCTTCTGCAGGTGCTCACAAAGAACTCAGTTTGTACTTCACAATCTGGGTCGGCACAGCTGGGAAATGAGAGCGTGCTATGCATAGAGAGTTACCAAAAATACAGAGATTGTACGAGCAATCCCAGCACTTAGGAAGGGAAGACAGGATAAGGAATCCAGGGTTATCCTTGGCTACATGACCAGCTTAAGGCCTACTAGGCTACACATGTCCTTGTCATAATACATACATATATACCTACATACAACACAAAAATAAAAAAATAAACCAAAAAGGTAGTTAAATACCATACTCCCAAAGCTGGCATCAGACCTCCCACAAATGCCCAGATCAAACCTGGTTCTTCCCTTCTACCTGACCTCATTCCTTGCTATCCAAGGTCAGTGACTCTGAAAATTAGTAACTTTTCATTCACCACATCCTCCCTGATGTCCCCAAAATATATATGATCTGCACCCAGATGCTGGCTGCTTGGCTGGTTTCTAGGATGTCTTCTCAGAAATAAGCCACCCAGAGCACTGTTGGCCCGGAGACCTCCCGTCCCTGCCACCCCTACACCTCTCATCTATTTGGTCACTGGCACTATGCTAACTACATCGGTCATGGTCTGAATGCTCCGCTACCAAATTCAGGACTGGAAACTTAATCTCAAATTCAGCAGCATTGGGAAGCAGGCAGCATTAGGTTGCAGGAGATGCAAGGAACGGATCAATGCCATGATCACAGAGTAGCTGGGTCACTGCCACAGCCCACTCTTGACCTTCCACCTTCCACCACGGGACCATGCAGCACAAAGGCTCTTGCCACAGGCTGGCATCAGGTTTTGGATTTCTAGCCTCCAGAACATAACACCAAATAAATCTCTGTTCATTGAAAATTATGTCCTCTCGGGGATTCTGTCAGGTGCAATAGAGAGTGGACTGATCTCTCCAGGACACCAGGAAGGAGATGCAGGGAATCAACCTTTAGGATAATGCTTCATTTTGTTTCTTAGTAACATCTTTATCCAGACAAATTTCTAACATCATAAAGCCCGTCCTATATAAAGAATACAATTTGTTAGATGCAGCCGCTCACAACTGTAACACTAACACTTGAGAAAGCTGGGGTGGGATTGCTGCAATTTGAGGGTACCTTGGACTACGCAGTGAGACAGCTCAGTTGGTAAAGCATTTACTATGCAAATGTGAGGACCCTAGTTCAGACCCCTAGCATCCATGGAAAAAGCCAGGTGTGGCGTGTGCATGTGATAGACACAGGAGGATCTCTGGGGCTTGCTAGCCGACCAGCCTAGGCAATCAGTGAGCTCCAGAATCAGCGAGGAGACCTGTCTGAAAAACACAGGTAGAGAGGAAAAGAGGAAGACACTCACTGGACATGCAGCCTCCACAGGTGTGCACATACGCATACACACACACATACACATCAAAAAATAAAAATGAAAAGAGCACTTCATCCATTTACACTCAGAGCTGGATGACCATCACCTTCTGATTCAAGAACAATTTCAATACACTAAAGAGAAACCCATGCCATTTAGGAAAGCACTTTCATTAAAAGAAATTTTTCAGAGTTCTAAATGAGCATTCTGACAGCATCTGTCAATGTTAGGTACAAGTGTCAACTTGATGGTTATGGGTTTGAGCTCTGGGCACATTTGTAGAGAATGAATAGTTAAATTAACCCCAGAGTGAACCTGAAGGAAATTGTTCAGTTCATGGGGCAGACCCAACCCATGGTGGGTGGGACTAGGCCCTAAACAGGTGGATAAAATGCACAGAGCTGGTTGAGAGAGTCAGTATCCTTGTGCATACTTGGCCAGAGATGCTCATTATGTAAAGATGGTATGGCCAGTTCCCTTGCCCCTGGTGTTGGTAAATGTTATCTCATCAAGCTGGACTGAGAACTGTAACTGGAATGTCATAAGAAAATAAACTCCTTAAGCCGTTTGATGGTGATTTATCAGCAACGATGCAGGCAAACTGCAACAGCATCTAAACTTAGAAGCAGCCAATATTACCTGAAAGCTTGTACAACACCTGATGTAGATTAATACAGTCAATAATTATCCACTTTAGGGCAGGTGCAACTTAAAGAATAAGGATAAAACTCTTTTCCCTTGGGAAAAGAGTCAGTCCAAATATTAAAGTGACAAACATTACAAGGGAGCTTACATTTGGATAGCCTATCACAGCTTACAGAATGCATTCAAAGGCTCAGAGACCAGCTCAATGTGAAAAGTGCTAGCTTTACAAATACAAAGACCTGAGTTCAAGTCCTAGGACCCAAATAAAAAGAAGAAGAACAAGAAAGTCAGGCATTGTGGTGTATGATTAGAAGCTGGGAAGGTAGAAACAGGCAGATCCCTGGGGCTCACTGGCTGACCAGTCTAGCTTATTAGATGAATTCCAAGCCACTTGAGACATACCGTCTCATAGGAAACAAGGTAGTGGCAGCAAGACAGTGCTGTGAGGAAGAAGCACCTGCTTGAGGATTTCCTAACCAGACCCCAGAAGCCCACATGGTAGAAGAGGGAAACTGACTTCTGAAAGTTTCTCTCTGACTCCGGCATGTGTGCCATGGCATGCATGCATGCACATTCTCTCTATATATTTATTTATCTCTCATAAATACTAAAAAAAGAAACAAGGTGGGCAGTACTTGAGGACAATACCTGAGGCTGTCCTCTCCATACACATGCACATGTATGCGCCCACAAGATGCACATGCACGCGAACATGTGGGGGGTCACATGTGTACACACACACACAATGCACTCAAATACTCTAGTTAACAATACTGTGTGGCAAACTCACATTTTGCAGGGAAAAGTAGTTTCATAGGAAGTGATCTGATCACACAATCAAAGTTTTTAAACACAGTGACTTTTTCAACCTTCCCAGCCATCCTGGTAGGTACATTTACAAAAAGAGAGCCTGATGTTTCAGGGGTGGGAGGGACACTCTGACTCTCAGAGTGTAAGGTACTCCACTCCCAGCTCTGCTGTCTGGACAAAGCATCTCAATGAGCATCTCAATTTTATATCTAACTGAGAAAACAAAAACAAAAGGAAAAGGAAAATAACAGCAGGCTACTTTGGGCCTCACCACAACAAAGCTCACCTTTGTTTCAGGCCAAGCTCAGATCTCAACTGAGGCTTTCTCCAACACAGAAGCTGGTCCTTGTCCTTTGTAAGTGCTTGGCCTTTGTTTGGTACAGAAAACACCAGTCCAAATCCTAGGTTCTCCCTAAGTCATCCCAAAAGTTATGTACCTCTGTCTCACCCAGGTAGGATAGCTGGAGTCTTTTAATTAAAACACAGCAAAAATCTAATTACACTGGTCTCTGGAATAGCATCACTTCTGACTCATGGAGTCTGATTATAACCTGCTCCACCGGGAACTTGGGCTGCACTTCGTTAACTAAGAAATCAGCTCGGTTTTTCCAGGAACACTGGCTGGCTCTTCCAGGCATTAAGTAGTATTTAGTGGTGTGCTTATTAGTCTCTAAGCCGTTAATGACCTAAAAGAGCTTAACCAGCTACTGAAAAGTAATCCATCCTAAGTAACAATAGTTTTGGTGTCTCAGAATACAGAACTCATATCTCAGGATTAACACTGATGGTATGCATGCACGCCACTGCAAAGACACCTGAATGTAATCTAAGCTATATACTATAGTAAATTATAAATAACACAAAGGAAGTTTAAAAGGGGGGGTTCCTATAAATTTTAGCTCTGCCAGCTGAGTGCAATGCTATTCCAAAACTGAAAAATAAATTGAAAGGATCAACACTACAAACCAACCAATGGGGTCGCCTCGATTGAGCCCTAAACCCAGCATTCTGTGCAAATTCTACATCCTGCCCAGCAAAGGTGATCATGGAGGGCAGTATGTGAATATGCACATAATGTTTATGTATGAACGCTGGTGCATATGTGTGAAGGCCAGAGGACAAGCTGAGGGTGTCAGTCCTTGCCTGTTTACCTTGTTTGAGTCCAGGCTGGCTGGCCTGTAACTTTCTGGGGAGTCTCAGGTATCTGCCTCTCATTCTCTGTAGGAATTACAGGAGTAATCCTTTGTGTTATTTATAATTTACTACAGTATATAGCTTAGATTACATTCAGGTGTCTTTTCAGTGGTGTGCATGCATACCATCAGTGTGCAGGAATTACAGACCTGCAGACACTGCCTCTGGCTTTTACGTGGGTCCTGAGGATCCAAACTCCAGTCCTTGGGCAGGTGCTTTACCCCCTGAGCTATCTTCCCAGCCATAGGTCAAAGCTTTCTTGGACTCTGGGGTCGCCAGCTCATATGGGGGTCCCAAAGCTGAATATGAGGACCCCCAAGCAATTAGGCAACAGTAAACGTTTTATAAACACATGCTGACCAGAAATCAATTCAAAACTAAGCACATACCAAACCAGAGGAATTTCTGGTTAGCTTGTTCACACAGCGTCTCATGACTTCTCTGCAGCCTGGGATCCGAACGCATGACATGTGCGGTTTGCCCCACACCACTGCCACCATCTATGATGTCCACAATCATCACCAGAAACCCCTCAGCTCAGATTGAAGACACAGGTTATGAGCTGCAGTGTTTTTACTGTGACCACAAAGTATTTTGTTCTTAAAGAAAAATAATGGTGTTGCTTTGGAAGAAAAGAAAGGCTTTTAAAATATTTTCCTGCCTGTTGGGCCCACCCAGGAATTTCCCCAGGGCATTACCCAGCACATGGGACTAAACATGGTGCTAAGAGCTAGCGTCCTGGGCGTAACCCTGATCACGTTACAGAGAGCCCTAATTGGCTTTCAGGAATTGACCTGCCTTCCATACTGAGATACATCCAGCCTGACCTCTAGGGCCTGGATGCTGTGGTAACCTTTGACACAATTGGCTGCCCGTTTCGCGCCTTTTAGTCCTTTGTCTATATAAGCTGTTTTGTTACCCCCAATAAACGAGATTTGCTCTGACAAACTCAGAGCCTGTGGCCAAGTCTCTGGAGAGTTGAGGTGGAGGTGCAGGATGTGGGGCTTACCTATCTTCATTCCCATGGCCTGGAGCCATGTTATAATGTGTGAGTGAGTGTGTGAGTGGGTGGAAAGACGCCATGTGAACTCTATACCTGCCATCATTCCTTGCCATCTTATTATCAAATTCACATATTTTGGGACTACATTAGACAAACGAGCACATCTACTTCATCAGTATATTAATCTGCTTTCATCTGTTTTAATAAATGTCACGATAATCCCTAAACCAAAGAACTGTTTTAAAATTTTATGATTTATTATCAGCAAATGTTTGATTTGTGTACCCATTTTATGTGAGCCAGGTCACAAAAAGGGGTCACAAATAGAAACAGTGTTGGGGGGCCCTGATCTATATGACCAGGGAACGTAACAATCCTTGAGTTTTCTCTTCCTTATCACTGACCCTAAGAAAAGTCTTTTGGAGAACTGGAGAGATGGCTCAGGGGTTGAGACTCTGCATCACAAGCAGGAGGTCCTGAGTTTGGATCCCAGGTCCCATGTAAAAACACCAAGTGGAAACAGCAGTGGCCTGCACTTCTGTCCCTAGTGAGCAGAGCCTGGGAAATCCCAGAGTGAAGCAAGAAGGAGGTAGAAGCAATCCAGGATGATTTCTAAAGTCACCTTGGTCCTCCACAGAGACACACAGTGCCCTCTGATAATACACAGGCACAGACACACACACGCACACACACACACACACACACACACACACACACACACACACACAAATAAATAAAGTTGAAAAAATAGAAAGAAAAAGTCTTATGGAGATATAGAGTGGTGAGCTTGTCTCCCTGACAACCATGCATGAGAGTAATAAGTAGACCTCTGTCCCCTGGGATGAATGAAGTTCCCAGTCATCGGCTTTACTATAACCTCACAGACAACCTTCTGGGTCAGAACTGCAGAGCTAGCCAGCCCCCGACTCCTGAACTGCATAAACTATGGAAGACATGCATGAGGCTCCTAAGTTGGTAAGCTCAGGAGTCACACTTTATGCAACTACAGACACTAAGACCATTTCCATGCCACTTTTATCTTGAATGCTATTCCTTAAGCTCTCCTGGAGATCTGGAGAAAAGGAAAGTGGTTATTTGTTATAAAAATGATTCAAAGGACTGTAGAGATGGCTCAGGAGTTAAGACTCTGTCTCGCAAGCAGAAGGTCCTGAGTTCAGATCCCAGGTCCCACTTAAAAATGCCAGGCAGAAAAGGAGTTGACCTGCACTTCCAGCCCTGATGAACGGAGCTTGGGAAATCTCAGAGCAAAGCAAAAAGGTAGAAGCAATCCAAGATGATTCGCAAAGTCACCCTTGATTCTCCACAGGGACACACAGTGCTCTCTGAAACAGGCAAACACAAACACACACACACACGCACATGCACGCACACACACGCATGCACATGCACTGAGTAAATAAATAAAATATTAAATGATTTGAAATCTATCACAAGAGAATTTTTTTTTTCTTTTCTCAAATTGCTTGGATCTGTCTTTACCACAGATGATATTCTGCCTTGGACTGTAGTCAAGGTTTATAGTTTTTATCCCACGCTGTGCTGAAGGACACACAGGTGTCACACTCCTCCCTGACAGTAGTTTGACCTCCTCAAAGTAGAGATTTCTCCCATTTTACTCCTGCAAACAGGAAAGCTAGGAAGTGCTTCTATTGGTGGAAAGCTAGAGTTGGGCTGGTTTCCAAATATTAAAGACTTATTTAATTCTGGGGAAGCCATCTCTAGTTGGGGCCATGCAGTAATGTTTGGAGAATCAGGAAAGATAAAAGTAAATTCAGATAAAAGCTAGGGCAGGGTTCGGGAAATAAAGCATTTATCACAAAAGCACAAGGTCATGGCTGGGCACAGGTTTGAGGGTTTTGAGCTCTGGGCACATTTGTGGAGAATTTGAGTGAGTTAAACCCAGAGCAAACCTGCAGGAGACTGTCTAGCTGATGGGGAAGGCCCAGTCCATGCTGGGTGGGACTAGGCTCTGAACAGGTGAATAAAATACTGAGAGCTGGTTGAGAAAGTCGGCATCCTTTTGTACACTTGGCCAGACATGCTGGTCTGGCAAATAAGGGTTGTCCCTCTGTCAGCCATTATGTAGTGATGGTATGGCCAGTTCCCTCAGCCCTGGTGTTAGTGTGAACTCTCCTGTTAAGCTGGATTGAGAACTGTAACCAGGAATCAGAAGAGAAAATAAACCCTTTGTTTCCTTAGGCCATTTGATGGCCATTTGTCAGCAATCATGCAGGTAAACTGCAACGAAGCACCAGAACTCATGAAGTCCAGCACAGCAGCATATGTCTGATACCTATGCACCCGAAGTGACACAGGAGAATCCTTGGGAACTCCAGGCCCAACTGGCCTTTGTATGCAGCAACGAGCAACTAAGAAACCCTGTCTCAAACTAGGTGGAAGGTGACAGCTGACACCAGAGCTTGGCCTCTGACCTCTACATGCATGCTATGGCATGAGTGTATTTATGTATTTACACACACACAAACACACACACACACACACACACGCTCACATACATATACATACAAACCCAAGAGAGAAGACAGAATTCAACATTCCCTTACCTCTCTGACCCCTATACTTTCCCTAGTAGTCCAAACTACCAGCTGTGACAAATCGCTCTTAATACTGTTCGAGCTAAACCACCCCAGAGGTTCGTGTGCTTGAACCCTTGGTCCCCAGCAGGTGGCGCTCTGTGTTTTTTGGGGGATAGCAAATCCTTGAGGGATGAGACATAGCTGGTTCTCCCCCTTTTCCCCCCAACACATATCACATACAATGTGTGCATATTAACAGAGGAAATGAGATAGACACAGTAAGTTAAGAATCAACAGGAACAACATCCCCCAAAGAAAGTGGTGGCCACTGAGCATGGATTCTATCTAAAGCATCTGGAGTTTGTCCCTTGACTCCACAATGCATAGAATAAACTAGGAAAAGCATCTACCCCCTGGGCCTTCAAACCTCCCTCCACAAATTACTACAATTGGCTGGCGCAGCCAACTGTTGAAAAGATAAAGTGTGATCAATCCAGAATAACCTAGAACCCAAAAAAATGCTTTCCAATTCCTCCACCTCCTTTCCCCTCTCTGAAAACAGCTCTCTAATATGAGTGCTGGAAGTCAAACCATCTCTGTGGCTATAAATCCTAGCAGGCTCTAGGGCTGGGAAGACCACCCTGAGATTTACTTACAGACTTACATGTGTCCCCAGTTAAGCTTAGCTTTCCTGGAACATAGTTTTCTCTTTGACTAGAACTCATTAAAATTGTGTGGGAGACCACCCACAAGCATACTGTGAGAGCATCCCCTGTCTAGCTTCCAGCAGCCAACCCACACGCAAACAGCCTCAGTCTATGCATATATCCTCTGGCACAGGAGCCATGGATTCCCTCTTTCCTCCTTTCGGCTTAAGCTTCCCAACTTAATGCAACATCTATTATTTTTTATAAATGATTTTTTTAATTTTTTATTATTTATTCAATTGTGTGTGTGTGTGTGTGTGTGTGTGTGTGTGTGTGTGTGCGTGTGTGTGTAGAACTACAGGCCAATTCGGGAACTACCATGGACCGCCTCCACCTCCTCCTTGCTTACTGTGCCCCAGGATTCACAGGCTCCACCCTACCAGGACCAGAAACGCAGGTCGCCCCCACTTCCGCCTGGCGTCTATACGTGGGGTCTAGGATCCGAACTCAGGACCTTCCGCCTGCAAGGCAGAGGCTTAACCCCTGAGCCACCTCTCCAGCCCCAACATCTATTATTTTTTTAATTTATTATTATTATTATTTATTCAACTGTGTGTATGTGCGCGTGGTGTGTGTGTGTGTGTGTGTGTGTGTGTGTGTCTGTGTAGAACCACGGACGAATTCGCGAACCACCATGGACGCATCCACCTCCTTCTGCCCTGGGATTCACAGGCTCCGCCCTACCAGGACCAGCGCAAGCTGCCCCCGCTTCCGTCTGGCGTCTACACATGGGATCTGGGATCCGAACTCGGGACCTTCCGCCTGCAAGGCGGAGGCTTAACCCCTGAGCCACCTCTCCAGCCCTCAACATCTATTATTTTAAAAGCAACATTTCTACAACTTTCTATGCACCACATAACCGTACTCGGGAAACAATGAAAACACAAAAGACAAGCATTTGGTTTTTTTGTTTGTTTGTTTGTTTGTTTTTAATTTTTTTTATTCAGTTGTGCATGTGTGCTTGTGTGTGTTTGTGTGTGTGTGTGTGTGTGTGTGTGTGTGTGTGTGTGTGTAGAAAGGGCAAATTCGGGAACCACCATGGACCTCCTCCACCTCCTCCTTGTTTACTCTGCCCGGGGATTCACAGGCTCCGCCCTACCAGGACCAGAAACCGCAAGCCTCCCCCACCCCTTTCCCCAGGCGTCTATACGTGGGGTCTAGGATCCGAACTCAGGACCCTTTGCCTGCAAGGCAGAGGCTTAACCCCTGAGCCACCTCTCCAGCCCAAGACAAGCATATTTGTTAAGGTTAAGATTACAGTGCACACCACATCGTGTTGGTGCTTTTCAAGAAAAAAAAAAAAAGTATTTAGGTCAGGTGCAGTGACGTACATCTGCCGTACCAGAACTTGGGAGGCTAACACTCAATGGTAGCTCGAGGCCAGACCTGAGGTCAGGAGCCTGAGGCCAGTTTAGGCAACATATTAAGGACCCATGCCCAATTTAATTTTTTTAATTTAAAATTTTAGGGGCTGGAGAGGTGGCTCAGGGGTTAAGCCTCTGCCTTGCAGGCAGAAGGTCCTGAGTTCGGATCCCAGATCCCACGTATAGACGCCGGGCGGAATCGGGGCGGCCTGCGCTTCTGGTCCTGGCAGGACGGAGCCTGTGAATCCCGGGGCAGAGTAAACAAGAAGGAGGTGGAGGCGGTCCATGGTGGTTCCCGAATTCGTCCGTGGTTCTACACACACACACACACACACACACACACACACACACACACACATGCGCGCGCGCGCGCACACACACATACATATGCACACACGCACAATTAAATAAATAATTTAAAATTTTAAAGGCTTGTATATGATACACTACTGTAATATTTATTAAATGTAAAAAATAACTTTTTAAGTCATCACAAAAAATACATTCACTTGTTAGTTGATAATGAAAAGAAATCCAGACTCTGTTATCAGCTTTAAAAACTGTTGAACGTATAGTTAGAATCAGACAGATTCTTGTTCTTTTACATGAAAGCAATCCTTGGAGCATCCCTCCAATAATATAGAAATAATCGGTAAATTAGATGTATTAATCTTATATATATGTAAGGCTGGAGTTTTACAACTTAGAATTGAGATGAAATTGCAAATAAACTGTAACAGTCCTTTAAAAAATTTTAAACTGTAAAGAATGTCAGACGTGAAGACCATAAAGAAAACGATCACTGCTCACCAGCATCAGGAGGTCACTTCAGGCTGGGGTTACAGGACCTTTTGGTCTCCTCTGTTCCTGACGCCTGCCTTTGTCATCCAGCTGAGACCACAGCCACCTCTCCATAGCAACGAAGGCCCAGCGGATGCCTCCTCTTACATGAAATATTTATTAGATTTCAGAACAGGAGGCTTCTAAGAGAAGGCCACAGAAGGCTCGTGCAACTCAGACCCCCCCCAACCATCCTTCCCTTAGAAATGCCTCTTCTATCAGATTCCAAAATAGTCCAGAAAGGGTGTCCATAATGAGGTCTGTGGGATTGACCTGTGGGATTGACGGGTTTTGGACTGTCCTTTTTAAATGACCTCTCTATCATCATCAACATCATCATCATCATCATCATCATCATCATCATCGTCGTCACCATCAGTAGTAATATAGAGCATATATTTGTATGTTAATAAACTGTGGGCATACGTGCATGTATGGAGGTCGGAGGAAGGACAACACTTTGAAATCAGTTCTCTCCACCTCTATGTGGGTTCTGGGGATAGAACTAAGGTGCCTGGGCTTGTATGACAGGCACCTCTATCCGCTGAGCCAGCCTGCCCTTATATGGCTTCATGTCCACTTTTTGCAAGGTGTCCAGTACATTTTGACCAAACTTAAGGATTTTCAAAGTTTTTACTCACCTCAATCCCCTCAGCTCTTAATCTAGTAATTGCAATACCAATTGCAAAGCTCCGTACATCTTGGTTGTTTGGGAAGAATTAAAATCAGAATGAGTTCCTCCGAGGTTACTTTTCAATTCCTTTACACACACTCCTTGAGACTGAGAATGAGCACCTCGGGTCCATCCTGGCTGGAAAACTGGGCGCTACACTCCAGCAAATCCTGTGTCATGTATCAGGATTACTCCCAGAGATAAGGCAGAAGCAGGAACAGACTCAAAGGTTTCCTTGCGATAAAAAGAGCTGCACGGCTTTCCCTCTACTGTCTGCACAGCTAAGCGAAGATCAGAGTCTCCCAAGAAGCTGGGAGGCTGCAATCCTGCTAAGCCACTCCTGGGGCCAGGAGTGATGAGTCTCCCCGTGGCAAGGGCTCTTCAAGCAGATCACAAGAGGTGGAATACTTGGGTGTGTGCTGCTGCAGGACTGTGGAGAAGCTGTTGCCCAGCAAAGCCACCACCGTGCCTGCTTTTCTTCCCCGAGGGTCTAGTCCGGGCCTAGCTGAGCCTTGCTCCTGCTGGAACTCAGCAGGTGTTCCAAAGCATGGGTGACTGTACCAGCTGAAAGAATGTTTCTTCTCTCAGCAGAGCTGCAGGCTCGGGGGCCCACAGGCATGCACTATTAGACAGAAACACAGTAGACAATAGGGAAGCTCACAATGATATCACATCTCTTACGAGATGCATACAAGAAGTGTTCTGTAGAGCAGCCCAACTCTACCCTGCATCAATATTATCCCTGAAGCAAAAGGAAAAAAAAATTTCCCTGGCACTAAAAAGTTCTATCTTTTATTCTGGGATATTATTCTTCCTGGTTTTTTGTTTGTTCTATTTTCGGAGTGAAAAGGACTCCCCTAATTTCTTTTTATTTTTTTTAAAGGAGGCTTTTTTGAGAGTTGGTTTTAATGGCTTGGGTAGAAGGAGTCAGCCCCACACTAGCTCTCTGTTCCTAATTTTAGTTACTGATCCATGGGCTGTGGCAGGAGGATGGAAGGAATTCTTGAGCTGCAGTAGCTGCGCTCTGACTGCAGCCTTCTAATGTGGCACAGCAGTGCCAGGGCGGAGAAAGAAAAACAATGGAGAAACTGGTTTGGGCTGACCATATGGCTGCCCTTGGTAATGCACATGCAGCCTGGGGTCAAGAACACAAGGCTGGAAAAGTCTGGAGCTAACTTCACACACACACACACACACACACACACACACACACACACACACACACACCAGAAAGTCCAGTTTATAGCATATGACAACAAGCTCGGCATTTGAGAAGTAGAAGAAGGATAGTAGAATGTTCAGGACTAGTTTAAGGTCATCCTCAGCTCCAGAGCAAGTTCAAGGGCATCTGAGCAGTATGAGCCCTTGTCTAAGAACTTAGCGGGGAGGGTGGGGTGAGGGGAAGGGGGAACCTCTAGAAACTCAGCGTGTGGCTCAGGCTTGTACAGAGTAAAATCGAGAGAGAAAGAAAGAGAATCCACTAGGATTTACAATCCTTAGGAGGTTGATGTATGTGAGCCACTGATGCTGAGAGTAATAGACTAATTCATATTCACCTGGGTTACGGGTAGAGGAAAAATAATTATCGCTGTTTTAGAAACACATGAAAAACCCATTTACAGCCTGGAATATTACACAGCAAGTAAATACAGATACAGACACACACACACACACACACATACACACACACATGTGCACACATAGTACTGACAGTTCAGCTGTCAACTTGATAGGTGTCAGGAATCATTTAGTTAAGGCAGGCCTCTGGCGTACCTGGAGAAGATTATCTTAACTGCCTTTTATTCGAAGTGGCAAGACTTGCCCATTGTAGGCAGGACCATTTCCTGGCAGGTGGATAAAGAGAAAGTGAGTGTGTGTCCCGTGCTTGTTGGTATCCCACACATTGGCCAGCTGAAAAGTAGGCATGCAACACTGGTCCTCGCCTCTGCTCACGGTGGATGCGACTGACCAGTTCTGGTTCCCACTGGTAATTCTCTCCCATGATGAACTGTACCCCCGAATCATGAACCAAGGACATCCCCTTTTCCCCCAAGTTGTTGCATCCAGTGTTTATTAAAGCAGAGAAGGTATGAAATTAAAACAAGTACACACACACACACATAATTCTATATATTGTTACCAGATGTGGTCCCTGAAGAGCAGCATGTAGGAACTTGCTAGAATATGCTTTTTTAGAACTGATGCCTAGCCATTAAGCCAGACTCTGCGTAGGGTTAAAGCGTGAGAAGCCCTGCTCCACACGGGCTCTGCCAGCACAGTGCACTACGAGACGACTGTCCAACTCAGGTCCCTGAGTGCCGACTGCATTTGCGGGACCCTTTTCCAAACAAGGAGAGAGTGTGCATTGTTCCTCAAAGCTAAAAGTAACTTAAGACACTGCAGGTGCTAGAAGAGGGACTGGTGAAATGGTGAACTATATGGTTCTGGTGGCTCTAAAGCCAGAGAACAGGGTTCCCTGGCAGCTCTGAGCAATGAGATCACAAACCATACTTTCTACAGGGGATTTCTCGCCCAGCTAGTGTTGGAATGCTGTATCACAAATGGACAGCTGTAATCTGAAAGGCAGCTAGCAACCACAGGGTGGAGAAGTCTAAACAAATGCAGGCCTTGTCTGGAGAGAGCTTGCACCCTCTTTTGTTGTCCTGTGTTCTTGAGTCTTAGCACAAGTGTGGCAAGCAGCTGGGCTCCCAAACCCCAGGGTCACCTCCTACTCCCCCTTGCTGATGTGGCCAGTGGAGCAACTGAGCGCAGGCCACACGAGCCTTGAGACTGAATAATAAACCTCAGGGAGGACTGGCCACTGCTGTGGGACTTAGAAACTCCACCTACCCACCTATACGGGAAACACACACCTTTCCCCATTAACTTCAAAGTCAGAAGAGAGGGGCCCACTTTAAAATGAGAGTTATGGTTTGGCTGAGACAGTTTATTTAGCCAGTAAGGTGACTGTTCGCAAACCTGGAGACCTGAATTCGATTCCCAAAACCACAACACCTGGCGGAAGAGCATCACTGATTTCCAACAGTTATCCTCCTCTCTCTCTCTCTCTCTCTCTCTCTCTCTCTCTCTCTCTCTCTCTCCTCTTTCTCTCTCAAAATAACTTAAATAAGATTTAAATAAACCTAAAATACAAAATTTATGACTTCAAAAGTTGTCCTCTGACCTCTACCAGTGCACCAGGCAAGCAAGCAGTTTCTTTCCACATCACTACCTTTATTTCATCTTCCTCAAATAATGGATAAATAAAAATAAGACCAAAATTGATCTGATATAGAAGTGCATAGCATTACCTTGACACAGCAGGCTAGAGTATTAAAAGCCAACTTCTAGAACAACCTAGCTAGTCCCTCCTTAACTTTGTGATAAAGATCAGGTGAAAGTTAAGCTTTCTATAACAAGAACTCTTCGAATTTCACTGGCTGAATACTGGTACATTTTAACTCCTGGGCTTGGGCACACGAGAGACTTGAGTTTCGAGCTTTCGTCTCTTGGATATGGGAAGGCCGGCCCCATCTACTTGTACTTTGATTCAAGAAGAAAAAAAAAAAAAAAATCTGCTCAAAGTCACCACAGAACTACAAAGAAGAAATAGTAGTGTGCCATTCCTTTCTTGTATTGGAAAAATAATAGTTTTTTTTTAAAACCTAAAAGCTAATGAATGTCTTGTCTCTTATTATTCAGTCAATGTTTTGTTCTGCTTCCTTTAAGTAGGCCGAATTTTAGCTGTATCCATTTAAGAAGCTTAGGTCCTGTTCCCAGAGAAGAAGTAAGTGGTGTAATTATAACTTCATATAATAGGAATGTCCCATTGCCCAAAAGAATAAAAAGAAAGATCTGGCAGTCTGTGGCAGGAGCAACGGAGTAGAGAAAGTTTATTTTACCTATAAAGAGGCTTAAAACTTGAAGACTAGAGAGACGGCTCAATGGGTAAAGCATTTGCCACCAAGCCTTACAACCGAGTTTGATTCCCTGTACCCCACATGATAGGACACTGCACACATGCCCATGATGCCTACACACACACACACACAAAATTAATTAATTAATTAATTAATTAATTAAATGCAAAAGAAAAGAGGAGAAAAACAGCACAAGTGAATTTTAAAATTTGCTAAAGTCACTGTTTTGAGCTCCCTCACTAGCCCCAACAGACTAGACCAAGCCAAATGGAGTCACTCACACCAAATGCCACATAACCAAACCGAAACTTAAGGTAAGTAAGTAGATCTTCAACTGTCTAGTTTTTCCTGAAACCACAAGAGTCCACTCTAAGTCGGCTTAATGAAACTAATTCCCCTCAGCTATATTTAAACCTTACAGGAAAAGGTACCTGAAGTAACCTACATCTGTCTACCCGCTGCCCCACATGCCTGTTCCATTTCCCAGTTCCTACCTGGCAAGACCCCACTGTCCTGCCATTTCCCATTGGAAGTTCTTATTCTGTTTCATAGTAGGGTCCACTGACTCATAATGACTAGATCACTTTGTCTTTGGAAGGCTGTAATACATCCAGTCCTACAGAGACAGGCAGGGTAGGTGACCCTGAATGTGGATGCCTTCGTGTCAACAATTTCAAATGAGGCCAAGCACTTCTGGGCAGGCAGCTCTGCAGCTTTGGATCCAAACACAGCCCTGCATCTCTGTCACACTACAGCTCTGGGAAGCCAGCTGCTTCTTGATTGGGGGTGGGGTGGGGAGGTTCTGAAGACTCAGTAACAGCTTGAGAAAACAAGACCAAACCTGCTTTTACCTCCCTTTGGGGCTTCCAGCTCAGAAGTAGTTACCTCTCACCCTTTCCCACCCAGAGGAAGAAAGGCGAGCCTAGGAAAAAACCCTTCCCCCCACCTCCACCTTCCCACACAGCTGCAGGACAGGGGTGTGGAGGAGCTAGGCCTGCCCACAATGGTAACTGACAGGATCACTTGAACAGAAGCAAACCATCAACCAGGGTAGTATCAAAACAGCTTTCCTTAAAAACCACTACTTTAAAGACCTTAAACTGGCAAGTCCAGCTCTGAAGGTACTTGGCGGCAGGCACCAGCAAGTCCCAGGTCCCCTTTGAGCAGGAAACCTGACGCCTTGAAGAGCTGCCAAAGCAAGCAGCCTGGTTTCAGGTAAAGTGCCTGTGACTACACCCTGAACACAGGCGCACAGGGAAGGGCGGGGGATGGCAGCGAATGAAAAAGCTGAAGTGTGCCCTTAGTCTGACTTTGATTGGAATGTGCTTATGTTTCTGTTACTAAATGTCTAGTGACTTAGATGAATAATCGAACAAAAAACGGCTCTCACAAGTAAAGGCAGAAGAGTGCTTAAGTATGGTAAAGTTTAAATAATTAATGTTATGATCTGAATCTGAATGCCCCCCACCCCCCCACCAGCTCAAGTCTTTTTTTTTTTTTAATTTAATTATACATTTTAAAATTTTTTACCAGTTCCCTCCCTCCCCCCTCCTCCCCCTCCCCTTCCCCCAGTGCCTCCCCCCCAATTCCCAGAGAGTCCTTTATTGTGTACGCCTAACTCTCCTCTGGGTCCTCCTCTCCGATGACATATAAGGACCCAGTGGCATTTCCATAAGCCCTTTCTCTTGTTCCCCTTAAGCATAAGATCACTACTATGGCTGTCAATCCCTTGCTCCAGGGGTCTCGGTGCCCTTAACAGATGCTAGACTTTATGAGGGCAACAGTGCGCTGGACATTGCGCAGGGCATGCTCAAGTCTTAAATGCTTACACCTCACCTGGTGATCCAGCTTTTGGAGGGGCTACAGAATCCTTTGGAGGTAGGGCCTAGGTGGCAGGCGTAGCTCATTAGGCAGGTACCTCTGAAAGTTATGGCCCAGCCCGTCATTCCTGCCCCTCTCTCTGTCTGCTTCCTGATCCACAGAGAAGTGAAGAACCTTCAACCACAAGCTCCTGCCGCCACACCTGCCCAGTGATGGCCTGAAACCGTGAGCTAAAATCACCTGACCTTCAAGTTGCTTCTGTCAAGCCTTTACCACCTGTAATGCCAGTCTCAAAGGCAGGGGCTGGGAATCGCCAGAGTAAACTACACAAGGCCTATTGGTAAGCTCTGGACTTGATTACAGACTCTGTTGGAACAAGAGAGGAGAGCAGAGGGTAGGGGAAGACAGGGGAGGGGAGTAGAGGGAGAAAAGGAAGATGGGGGGAAAAGAGGGAAAGGGAGGGGAGAAAAGGGGAGGGGACAGGAAGGGAAGGGAAAGAAGAAAGGAAATGGTAGAAGAAAGATTTGAAGTTGTTTCCCAACATCAACCTTGGGTCAGCACATACTTAACGTACACACAAAAATGGGAAATAACCAATTGGGAAGTGAATTTATTTCAAAGCTCAGAAACATGCTAAATACATGAATCTGCTGTCATTTTCCAGTGCCCAGCAACTGAAGGAAGCCAACACCAATCACAGATGCTTCTGAGCACATGTTGTGCCAAGGAGACTGCCGGCACCAGAATCAGCAAAGGTGCTGCCAACCTAACCACTGACTTTCCTGAGCAGGTGGGTGGGGCACAGGACAGTTCTTTCCCAGCACCTCCTGCATCTTGTTGTCTTCTCCCCTCTCCTGGACCTCAGGACTTCTCTCCAGACAGCAACAGCAGAGCCTGAAATTTTGCTCTCCTGGGAAGCAGAGTTGCTAAGGTTGGTCACAAGCTGACTCAGCCAACAGTCCTTAATGGGCCATTAAGGAAACAAAGTAATAAACAGCAAAAAAAAAAAAAAAAAGGCAGGAAACAAAAGGACCAGAATTTGGATCCGAAGACCAGGTGCAAAAATGCTAGGTGGACAGGGCAGCCCACCTGTAATGCCAGTCTCAAAGGCAAGGGCTGGGAATTGCCAGAGTAAACAAAGAAAGATTTGAAGTTGTTTCCCAACATCAACCTTGGGTCAGCACATACTTAATGTACACACAAAAATGGGAAATAAGATTTACTTAGTATGATGTCATTGGGAAGACGCCCCAAGCTCCATCCTGAAGAGCTAAGCGGACCTGGTCCACATGTGGTGGTGTCCATCACATATGGTAGTGTCCACGTGTGGTAGTGTCCATCACCAACCCTCATTGTCTCGGCTTCTATCTCTCAGCAAGGTGGTTGTCAGAAATATGTGAACTGTCCTTCGGACTTTTCCTTTCCCCAGCACATAACTCCTGGGTAAAACTCCAATTTCTTAGCGGCCACTATTTCAATAATCCCAGAGCCAGAGGGAGCAACCAAGTGTCTCATGAGAACATCTTCATTACTGCCAGGATGGCCACATATTGGCATCATGGCACATCAGGCATGATTAACCCACTAATTCCAAGTCAAAAACCTCTCATTACAACTTAACATTATGACATAAATCAGCTCCAACTTGACAAACATAAGTCTGTAACAAATTCATTTAGGATAGGGTCTCCATACCTCGGTGGCAGGTGGTAAAATACTGCACATTAACTGTGTGCAGTTCGTCCCTCCAAACCTTAAACTCTCTCACCAGTCCAAAAGAAAAGGCTAAAGTATATTCACCCAGGACTGACTGCCGTTGAGAGCCAGCACCTAAGAAGCACTTGATAAAAGTTAGCATTCTCAGCAAGTAAAATACCTTCTGTACCACCAGCACTGGCTGAAGAAAATAAAAACTTCACATTCTCCAAAAGCTCCAAGGCACGAGCCATTCCCACCACACAGCCTACGTCCTCACTCACCTTCTCCAGCATTGAGCAAAAGATCCACAGAGGTGCCAAGGGCGAAGGGCACAGTGACATCGTTCTTCTTCAATGCCCAAAATCAAGGTAGGAATAGAAAAAGGGAAATGAATACACCTGAAGAGCAAAATACATTACGTATACTCGTCAAAGCAAAAGAAGTGACTGGGAGAACACACATTTGCTGGGAGGAGGGCCTTGAGGGCTAGTGAGTAGGAGGGACAGGAAGTTACAGGCAGATGACAGACAGCAGTGTGCAGCCTGTCCTGAACTGTGGGTCCAGAGAGCTCTAAGGAACTGGACCTCTGATGGGTGGGCAGTATTCACAGCACAAACGTGACAATCCCACAGAGCCCCCTAAGGTGGGCCAGATTTCAATCATAACTGGCTCACAACTTCACTTGATCCCTTTGAGAAACTGTCTTGTATTGCTTCTAATCAGTTTCTTGCTTAATTATGAAACCCTTAATTCATAAAGCACACCATAGACTCTGTTGGCTCAAAGTATGATTATAATATAGAACAATACGTAATAAAAATGAAACATTTTTATTACATTTATCTAAATTTTGAAGCATCACTGAAAAAGAGAAACTAAATTAGCTTTGAAACAGCAATGAAATTAATCAATGAATGAATAAAGTAAATAAAATGAATAAAGTAAATAAAATAGGTTCCTGAGAGGTTCTATTGTTATTATTCCTAAAGGAAAAAAAAAATCACAACAATGAACAGCAGGACACATTACTCATTAAATAAATACCTGAAATTCTTGAGGCAGAAGCAGAGCACATGCTGCTGAGGAGGAAGGACAGAAAGAGAAAGAAGAAAAGGAAAGCTGCAGGAAAAAAAAAAAAAAAGGTAGCTGGAAAAGCCTTAAGAGGAATGGCAGGCTAAAAGGAAACAGGGAAGCCCGCACAGCAGCAGCGACTTGGGGGTAAGGGGGAGACAGCTTGCAAAGTTGACTCTGCTTTTCGAACGCACAGGGCGTCTGGGAAGAAACATTGAGGCTGGGATAAATGAAAGCTGCTCAGCTGAAAGCCATCTGTCAGCACATGAAGACCAACACCATGAATGAACCTCTGAAACAATCTGAAGGCAATCCATTTCCATTTCCAATCTGAAGGCAATTCCATTTCCATTTCCAATCTGAAGGCAATCCATTTCCATTTCCAATCTGAAGGCAATCCATTTCCAGCCGCCAGGTGGGGCGGGTGAGGCAGGTAGGTTTCTCCATGAACTATGACCTGAAGTAGGGTTCACTGACTGCCAGATGGAAGGGCTGCCCCTCCAGAATCAAGCTCATTTCAAAAGGATCAAATGACTATCAGACATACTTGGCCTCAGAATCTTGATGAAGCAGGTTCACACGGGTTCAGCTTCGTTCTCTACTTGTTAAAACTGAAAATGCACCCCGTTACTACGGTTTTACTCGAATGTCGCCCCCCAAGCTAAATTGCCTCTCTGACGATCAGGCTACCCCAGGAGTCATACACTATCTTCACCAGGCAAATATTTAACAACTGTTTCTTGTCTGCAAACTTTTACACATAAAAATGAGTTACAGCTCCTCAAAGGTCAAACTGTAAAATCACCATTAAAATGCATTCCACATGAAAACCATCTTAACTGGTGTATGTAAGAATAAAATCTGGTTATTCTCCCTTGCCCTCTGGTTTCTAGTCATTTTACAAACATGCACCATGGCCAAGCCATTTTGCCAGCAAAAACGTCACTCAACACAGGAAACCAAGGCATCCTAATCTCAAATTTCTTTCAAAATACCCTTGACAAAGAGCATGATTCCTTTTTGTCTGCCTCCCTTCCCCATTTGCACAAGATCGGACTGTGGATGTAGGCTGAGGAGACAGCTTGGTGGGAACAATGCCTGCTGCACAAGCATGAGGCCTGGGGTTCAAATCTCTGGACACTTATATAAAGGTCAGGTGTATGTTCTTGCACTTACAATCCCAGCACTATAGAGAATAGTGCAGGAGGATCTCAGTGGCTTGTGGACTCAACATACTGTGTCAAGGGAATACGGTGGACAATGATAGAGCAGGATACTCAACATCCACCTCTGACCACCTCCAAATGCACACGCCTGCACACATGCACACATCTGCATACAGCATGCATACGTGCATACACACACATGCATATGAATCCACCATATGAGTTGAGGGTGGGGAGCAAACAGGGAAAAGCTTAAAGGAGGGAAGGCAAAAAAATACAAGTAATAAGAAACTGGAAAGGGGAATTATAGGAAGAGATTTTTTTTTAATTTTATTTAGTGTGTGTGTGTGTGTGTGTGTGTATGTGTGTGTGTGTGTGTGTGTGTGTGTGTGTGTGTGTGTGTATCAGAGAGCACCATGTGCCCCTGAGGGGGATCAAGGGTGACTTCAGGAACCTCCTAGATTGCTTCTACCTCCTCTTTGCTTTGTTCTGGGATTTCCCAGGCTCCACCTACCAAGGCCAGAATTTCAGGCCATGGCCGTTTCCACCTGGAGTTTTTACGTGGGACCTGGGATCTGAACTTAGGATCTTCTGCTTGCAAGGCAGAGTCTTAACCACCGAGCTATGTCTTCAGCCCATGGGAAGAAATTTTTTTTTTTTTTAAAGCCTGTAATGCTTCGGGGCCTTTTTTTTTTAAATTTTTTTATTATTATTATCATTTATTCAACTGTGTGCATATGGGTGTGTATGTGCGCGCACGTGTCTGTGTGTGTGTGTTTCTGTGTATGTGTAGAACCACGGACGAATTCGCGAACCACCATGGCCGCCTCCACCACCTTCTGCCCCGGGATTCACAGGCTCCGCCCTACCAGGACCTGAAGCGCAGGCCACCCCCGCTTCCGCCTGGCGTCTATACGTGGGATCTGGGATCCGAACTCAGGACCTTCCGCCTTCAAGGCAGAGGCTTAACCCCTGAGCCACCTCTCCAGCCCCCCATGGGAAGAAATTTTTAAGGGGGAGGAAATAAGATAGGGTTGAGGAGGGGATAGGAAAGAAATAATCAGCACTAAGGATGTAAGATAGTCAGAGAGAAGACTTCTATATTACATGTCTATTTAAAAAAAAAGTTTTGAAGTGTTAACCAATATACCCAATGAGGAAAACATAGAAAGGGGAATAGGAATTAACACGGCTGCACTGAGATGCTCCTACCAGAAGTCATAGATGACTAAACAAAATTCCCAGGAACCAGAGTCATTGCTCTTGGTTACTCTCCAGAACCTGATTTCAAGACCCTGTTGCTAATAAACACACCACATACATGGATCACAGAACATGGAGAAAATGCGCTGGAACGGGCCTGGTAGTACCTATCTGGTAGATAGGTAATACCAGAAAGGGAGAAAAGCCATCAACATGTGAATGTTGCAAGCTGTAATAACAACCACTTTGGCAAATGATAACCATTGGTGCAGTGGTGACATGTATGGTACAAAGGTAACAACTGCTTTCTGACTGGATTTAAGGTACCTTTTTTGGCAGACTTCTACCTAAACATTTATCATTATACACATAGATTAGAGAGCTCTCAGCACTCAACCGAGAAGCATTCTTTTGCAATGGAAGGTACTGAATACAAAGAAGCACAACTGGCCAGAGTACAGAGAATAAGTAACTATGAACTGCTTAGTTCTAAATAGAACATCAAAATCCCCCCATCCCAAGACTCAGGGAACCTTCTAGAAGAGCAACAGTAAGAGCCTCGGGGTGCTGCAAGACAGTATCCTCTGGTCGTGAGAGGGAGGTTGCACCCAAAAACGCACTGCAGAGATGTGCACTGCCACAAGACCTACACAGTATTAGGCCTGTCAATATGTCACCATGTGATGGCGAGGATCTCAGGAGGCACCATACCTCCCTGAGAGGCAACTGAAGGTCAAAAGTAGGCAGGAAAGAGGAGCGACTTTACATATTGTTTAACTACTGATAAGTCATTCACGCCCCAGCAAGTACTCAGGCACTTGTCAATAAACCACAGGAAACCTAGTGGACCATATGCAAAAGAGGAGACTTGGTAGAAAAGAAAAAGCGTACAGTGGGTAGGGGGAGAGATAGGATTGGGTCAAAGGGGGTAAAAATGACATAAAAAATGGTATTCACTGTAGTCATGTATGGAAGTATCAAAAATATGCAAAATATTTAATATGCAAGAAATAATTGACCATAAAAAAAGCCACCATGTGGTACATCTGTCCCTCCCATCCTCCTCAGTCACATCCTAGCACATCATGTGGCTCTCTCCTCAATGTCTTCCGCAAGCCCTGATCATAGCTGGTCTCTACTTGTCTACCTCGTCCTGCGGGCATCTCTCCAGGCTTTGAAAGCCTGACTCTCTGTTTCTTACTCCACATCTTGTTCCTGCCCTGAAAGATTCAGAAACCATGCTTGATTCTCTTTTTCTTTTCTTTTTTTTTTTAATTTTTTTATTTATTTATTTTTCTTATTATTCATTCAATTGTGCGTGTGTGCGTGTGTGCGCGTGTGTGCATGTATGTGTGTGTGTAGAACCACGGACGAATTCGGGAACCACCATGGACGCCTCTACCTCCTCCTTGTTTACTCGGCCCCAGGACTCACAGGCTCCGCCCTACCAGGACCAGAAACGCAGGCCGCCCCTGCTTCCACCAGGCGTCTATACGTGAGGTCTAGGATCCGAACTCAGGACCTTCTGCCTGCAAGGCAGAAGCTTAACCCCTGAGCCACCTCTCCAGCCCCTTGATTCTCTTTTTCATTCTACTTTTCTCCTGGATTGTTTCAGGCACTTAAAAAGCTTCAAGCATCACTCATGCTAAGGTCTCCCAAACTTAGACATTCTATCACTCTTTCCTTACTGCTTCACCCAAAACACATCCATATGGATGTTACTCAAAGATGTGGTAATCATAAGACAGGAACGCACGCACACTCATGGACACTCTTCCCACCTGAAGATGGAGACTGACTTCTCTCTCCTTGAACCCATTCTGGCCTTGGTAACACAGTTCTGACTACTTGAATAAGGTGGAAGGTGACGCCATTGACTTTCAAGACGAGGCCAGAAAAAGCCACTTGGCTTGCACCTGTCTCTTTCAAGACCCCCTCCTGAGAAACCCTGAACTAACAGGTACCATGTTTGGGCGCCTTAACAGTCCTGACCAGCAGCATGTATGCAAGGAACCCAGAACTGGGGTTTCCCTCACCAGCACCCACATCTGAGTAAATATAGCTGAATATAGCTGGGAATGGTTGTCCCCACCAAGCACTGTCCAAGTGACAGGTCTGTGGCCACTATGTGGCCATTTAGCTATATTTTGGGTGAGTTTATTATTTAGCTTTGAAAAGGGGAACAGACCTCAAACAGGAACCATCCACACAATAAATTCACTCTCTCTCTCTCTCTCCTGGTATCTGGCTCTCTTTCTGTATTTTCTTCTCCATTTAATCCAAAACCCTTTCTCTTCTCCCCATCCCCAGGAACCCAACCTCCCTCTGTTCACAGCCCCCTCCCCTCTGGCCTGAAATTCAGTGTCCTTGCCCTATCTGGCCTTAGTACCTACTCAGCTGCCCAGCGACATTTCCAAACCTGAACTCCTGCCACATGTTCCTGAGCCTCATCCACAAGACACTTCACATTCCCCAAGATTCACCTTCACCTCCAGCCTCCCACCACTTTGAAGGCTTTGCAAACACCTTTTTTAGGTCTTGAATCCTCCTTGCATCCCCACAGGAACCACGCCTACTTGTCTTTGCTACTATCAGGTCAAGCTGCTATCAAACACCAGCAAGGCTTCAACAACAGACCCTGACTTCTGGCAGGTTAAGACTCAAGTACAAGACAGAAGAATAAGACGTGATGATGAGAGCTGTCTTTCTGGTCACTGAGAGTTCTTGCTCTATCTGAATAAAGTGGACCAAGAGTCTCTCCTGTATCTTCTTTAAAAAACACTAGCTAGGCTGGGAAACAGCTGGTCGACAGCCTGCTGCACAAATATAAGGTCCTTACAGAAGCTAGGGAGATGGTCAGTGGTAAAGTGCTTACGAGCACCAGAGTTCAGATCCCAGATCCCACATAAAACGCCAAGTGTGTGAAGCGGCCTGACTGTAATTCATCCTTCACATAGAAACTGGGAAGGACTATGGCACATCTTTGTAACCCAAGCACTGGGGAGGTAGATCCCTGAGGATCTCTGGCCAGCCAGCCTAGACTATTTGGCAAATCCCAAGCCAATAAGAGACGCTGCTCTTAAAAAACCAAGACAAATGGCTCCTGGGGAACATGAGGTTGACTTGTAGCTTCCACATGTACCTGTGCACATGCACATATGTATCCATGTGTACGTACACATGTACCCACACAAACATGCACTATATACACACACACACAAAAGGCACTAACCCTATTCATGGCTTTGGCCTCCATGACCTAAATCACTCCCAAAGGCCTGACCTCCACACACCATCACACCTGGGATTGGGACTTCAATCTATGACTGGGGGTCATGCAAACATTAGGTCCACCGCGGTCTTCAAGTCTAAGGTCAGAGGTCATCTTCTTTGCATTTTCTCCTGATGACACTGCTCCCCTCCACCACAGTGGCCACTTTCTCCCCATTTTATCACAGTTGTCTGATTTGTGCTGGGAACCAATGTCAGTATCAACCAATGTCAGTTATCACTTGACCTTCATTTTCAGCATCAGCAGCATCAGAGCTACTCGAGGCAAATATTTGTGGCGTAATCGGCCTCAGATGAGCTGAGTAGCTCAACTGCCAGCAGAGGGAAGCAAATTCTGAACCTGATCCGATGAAATTTTACCCACGGCCCTGACATTTAAGATTAGACCTGAGCACAAGGACAGACACAAGGGCCATCACTTCTAGTGTTGCCTTCTGAGCTCTATCAGAGGTACAACTACCCCTGAAAGGGAAAAGGAAGAATGGGAACCACTTAGGTGATAGAAGACAGTAGGTGAGGACTGGAGAGGTGACTCAGGCGTTAAGCCTCCGCCTTGCAGGTGGAAGGTCCTGAGTTCGGATCCTAGACCCCACGTATAGACACCAGGTAGAAGCGGTGGTGGCCTGCGTTTCTGGCCCTGGTAGGGCGGAGCCTATGAATCCCCAGGCAGAGTAAACAAGGAGGAGGTGGAGGCGTCCATGGTGGCATGGTGGTTCTACACACACACACACAATTGAATAAAAAAAAAGAATACGACAGTAGGTGAGAGCACATCCGGGTTAGCCAGACATTGTGGACAAAATGGCTCAATGAGTAAAGGCAACCATGTGCAAACCTGGTGACCTGAGCCTAATCCTCAAAACTCACAAGGAAAGAAACAACTGCTTCCAAAAGTTGTCCTCCAACCTCTTCTCCCCTGCTGTGGCATGTACTATCTGTTCTCTTCCTCTCTCTTTCTCTCTCTCTCTCTCACACACATACACAATAAATCAATAAAATAGTTTCAGTGCAAGACCTGAATAATCAATAAATTTTATATGGTACACTATTAAGATTTTTGTTCCATTAGTTGTTAATCTCTTGTCTATTTAAAATTAAACTCTACATGGCAATGTATGAATCTATAACACAGCCTGAGGCACTCGTTGGGGTCTCAGGAAGAAGAACAACCACACAGTGATACATTCTGGACATAAGGAAATGGGAAGCTAATCATTCTTTTGGTGAATGCCCATGCAGGCACATGTTTGCATTTTTCCCTAGTTTTTGCTGTAGCTCACTAGAAGCGAGCCCTCGTCACTACTGCCAGTGCAGCCCTTTCTCAACTGCACTCCTAGAGACTACTTCTAAAATGCACACTGATGCCACCCATATATCCTAAGCTCAGAAGACATCAGAAACCATCAACTTTGATATGACATTAAAGAAAGTATTGGTGAAAGTAAGGACAAAGCACTGAATCCAACATCCTCTGGAGAAGAGCAACTTAATTCATACCATCTCCTCTATGAACACAGGGCATCCTCACGCAGACTGTACACAAAAAGTACTGGCTCCTCTTTTGTTTGCCACATTCACAGTGGTTACTTATAAAACTATAAGCACATTTGTAGCATATATTCTAATCTCCCTGCTGAGACCAGTTCCTTCTTTAATTCTTAGCCTTTTCTTCCTACTCCCATCTGACTCCATTCAGGATAGAAATCTTTCCAATATTTCACAACAACACAAAAAATGATAATCTGTCTACAGCACGCAAACCTGAACTGAGTGCTGGAGATGTGTTCCAGGGATGTTTTATTTCTACTGAGAAGAGATCCTAGCAGGTTGAATAAACCATTTCTTTCCTCCTTCTGCCATACTGACTGAACTTTGAGTTCCAACACAGCACAATCCTCCAGCAAACCTGAGGCACAACAGGGGACATTTGATCCATTGGGTTCCCAGTCTGAAACTTTAGCAAGATCACACCGTATGTAACTTTTCAAACAGTATTTATACGTTGCCTAGCTACCACAGGAAACTCCCCATATTTGTGAGCTAAAGTATGCAAATGAATAGCTTGTCTGAAACCACTATTTTTAGTAATGATTACAAAAATGTCTGAAGAGAAAAGTCACAAAAACCTCCAAAAGAAAGAACTGAGAAACACCTAATGGCTCAAAAATGTTTGCTGGAAGATATTTAATACTGTATTTTGGGTCTGGGGAGATGACTGAAGGGTTAAAACCTTTGCCTTGCAAGCAAAATCACCCAAGTTTGGATCCCCAGATCCCACATAAAAATGCTGGTGGATCTGGCAGCAATCTGCACTTCTAGCCCTGAAAGGAGGAGCCTAGGAAACTCTTGAGCAAAGCAATAAAAAAGTGGAGCAATTCAGGATGATTGCCAGTGACACCAGGAGGCTCTTCAGGCATACATACCCAAGGGTTCTCTGATACACACACACACACACACACACACACACCCAAAAAGCCACTATATCTTGTTAGTAAAAAGAACATTTAAAAGTCAATGTAACGTGGCCAGAGAGATGGCTCAAGGATTAAGTTTCTGCCTTGCAAACAAAGGATTCCCAAGTTCAGATTCCAGATCCCAAGTCAAAAACACCAAGCAGAAATAGCAGTGACCTGTACTTCTGGTTCTGGAAGGCAGAGCCTGGGAAACCCAAGAATAAAGCAAATAGGAAGTAGAAGCAATCCAGGGTGATTCCTGAAGTCAGCTTTGAGCCTCCACAAGCACACACAGTGACCTTTCTCACACACACACAACCTCGACACACACGCAAAAAAAAAAAAAAAAAAGTCCATGTATCCAAAATGGTAAAAAAAAGTGAAGCTAAAAGGCTAAAAGGCCAGGAATTAGGAAAAGATAACAATTCTGAAGGGATCGGGGCTAAATGTTCCCAGAATGATTGAAGCCACAGAGCCCAGCAGTTCAGCATAAGCAACAGAAAGAGCAAAAGCATAATTACTGCTTCCTAAAAACTAAGGAAGCAAATCACCTTAAAAAGGATACAAATAGTTAAAAACATCTATAGCTCCTCAGGAAACAGAAATTTAAAACACAAAAGAGGCAGTTTCAACCTTAAGTTCACAATCTTTTTAAAGTAGTGACACCTTCAAAGAAAAGAAAACAATCAAGAAAGTAAAATGTCAATGTATGAAACAGGAAAAAAAATCCTGTCAATCCAACCTATATCCAATGAAAATATTTGCCGATCAATTCACAAGAAACGGTTTATGGGAACAAGGGATTTTATTCTGTCTTACAATTATCTGATTACAGTTCTTAATCCAACTTAATCCACCTATCCAGAAGCTGAGGGAACTGGCCACATCATATTCACAGGACTGCTGAGAGAAGGACGAACCTCACTTGCCAGACAGTAGGTCTGTCCAAAGATGCAGAAGCATGCCAGCTCAATGAACCAGCTAAAGAAGTATGGCAGTGGGTTCATCCTCAGATAATTCACTGTTCTTACCAGCTCAGTTCAGGAGTTGAACATCTTAGCAGTTCCAGTCTGATGCTGAGGACCGGAGGATTCCCAAAGAGCCTCCAAAAATAATTACGCTGAAGGGTCACAAAAGTAAAGAACAGCAAGAGCAGAGAAAGGGAAAAAGAGACAAAGTTGAGCTCTTCTTTCTTGCACTGGAAGGTACTACCCCCTATGTAGGCTGTATCTTCCACATCAATTAGACAATATCATGCAGACTTGGTCAAGGTTTTGCCTATCAATTCTTCAAAGCTATGCTCAAAGCTAAGCCTGCACCTATCAAGTTGATGTCTATCACAAACATATAAAGAGTTCTTACAAGTCAACAACAAATAATCTCACTAAAAAAAAAAAAAGCAAAGACCATGAATAGGTATCTGAAGAAGATGCACAAATGGCCAAGAATCATGCAAACTGCTCACTATTTCTCATCAGAGAAAAACCAATCAAATCCACAATGGGCTGTCACCTCATACCTACTAAGATAAGCATTTTGCAAAAGGATAAAAGGAAAAAATTGGTTTTTGGTAAAGATGTAGGGAAATCACAACCCTTGTGTACTGTTGGTGGGATGACACACGCACATGGCCATTTGAGAAAATGACACAATGGCTCCTCTAAAAGCTGAAAGGGGAAACTCCAGTGTTGAGCAATCCCACATATACATGAACTGGAAACAGTATGTGAAAAAAACATTTGCATGCCAGTGTTCATTGCAAAATTGTATAACAGCAAGAGGAAGAACCCAGAGACAGCCAACTATCGATGAATGGAGTAAGTCTGTACATATAACAGGATGGTACCCCACCCCTATAGAAGGAAATTTCATAATGGATGAATCATGAGCACATTACTGACTACATTAACAGTTACTGATGATAAATTTTCTATATACACACATATATATAAAATCCTAAGGATGTTGCTGCCTACTCTTAAGTAATTGGTAAATTTTACACACACACACACCGACACACACACACACACACACACACACACACACACACACATACACCTCACTATGTAATCCAGGCCTCCATTGAACTTGCGGCAATCCTCCTGCCTCAGCCTCCCAGAATGCTGGGATTACCACTAAGTGAACTACATCACTTCACAAAATTTTACATATTTTTATAAAAATAAAAAAGGCAATGATTTGCCCAGCAAGTGATTCAGGAACATCTATTAAAAGATGTAAATGTTCACGTCCTTGCCATGCCTCAGGAAAATTTCAGTTGTAGCTAAAATGGATCGCAATCCACACAACAACAAAAAGACACTAAAATGAATGTCCAAATGATGTCAATAAATCACCATCAAATGGCTCAAGGGAACAAGAAGTTTACTTTCTTATGACAATTGTCAGTCCAGCTTAACAGGAGAGCATGCACCAAGACCAGGGCCAAGGGAACTGGCCACACTATCTCTACATAATGGCTGAGAGAGGGATGATCCTTACTTGTCAGACCAAGTATACACAAGGATGCCTACTCCCTCAACCAGCTCTCTGTGTTTTATTCCAGGGCCTAATCCCTGGGCCTTCCCCATCAGCCAGACAATCTTCTCTGCAGGTTTGTTCTGGGCCTAACTCAACCACTAATTCTCTACAAATGTGCCCAGAGCTCAAACCCTCAACTATTAAGTTGATACCTGTGCCTAACTATGACTATCATCAAAACTCATAATTTAGAAAAACGTTTCTTAATAATAGTCACAATTTTATTATCGATAGTACCTAAAAATAGAATATAAAATCATGCACAGATAGATGATTGATAGATGATAAATGACATGATGATAATGATGCTGATAGATATAGGTAAGATACACAGATGAGAGAGAGACAGGAGAGAGAGAGACAGACAAAAAGAGAGAAAAGATTGATCCTGACAAACATTTCTTAAGGTATTCAATAACAATGACCACGTGGGGTGTACTGATCCATATACCGTGACTGTCCTGTCACAAAGACAGAGAAGGAGAGAGGGAGAGATGCAATGACAGAAAGGGTAGAGAGACAGAAGGGAGAAAAGGAAAAGATAGGAAAGAAAAAAAAAAAACAGAAGAAGCATTCATTTTTTAAGAAAGAAGAAATGAGAGAATTCTGCTGAATTTTCACCTGGACAAGTTGATTGTGATATTCATTGGGATATAAAATATGGCAAGAATAGTAAGGAAAAATCTGACCGAGTAAGCAAGGGAAACGCGCCACTTACCCCTTCCAGATATGTTTACATTTCCTGAATCTAGATACTGGCAGTGAACATATAAATCAGCTGGGGGGAGGGACACTTAGTATTTGCTGTCAACAGTACTGTAAGTGAGTAGAAAGAACCCATCAGGCAAGGAATGATGTTGGGGGAACTGAGCAGCCACTTTGGGGGGAGGGATGGAATTGTTAAGGTTCATTCTTCACACCCTATATCAAAATAAACTCCAGATGGATGAAAGATATAAATGCAAAAAAAAAATCATAAAAACATAAAGTCAAAGTGAGGAAGGCATTTCCAGGAATGATTCATAAGCCAGAGGCTATAAATGAAAAGGGCTTTTGGTTAGTATTTCTGCTTGGAGAGAAAAATAGCAAAAATGAAATAGCAAAATAGGAAAAATAGACGTATTGACTTGTATCGTGGACAAGGGGCACACTCTCCAATACAAGGCAAGGACCCCAAAGACTACAACAGAAAAACTGGCAATGATTTCACCAGCGATCAAATACGGATCTTAAATATATCAAACCAAATGTATGTGCATAAAAAGCACAGCTTGGTGACTCCCACTTGCAATCTCTGTCCTCCAGATGTTGAGGCAGGAAGATCTCTGCAAATTCAAGGCCAATGTGGACTACATCTGTGTCTTTAAAAAAAAAAAAAAAAGGAAGGAGGGAAGAGGAGGAGAAAGAATAGCTGAGGGAGATGGAGAGAAAAAAGAAAACGGGAGAAAGAGATGGAAATACAGAAGAAAGGAGGGGGAGAGGAGGAAGAATAAGAGAGAAAAGATGATAACTTTTTCCTCTAAGAAATAAAACTGAAAAAGTGAGAGAACATCCGGGCCACGTGGGGTAGGAGAGCAGCCGGTCACACATGCAGGTGTAACTGGCACCGTTTCCGCAGAGCAGAATTTGGCAAAATCAAAACTGAACAGTTACATTCTTCTAAGAATTCTTCCTACAGGCACTACTTTTTTTTTTTTTTAATGAAATCACACACGCGCGCGCGCACACACACGTATATATCTGCTGCAGTTTTGTTTTAACAGCAAAATACCTGGGTAAAAGAAGTTCCGCATGCATCACCAAAGAAGGTTCACTATGATTTACTGAATGTTTTGAGCTAAAGGAACTTGAGTAACTGTGGGCGCAGGAGGACAAGCATGCAGGAGAGTGTTGTGACCTGGCCTTTTCCTCCTGAAATCAGATGATGTTCCCATATGAAAGATGCCCTCTCCTTCCACTTAGGAGCAACGACAGGAAGTTGAAATCTGGGCAAACAAACCTTTTGGCTAGGAGTGCTGTTCTTTGTTTAACCAACCTATCTAAGAACCTAAGTCTAGCTACTTCTTGGGGGTCTCCAGTTTTCTTATGAGCCCTGTCCTCTCCACACTACAATGTACATGAAAACTGAATGAAAAGTGTCTATTTTCCTCCTTTTGATCTGTTCTATAGGGATTGAATTCACAGGCCTAGCAGCAAACCCTTCCCTACAAGCCAACATTTAAATGTCCATCAGTGTTAAATACTATCACTGGCATAAAATGGTATGTCTATATACAGACATGTACAAATGGCCTTAAAAGTGAAGTCACTGATGAGCATGCTGGTAATTAGCACTAGGGAGACAGAGGCCAGGGAAGTCCCAGGACTGAACTGTCAGTCAATTGAACTGAAGGCTAGCCTAGGCTGTAAGAGACCCTTCAAACAACAACAACAAAGTTTTGGGGATTGGGGATATGGCTCATTGGTGGAATCCTTTTCTGGCATGACTGAGCCCTGGATCCTATTTCCCGGTATCATCAAAAGAAAAAAAATTTTTTTTCTGGGTTGAGGATGTAGCTCAGCCTAAAGCACTTGTGCTGCATACACAAGGCCCTTGGCTCAGTGTCCTGCAATGAAAAATGAAGCTATCCATAGTACATTATACTGGAAGATCTTTAAAACATATAATGAGCTAAGTAAAGAATGCTGAGAGTTAAAATTTTATGTGTACGGCTGGAGAGATGGCTCAGGGGTTAAGACACTATCTCAAAAGCAGAAGGTCCTGTGTTCAGATCCTTGGTCCCATGTAAAAATGCCATGTGAAAATGGTGGCCTACATTTCCCGCATTGGTGGGTTGAGCCTGGGAAATCCCAGAGCGAAGCAAAAAGGAGAAAGCTATCCAGAATGATTCTCAAAGTCACCATTGGTCCTCCACAGAGACACACAGTGCCCTCTAATACATATACAAAAAAAAAAAAAGAAAAAAAATTATGTGTATAGTTAGTTAATGATATGCCCTTATGTGCTTATACAAACACATGAACAAACATATAGAATCTATCCAAAGAGATAGGCAAGAAGTTAGTAACTATGGTTACACTGCTACTCAAGAGAAACGGAAGGGGAGATGGGAATGACGGGAAGATTTATATGTGATAACCCTTTAGCCACTTAAAGTTTTGTACCATGTCCACTAATCAACTCATAACACCAATCAAAATCGTGTTGAATTGTATTTTATTAGAATATACTAAAAGGTTTTGCTTATTTTATTATCTATTGTGGGGTTTTTTTTTGTTTTGTTTTACTTCAGTGTACCAGAGACTTCGCACATGCTGGGTTGACTCTCTACCATCCAGTTATATCCCCCAAACTTCCCTTTATTTTTATTTTGAACCAGGGTCTTACCAAGCCTATTACCCATCAATCAGCAAGGCTATCTAGCCCAGACTTGAACTCACTCTTAGCCCAAGTAGACCTTGAACATGTGATCCACCTTCCTCAGCGTTCTGTGTAGCTGGGATACCAGACCTGCACCACCACACCTGATTAAAATGTAGAGTTCGTAAAAGTCAAGTTACAAAGTAGGACACTCAGTACTACTATTCTGTGATTTGAGTTGAGAAGGAGTGATACGTGAATGAACCAGAATGCTAATAATGATTTCTTAGAATGGTGTTACATGCAGCTTTAGTTTTAGTTGTCTGATTTTTCTAAAATGAACAACTGTTCTTAGTACCAAAAAAAAGTATTTTTATATTCTAACATTGCTTTTTTTTAACGTTCATTAACAAATTTCAGTACATTAACTGGCAGGGCATGTCAGTCCACACCTCATTCTGGAGGCTGAGGCAGGAGGATTGCAAATGTGAGGTGAGCCTGGGCTATCTAAAAAGACAAGGGAGGAAGGGAAGGAGGGAACAAACGAACGAACAAATTCCTTTGATCCTTTTTGCTTTTTTCATTTAAAAAAGTTTTTTTTTTAAATTTAAAAATTGTTTCTGTAAAGTTGGTACCCAGCCAGTTTAAATAAAGTTAAGGAAAGTCTCAGAAGAGAGATTTTACCACAGCCAGCAATTAAAGCAGGGAAATTAACCCCAGAAGGAAGATAAAATGAGCCTAGTGAACAACAAAAGCTCAGCGGCCCAGAAGTGCAAGGAAGCTGGGTGTTGTCTTGCTTGGAACTGTGGGTATGTACAATATCTGTTTTTATTGCACACATAGATAATTTTGTGTTGAGATCCGCCAAGAGATTGTAACCACTCCTACCACTTAGCGTTTGCCCCAGGGACCAGGCAGGCTGCCACATAAAAATAAAAGCAGGAAGTAGAGGAAACCCAACAAAGACATTTGCACCATAAGGAAATGGAGTGTTGACCCAAGAAATGAATAACCTGCACAGATCACGCCCAAGGCCCAAGGAGCAGACTCTGAACGTCCAGATGTGGGTTACCGTGAAGACACAATGTTGCAATAATAACACATCACTATAATGTTCTTTTCTTTTTTTTAATTTTTTAAAAATTTTTTTATTTATTCAATTGTGAATATATGCATGTGTTCCTGTGTGTGTGTGTGTGTGTGTGCGTGCGCCTGTAGAACCACGGACGAATTCAGGAACCACCATGGACACCTCCACCTCCTCCTTGCTCACTCTGTCCCGGGATTCATAGGCTCCGCCCTACCAGGACTAGAAACGCAGGCTGCCCCCGGCTTCTATACGTGGGGTCATAGGATCCGAACTCAGGACCTTCCACCTGCAAGGCAGAGGCTTAACCCCTGAGCCACCTCTCCAGCCCCTAATGTTCTTATCTTATGTCCTGTCCTCTCCACGGGTTTCTGGCCCAGGTGATGTTTGCTCATTTCCCTTAAAATATTTTATTTTAAATAATAATGTGCTGCATGACTAGGTGACTGCTGTGCCCACACAACAGCGTTAAAGGAAAGGTTATTACTGACACGAGGGAATACCTGCACATAAATATTTATTAAGGCCAAAAAAGACACAGGAGGTTTTTGGTTTTGTTTTTGTTTTCTCAATCCATGCTTTCCTTAACAAGTATTCTTCCGACACAGGAACTGCATACAGTTTAAAGTATTTTTTAAATCACTGAATGCGTATTTTGAGTGGCAGCACAGTACTGTACACACCATCTAGATAGAAAAAAAAAAAGAATCTGGGCTCATACTACAGAGTATTAGAATCAAAAACCTGTTCATTTTAAAACACTGTAGCTCTGTTAATAAAATTGGTAGCAAGGTACAGATTTTTAGCCCTTCTGTTCAAGAAAGTGTAAGACCTTTCCATAGAGAAATACTTGTGAGACAAATGTGGGCATTTAACTTTACAACTGAATTTGTATTGGTGGCGTTTTTCAGAACATATGTTAAGAAAACTCCATGCATGCACAAACCAAAGTGAATTATAAAACTTCCAATCTGATTTGAAATGTTTTGAGAAAAAAAAAAAAAAGACTCATTGGAGACCCAATCACTAAGTTTAGTTAACTATAATATAATATAACTATAATAGCTTGCTTAGATTTTAAATCTCACATTCCACCTGTTTACTTGAAGTCGGGAGTCACACACATTCCTTCAAAACAGATCCATCTGCCTGGCCAATTCAAAGGCCTTATAAGAAAACATTTCGCAAAGCTTTATCAGCAACTTTCTTTTCCTAACCACAAGAGTTCTGCTTCTAGAGAATAGAAAGGAGAAAAGGAAGTAGAGGAAGTAGGAAACAACATACAGGAAGGAGCTGGAAGGACAAAGGTTGAAGCTTCTGCTTCTGGAAAAAGCTTTACAGGCACTTTTATTTTTCCTTAGGTAGTCAACAACCTTTGCTGAGCGCCTCCCTTATGCCCTGGGAGCCCACAGGTGAAATGGCAAGTAGGCAAGTTGTCACAGAAGTAGAAGAATAGTCACATGGTTCTAACTCAGCAAGTCCTATTGAGAGTAAGGCAGCTAAGCTTCCCAAACAAGAGGACGTCATGCTTTATGTGTGAACAGATGGACAATTAAAAACAAAAACTGACAAACATCTCCACCCCGAAAAATAAGATGTGAACATTATAAAAAAAAGTCACCTTACAAACCTGAGACCTAATTAAAATATGCCTCAGAATTAGCTATTTCTAAAAAATGAGACCTGTAAAGCCATAGTATATTAGCAAGCTGAAATGCAATAATGATAGGATGACTGACACCACTACCATACAAGCTAAAACACCATTAAAACAGTCACTCCAGATACCTAACTAAAACAGCACTTTAATCTACAAGTAGCAAGTCGTTATTTTTTAAAATAAAGTTATATTAAGTGTGACTGCACAAGTGAATTTGCACACAAACAAGCAATGTCGTAAACTATTGCACACACACCTGCACACACATGCACAAACAGTCCCCATAAAAGTCAAATAGAATAATGCTTCTTTCCTTGGGAGCCCCAGGCTTTCCCAAACAGAGGAGACCTGTGACAACTTTTTAGTTCCTTTCAGGTCCTATTAAGGCAAGTTACCGAAGACAGAATACATACAGTCAGAAGACTTGATATCTAGACAGTATGCATGTATGGGCATAGACATTGTAACAAATCCATGTACATAAAGCAGACTGAATATGAGGTGTATAAATGGTGAGGGAGAAATTAATAAGGGATGAGAAAGGAAAAATTAGCAGGTGCCAAAGAATCTTAGAAGCTATCTAAAAAGTAAAATATACAACAGCATATGTAGAATATGTCTTTATTTACATAAAAACTCACGCATGAAGACAAATATTAGAAGCAAACAGGGAAAAAACGAGAAGGTTAGGGTACAAAACAGGATTTTATTCCCACTTCCAAATGTCTCAGGCTACGTTTAGCAGTGTTATAGTCTTCAAAGCTAACCACACATACCAGTTTTACAGCCGCTGTCTTATCACAGCAAAAATCTCTAGAGCAAGGCAATAATAGTTCAATCTAAAACCATGCCCTACTCTCGCGGCATCTCCTACAGTGATTCTTTTCAGGGCAATCTGTCTTGAGTTACTGTTGAAAGGAGGCTGTGCTCATGAAACCCAAAGCTCTGCTGCCGCAGGGCTTCACGCGGATGGTCAGAGAAGACCCTTACTGTGAAAAGCTTGTCCCTCTGATGACATCCACAGACACCACTCGCAACTGGGGGCCCCCCAACAGGGTCCATCTCTACTTCCAAACGCCACGGTCACAAGATCAAGCAGCAACACAAACCCTAATCAGCCACCTAAAGTGAAAGGCAGGAAGTCTTCCCAAGTCCGGTTCCCATCACTTCCAGGATCCGGCTACGTCGGTGCGGCCAGCGCGCGGCCAACCCGGGTGCCGCATCCCCGAATCTCTGCTTGCCGGCTAGCTCGCTCTCTCTTCTCCTCTCCCCCGGGGCACTCGATCGCACTCGATCACGCGCTCGCTCACTCGATCGCACTCTCCACTCGCTCACACTCGATCGCGCTCACACGCGATCACGCGCACACTCGCGGCCCCTTCTCCCGCTGCGCCTGCCGAGCAGCTCCTCGGGCTGGGCCGCCGCGCTGCGCCGGGTCCGGGTCACCCAGACGCCGCTCCCGGGGCTCCGCACCGTCCCGGCCCGCGCAGCCCCGCGCCTGCCCCGCTCGCCGCTCCCGCGCCGCCGCCGCCCCCGCCGCCGCCGCCGCCTACCTTGCTCGCCGCGCTCCATGTCTGCGCGGCCGCCTCGCTCCTCCGCGCCGCCGCCGCCCGCCGCGCTCCGCCCGCCGCCTCCCAGTCCCCACCCCCGCCGGCGTCGGCGCCGCCCGCCCTCCCGGGAGCGGTCCCGGGCGTCACCCAACCACCTGACCCGCGACCTGTGCGCTCCGCCACGTCCGTGTGGGCGGGCGGTTCCCGCCAGGAGAGCGCAAGGCGGGGAGCCAAGCAAGAGTCGGGCGAGAGCCGGTGGGTCGTCGTCTGGGCTGCGGACAGGTCTCTGGGGACTAAGGGCGTTTGCGCCCCACAAAGTTATTGCAACACCAAAACTTTCCACCCGGGGTTTGGGGCTGCCCTGACTCCGCCTCTCCCACACCTGCTCTTGCGCGCACACCAGTGGAAAACTCCACTTGCATGGTGGGGTATAGCATACGGGTTGACTTAAATCAGCGTTCTTGGCCTGATTACGCATATTTGGCTCAGAATAAACTCTCATTTCTCGTGAAGTCAAGCGATCTAACATTTTTACTTTGACAATAGAAAGGAAAAAAAGGGATTGGGCATGCACCGCCAGTACCAAAACAAACAAACAAAAAGTTGGGGGGGAGGGTGGGCAGTGAGTACCAAGTCCCTTATATAGAAATTAACTGCTGGAATCCCTAAGCCTGTGAACTAGCTTGTGGGCATAACACTTGAAAAGTGAGTGTTGGCTAGGAACATTTGTTCTATATTTTCTGTTTAATTCACTGTACATTGATGAATTTAACCTATATGAATGTGGAAAATAAAAGTGGGCAGTAGTGGTACATGTTGTAATCTCAACACTTTGGACTCTCAGGGCCGGAGGATGGTGAATTACAGGTCAGTATAAGTTACAAAAGACGCAGTCTCGAGAAAAAGAAAATGCTAGGGAAGAGACTCAGTTTCCATCAGGGGTGTGGTCGACTAGGTTACACATGCTCCAGTGGATAACTCCCCTCCCACCCCCATCCGTGTAAATATAGGTAGCACTAGTTGGACTCAGTGGCTTATTGAAAGAAGACAACTTGAAGGTGGGAGGGGGATGTATTAGGGAGTTTGGTGAATTGAGAGGGGGAGGGAGTGAATTATGATCAAGAAATTGTCGAAGAATATTTTTAAATAAAGGAAGACATGCTCGATGCCTTGTCTTTTGAAGAGTTTACATACTTGTTCACAAGTGGAATCCTCGCCTTCTTTCCTAGGTCTGGGAAAGCAGTATGCACAGCCAATCTGATTGGATTCAAGGCCCACTTTCAGCAGGGACCACATTTCTGTGGGACCACTGTAAACCAGACCAAGAATTTATGAAAGGGTAGGTCATAGGTCCTAGGTGGATACAAACTATTAAGGTTTAGCTATAAGGACTTTAAACCGCCTTCTAAACATTTATCACTATACCCAGAGATTAGAAGAGTGCTCAACACTCAGTTTAGAAGACATTTATTACAGACAATTACAACTGGACAAGGTACAGAAAATAAGTGGCTGTGGATTGCTCAGCCCTGCTAGGTTAGGACATCTAAACCACCTCCTACCACATGGCTCAGGAAATACCAAGGAGAGACACTGTTGCAGTTCGCCTGCAGGTTGCTGATAAATCACCATCAAACAGGTTAAGGGAATAAAGGGTTTATTCTCTTACGATTGTCCAGTTATAGTTCTCAGTCCAGCTTGACAGAAGAGCTCACATCAACACCAGGGCTGAGGGAACTGGCCACATCATCTCCACATAGCAGCTGAGAGAGGGATGATTCTTACTTGCCAGACTAGCAGGTCTGGTCAAGTGTACACAAGGATGCTGACTCTCAACCACCTAGTCCTGCCCACCAGGGGCTGGGCCTTCTCCACTAGCTAGACAATCTCCTGCATGTTTGCTCTGGACTTAACTCAACCATTAACTCTCTACAAATGTGCCCAGAGCTCAAACCCTGTATGGTCAGGTTGACACCTGTGCCTGATTATGATAGGCAGTAAGAGTGTAAGAGTCTGAAGTAGGAGTGGGGTGCAGCCAAAATATGGTCAGGATATAGCAAGACTGTTGCATTCATGAGCTCACTGAAGCTATGTGTACTTCCACAAGACCTGCACAAGATTTGGCCTCACAGCATTTCACCATGGAAGGGGAAAGACCTCAAGAGGTTCCACAACTCCCTGGGAAACTATTGAGGTTAATACTGGAGGGTGGGGGCGGAGCGACTTTCCCCAATAATGTATACCCACTTATACATGATTCATGCTCCTGCAAGTGCTCAGGCACATGCCATCAAAGGCGACCCAGACATGAAAGTAGGAAAGAGACTAGTAGAGAAGGTGGTTTGTAATAGGAAAAAAGAAGAATGAGACTGTGGTGTTTAGAACTGAAAACAACAAATTATGCATGCTGTGTATCTAGAAATCCCCAACTACTTAGGACGCCAAAATGGGAGAACTGTGAGTTCAAGACCAGCCTGGACAATTATTAAGATCCTATAAACCTGGACTGTGCAGTAAGACCCTTCCTCAAAACAAACAGCAAATAAACAAGCATAGATCCTCTTTAAAAGAAAAATCCATGTTGTCATTAACATTACAGTGCTTGCCTAGCATGCACAAGGCTCAAGGCGCAAGTCACTACAAGAGCACACTGCAAACAAAACAGCCCAATCAGAGTGTGAGCTCTCACCTCTAAGGGTCTCTCAGTTAAATGCACCCAGGTGTTCTGTTTAAGTGGTAGCCAGTTTTCTAGAGATTGCCCAGAAAGCTAAACTATAAACCCTGCTCCTTTCAGAAGTAAAGAGTAGAATTTAAGTGCACATTTTATTTGTCAGGAAAAGAAGCTTAAGTGGAAGGAAAGCAAAAGAGAAAAGCAGGCTTTGTGGGAACTATCATGTGGTAGGGCCATCCATGGCTTGAAAAGAATGATTTGACCTTGCAGAGAAAATTAACTTACTGTTTTATAAGGCTCAGGATTGGACAAATCACCTTATATGAGTAACTCTCAGAAATACTGATATTTATTTATTTATTTATTCATTCATTCATTCATTCATTCATTCTGGCTCTCTCCTTGCCTCTTAGGCTCTGTCCTGCTTTGGACCACACAAGCTGTCTCTTGGCCACACCTCCAGGGTAGAGTGGCCATCTAAAGGTTTACTCCGTGAAAGAGGTCAAAGGGCTTCACAGCATGTGGAAGCCATTTAAAAGGCAGGAGATGTCAAAGGTGCACATCTGTAGAGGTGCATGGTTTACAGAGAGGGTACAGGAATGCACAGGGACATACATTTGTCCATGAGAACAGATGCTGGTGAGCAGTATCTAAAGACCCTGTGTCTGGGGACCCACCAGCCTGGACCTGAAGCTTTCAGAATAACATGAAGGACTCCAGCTCAATTTGAATTTCAGAAAAATGACAAGTAGTTTTTCTAGTTTAAGTATATCCCCTTTAATATTGCAATACGTTTTACTCAAAAGTAAACCCGATGTTATTTATCTAAAATTCTTAGGCATCCTGTATTTTTATTTGCTATGTCTGCCAACTTTAGGGCAGTTCTGACTTTCCGAGTGGTCAGACTAGAAACAAATCACAGCACAGTTTTAGAAGTCACCGTCATCCACAAGAAACAGACTCCCCCTACTCAAACTGAGAGACTAAACGAGAGGCTGAGGTTTGGAAAGATCCAAGAAATCAATAACGAATTTTGGATAAAAATCTACTTAATGCCACATAATTAACATTCAATTGCTTAAGAAAATATTATAGCCATTTTCTTGCATTCTCTTAGCCATTTAAAAGATTGTGAAGACAAAACGGAGAACTTAAAAATGTGCGGAAATGGGTATTGGCAGGAAAGAGTACTCAGCGCTAATGGAAGTCTGACATGTAAATCCCCAAATGGGAACAGGAAACCACCTCCTATTATTGATCTGGGCTATGTTAAGAAAAACCATAGATCACTTAACCTCCCTTGTATGTTCTTAAGCCCCTCTGAATTCTGGGTACTTATCAGGTTACATTTCAAGAGCTGGGAGAGGAGGGAAGCGAGGAGAGACCCAGTCCTTTCTTCCTGAGCCTCCACATTGCTGTTGTCCAGGGTTCTCCTTCCATGTGTCTCCGGGATGCTCTAGGCTATAAATAACATCAATTCTTTTAGCTTCAATGCATAATTAATCATTTTTTTCAGTGCTGAGAAATGAACAGGGGGTCCTCCTTGCACATGAAAGACAAAAGCTGTATCAAACAAGCTACCCCCCCAAACCCTGAGCTTGCCTCTAAGACCGTTTCACCATTGTGAGATGAAGGTTGGTTTTCATAAGCCCCAGTGCTCCTCTTACACAGATGCAGCCAGCTACAAAGGCAAGCACAGGTCAAAGCTGAGCAGCCAGTCTCTGCCACTGTCACTCAACGGCAACCTCAAGAGACCAGATCCAACGCAAGCTGGAGTGGATTCAGCTGAAGCTTCACTTACAAGCCCTCGCTTAAACCACCAGGGCTTCTCATGGAGGCCTCTCTGATTCATTCTCCTCATCTCTAAAATGTACAAGTCAAACTATGGGCTAAAAATGTCATATATCACACATTTAACTTTTATTTTATTGACACAAAATATACACATATCATAAAACTCACCCTTTTGAAAGTGTTTGGTTCAATGGCTTTTAGTATCTTCCCAAGGCGGATCCATTCTTACTGCTCCCCGATGCTACTAAAATTACAGTGAGGTGATAAAACCACAAGGACAAAGAGAATGTGAAAAGCTGCCTCATCATAATTGATCTCCCAGAGCTCAGAGAGCCAAATGCTAAACTTTCAGGGAAGATGTCAAGAAGAACTTCATTTACATGAGAATTCCCCAAAGCTCAGGACTGGCAACAGGAGCTAGTGGGAAGAAAGTGAGCTCAGGATAAGGAAGGACAGAACCCCACTCACAGCACTTAGAGGTAGAAATTGGAGGATCAGAAGATCAAGGTCACTTTGGATATGTGTCAAGTTGAAGGCCAAGCTGGGTTACATAAGAGCCTGTCTCTAAATAAATAAATAAATAAATAAATAAATATTGCAAGAGTGTAGACTGAAGGGCTAGGGGCTAGTTAGGAAAGAAGCCAGTTCCATCACACACACACACACACACACACACACACACACACACACACACCTCTCTCTGGAGAAGGAAATTGGACAATCTCCTTCCCCCTGTAAGTACAGAAATCCATTAATGATATATATTCTGAGTGTAGTAATTCTCAGAACATGAACAGTTAGCCCAGGTCTACTCTCTGAAAAGAGGAAATTGAATGATGCATGCCTCATTCCTGAGGTTGGCTAACCCAAAAGAAAAAAATTGGAAAGTTTGATTACCTTGTCTCGAAACCCGCGGTCTGCCCAGGTGCCCTGAGGCACCCATATGGCCTTTAATACCCAACCAACAGATAACTCCTGGATGGAAGACAGACACAAAAACAATCCTCATAAAAAGTTTACAGAAAATAAGCTATATAAATGGAAGGACATAAGCAGACTTTTAAAGCCATTGTTATATTTGGAATGATAATGAAAGATACCCTTTGGCTGGGGGTGTAGCTCAGCAATAGTGCACATGTTTCACATGTGTAAGACCTTAGGTTCAAGCCTAACACCAAGGGAAGAAAGCATCCCAAATACAAAACAAAACTAGCTTGTAATACAAAAACAGTAATTCAGGAACCAAAAGTTCTTAGAAAGCAAACAAACGGGGGCTGGAGAGGTGGCTCAGGGGTTAAGCCTCCGCCTGCAGGCGGAAGGTCCTGAGTTCGGATCCCAGATCCCACGTATAGACGCCAGGCAGAAGCGGGGGTGGCCTGCGCTTCTGGTCCTGGTAGGGCGGAGCCTGTGAATTGGGCAGAAGGAGGTGGAGGCGTCCATGGTTCGCGAGTTCGTCCGTGGTTCTACACACACACAAAACACACACACAGACACACACGCGAGCGCATATACACACTCACATGCACACAGTTGAATAAAATAATAATTAAAAAAAAAAAGAAAAAAAGAAAGCAAACAAACGCTAGTAGACATTCAAATTCCTGAGGCAGGTGGAATGAGGATGCCCAAAGTATTTGTGTCCAGGCCCCAGAGTCTGTGCAGAAAAATAATTCAAGAAGAGATAAGGAAATTACTCTGGACTTTTAGGCAGGCCCAATATAAAGATAGGAATCTATTTATTTATGTGTGTGTGTGTGTGTGTGTGTGTGTGTACACATGGAGGTCACAGGACTTTTCAGGAGTCAGTTCTCCCCTTGCTGAGGCACACCTGTCTCTTGCTATTTCTGCCACTGCATTTGTGCAGATTATCCTGTCTCGCTTCAGGGGGGCAACATCTTGCTTTTTTTTTTTTCAAAGTAGGTTCCAAGGATCAAACTCAGGTCCTCAGGAGTGTGCAGCAAGCATTTTTACCCACTGAGCCATCTTGCCAGCCTGTGAACATTTTTAAAAATTTTGTTTCTTTATTTTTAAGTTGAGTCTTGCTATGTTTCACAGGCTGGCCTTGAATTCGAGATCTTACCAAATCAAAGCAGCTAGGATTACATGCATGTACCACCATGCCTGGCTCTTGTAGGTGCTCTTAAAAGCCCAGAACCTAGCCAGGTATGACTGTGTATATGTATAATCCTGCCACTCAAAATAAATGAATAATCTGAGAGACTCTTGTGGTGGGACGTTGCGAGATGCCGAGGCAAATGAAAAAGACAAAAGACATTTTTGATGACTTTGAAAGTGGAATAAGGCCATGAACACAGAGGAACACATAAGGCAGCTAGAAGTGAGAAGCGCCCCCTCTGACAATCATCAGAAAGTGGGACCTCAGCCCCACAGTCGCAGGAAACAGCTCCTCCAGAAACTTGAATAAATGGCATGTGAATTTCTCCTGAGACTTCCGAAAGCACGAGTCGCTCTAGATGCCTTCAGTTATGCATGGGAGATTCCTGATCCTCAGAATTCTAAGATGATATATTAAATAAATTTCCCAGAGAGCAGACAAAAGAAGGGGGGGGAATACAAGAGAACGAGGAGATTGATCCCAAACAACCTGATAGATCCAGAACCAAATCTCAAATCTTGAACTCACCAAGAATGTTAATAGGATATGATAAGGAAAACAGATAACTGGACAGACTCCTAGTTATTCTGGGACAGAACAGAACCAACCAGTCAAACCTAAATTCCTTCTCCCTGTACTCGATCTGTTAAAAGCTTGCACCCCTGACTCCAAGTCAGTAGTAATTTTTATCCTGCAGGGAAATTGCTGCTCCCTCGATGGTCCTGGCTCTGGGGAGGTGGAGACAGAAGGATCAGGAGTTCACGGTCATCCTCTGCTAAAGAGTTTGAGGCCACCTTGGGCTACTTGAGATTCTGTTCAAAATAAAATAAAATGATTCAAATGAGTTAGACATGGTGGTACAATCCTGTTCCCTCAGCACCAGAGAAGCTGAGGCTGAACATTTGCTATAGGTTAAGGACAACCTGGGTTATCTAGTGAGTCCAGACCAGTGTGAGCTATACAATGAAGGCTGTCTAAAGAAGAAAAAAAAGTCCTCAAACTTTGTTAATATGGTAAATTTTATCTTATACATATTTTACCACAATAAGAGGGATTCTCAGATATATGTCCTTTATTCACTTTTAACCAATCATTATAACTAGAGCTATTTGGGAGAGTCAGAAAAGAATGTTGAAAACATTTGAAAAGATGCTAAATGTTGTAAATCTTACAAAATCTTTTTGAATGCGACCTCATTGCCTTGTAAGTTTTCGTTGTTCTTCCATAAGGAAAACAATAAGAAGTTTGATTTTGACAAAGGTGATAAGAAAGGTACAATAATATGGTTCCCACGTGCAGAAATGGTCATTTATTCTGATAGGCAAGTTCCCTGGAAAATCCATTAGGAGATGTCAGTTTGTGTGTAGGGGCTTAGTGGTGTATGGGCTGGGAGTTGAGAACAGAAAGAGAAGACAGGACTAATTGGAAAAAGTGGTTGTCATAGACAGAAGAAGGGCCTCTTGCCTCCCTGCCAGGAGCAGGGGAGCAGGGACAGCCCTTCAGAGTTGTCCCAAGCTGAAGCAAGAGGTCCATCTCAAACCCCACATTGACTCATCTAGGAAGTAGGTCCCCTCCGGAAGTGATCTTGGGCAAGGTGGCTTGCTGCGGTTCGCAGAGGTTCTCAAAGAGGAACTTTGTTGAGGACCCTCAGCTGTTACCCTCCCAGGCCTGGAGAAGGAAGGAAGATCTTGGGGCTATGACTCTGGTATCAGAAATTGTATGACCTGCTGGGCCTTTTCTATCTGCAATGGTGAATTATTAGTACGAACTGGAACACTACCGAGAAGTGATGAGGGGCTGGAAAGATGGCTCACAAGTTAAGCCTCTGCTTCGAAAGCAGAAGGACCCGAGTTTTGATCCCAGATCCCATGTAAAGTGCTGAGCAGAAATGACCTTGGTCTGTACTTCCAGCCCAAGGCAGAGCCTGGGGAATCCTGGAGCAAAGCAAAAAGGAAGTAGAGCAATTCAGGATGATTCCCAAAGTCACTTTTGGGCCTCCACAGGTACACATGCAGTGCCTTCTGATACACACAGATATACACACACTCAGAGAGAGAAAGAGAGAGAGAGAGAGAGAGAGAGAAGAGAACAAGGAAACTAGAATTCAGAGTGTAGAGAAGGAACTGGAAGTATAGCTTGAAGGTACCACAAGTCTTGTTTCTAACAAGCCTGTAATGAGGACCTGGGTTTGAATGCTGCACTGCTAAAAAGAAGCAGAGGAAAGGGGGAGAAGGAGATGAAGGAGGAAGCTTCTCTCATGGTTTATTTTAAATCCAACATCCCACTTCAAGTCTTAACGTAAGAAAAGCCTCAACTATTCCACAGGCTTCATCCTAAAGCCCCAGATATACAGGAACACGAATGACCTTCCTCCACATGTGCACAGAGCAGTGTAAAAGCTAGGAGTTTTTAAAGCGAATGCCTCTGGCCTTCACAGGGTCTTCCTCTTGTGTCTTCCTCCAAGGAAAAGCCAGAAGAAGTCAGAGGTTTACTGAGAAAGTCACTGATGCAGCTGTGGGCTTGAGCTGAGCCTGACCCAGGAAAGACATACCCTTGCTTCCATCCTCCACAGTAAACCATCTGAAGTCTCCGCTTAATCAAGGAATTTCACTTAGTGGTCCACAGAATAACTGTCTGGTAAACATTTCCTGTGGTTTTCAATGTTTTTAGAATTCTTCACTAAATGTACAAGAGAATCATTTCATCTGGTGCACACTTCATCTTATTTGACAGCACAGTTCGTGAGATTGAAGATTGATGTGACCTTACATTCTAGTTATTGATGCTCCTAGAGCCTTGGGGTGACAGCATGCTCTCTGGCAAATGACAACACTGAAGATCGAATGCCCTCACAGGCCAACACTCTGACTCTCCAGGAAATCTCCTGGGAGTTCAATGACCACAGCAGAACAGCCTGTGGACGAGCTAATGCGCCATCAAAACACAAGCTGGAACCAAGGCAACCCCAGGTGAGCATTTCCCATTTAACCCAGTAGCCAGGTGCCCATTCCTGTGGACAGCCCCCCAATCAAAAATAAATAAGTAACCCCCCTTTTTGCGCCCTAAACCCGCTCCGCCGGTCGGGACGCGCGCGCCCGCGGTCCAGCCGGGCGTCCACGCCGCGCCCTAGCTGGTGAGTACCCCCCCCCCCCCCCCCCCGCGCACCGCCCACCAGGACCCCCAGGTCGGCCCACAGGGACCCGGCTCCGCCTCCCACCATCCAGCCGGAGCCGCGCGCGGGACCCAGGGACCAGGAGGACCTCCCCCTGCGCCAGGGCCCCGCCCCAGCTGCCCTCGGGTTAAATAGCTCCACGCCGTCGCCCCCATCCCCCCTTTTGCACCCTAACCCGCTCCGCCGGTCGGGACGCGCGCGCGCGGTCCAGCCGGGCCTTAACGCTGCGCCCTAGCTGGTGAGTACCCCCGCCCCCCGCGCACCGCCCACCAGGACCCCCAGGTCGGCCCACAGGGACCCGGCTCCGACTCCCACCATCCAGCCGGAGCCGCACGAGGGACCCAGGGACCAGGAGGACCTCCCCCTGCGTCCGAGCCCCGCCCCAGCTGCCCTCGGCTTAAATAGCTCCAAGCAGTCGCCCCCATCCCCCCTTTGCACCCCGCCCCGCTCCACCTGTAGGGACGCACGCGCGGTCCAGCCGGGCCTCACCCCACGACCTAGGTAAGTCTCCGCCTGCCCCGCCCACCAGGACCACAGGCCAAATAATTCAGTTTAGTGAAATTGAGAGATCTTAAGAGTTAAAATGACAATGCCAAAGTCAAAGTGCAAATCCATGAGAAGCAACAATCAAGTAAACAAATTTGCCACTGAAGAAATTAATCCCATAATGTTAGACTCCAACAAGAACAAACCCATGGAAAAAGGCCAAGAAAGCCCCACCCAGGATAAAGACTTTCAAAATATGATCATTACCATGTTCAATACTATGAAAGAGGAAATCAGGGAGGAATTAAATAATCGAATCAATCGCTTTGAAGAGGAACACAACAGACATCTGGAGGAGTTGAGAAAAACAGTGCAAGAAACAAAAACTGGCCTAGAGCAGTTAAAACAAACTCAAGCAGAGTTTAAAACTGAGCTAAAAGACAAGTTATCTTCAACCCAGAACGCCACAGAGAGTCTTACCAACAGAACTAACGAAGCAGAAAACAGAATTTCAGACCTTGAAGATAAAGTGGGAGTACTAACCAGCTCAATGGAAGAGGTTGTTAAAGCCAAAAAGATACTTGAGAGAAATATCCAAGAGATATGGGACACCCTGAAGAAGCCTAACATGCGTATTCATGGAATACCAGAGCAAGAATCTCAAAATACCACCCCTGAGGAAATTTTTCAAACGATCATCAAGGAAAACTTTCCTCATCTAAAAAAAGAGAGGCCCATCCATATACAAGAGGCATTCCGCACCCCAAACAGATACGACCAAAATAGAAGCACGCCGCGGCAAATAATAGTTACAACGCTCCACATTCAAGATAAAGAACTGGTGCTGAGAGCTTCAAGGGAGAAAAAACAAGTCACTTTTAAAGGCAAACCTATTAAAATAACAAATGACTTCTCAGTCGAAACAGTAAAAAGCAAGAAGAGCTTGGAGAGACATACTTCAAGTATTGAATGAGCAAAAATGTCAACCCAGGCTGATTTACCCTGCAAAACTATCAGTCATGATTGAGGGAGAAAGAAAAATTTTCCAGCACAAAGACAACTTTAAGGGATACATGGCCACCAAACCAGGCCTTCAAAAAATGCTAGAAATGATACTCAAGCGTGAAGAAAAAAACAGGCATATCCAGGAGAACAGAAGGCAAGTATAACATCATTAAAAAAGAAGCAATATACTTATAAAAGCTACTAAACATAATAAATGTCTGGAATTAACAATAGTTTCTCCATTATAACACTAAATGTTAATGGAATTAATTCACCGATCAAGAGACACAGATTACAAACATGGATTAAAAATCACAATCCATCAATCTGCTGCCTGCAGGAAACCCATCTCACCACAAAAGATAGGCACGCTCTAAAAATAAAAGGCTGGTCAACAATTCTACAAGCTAATGGAAGCAGAAAACAGGCAGGGGTAGCCATTATGCTATCAGACAAAGTGGATTTCAAACCAAAGAAAATTATAAGAGACACGGATGGATACTACATTTTAGTCACAGGCACAATTCACCAGGAAGACCTCACAATCCTGAACATGTATGCACCCAATACGGGCCCCTCCACATTCATTAAGAAAACCCTACAGCGTCTAAAGCAAGAAATCAATCCCCAAACGATAATTCTTGGGGACTTCAACACCGCCCTGTCAACATGGGATAGATCAACAGGTCAAAAGCTTAACAGAGACACTTTGGAACTTAAACCCTGAAAGAAATGGACCTTACAGATCTGTATCGAACTTTTCACCCACACACCAAAGAATACACATTTTTCTCAGCAGCACACGGAACTTTCTCCAAAATAGATCACATATTGGGCCACAAAATGAATCTACACATATACAAGAAAGTTGAAATTCTAACCTGTGCTCTATCAGACCATCACGGCCTAAAGCTGGACATCCACAATACATCAAACAAGAGAAAATACACTAACTCCTGGAAACTTAACAATATGATGCTGAATGAGACATGGATTCAGGAAGAAATTAAAAAGGAAATTCAAGATTTCCTGAAAGTGAATGATAACGAAAATACAACTTACCAAAATCTCTGGGACACAATGAAAGGTGTTCTAAGAGGTAAGTTCATAGCTCTTAATGCCTACGTCAAAAAAATGGAAACGTCAAAATAAACAACTTAACAATGCAGCTTAAAGCTTTAGAGAAGCTAGAGCAATCTGATCCCAAAAGCAGTAGAAGAGAGGAGATTAGCAAAATAAGGGGAGAAATATCTGAAATCGAGATTAAGAAAACGATAGAAAAAATCAACCAGTCAAAAAGCTGGTTCTTTGAAAAAATCAATAAGATTGATACACCCCTAGCGAAACTAACCAAAAGCAAGAGAGAGAAAACCCAAATTAACAAAATTAGAAATGAACATGGAGTTATCACTACTGATACCCAAGAAATCCAGAGAATTATAACATCATATTTCAAAAACTTATACTCTGTGAAGTTTGACAACACAAAAGAGATGGATGAATTTCTAAGTAAACACAACTTACCTAAATTGAATCAGGAAGTTGTGAATTATTTAAATAGTCCTATAACATATAAGGAAATTGAGGAAGTAATCTCGAATCTTCCCACCAAAAAATGTCCTGGACCAGATGGATTCAGCACAGAGTTCTACCAGACATTTAAGGAGTTAATAACACCAATACTCCTTAAACTGTTCCATCAAATAGCAAAGGAAGGAACACTACCAAACTCCTTCTATGAAGCTAATATCGTTTTAATCCCAAAACCTAATAAAGATTCGCTTAAAAAAGAAAACTATAGGCCGATCTCCCTGATGAACACAGACCCAAAGATTCTCAACAAAGTCTTAGCAAATCGGATTCAAAAACATATTAAAAAGATCATTCATGGGGACCAAGTAGGCTTCATCCCCGGCACACAAGGTTGGTTCAACATACGCAAATCAATAAATGTAATTCATCATGTAAACCAGTCCAAAGTCCAAGACCACATGATACTCTCGATAGATGCAGAAAAAGCTTTTGACAAGATCCAACAGCCTTTTATGATCAAAACGCTAGAGACAGTAGGAATGGAAGGAACCTTTATCAATATAATAAAAGCTATATACAACAAGCCCACAGCAAGGATTATGCTCAATGGGGAACAATTGGAAGCATTCCCACTTCGATCAGGAACTAGACAAGGCTGTCCACTCTCACCACTTCTATTCAATATTGTACTTGAAGTCTTAGCTGAAGCCATAAGACAAGAAAGGGACATAAGAGGGATTCAAATCGGCAAGGAAGAAGTCAAGCTATCCCTATTTGCAGATGACATGATCTTATACCTGAGTGATCCCAAAAACTCCACCAGGAAGCTCCTGGAACTAATTGAGAAGTTCAGCAGGGTGGCAGGATACAAAATAAATGTGCAAAAATCAGAGGCCTTCCTATATGCCCAGAATGAAAGAAGTGAAAAAGCCTTGAGAGAAACAATACCATTTATTATAGCCCTTAAAAAAATGAAATACCTTGGTATAAACCTAACTAAGGAGGTAAAAGACCTTTACAATGAAAACTTTAAAACCCTAAAGAAAGAAATAGCCGAAGACACCAGAAGGTGGAAAGACCTCCCTTGTTCCTGGATTGGCAGAATCAACATCGTGAAAATGACCATCCTACCAAAGGCAATATACAGATTCAATGCTATACCAATCAAAATCCCAAAGCAATTCTTCAAAGAAGTTGACCAAACAATCTCAAAGTTCATATGGAGGCACAAAAGACCCAGGATAGCAAAAACAATCCTGAGTAACAAAAACACAGCTGGAGGTATAACCATACCAAACCTTAGTCTATACTACAAATCCATAGTTGTAAAGACAGCCTGGTATTGGCTCCAAAATAGACACACAGATCAATGGATAAGGATTGAAGACCCAGATATAAGCCCACAAAGTTACAGCCATTTGGTCTTTGACAAAGGGGCCCAAAGAATCCAATGGAAAAAGAACAGCATCTTCAACAAATGGTGCTGGCAAAACTGGATCTCCACATGCAGAAGATTAAAGCTGGACCCGTACTTGTCACCATGTACAAGACTTAATTCCAAATGGATCAAGGACCTTGATATCAGGCCAGACACTATAAAAACCATAGTTGAAAGGATAGGGAACTCCCTCGAGCTGATTGGGCTAGGCCAACAGTTCCTAAACAGACATCCAATGGCACAGTCACTGCTACCAACTCTCAACAGTTGGGATCTTGTGAAATTAAAGAGCTTCTGTTCAGATAAAGAGATTGTAACACGAGCTCAAAGGCAACCCACAGAATGGGAGAAAATCTTCACTAACCACATATCTGATAGAGCTCTATTGTCCAGAGTGCACAAAGAACTTAGAAAACTAAACACCAAGGAAACCAATAGCCCAATTAAAAAATGGGCCCTGGAACTTAAAAGAAACTTTACCAGGGATGAAATTAAAATGTCTAACAAATATCTGAAAAAATGCTCCACTTCTTTAGCCATCAGGGAAATGCAAATCAAAACTTCCCTGAGATATCATCTCACCCGGGTCAGGATGGCAAAAATCCACAATACTAACAACGACAAATGCTGGAGAGGATGTGGAGAGAGGGGAACTCTCCTACATTGCTGGTGGGAATGCAGGCTCATACGGCCACTCTGGCGAGCCGTCCGGAGATTCTTAAAGAAATTAAAGATTGAAATGCCATATGACCCTGCTATTCCACTTTTGGGAATAACCCCCCATACAGCAGAGGTTCGCCTCGATAGCACAAGCACGACCATGTTCATAGCAGCACTGTTTACAATAGCAAAGACATGGAATCAGCCCAAATGTCCAACAGTTGACGAGTGGATAAGGAAACGGTGGTACATCTATACAATGGAGTACTACTCAGCCATCAAAAATGATGAATTACTGGAATTTGCCGGGAAATGGATGTCATTAGAAACAATTGTATTAAGTGAAGTATCCCAGACCCAGAAAATTAAGCGCCGTATGTACTCCCTAATAGGTGGCTCCTAGTACCAAACCCACCCAGCCCACCTAGAGACAGGAATTCCAAGGATTATGAACAGGAGGGATGGGGTAGGAGGGCCACACCAGAAAGAAGGAGAGAAGGGACCATGTTACAGCAGGGAAAATAGGCCTCCACCAAGGACCCAAATAAGTAATGAGACATCTGATTAAGTTCACAGACTTTTGTTCCTGATCATTTACTACTGAGGGGGAGTGATCTCACCAGAAGAGGAGGGCATATAGTCTGGCAGATAAAAAGTAACAATTTTGCAAATGGGTGATAGACCCCTCCCTCACTGTGGTTTCCCACTTTTATTACATCTACCTTTGAATGTGCTTTTATCACAAGACTCTAACAACTTTTTGTCTCTGGCCAGGGGGTAACATACAATGCCCACCAGGATGGAGTGAAGGGCATTGCAGGAGCAGCAAAACTGCAAAAGAAAATCAACAAACCACAATCCAGAACTTCAGAGACTCTATATCAACCACCTAGAACTAGGCCAGCTTAGTCTCTCCCCATCTTGAAGCTCAGGGAAATTTGCGGAAGAGGGGGCGGTAAGAGTGTAAGAGCATAAGGATGGGAGGAGCAATGATATGTAAGATACTCTATACTAGTTAGGGCTGAAGCAATCATAATTGGACTTTGCATGCCCTGTGCATTGTCCAACACACTGTTGACCTCACAAAGTCTAGCATCTGCTAAAGGCACCAAGATCCTTGGAGGCAAAGAATTGGCAGCCACAGCAGTGTTCCTATACCTAAGGGGAACACGGGAAAGGGTTCCGCAAAGGCCACTGGGTCCTTGTACGTCATCGGAGAGGAGGGCCCAGAGGAAAATCAGTCATGCACAAGAAAGGACTCTCTGGGAATTGGGGTGGGAGGCACTGGGGGATGGGGAGGGAGAGGGGTGGGGAGGGGGAGCAGGGGGTATGGGGGGAGGAGGAGGGAGGGAGGGAACTGGTGTACCTAATAAGTTTGTATGAGCTGAAATAAAAAAAAAAATCATAACAATGTAAAAATATTATCAAGTTTTATAAATAATTCAGAACTGCCTCTACTTTCAAAGTTGGATAAAAAATATAAAAGTGAAACTGAATGTAAAATAAATAAATAAGTAAGTAAGTAAGTAAATAAATAAATAAATAAATAGACCCTCAGAGAACAATCCTGGACTTGGGGTTAGAAACTGCTACAGATGACCCCCCCCAACCCTGGGCTTAATCTTTCACCTTCATTGTTATGTCCATTTTATTACTGTACCAGTGGAAAGAGCTCAGGGCTTACATTTGTTTATGAAGAGACAGCCAGAATCCAACTTTTCTCCTCTCTGAAGTGATTTAGACTTGTGGAATGAATCTTCACAACCATTCTAAACTGACTTTGCTAGTGTTTCAGACAGTTAGCAACAGCCAATGTAGGATATAGTCCAAAGGGCATCAGATCACTGCAGCCCAACACACTCATGGATAAGAGCCAGATCATATGTGACAATAAGACTCCAACTCATCTGTGGTTTCCTACTTTTATTACATCTACCTTTGAATGGGCTCTTATAACAAGACTCTAGTTTGACAGCTTTTTGTCTCTGGCAAGGGAGTGACATCCAATACCCATCAGGATGGAGTGAAGGGCATTGCAGGAGCAAAACTACAAAAGAAAATCAACAAACCATAATCCAGAACTTCAGAGACTCTATATCAACCACCTAGTACTAGGCCAGCCTAATCTCTCCCCATCCTGAAGCTCAGGGAAATTTTCGGAAGAGGGGACGGTAAGATTGTAAGAGCACAAGGATGGGAGGAGCAATGATTTGCAAGATACTCCACACAAGTTAGGGCCGAAGCAATCACAATTGGACTTTGCATGCCCTGCGCAATGTCCAACACACTATTGACCCCACAAAGTCTAGCATTTGCTAAAGGCACTAGGATCCTGGGAGACAAGGGATTGACAGCCACAATAGTGTTCCTATGCTTAAGGGGAACACAGGATAGGATTCAGGGGAATGTCACTGGGTCCTTGTACGTCATCGGAGAGGAAAGCCAGAGGAGACACTGGCAGGCACATTAAAGGATTCTCCGGGGATTGGGGGGGAGGCATTGGGGGATGGAGAGGGAGGGGTGAGGGGAGGGGGAGCAGGGGGGTCGGGGGGTGGAGGAGGGAGGGAGGGAACCAGTTTACCTACTAAATTTGTATGAGCGGAAACAATAATAAAAAATGTTAAAAAAAAAAAAGACTCCAACTCATAACCTGTGGCTACCAGAATAGTGCGTCTACAGACATAGGTCCAGAATGGGGAAGGTGTGGCTACTAGCTGGCTTTTTGCCTGTCCTTTCAACTCAGAACCAACCAGAGAAAGGCAAATATGCTTCAAGCTTCCCATGTCCACAACCTCCTGCCTCCAGCCACCTACTACCAATAACACTAAGTGATTCATCTCGGAACCAGCCGAGTCGACCAACACACACCACATCAGCTCACTCCTTCCTTACGCAGGCACTGAGTGAACAGACTCCGCTTTCACTCAGGTGGTCTTGCTTCCACAGTTCTCCTGCAAGCTACGCACTACATGGTCTGTATCGTCTTGGCACTCAACCAAGCACAGCACAGGAGCCTCCTGGATCTCAATGAATGTGGCTTTTGAGACATGGTGACATAATGCATCAGAGTCTCGCCTCAATTCTGCCTTCTCTACCCAGTTCTTTGATATTTCTTTTTACTTACTTTATTCCTTTTTTTTCTCATCTTTTGGAGACTAGATCATCTCTTTTCATCCTTTTTATTGTTTCCTGCTTTCAATCTATTTGTCATACACCTATTTCCTCCATATCAAACACTTTGTTCTGAAGGGAGTCGAGAAGCTCCTACAACTCAGGAATCCAAGGTCGGAACAAAACTTACAAAGTTCAGGAGGTCAAATGACGGAGCCATGAGACACCATCCCAAGCTTAGATAAGCAGTAAACCCTTGCTGGGGAGGGAAGACTCTGCAATGGACATCACAGTTTGCCTGTGTGTTGCTGTAAATTCGTGACAAAAGGGCTTGGGAGAACAAAGGATTTTTTTCTGGCTCATAATCCAGTTATGGTTTTTAATCCAGCTTGGCTGAGAGAGGGACAAACCTCACTTGCCAGACATGTCTGTCCAAGTATACCAAAGAATGCCAACTCACTGAACCACCTAAAGAAGTATGGGAACTCACTGAACCGGCTAAGGAAGTATGCTCACGGAACTCACTGATCTTACAGCTCATTTCGGGAATTGAACATTTCAGCAGTCCCAGTCTGGTCCTGAAGGCCGGAGGATTCCTGGAGATTTTCTGAACTTTGGTCACGTTGGAGGGGGTCGAAGTGGCTGTGTTCTGATGTCAACGAAGAATGGCAGAGGTAGGGAAAGTGAATTTGCCAGTGCAAAACAAGAAAATAGCTCTTCTTTCTTATGCTTCTTTTTATTTAATCTGCTGCCATTCACGATGGGCTAAGTCTTTCACATAAATTAGACAAACTCCTGCATACTTACCTTAATTATTGATTCTTTACAGATGTGCCCAAAATTCAGCCTGCATCTGTCAAATTGACACTTGGCTCTTTAACATCAGTGGGACTTTCTGGGCAGGAATCTCCACGAATGGAGCTCCAGTGCATTATCATTCATGTCTAGGCAGGTTTTTCAGTGTTGCAACTGACTTTGAGTCACCTATGCATCCGGAAGAACCCCAATAAGCTCATTGATTCACCAAGCTAAACTTGGGTAGAATCATTTTTTTGGTGTGTCATCAGTGCCCTGTCTAGGTGAATAGATGTTATACAATACAGAAGTTTAGCTTAATCCAGAAGAAACGTTCCTTGTGCTATTCTTCCTACCAGGGAGTATAGGTGGGTTTCCAGTCCAAGGCCCACTGCTACATGAGGCCTACATGTGCAGCACACAGCATCATTATTGTTCGATGGTCATCATGCAAATGGACTCATCCAAGGGAGATTTCCTCTTCCTCCAGAATACATTTCTTTTTCTCCTCCTCCTTCCCTCCTTCTTAGCCTCCCTCCATACTTGCCTGTTTCCCTCCCCTCCATTCATCAATCCACCATACCCTCCTGTCTGTCTGCTTCCATGATTCCCTGGATCATCTGCTCTGGTGAGGATTCAGACCTCTGTGGCAGACCCACTGATAGGGGCACTCCCCTTTGCATGTCAAGGCTTAGCCCCTAAGGTTCCTACTGTTGAACTTATTACTCCTGAGATCCTTATTAGTCTATGTGGCATGTTGATTCATCAGTCATTGTGCAGATCTGGTAAGAACAAGTCTCATTGCAGTAAATTCCTGGATGCAACAGCCCTGCCTCAAGTGGAATGTCATGTCCAGTGGTGAATCATCCCATCTTTAGGCTTTTATAATCTAACCGCCCCCTCTTACACAAGGTTCCCTGAGCCTTAGGATGGGGAGAGATTTGGCTGGCCTGATTCCAGGTAAACATTGCTGAGCATGATCCATTTCTTATTGGACCTTACAGTAGAAATGTAATTCTTGTGACCCTTTTGGAATGACTTCACCAAGGATGACTTGAGTTCTCAAGGGGCCACTTGAGAAAAAATTTAACCTTAGCACTATTATTCACCTGGGATTTTAGTAAAGAATGAGAGAATAAGCACTCTCGCATCATGGGGCCAATATTTTTATTTTTATAGTATGCAGTTTTTATGAACATGCAGTTTTATTAGGATTCAGTAACTGCTTCACTAGAAAAACCATTTAGTCAAAACTAATGAGCAATTTTACAAACATCGGCAATCACCAGCTGGATTCATTTCCCTAACTAACTACTGCTCAAGATCATCTGTGCCTGCATTTGCCCACCTCTTGCTCTTCTTGCTTGCCCTTCCAACCCCTTTCTTCCACAGCTATACAGATTTTTCTTCCTCTCACCTACAACCTCCTCCTTTTCCAACAGCCCTTCTAAGGTCTGAAGAAACCAATTATCTCTAGGAAGCAACCCTGCCCTAGAACTAGTAAATTAGCAGCAGTAAAAATAAGAATGATGACCAAGGACTTTCCTAAACCTAGACAATACCAATGACCATTTCTGGAAGAATTCATTAGTACCATATGTCTGACCTGGCACATTCGATGCCAGGCTCCCTGAGCTAACTAGTTGGTCAAATGCTGAATCCTGGATAGCAAAGGCTAATTGGATTACTGGGGATTAGAGAAGTCCCACTCCTAGTTTCCCAGGTAATATTAGAATCGAGTCTGAGTTGGTACCAACTGTGTGTTTCTTTCTTTTTTTTTATTATTTATTCTCTAGAGCTGTCTGAGCTCTAGAGAATTATTTTTTATTATTTATTATTTATTTTTATATTATTTATTTTATTTATTATTTATTATTTATTTTATTATTTATTGTGCGTGCGTGTGTGTGTGTGTGTGTGTGTGTGTGTGTGTGTAGAACCACGGACAAATTCGGGAACCACCATGGATGCCTCCACCTCCTCCTTGCTTACTCTGCCCCGGGATTCACAGGCTCCGCCCTACCAGGACCAGAAACGCAGGCCGCCCCCGCTTCTGCCCGGCGTCTATACGTGGGGTCTAGGATCCGAACTCAGGACCTTCCACCTGCAAGGCAGAGGCTTAACCCCTGAGCCACCTCTGTGTGTTTCTTTTTTAAGGTAATTCAACTTGGACTGTCTATCACATGGCCAGGATGCCTGCCCTTGGGAATCCTGAAAGAGGGCTGAAAAAATGGGTGGAGACTGCACCATTCTTCCTGGAAACCCTTTCAGTTTCTTATTCTGGGGAATACTGACAGAAGCAGATGCTACAGGGCTTCCACCATGCGACTGTAAGGCACCTGCTGTCTGAGCTCTAGAGAATAACCTTTCCTTCTGAGTTTTTACTTTACGAGATTATGGTCAGCGGTGCGTGCAGACTGACACTGGGAGTTGTATTCCAAGCCACACTCTTTGTTTATTTTAGAGGGTCCTTCCCACATATGCAGACAGACACTGGCCATTTGCATTCCAAGTCACCTGCCACACCTTTGCTTCCAGAGTCTAGGAGTGCTTCCCTCGCTTATCTCCTCTCCTCCCCATGAAGGGTCTGCTTTCCACTTTGGCTTTGGAATAAAAGCTGACTTTACAAAATTTCAAATCTTTTCCTACCTCTTCTTATTGGTGGAGGAAAAAAGAAAACCTGTTTTCTAACCAGCGATATACCAGAAAAAGTACTAGAGGATTCTATTTTGTATAATAAACTCAAAAGTCAAAAAGTGACTCAGGTAGATAGCGAGATAGCTTCAAATCTTTTCCTACCTCTTCTTATTGATGGAGAATTTAAAAAAGAAAAACTATTTTCTAACCAGAAATATACCAGAAAGATTACTAGGGGATTCTGTTTTGTGTAATAAGGTAGGAAGGTAGCTCAGTGAGTATTGTGGTTTGATTTCCCCTATACAGGCTCCTGCGGTTGCATTTTTGGCTGGGTTAATGTTTAAGAAGGTTGTGGCACCTTTAAAGGGTGGAGCCTTGCTGGAGGAAGGCATGTCACGGGGACAGACCTGGAGGTTCGGTAGCCCAGCCCTGCTCCCATGTACTCTCTTGCTCTGTATCTCATGATGGCTGTAGTGACATGAACCAGTCTCCTGCAGTCAGTTGTCATACCTTTTGGCAAATCTGTCCTGCCATAATGGACTCCTCTGGAATCATAAACCTAATAAATAAACCTTTTTCCCTTAAGCTGCCTGGGTCAAAGTATTTTCTCACAGCAAAAGAAACGTAACTGCAATGGCACATGAAGCACCCACTGCACAGTCCTGAAGATCTGCGTCGGATCTTCAGAACCCACGTGAAACCCATAATTGGTGTCTGATGATAACCCTACAGTGCCTCTGGGAAACAGGAAGTGGCGACAAGGGAATCTTTAGGAGTTAGCAGCTAACTTGACTTGCACAGTGGCAAGATCTTGTCTCAAGGTAAAAAGATGATCCACATCCAAAGGTTATTCTCTGGCTTTCATACATGTACTGTGGCATCCACATATCAACTCATACATTACACACATATATATACACACACAAACACAGCCCAAGAAGTTGGGCTAATAACAGTGGCTGCAACACTTTCTGTAAGAAACATTTGGAGCATAACTCTGACATGTAAACAGAGAAAACACACACACATATGATTTTGGAATAATCTAGACAATACTTTTTAACATTTTGGTGTTAAAGAAGATTCTAGGGTAACATCAGCATGAAAAATCTAGACAAATCCTAGGGAGTTTAGCCTAATTTAATGGGAGCTATGAAAGACCCATTGTTTACTGTAACCCCATTCTTGACCAGATTGCAAAGGCTTGTCCCATTAATTTTTGAGCAATGGATGCTTCTGTTAAACTATGTACAGGCTCTCTACTTGACCTCATATCTCATCGTACCATCCAGGCTTATAATTGACTAGGAACTTACAACACTTCCACCCTGTTGGTCGACTTGAGAGATTCTGTCTCTCCTACTCACATGACTGTTCACCATTGCAACACTAAACCTGGACGGGAAGAAGAAGCAGAACTTCAAGACTGCCTTCTCTTAGGAAACTTTTCTTGCTTCTCTTGTATTCATTGGAAAGGCCCAGAAAGAGTCCTGTCCTAAATGTACTGTTTTATATCTCAAAATTGAAGCTGGAGGTCAAAGTGAAGGACTCTGGTTTTCAGGCAAAGGCTACCATAACATCTGAAAGTTTCTCCATAGTCTAGTTGTTCTTGGGGGGGGGGTCATATAACACAGGATACAACTCTCATCTTTCAGGGCTGAAGAGGTGGCTCAGGAGTTAAGTTTTTGTCTTACAAATAAAAGGACCTGAGTTTGGATCCCAAAACCTACATAAAAATGATGGGCAGACATGACAGCAACCTGCAATTGTGGCCTGGAAGGCAGAGTCTGGGACACCCCAGAACAATGCATAAGGAGGTAGAGCAATACAGGACGATTCCCAAAATGTCAGCCTTGACTCTCCACAGGCACACACACTCAAGTGCCCTTTTCTACACACACACACACACACACACACACACACACACACACCCCTACACATGTACACACCTACGCCTACATATGCAAAAAGAAAATCTCTCTAAAAAATCAGAACGTTTGCCTCCTCTTGGAACTATGGGTTGTACCTTACTATGATGACATTTTCCCATGTATAGTGCTGCTGGTCGAGTCCCATCACTGACTCCAGGAACATCACTATGGCACTCAAAAATAATCTGTGCATGGCTTTCTAGATCATTTGTCTTAAAATGGTGCATTCTTTCTTACAAAGGTCATTCGACAGCTGGCTTGAGTACACTTCTGACTTACTCCTGCATTAGACATGTAGGCCAAAGTTTATCTCTGTAAGTATATGAAAGTACAATGGTCTTTTTTTATACTTTTGTATTTTGGTGCAGGTAGAAGATATTTGGAAATGGGGTGAATTCATAGCAAGTATAATGAGACATGCCAGTTTTATGGCAGTAGAAGGACTTCCTGAGGACTGAAGAGATGTGGAAGAGGAGAAGATATTAATGCTCTTTTAGAAACATTTGGGGCTGGAGAGATGGCTCAGGGGTTAAGACTCTGCCTCATAAGCAGAAGACCTGAGTTCAAATCCCAGGTCCCACATAAAACCTGCACTTCCCATCCTGATGAGCAGAGCCTGGGAAATCCCAGAATGAAGCAAAAAGGAGGTAGAAGCAATCCAGGATGATTCCTAAAGTCACCCTTGGTCCTCCACAGACACATGTAGTACTCTTTCTCTCTCTCTCTCTCTCTCTCTCTCTCTCTCTCTCTCTCTCTCTCTCACACACACACACACACACACACACACACACACACACACACATTAAATAAGTAAATACACAGAAACACACCTGGAGCCCTCCTCACAAAAGCTCTCTTAAACTATTCCAAGTGCCTTACATTTGACAATCAATCTTAATACCCTTCACAGCAAATTCTAATCTCTATTGTTGACCACTGCTTATTCATAGTTCCCCTTAGACCTGCTCAGACTTCTTTTGAAACTAGCAAGGAATGGCCTCTGCGTCCATGCCTTCTGGAGAAAATGCTTGCTAGTACCTCTGGATGCTTTCTCTTATTCTATTGCTATAGAGATACCAAAACTGAGACTGGTGGCACATGTCTAGAGTCCTAGCACTGAAGAGGCTGGGACAGGAGGATTATGAATTTGAGACCAGCCTAATCTATATAGGGAGGCTCTATGGAGGCAGGTGAATGCCTAACTGGTTGTAAGAACAGGAGAGAGCAGACTGACTGCTCCAAAAATAAGATGTAAACCTAGTCAACTAAACCGGAAGCCCTAAGCCCTACCAGCTAATTGGAATGTGTCATGGTTTAAAATGTGAGTTGTCCCTCACAGGCTCAGGTGTTTGGGAAAGTCATGGCACCTTTGGGTGCTTGAGTGAGTGAATCTGCTTTTCAGCTTGCAGCAGCAGCTCTCAGCCTCCAGGACGTCTGCAGTGACTTAGCCTCCTCCAGCTTCTGCAGGCCAGCCACCCTTCTCCACCATAATAGATTGTATCTCTCCTCTGGAACCATAAACTGAATAAATCTCCCTTTTCTCCTTTAAGTTTCTTGACTTTGGGTGTTCTCTCACAGCAACAGATAAGAGTAACCAGCACAGAAATTATTCCAAAGAAGTGGGGTGTTGCTGTGTAAAACTAAGAGAATCTGGTTTACATGAGAAGTAAATTATATTTGTTAATCACTAGAAATCACTGGAAAAACTTATCCTGGACTCTGTCCCTTTCTTTTGGTTGTCTCTAACTTCTGTTGAGATATAGTTCACTTAACAATAAATCTATCCTTTCAGAAAAATAGTGAAGCTGAGAGAAGTTGGTCCTCATACCAGCATACACACATGCTTATGCATGAGCATATATACCCAAGATAATTTAAAATATGTCTCGAAATTTTGCTGAAGTGATAAAGATACCACCTTACCTTGATAACATCAGAACTTCTCAACTGAATGGCCTTGGTTATTATGGTTACTTGAATTTCCCTAAAAGTCTTTCTCATAGACAATTCAGAGTCTGTGAACTCCTTATTACAAGCTACCATACCTGAATCAATAGCTCAGACCAAGTAGAAAACATAGTGCATAAAGCTAAACAAGAAATCCTTCTGATTCTCCAAGACAGATTTTTGGATTTGTTCAGCACTATGGGTCCTGTTTCACATAAAAGTCCTGTTGGTAACAGCCACATAATGGTTAGTCAGAATGGCAACAGAGCGATCTGATCAAGGGTCATTTCTCCATGTATCTCTTGTGTTGCTACAGGACCACTGATCAGCTCTGCTGCAGAAAATCTCTTCAGGGACGATTGCATAGTCAATACTCTTGGAAGATAGAACTAATCTTGTTGACAAGAAAATGGCAGTTAAAACCTTTACAGCAGTGTGTTTTCTTCCAAGAATAAAGTTAGACAAGCTTGCTCTCCATTAGAAAAGATTGGGGCTAGACTGTGCAATGTCCAGCGCACTGTTGCCCTCATAAAGTCTAGCATCTGTTAAGGGCACCGAGACCCCTGGAGGCAAGGGATTGACAGCCATAGTAGTGATCTTATGCTTAAGGGGAACAAGAGAAAGGGCTTATGGAAATGCCACTGGGTCCTTATATGTCATCGGAGAGGAGGACCCAGTGGAGAGTTAGGCGTACACAATAAAGGACTCTCTGGGAATTGGGGGGGAGGCACTGGGGGAAGGGGAGGGGGAGGAGGGGGCTCGGGGGGAGGAGGGGGGAGGGAAAGAACTGGTAAAAAATTTTAAAATGTATAATTAAATTTTTAATAAAAAAAAAAGAAATAGGTAAAAAGTTAAAAAAAAAAACAAAAAAAAAACAAAGTCATCCTTTGACCCCTCCCCCCACATAAGCACACTCTCGTATACACACAATTAACAAATGAATGTAAAAAAAGAAAAATACTCAGGTTTCTTCTCCCATTATGGCACCCACTGAATAGACAGCCCTCTTTGCATCATTCCATGGGCAATAGGACTCCGGCTCCTGTTGTAAATTGAAAGAAAAAAACACATCAATACTAAGGTTTCCTTTTAACAATGAATAATAAAGCTCACTGTCTCTAACCCAAGAGTACTGTGACTGGTTTATTAGCCTGTGAGTAGGTTGAAGTCACAATTGTCACAGTACATTAATAAAGTTCTAGGTGTCCTATCTTGCATTCGATAATAATTCTCAAACAGAGTACTAGTGGGATATCAGAGAATTCTCTCAGGTCATGGAATTGGAGGAGCTCTTAGGCATCTGAGTGGAGATGGCAAGCAGTCAGTTGCGTGTTGCCATTTTGACACGTGCATGGTACGAGAGACACCAACTCAGACCAGGAGACAGGTAGAGCATTGTGCTGATGGCAGTTCACACCTGCAGAAGACTATGCGTAAGCATCACTGTCTATTCCTGTATTCAGTGAGTTCCCGGTGGCCATTTGAGATTGGGATTGGCTACAGAGAGAGAATTGATGTCATGAAATCTGTCAAGTGATTCGAGTCACCAGCCTGCTGCTAAATACGGCAAAGCTGATAAGCAGGGGAGGGGAGTGTTCTTAATCTTTTCTCTTCTATTCCGTGATGGGTAAGTCTGCCTATAGAGGATTTCTTAAAAGATTAAGTGAAGGACTCTTTAAATACACACAATAATCTTGAATCTGCTGTCCTTTGTAGAAGTATACACTATGCATTCCCTGCAAGCAGTCGCACCATTTTGTATGAGCGGATAATCTTATTGGGATAATGTTAGAGGAACTGTGGGTTTATTTTCCTTCCTTGTCTTGAGCTCCAGTAGCCATTTTTATTATCTACTGCCTAGCTAATCACCTGCAAGAAAAATTTAGTACCTAGTTCCCATTATACCATTACAGAGAGTTAGACAAAGACACAATTCATTGTCCCCAAGGGAGCTTCCAGGACAAACAGTATAAAAATACAAAAATATATGAGCCAGAATAAAGTCCAATGGGATCGTCTACCCTGCTGGGAGTGACAATTAGCATACTTACTAATTTGTTAGGGCTTTTGTCGTCCTTCAGTTACTACATTCTATTTGTTATTTCATTGAGGGCATTGATTGAAGAAGGAAAAAGAAAGAAGGAAGGAAGGAAGGAAATGACAGAAAAAGAAAAGAGAGAGAAGAGAACAAAGTAGGAGATAAAAAATATCTGTAGATGAAGAGATGTGAATCTCCCAACATTGTTTCTAGCAATGAGACTAAAACTGCAACAATTTCGTTTCTCTTCTGGACCCTTCATTCATTCATAAAATGATTCATCAGCATGAGAAGCTTTCAGATTACCTTTCCTAAGACCAATAGTTTGTATATAGGCACCTGTCTGATGTTACTACTAATATCAAGGGCTGACTTCTTTCCTGCTGGTCTCTTGTTCTCTCCAGGAAAGCTTAAGAACAAAGCAACAAGTCTGGTGTCATACAAAAAACGCAGGAAAGCAGAGGGGAACTATCAGGGAAAGAAAGGGGGACCTTCTTAAAGTTAGAATCCTGCTTCGTTGGGGCTGCTGGGCTTCCCCTGATCAGGTGCTGAGCTGGCTGGTTGACCTTTGACCTTCAGAGAACGCCTTGCATACTGGGTTCTAGAAGGTTCAGATGACATATACAAGTCTGACAGTGCATGAGATGTGGATAGAAATAAGCCCTTTGACCCAAGAGCTCTAAGAAACAGGTGATACTCATGGAAACCGGAAGTTGAACCTCCCTTGGGGTGAGAAATGAGTCCCTCCCCAAGCTGAGTGTGTGCTTTACTTGCTAGCAGCTGCTCCAGTCTGTCTCTGACACTCTAGGAGGATTCAGTTCTGGAAAAATGCCAATCGCAGAATGGAGGGGGAGGGGAAGTCTGTGTTTAAAAAGAGAGCCGCCCATCTGTCGCAAAGCTCAGCCATTATTTTCTCATCTGGTTGAATTTGCAGCTTTGATCCCTCCCTATGGTTTTCCTTCTCCGTCTTTTCATGTTCATGACTTCAAGAATAATGAACGCCAATCTTTTAACTCCAGGGGAATGTTCCTGTTTGTATGCATCCTGCCTTACTACTAATTCAGTCAACATACGCATATCTGTATGGCTTTTACATAGCTCTTCATGTAATTGGATCAAGGAAATGTGTCACGCACAGGAAGACAGAGAGAAATGGCATGAACACGTCACTCTGAATAATTACTCTGTTGTTTTGCAGATCTCACATGCCCATCTTTTAGTCCTTTTTCTAGAAGACAAGATATAAGTGTTCCAGAAATATCAGCTAATGGCCCACTTGCCTTTGCTTAATTTCCTTCGAGAAGATTTATCTCCATTTGTATCAGCACGAGCAACTGGGAAGCTCAATTACTGGCTCGTGATGCACATGATGGGGCAGAAGAACAGTGACTGATGGATGGAATGTAACCATTTTTCTTACATGCTTCATTGCTGAAAGGGAAATATTTGTTAACTCTTTCCTGACTATTTTTACTGACAGGAATGATCAGCAAGGGGAGTTTAATGATCAATACAAACCTTATAGGAGAAAAACAATGCTCTTCTGTGTGTCGCCAGATGGCCAGGGAGGAGAGCTTTTGAATCTAAATATTGACCCAGTCCTTTGAACTGATCGGAAGAATATGCTGGCCATTCAAATGGGTTCTTCCAGCAGCTGTGGAAGCTGGAGGATTGGATTGCCCCAAAACAGGGAAATCGTCCAGTGTAGCTCTCCACTCTCTGTGCCTGCAGGGGGTGTTCTGGGGAGCTGCACCATGACGGGCCATGCTTTTAACCTTAGCCGTGAGTTTATTACTTGGTTGGCTCCCCATGACAATTTCTGAATTGAATTATATCCTAATTTCACTTTTTGGGGGGAAGCATGTGGTGCTAGGGAATTGAACGGAGGGCCTTTTTTATGCCAGGCAAGCACTCTACTACTGAGCTACATAACCCAAGCCTTACAAATTCACGTTTGATCACAGTGTTCCGAGACTGATTATAAAATAGATTATTTCACCGGTCTGTTTATAAAATAAGATCTGATCTGTGTAAGTGTGCAATGTTTTTCGAGACAAAATCTCACTGTACCTCAGACTGGCCTCAAATTCAAAGTTCCCCTGCCTCACCCTGCCAAGTGCTAAAACCACAGGCAGGCACCTCCATGCCCAGCAATTTTGCACCTCTTAGGGAAGAAGAAATAACCCTTCCTTGCACTGACCACCACATGTGGAGGTGTCTCAGGGAAGACACCTGTCACACCCGGATCTGCTCTAGTGCCTCCTCTCTGGTCCCTGATGCTGTCGCCCCGAGAGCAGAGCAGAGAAGCTAAGAGGTCAAGAAGACGGAAAGAGTCATTCTCGCTGGTGATATGCGGGCCATATTACTGTTTTCCCTGCTTCATGGGGTCAAGGAAGACTAGGACCGTTTATAGTCGGAGAAGCGAGCCGAGGTTGTAGTTAGAAGGCACCTGCCGCCCACTCACTTGAACTACTCTGCTGTTCTTTGTATTACTCCATTACTACTAGAGTACACAGTAGCAATCGATTTGCTGCCAACTGCGGGCTCTAAAAAATACATATGTTATTCCATTCTGCCACAGAATAGCAAGTAGCACACAAATCCTATTCAGAACCATTGTCATCATCAGTTTGGGCTGCTATAGCAAAATACCCTAGGGTGGGGGCCTAATTAGGAGACTGGAGTCCAAAAGCAAGGAGCTTGCTGATCGGATCCTGGAAGGATGCCCAAGACTGTCTTCTTGCGACCTCACATGGTGGACAGAGAAAGATCTCCCTTTCGCTCCCCTCCCCTTTCTTCTCACCGCCCCCCCCACTTCTTTCACACCGGGATCTGAGCCTGCTGCATTTGAGGCAAGTGTACCATTGAGTTACATCTCCAGTCCATGTCTTATAAACGCACTATCCCTGTCACAAAGAGCCACCTCCTGAACATGTTAACGTCGAAAACATCACACTGGGGGTTGGTGAGATGGCTCAGGGGTTAAGACTCGATCTCACAAGCAGAAGGTCGTGAGTTCGGATCCCAGGTCCTACATAAAAAGGCCAAGCAGAAAGCGAGGCGACCGGGGCTGGAGAGGTGGCTCAGGGGTTAAGCCTCTGCCTTGCAGGCAGAAGGTCCTGAGTTCGGTGGCAGCAGCGGGGGCGGCCTGCGCTTCTGGTCCTGGTAGGGCGGAGCCTGTGAATCCCAGGGCAGAGTAAACAAGGAGGAGGTGGAGGCGTCCATGGTGGTTCCCCCGAATTCTCCTGTGGTTCTACACATACACACAGATACATATGCACACACACGCACACAAAAGTGAATAAATATAAAAAACAAAACAAAATTTTAAAAAATTTAAAAAAAAAAGAAAGAAAGAAACTCAGGCGACCTACATTGCCGGCCCTGGTGGGCAGAGCCTGGGAAATCCCAGAATGCAGCAAAAAGAAGGTAGAAGCAATTCAGAATGATTCCCGAAGTCACCCTTTATCCTCCACAGGGAAACACAGTGCCCTCTGACAGAAACACACACACACACAAATCGCATTGAGGTTAGAACTTCATGGACATTTACTATGTAACATTGATGAATATAAGGGGGATTATTTAATAATAGACATAGCCTTTTGTTTCAGTGTTTCATCCTGTATATTCTTACATATAGGGTCATTGTTAAATACTTTAGTTATTAGAAAGGCATTTTTTCTGCCCTTGGGTAACTTCATACCCAGAACTCCTCAGCATAGTCTTTATTTACACCTGCTGTCTTGACAGATTAACAACACGATTCTTTGAGTCTCAGAACTTTCCTGGTTTAGATGATAAAGCACAAGTTCATCCTTCTTTTTATCAGTGTTTCAAAAATATACTTGTAGGGGCTAGAGAAATAGCTTAAGGGTTGGAGACTCTGCTTGCAAGCAAAAGGTCCTGAGTTCAGATCTCAGATCCCACATGAAAACTCCAGGCAGAAATGGTGGCAGTGGCAGCAATTCCAATCCTGGTGGGCAGAGCCTGGAAAATCCCAGAGTAAAGCAAAAAGGAGGTAGAAGCAATCCAGAATGATTCCCAAAGTCATCCTTGGTCCTCCTCAGGGAACACACAGTGCCCTCTGATACACACACACACACACACACACACACACACACACACACACACAGATATGCATGCATATACAAAATAAAATATGTATGTATTTGTAGATCAGAAAATTAAGGTGTGGTTTCATGCATCAGTAATTCAACATTTGGGAAGTGAAAATAAGACTAATTGTGAGACTTTGTCTCAAAAAAAACAAAAACAAACTGAGGAAGGGGGCAGGTGACTGATTTTCAAAAATGCCTGTGGATGCCCCAAAACACATATCTGGGAGAAGTATCTAAAGTTCAAGGTCAGCCTGCAAGATTCTGCTTTTACATAAAATCAGGAAAGAAAAGGGAGAGAGAGAGAGAGAGAAGAGGAAGAAAGAAAGAAAGAGAGAAAGAAAAGAAAAGTAAACAAAAGGAGGGAGGAAGGGAACATTATTGCTTTACTAACCACCTAAATCAATGATACATTTCACATTTGAGAGAGACTGAAAAGAGTGTTAATCTTTCATGTACAGAAATTGTACAAGCAGAAAAAGCATAGCAGAAATACTTCTGTTCTTTCCTTTAAAAAAAAAAGTCCTTTTCTTTCTTTCTCGTCTCTCTCTCTTTCTACAATTGGCCCAACTATAATTCCATTAAAAACTTCCATCTAAAAAAAAGTAGGCTTGAGAGATGGCTCAGGGGTTAAGATTCTGCCTCACAAGAAGGTCCTGAGTTTGAATCCCAGGTCCCATGTAAAAACCCCAAGCAGAAACAGCGGTCTGCACCTCTGACCCTGGTGGGCAGAGCCTGGGAAAGTCCAGAGGGAAGCAAGGAGGTAAAAGCAATCCAGGATGATCTCCCCAAGTCATTTTTGGTCCTCCACAGGGACATGCAATAAACACACACACACATACATGGTAAATTAATACATAAATACTGAAGTTTAAAAAAAAAGAGAAAAAGTGGTTTCCTTCCACATCAAAAAAAAAAAAAAAATGGGGTCAAATGGAAAGACGTATTTGTAAATATTGAGAAAATTTATTCTTAAATTAAGATTTCCTTTCCCTTCTTCTTTCTTTTTTCTTCCTTCTTCCTCTCTCCCTCTCTCCCTCTTTCTTTCTCTCTCACACATACATACAAACATACACTACTAACAAATACTAACAAAATGAATAATTTTTAAAAATCTGTTTGTATCCTAATCTATAAGTGGTTTTCTTTTTAAAAAAACTTATTTATTTATTTATTTACTTACTTATTGTGGTGGGGGGGGCACTGTGTGCTCCTGTGGAGGACCAAGTGTGATTTTGGGAATCATCCTGGATTGCTTCTACCTCCTTTTTGCTTCGCTTTAGGATTTCCCAGGCTCTGCCCACCATGGCCAGAAGTGCAGGCAGCCACTGTTTCTGCCTGGTGTTTTTACATGGGACCTGGCATCTGAAATCAGGACCTTCTACTTGTAAGGCAGAGTCTTAATCCCTGAGTCATCTTTCCAGCCCTCTACGAGTAGTTTTCAAGCACCTCAATTATATTACAAGTTATATATTTTATCAATAAGGCATAGTTAATGAGTTTTCCTGAATATGCAAAATAGTTACTTTCATCTGCTTCAGAAACTCTCAGAATTTCCGAAAACAACATCAAGAGAGCAAGCATATGCTGGTCATACTATGCATTCAATGGCAATCAAAGGTGCTAAATTCTTCTGCAATAACAAGAGGAAGTTCTGCTTGTCTGTAGATGTGATCACATGTCACAAGACCAAACCAAACCACACTGGTTAATGATAACCAAGACTGGAAAGCTGAAGGTAGGGCGGACTTCAGAATGATTTGTCAGCTTGGTGAATGTCAAAAGAAACTAGTCAGTGAAATATTCCAAATATCACTCTCTTTCCTAAAGTTGCACTGTTACAATATACACAAGTCTAGTTATACATCCTGTTTAGAGCTGAGACCACCAATGGATAGTAGGATTCCTAGCAAACCTCAACCTTCCTAGCGTCAAAACAAAACACAAACAAACAAACAAAATCTCTAACTTGGACTGGAGAAATGGCTCAGGGGTTAAGACTCTGTCTGGAAAGCAGAAAGTCCTGAGTTCAGATCCCAGGTCCCACATAAAAACTGCCACATAAAAAATGGCATTGGTCTAAACTTTCAGCCCTGGTAGGTAGAGCCTAGGAAATCCCAGAGTGAAGCACAAAGGAGGTAGAAGCAATTCGAGATGATTCCTAAAGTCATCCTTGGGCCTCAAAGAGACACAGTCCCCTCTGACAGATAGATAGACAGACAGACATACACACACACACAATGGAGAAAATAAAGTTAAAAAAACAAGAACTAACTATGATAGATGCAGATATCAATTCAACAACTGAAGGTTTGCGCTCTGGGGAGCACTTGTAAAGAATTAGTAGTTGAGTTAAGCCCTGAGCAAGCCTGCAGGAGATTGTCTAATTGATGAGGAAGATCCGGCCCATGATGGGTGACTCTAGTAGTAGATGGGGAAGTTGGCTTAGTAAAGATTGTCATTCTTCAGCATCAGACTGGGACTGCTAAGTTCGCCTCCTGAACTGAGCTGGTAAGACCAGTGAATTCCATGAGAATGAGCCCATTGCTGTACTTCTTTAGCCAGTTCAGTGAGTTGGGATTCTTCAGAGTATTTGGAGAAACATGCTGTCTGGCAAGTGAGGCTTGTCCCTTTCTCAGCAGTCCTGTGGACTTGGTGTGTCTAGTTCCCTGGGTTCTTGATGTTGATCTCTGCTGCCGGTTGGTTTGGCACTCAGCAGCAGGGTAGTCAAGTCGGTCTTGGTGAGTAGAAGTCCATGTTGTTGAGCCCAGGCATAACCAACCTCGGCTCCTGGTGTTAGTAGGAGCTCTCCTACAAAGCTGGACTAACAGGGACTGGATGCTCATAAGCAAGAATAAAACTCCTTATTCCTAGAAGCTGCTTTGTAGTGAATTTATCAACAACAGGCAGAGTAACTGTGACACTAACAGAAGCTCTCGCCTCTTGTCTTTCTTCCATAATAATCATGTCTTCTAGAGACCTGTTCAAAGGAGCTCCGCGTGCTTAATGGAAGAAAAGAATTTGCCCTCAGGGCCAAAGAGATGATTCAGTGAGTTGGGGCACCTGTGTACAAACCTGCAAACCTGGGTTTGATTTCTGGAGCCCTCATAGTAGAGAGAGTAAATTGACTTCTGAAATTGTCGTCTGATCTCCACCTGCATGCCGTGGCATGGACACACCTGCTCTCGCTCTCGCTCTCGTTCTCATTAATATATAAACTATTTTTTTAAAGAGAGTTTGCTCTTCCAGTGCAGCATTATCACCAACACGCCTCTGTTGCACAACTGCAGGACAAAGGCAAAAACCTGTGGCCTCAATGGCTTCAGTTTTGCAATTTGTAAAGTGGGCATATGAACCACTGATCCTACCTCCACCTCCCAGAGGCTGGGGTTCCAGGTGTGCGCTGTTGCTGCCTGCTGCTACCCTGACAGATTTTAGGCAGACTGAACTAGGATATCGACATCTTCAAGGTTTTAGAAGACCACTCGGACTGCTCTTGAGGGAGTAGGAGCAGAAGCTGGGATCACACGGAGAAGTCTGTCTGAGAGAGACTTGGACTTGCCATGCTTCCGAAAGTCCAGTGAGGGCAGGAAGACCAGCAGCATGCTTATGGATGGCATGGGGCAGGGGAGGGGTGGTGACAAAGGAGAGTCAGAGGACAACATGGGCCTTGGGAAGGAGTGCTCCTGAGCACTTGTGACTGCTGGTAACATCTGCTCGTTTGGAAGAACCAGGGCTCAGGTTGGAAGAGAGAAAAGTGGAGGAAATAAACTCCCACGCAGACACGCCAGGACACAGGGACCTATTAGCTATTCAAGCAGACATGGTACGTAGGTGGTTGGGGTTTGCCCCCCCTCCTTAAGGCAATGACAGGATTGTCAGGTTTGCAGAGAAAGATTCAGAGATCATCAACCATATATGGGTAGCATTGAGAGTCATAGCATGGGATAAGGTCACCATGGGAAAGAACTGTGTGTCCTCAACATTGAGAATGAGCAGAGAAGGAAGGCCGCAAAGAAGGGGCGGTCCTTAGAAATAAGCGGAATGTATTCTGTGCAATCTACTCTGTCAAACATCTTCGGCAGACAGAAGACCAAAAGAACGGGTTGTGGCTTTGGGTTTGCAAAGTGGAGGTCAGTGGGAAATCACAGAGAGGGGTGGAGTTCAGGGCTCAGGACAAATGGAAGATAAAGAGAGAAAAATGGCTGGGAGAGAAAATGAGCTTTGAAGTGTACAGCTTTAAAGGCATGCTGAGAGCTTGAACAACCGGAAAGGTCTAGGTTCAGGAGAAGTTTCCTAATAGAAATATTAGTCCTACCCATCCTTTATAGTGTCTTGTTAGCTTCCAATGGGTCCATTTCACTGGTGTTAACTATTTAACTTCCTTACTTTGCACCTTTACTTTATTTCCCCCTTTTTCCTGGCTTTTTTTTGTTTTGTTTTAGGCATTTATTTGAGAGAGAGACACACACACCATGTGGGCTTCCAGAGATCAAACTCAAGTTTCTAGGTTTGCAAGAGCACTTTACCCATTGAGCTAGCTCACCTGTCCTTTCCTGCCTTTTTTTCATGTATGTGTGCTATGTGTTCATATGTGTGTGGGCACATAGGTAAAACGTGTACACATGTTTGTGGGGGTCTGAAATCATCCTTATTTGTTCTTCCACTTTATTCTTTTGACGTAGATCTTTAAGCCTAGAACTCACTGATAGGGCTAGTCAGGCTAGCCAGCTTGATCTGGAAAATTCCAGTCTCTGCCTTCCAAGTCTAGAAGTCCAGTTGGGCCTCCACGCCTCCCCAGAATTTCCCTCACGCTCTGGGGATCCAAACTCCAGTGTCAAGCACCTTATCCGTTGAGCTCTCTCGCCAGCCCTCTATTCATTTTCGATGACTCATCTCTATACTGTCAGCTGAGAGTACGGAGCAGCTGGGTCTGCAGTGTGAGCAGGGAGGGCTGACATGCCAAACAAGAGGTCTCCAGAGGCTGTTTCGTGCACCTGCCGCCCCAGCCTCCTACCAAAACAAGTTCCTCAATGTAATTAGCAAGGCTCTCAGAAGAATTTCCTCTAGGGGCTGGAGTTGAATTCAGTGATACAGTACAGAGGGAGGCCACACCCCCAAGAACATTCTTCTAAAGAGCTGAGGATTAAACCTTTTAGGACTGTGAATTCGGTTCCACTGTGAAAGTAACATATGGTTTGCTTAAAATGTGTTGCTTATTAATGTATCACACTATCTGGCATTTAAATTTTAAGAATTTTTTTCTCATCAAATTTTTTGTCTTCAAAGGATTTGGATTTTAGGCCAAAAAAGGGGAGGGGGTTGCTACAAGACGAAAGGTAAGGGTGGCACGAGGGAGAGATTGTTCAGAACTATTGAGACTGTGGCTGGCAATTGACTTGGGCAGGAAGCTTGTGGTGCTGAAATTTCTGAGAGACACTGAGCGGAGGCCACACCGAAGCTTGGCAGTTCAGGCCTTGGCACGGTTTCCAAACCAACTAGCTCTACCTACCTTTGGCGAGTCACTCTCCTCCTGACCCAATCACGGGACTCTCTTAGATCATCCCCATAGCCAGTTCTCTCTCTTCGCGTCTTGATTTCCATACAGAAGCTGGGTAAAGAGTCTCAAAGGCTGTTGTCATAGTTGGGCACAGGTGTCAACTTGACTGTTGAGGGTTTGAACTCTGGGCACATTTGTAGAGAGTTAATGGTTGAGTTAAGCCCAGAGCAAACCTGCAGGAGATTGTCTAGCTGATGGGGAAGATCCAGCCCATGGTGGGTAGGACTAGGCCCTGAACAGATGAATAAAATACTGAAAGTCAGTTGAGGAAGTTGGCATCCTTGTGTATACTTGGCCAAACATGCTAGTCTGGAAAGTAAGGATTGTCCCTCTCTCAGCCATTATGTAGAGATGGTGTGGCCAGTTCCTTCGACTCTGGTGTTGCCATGAGCTCTCCTGTAACCAGATAATCATAAGAGACAATAAACCCCTTGTTCCCTTAAGCCATTTGATGGTCATTTATCAGCAACTATGCAGGCGAACTGTTACAGCCATGTAGCGGGCCTATTGCTCTAGGGTGTGATTCTTTTCATTTGAAAGATCTGTACCCTGTATTTGAAATGGCAAAAGGGCAGAATGCAAGGAAGAGATGCCCCTTGCTGCTTTCCAGCCATTAACCACAGTTCAATATTGAAATGATCTTGAGATACCAAGGGGCATGACAAGATAGGGTTGGTTTTTCTGTGTGTGTGTGTGTGTGTGTGTGTGTGTGTGTGTGTGTGTGTAACAACCAGGGCTTCTCACATATTAGGCAAGCACTCTACTGCCTATAGCTAAACCTATAACCTCTTTCCTTGTACGTTTTAAGACAGGGTCTTGGCTTGAGTTTTCAGCCTTCCTGCTTCACCCTCCCTGAGTAGCTGCAGTTTCAGGTCTGGGCCTCCAGTTCAGCTGCTCTTCTCTCAGTGACATTGGATGGCAGCCAAACATCCTCACATGGGGCCGCCTCATAGCAACTGTCCCCAAGCTCACACCTCCGCCGTCACTGCTGGAGCGTGCTGCACCTGAGACTCAGTGGCCTGCTGAAACCCAGGACCTCAAGGCATGTGGCCAGACCTCTGCTCCCCCTGGCTGCTGCTGCTGCTATTTGCACCACCCCCTTGCATCCTGGTGGTCCCTCTCCTCTGGGTTAGCCTCACTCACACTGAATGGTTTTCAGAGGCTCTCAAACTTGATCTGATGCTGCCACCGGGGAGTCCCCTTGAGACCCAGAATCTGAAGTCTGTTTCCCCACTAGACCTGTGTATGTGACTCAGCCACCAGCTTTGTCTCTTTAGATACAGGGCCTTATTGTTCCTTACAGATTTCTACCAGCCCTGTCCAGACTTGTATTCCAAACATTGCTTATTAGAGGTGTGTGTATGTCTAGCAAAAGGCAGCCTAAGCTGACTTTAAACCCACTGTGTCACCAAGGGTGACCTTGAACTTCTGATCCTCCTGACTCCCTCTTCCAAGTGTTAGGACTGCAAGCTTTCGCCACCATGCCAGGCTTGGAGAACAGAGGTTACTGGACAACTTGAGTTCTGAGTTTTCTTGGCCTGGACGTTTGGCTTGGGCTTAGGGCTCTGCTCAATACTGTGCAGTGCTTAGACCCTCACGGCTTGTCGTGGTCAGAGTCTGAGCTGCACCGCCAGCCTTGAGGCGCGCCTAATGCTTCCCAGATGCTCAGCTCAAACGAGTCTTCTCTCTCTCTCTCTCTTTCCCTTCCTTATTTCTCAAACCAGCTCATGGTATCTGGTGTGAGTCAGAAGAGGCCACCGGAGCAGGACAGGTGCTTATCTTGGAAGAGGTCGGGACAGGTTCTTTCACTGAAGTGCTCAGCAGAAATGCAGCAGGGTGACCACTGAGGGCCAGTGATGACTGCCAGACCCAAGTGGATCCAGCGATCAGCGTTCTCCTTCCATGTTCCCATTTTGTTTTGTTTTCTAACTTTTTCATTAACATTTTATATTTCAATCCATACAAGTTAAATAAATACTTTGATACAAATTCCCCTTCCACGTTTCCAGTTTTTATGGCTTCAGATAAATAACTGTTTGACTTTGAACTGGTTATAAATACCAGTTTCACGTAGCAGTTTTCCTCACTTATCTACCCCGGAGTCCACTTTGCAAGGAATATATGTTGAAAGAAATGCCAAGAAGTGACGCAAGTTAACCCAAGGTGTTCTATGAATGGTTGACTAGAAGCCATGCTTAGTATTTTTAAGTTTTTTTAAAATGTGCTCTTTTTTTAAAATTATTTATTCAATTGTGTGTGTGTGTGTGTGTGTGTGTGTGTGTGTGTGTGTGTGACATCTCTGCAGAATACAGACAACATCAGGTGTCTTGGTATTTTTTTCATTGAACCTGGAGCTCAGAGTTATGAATGTGATCACAGTGCCTGGCTATTATTATTATTTATTTATTTTCCTTTTTTTTTAAATGTAGGTGCTGGGGTTCTACCTCAGGTTTTATGCTTGTGTGTCAAGGACGTTAGTGACTGCCTTGTCTTGACTCGCATCGTTCGCAATTCCTGGATTTGGCAAAATCCTCTCATGACGTTTTTCCTTAGAGTCTCTTGCCCCCCCAACCCAGCAGCTATGGGGCTGGCTGTGGTGGGGCTCACCTCACTGCAGCCCAGCATTCAGGCAGCAGAGCTGGAAGCATCACCACGAGCCTCAGGCCAGTTCGCACCAGCCACGTGGTGAGTGCCGAGCCAGCTTGGGCTACAGTGAACCTCTGTCTCCATCCTGCCTCCTGAAATCTCCATCATACATTGCTCTGCTAGTAAAAATAAATGCTATTTAAAAACTATTGTATTATTATTATTACTATTATTGCGTATGAGTGATATGTAGACAGGTACATGGACCACAGGACACTGTTCTGTCTTTCCACCTTTACACAGGCTCTGGGGAGCAAATCTTCGCCCACTGAGTCATCTCACTGGCCCTAAATTCTTCTTAAGAAAGGCATTGCTGTAGTTGATTGAATGCTTGCCCAACATACACAAAGCCCTGGGTTCGATCCCCAACACCTCATAAACCAGGCAGGTTAGTACATCCCAAGACTCAGGAGGTAGAGGCAGGAGAATCAGCAGTTGAACACTAGCCTCCACCACAGGAGATCTTGTCTCAAAAAAAATGAGTTACGGGACTGGATGTGTGTGCATGTGTGCGTGCGAGTGTGTGTGTATGTGTGTATGCGCACACATGGATATATATCAGAGGACACTGTATATCCCTGTGGAGGACCAAAGGTGACTTTGGGAATCATGGTAGATTGATTCTATTTCCTTTGTGCTTCACTCTGGGATCTCCCAGGCTCTGCCCACTGGGACCAGAAGTGCAGGCTGTCCCCGTTTCCACCTGGCATTTTTATGTGGGACCTGGGATCTGAACTCAGGACCTCTGCTTTTCAAGGTAGAACCTTAACTCCTGAGTCATCTCTCCAGCCTTCAAACTTTTACATACTATTTATTTTCATTCAATTAAAAATATTTCCAATTTTCTCTATGAGGTTTTTCCTGATTGTTCTTCTTAGTTATTTAGAAAGGTAATGCTTGATTTCAGATATTTAAATTTTTTCTTGTGATATCTTGTTTATTTTGTTCTCTCTCTAACTCTCTCTCTCTCTCTCTTTCTGGTTTTTGAGACATGGTTTCATTCTGTAGCCCAGACTGCTATGGAATTCATGGTAATCCTTCTACCTTAGTCTCCCAAGTACTGGGATTCCAGGAATGAGCCATGATGCCCAATTTACATTTCTATATGGTGAGTAAAGTAAGTCTACATGGGAGCAGAATAGACTGTAATCAAAGACTGAAGCTGGAGTCTTCACAGGGTGGATTCTGCCAGACTCTGAGGGCTCTGAATTCATTGGATTAACAAAGTATTTTCAAGATCACTTTACAAAACTGAAAACGTCAAATACAATTTAGTCATTTCATGAGAAATGAATTTCCACACATTTAGCTCTTCCCTTTGACTGGAACTTAAGTTACTCTATTTTATTTTATTTATTTTATTGTGGTACTGTGAACTCAGGGCCTTGCACATACTAGGCAAACTACTCTACCATTGAGTTCCAGCCCAAGCAAGATTATTTTAAAAACAAGAAAATAGTGATTTATCTGTTTCTAGACTGCCAGAGTTTAAAACTTTATTATAAGACAAGGTGGAGCAAGCCCGCAAACCTAGCCTGGACTACATAGTAAATTCTAAACCAGCCTGGGCTACATGGTGAGACTTAATTTCAAAAACCCCTAAAGAGGGCTGGAGAGATGGCTCAGGGTTAAGATCTGTCTTGAAAGCATAAGGTCCTGAGTTCAATTCCCAGGTCCCATATAATTGTGGAGGTGGCCTGTACTTCCAGCCCTGTTGGGCAGAGCCTGGGAAATCCTAAAGTAAAGCAAAAAAGAGATAGAAGCAATCCAGGATGATTCCTGAAGTCACCTTTGGTCCTTTACAGGGACACAGTGCCCTCTGATGACACACACAGTAAATAAATAAATAATTTTTAAAAAGCAAAAAAAAACAAACAAAACAAACAAACAAACATGGATGAAAGGCATGATTTTTTCATGCTTGATAAGCTTATTAAAATGGTTATTTCAGGGGCTGGAGAGGTGGCTCAGGGGTTAAGCCTCTGCCTTGCAGGCAGAAGGTCCTGAGTTCGGATCCTAGACCCCACGTATATATGCTGGGCGGAAGCCGGGGCGGCCTGCATTTCTGGTCCTGGTAGGGCGGAGCCTGTGAATCCTGGGGCAGAGTAAACAAGGAGAAGGTGGGGGCGGAGGCGTCCATGGTGGTTCCCGAATTCGTCCGTGGTTCTACACACACACACACATATATACACACAGGTGCACACACGCAAAACACGCACAATTGAATAAATAATAAATAAGAAAAAAAATTTTAAATGGTTACTTCAGCAACAGTTACATCAGATGACAGCTTTTACAATTCAGTCCTACAGGAGAGCCTTCTTAGTGAAGCACAGAAGTACTAAGGACAGTTACTAACATATCTAAGTGTCAAACAGAATGTGCTAAGTATGAATTTAAAACTTCAGCAACTTGGCCACTGGACCATTGAAGACATGGGGGCCTCTGTCTTCTTTTCACTATGGATTTCTGAATGACCTTCTGGGCTTTTAAAGCTCAAGTTTGAAAAGAGCTTATTGTGTACATAGCACTTATTTATTTTGTGCATCTTGTAGGCACAAGTCAGAGGACAATTTGCAGGCATCCATTCCCTCCTTCTGTCATGTGGGTCCTGGGACTTGAACTCAGATCATCAGTCTGGGCAGCAAGCACCTTTGCCCACTGAGCCATCACATTAGCCCAGGAGAATTTTTTTTGTTTTTTTCTGAATCATCTATTTTTTTTATTTTTTATTTTTCCACTCATACAAAGTTGATAAGTAGCCCATTCCTCTTCCTCCCTCCTCTCCTCCCTGAACCCCCCTCCCTCCCCCCTTTCCCCTTCTTTTCCCCTTTCCCTCCCCTTCTCCCAGTGGGGGGGCCCCCCATTCCTGGCGCATCCTTTAGTGTGTCTGTCAAACTTCCCTCTAGGTCCTCCTCTCTGGTGAGGTATAAGGACTCAGTAGCATTGCCTGGAGCTCTTTTTTGTGTTCCCCTTTAGTATAGGAACACTATTGTGACTGTTAATCCCTTGCCTCTAAGGATCCTAGTGCCTGTGATCCATGCTAGACTTTGGGGGGGGGGGTCAATGATATGTTGGTCCTTGCGCAGGTCATCCAAAGTCCTATTCTGATTACTTAGGCCCTAACTTGTGTGGAGTATCTTGCATATCGTTGCTCCTCCCCATTCTTACCACTCCCTCTTCCGAAAATTTCCCTGAGCTTTAGGATGGAGAGAGATTAGGCTGGCCTGGTTCCAGGTGGTTGATGTAGAGTTTCTGATTTTCTGAATTATGGTTTGATGATTTTTTTTTCAGTTTTGCTGCTCCTGCACCGCCCTTGGCTCCATCTTGATGGGTATTGGATGTCACTCCCTGGGGCACAGTGTCTCCTCATTGGAGTGCTAGTCCTGGGTGGGTGGGGAAAGGGTGAATCATCTATTTAGAAGGAAATAGGTTATGACTTCAATCTAAGCAGTCAAGCACATAGGCTGGAGAGGTGGCTCAGGGGTTAAGCCTCCGCCTTGCAGGCAGAAGGTCCTGAGTTCGGATCCTAGACCCCACGTATAGACGCCAGGCGGAAGCGGGGGCGGCCTGCACTTCTGGTCCTGGTAGGGGGGAGCCTGTGAATCCTGGGGCAGAAGGAGGTGGAGGTGTCCATGGTGGTTCACGGGTTCGTCCGTGGTTCTATACACACATACACACACACAGACACACACGCGCATGCACATGTGCACAGTTGAATAAATAATAATAAAAAAATTAAAAAAAAAGCAGTCAAGCACAACTTCCACAAGGGATATTTTCTTAAACTAAAACCTGAAGAAATTCGAAAGGCAGGTATGTTCGTGATAGGTGCCAAGGTCCTGGGAAAAGGTTGTGCCTAGTGTTAGCACTGAGGGTGAGAAGAAAGCACTTCCCAGAAGGAATGCTTAGACACGCATACTAATGCATTAAAACATACTTTTACATTTAAGGATTTTAACTGCATTGTAACAGGGGCTGCCTAGTCAATACAAGGGCAAGGGAGACATGTTCATGTCCATTGATACAGCTGAAGAGGGAAGAAGATAAACAGGAGGAAAAGCTAAGCAGTGTGAGTGTGCTCATGGGCATGGAGACCATTTCGAGTGGGTGAAAATTCCAGAGTAGCTCAGGGCTGGAGCACCTGCCTAGCATGCAAAGTTGTAAATTTAGTCCTCATGTTGGAAACATACACGTGCCTGCTTTGCACAGAGAAGAACCTGAGTATCTCTGAGCCCCCGTTCCTGGCTTTAAAGTGCTAAAAGCTGGTTTCAGCCAGGGCATGCCTGTGCCGTCAGCCCTTAGGGGTGGTGGTGAGACGGTCAAGTGTAAAAGGTTAGCCTCAGTTACATGCTGAGTCTGAAAGCCAGTCTGGGCTCCATGTGATTTTGTTTCCAAAAACCAAAAGAAAAAATTAAATAAAATAGCCAACAGAATTTCTAGCATTAGGCGTCCATGGAATTAAATAACATAGAACACAGAAAAGTGGCTCTAGGGGCTGATGAGGTAAAGTGCCTGCTCACAAACTTGGGGACTTAAGTTCAATCCCCAGAAGCTTTATGATCTCTCTCTCTCTCTCTCCTCTCTCAAATAAATAAATAAAATATTTTAAAAGTGTCTTCGGGGTTGGAGAGATAGCTCAGGGGTTAAAACTGTCTTGCAAGCAGAAGGTCCTGGGTTCCGATCCCAAGTCCCACACCCAGACGGAAATGGCATTGGCCTGCACTTCCAGTTCTGGTGGACAGAGCCTGGGAAATAGCTAGAGAGAAGCAAGGAGGTAGAAGCAATCCAGGATGATTCCTGAAATCACCCTTGGTCTTCCACAGGGGCACACAGTGCCCCCCACGCACACAGTAAATCAATAAAATAATTTTTTTAAAAATGCCTCCAGAAATTGTGCTTGGATGTGGTGTCGGTCCATTGGGAAGGTTGAGGGGGATTACTGAGTTCAGGACTCTGATGTCCTGGGATGGGGTCAGAAGCTCCACTCCTGCAGTGACCCTCCCCGGCCCCACCCACTGCTGTCCACAGAGGCTGTGAAGCCCACGATAGCATGCTGGGTGCTATGTCTTTCAGTTAGAAGTGCCCTCAATAGCAACCTTGGTCTTCACCTTCAAAGCCATGCGTTTTTGGTTTTGTTTTGTTTTGTTTTGAGACGGGGTTTCCTATAATCCAGGACTGTCCAAGAGTGATCTTGAACTTCTGATCCTTCTAAGCGGCCTCTACCTCCTGAATGCTAGGATTACTACCTTTTGTTTAGATGGTACTGGAGACGAAATCCAGGCAAGCCCAGTACTACCTGATCAGTGGTGCTAGATCCGCAGTGCTAAGTCAACGTTTTCTAGGTTGGCACTCTTTTAAGCCTATCTGGATGCATATTATGAACACTAGCTTTTTTTTGAGACAGGGTCTCCAACTGAGGTTGACTTTGAACTTCTGATCTGCCTCCCTCCACTTCCCAAATTCACGGGCCTCATGCTTGCTAGGCAAACACTATGCCAATGAACTGAGCTACGCCCTGCCCTAGCTGTGGTTCATGTTCCCAAGCCTGGTGGAAGCAACCAGTCTCGCCTGCGTGGGCGAATCTGGAATTGCTCAATCCACTACCTGCGCTGTCGAACATGATCGTCCTTCTAGGAATTGGCAGGGTTGTGGCAGCTCGCCTTCACTCTGATATTTGGCATGTGTGTCAAATCCCTTTTCCAAAAATGTGACCGTGGGGTTCTGAAATCCAACCTAGGTTATTCCAGTTCAATTGCGTCAGAGCCGAAGGCAAGCAGTCTCTCGGGCCTCTGCAGCACTTGCTCCTGCCCGCGCTGATCAGCCCAAATTCCACGGGCAAATAGCTCCCTCTGCTGCTCAGCATCCGTCTGCAACACACATCGAAGCTGCAGGCTTCTAAGGTGGGGCTGTCCCTGCCTGGACAGGCTGGCCTGAGGCTGACCCCCCATTAGAGGCTCCAAAGGCTGGCTACTGTGGACAGACTCCTTTCTTTTCCCACAGCAGGCTCTCATTTTAAAAAATCCCCCTCCTTGGGGTGGAGAGATGGCTCAGGGGTTAAGCCCCTGCCTTACAGGCAGAGGGTCCTGAGTTCAGATCCCAGATGCTACATACAAATGCCGGGCGGAAGTGGGGGGGGGGCTGCGTTTCTGGTTGTGGTGGGCAGAATCTGTGAATCCCGGGGCAGAGCAAAAAGAGGTAGAAGCAGTCCTTGATGATTTCCATATTCAGCCTTGGTTCTACACACACACACACACACAAGTTTAAAATACATTAAAATCTCCGTCCTCCACCACCCTAGCCTGATCTTCACCCTTCATCATCTTTTCTGAGGTCCGCAACATCCTCACTCAGCTCATCCACCTGCCCCTCACCTCGCCTGCCGCTCTGTGATTCTTAACTGAAATCTGGAAATTCAAGCCCCAGGTTAAAGCCCTTGCTGCGAAGCTTCATCCGCTCTTCTTTCCTCGGGTCTCATTTTCCTATTAGCTTCATCCCTTTATTGTTAACCACTGAGCTGGATTTCCAGTAATATCCAGCCAGGAAAGGAATTAAATATTTCTTTCACGTCACAGCCCACAGCAAAGTGGGAACAACCAAAGAGACATGACAGAGCCCCTGTTCTGGAAGAGTTTATTATCTAGTTCGGAGGAAAATAAAAGTTCAACTCAAATATCCACAACAGTCTGAGGATGATGGTTCAGTGGACAAAAACTTGCCCAGCACTGGCAAAAACTAGAGTTTAAACACCAGCATTGAACAAATAAATCACACATGTATTCAAGTATCTTTAGCAACAGAGCAGTGGGTTTCTAAGCAGAGGCCCAGAGATGATGGAAATAAATGTATGGATACCCGTGGAAAGCAGAGAAGCCTACCAGGAGAGCCCCTGGCCTCCCAGTGTAGTTGTAGGGTGGGGGGTGCCCTCTCTCCCTCACTTACCTTGTGCTGAGTCCCTGGTTCCATTTTAGGTCATTTCGAAAACGCACAGCACTGTATTTCACTTCAGCTATTTTTAACAATACTTTGGTTTTAGATTACTGATTCCAGACAGGTGTGGTGACTGACACTCTAATCCTAGAACTCAGGGGTCTGAGGCAGGAGAATTGCTGCAAGTCTGAAGTCAGACCATCTCGTACTACTGTTGACTGTTTCAAAAAATGAGACACTGTTTCAAAAAACATAATAAGGGGCCTATGAGATGGTTCAGCTGATAAAAGATCTTGCCCCAAAGCAATCCCGATGACCAGTATTTGAAACCTGAACCCCATGTAAAAAAAAAAAAAGATGAAGAAGAACCCCACCGCCACAAAGCTGTCCTCTGAGCTTGGTGCTTTGTTGTGGCACACTCTCCACAACACACATCATACACACACGATGATAAATAAACAGCTGATTCCAAAGTTTTCCTAGAATGCTGTCGAGATCACAGCTCTCCAGCAACCTGGGATGGTCACCCCAATTACTAATTATAGCATTGCCAGTAACCCATAGTCTTTTTTTTCTTTCCTCCTAAAATAGCAAAAAGATGTTAGCTCAGAAAAGGAAACTACAGGTCAGTAACGTGGCCTGGCTTGTAAAAGTGCTCAGCTAGCATGCACAAAGTCCTGGTGTTCCATCCCACACTGAACAAACCAGGAGTGGTTGTGCATACCTGTAGTCCCAACACTGGGGGGAGAGGCAGGGGAGTTAGAAGTCAGGTCATTCCCAGTGGACTACATGAGGACCTGTCTCGAAAATTATAAAAGGAAAATGAATACTGGCCACAGCATACACTACAAGTGCAGTACACACTCAGAGTTTAACAATAGGGAAACTGTGGCAGGCAGGTCATTGGACCCAGAGTTTGAGGCCGGCCTGGACACCATAGGGAGACCCTGACAGTGAAGATGATTGATGATAGATAGACAGATAGATAGGCAGACAGACAGACAGACAGATAAGGCACACAGGAGATCAAGAAGAGCAATGAAACCCTAGTTCGGTACAATCTCAGTATTCAAGAGGCTGAGGCACTGGGCTGGAGAGATGGCTCAGGGGTTAAGACTCTGTCTCACAAGCAAAAGGTTCTGAGTTCTGATTTCAGGTCCCATGTAAAAATGCCAGGCAGAAACTTCAGCGGCCTGCACTTTAGGCCCTGGTGGGTGGAGCCTGGAGTGAAGCAAAGAGGTAGAAGCAATCTAATATGATTCCCAAAGTCACCCTTGGTCCTCCACAAGGACACATAGTGCCCTATGATACACACACACACACACACACACACACACACGCACGCACGCGCACACACACAGTCGTACAATAAAATTTTAAACGTTATTTTAAAAAAAAAGAGGCTAAGGATTGCCATGTGTTTGAAACCAGCCATCAGCATGGTGAGTTGCTCTAGCTCAGTCTGACTGCAGAGTGAGGGGGCATCAGTGACATTTCTTAATAAATGCTTATGTGTTTACTACAAGTCATACTTTGTGGTAGAACCACTGACCCATACAGATATGATTGCGAATCTTCTCAGTGAGCTTCCGGTGCTGGAGAGGTGGATGGGAGGTGATGGGGGACAACAAGATAGCCTAGCAGTTGAAGGCACACAAATGGTGACCTGAGCTCAAAGCCCACATGGTGAAAGGAGAGAACCAGTTTCTGAAAGCTGTCCTCTGGCCTCTACATATGCACCAAAACATGTATGTAACTCTTCCCCAATAAATAAAAACAAACTAAAAAATTGAATGGTCCTGGATTTTTGGCCGCCCACTAGGAATTTATCAAGCTTAATTAGACAAGGTAGGAAGCAGGAGATGAGAGTATGCACGTGCCCTCAGTCAAGAGCATGGAGGTGTTGGATCCTCAGTCACCTGTAAAATTTGTGTACCAGTTGCTTAAAAAAATACCACTGCTGTGGGACTCTGGCAAGTAGCATCCCCTGTCCCATCTCTAAGGACACTCGTTGCCTTGGCACTGCCCTGGGGCTGCAACTGAGCCGGAAGCTGAGCCTGGCTCCTTCTCATCCAGTGCAGCAATCGCAGAGATCCCCGGCCTCGGTGAGGAGCCTAGGGGAGGGGTGTGGAGCCCGCAGAGCAGCAGTGAGACAAGAGCCCACGGGCCAGGCCTTGATGGGTCTGTGCACCCACAGCACTCAGATTCAGAGTGAGAGCCCCGCCTCCAGTGAGGGTGAGGAAGATGGGCCATCGTGATCAGGGGCATCCTGTGTGCCCCGCAGGAGGCCATGCAGAATGTATGCCCAGCAGATACGTCAGCACAGAGTCTGACGGAGACAAGAGAGGTGCTCAGTTACTCTTTGTGTTTAGTATGTGGCTAATATGACCACGTGACCCTGATAACTTAAGGGAACGTGGGGATTATTATTGCTTATAATTCTTCATTACTGCCAGGGTTAGATACAGGTGTCACTTTGACAACTGAAGGTGTCTGCTTTGGGCACATTTGTGAAGAACGAGTAGTTAAATCCTGAGCAAGCCTGCGGGAGATTGTTTAACTGATGGGGAAGACCCAGCCCTTGGTGAGTGGGACTAATTCCCTGGGCATGTGGATAAAATGGAGGGAGCTGGCTAAGTAAGTTGGCATTCTGCAGCATACTTGGGACAGACACACTGTCTGGCAAAGGAAGTTTGCCCTCCTCTCAGCTGTCCTGTGAATATGATGTGGACAGTTCCCTCAATAGCTTAGAGTCGGTATGAATTCTCCTACCAAGCTGGAGTAAAGATTGTGTTTTTAAACTTCATTTATTTATTTTGCATGTATGCGTGTGCGTGCGCGCGCGTGTTTCTGTCTGTCTGTCAAAGGCACTGTGTGTCCCTGTGGAGGACCAAGAGTGACTTTAGGAATCATCCTGGATTGCTTCTACCTCCTTTTTGCTTCACTCTGGGATTTTCCGGGCTCCGCCCACCATGGCCTGAAGTGCAGGTCACAGCCGTTTTCTGCCTGGCATTTTACAAGAGTTAATATAAGAAACCGGTTCCAGGGCTGGAAAGGTGGCTCAGGGGTTAAGCCTCTGCCTTGCAGGCGGAAGGTCCTGAGTTTGGATCCTAGACCCCACGTATAGATGCTGGGCGGAAGCAGGGGCGCCCTGCATTTCTGGTCCTGGTAGGGCGGAGTCTGTGAATCCTGGGGCAGAGTTAACAAGGAGGAGGTGGAGGAGGTCCATGGTGGTTCCTGAATTCGCCCGTGGTTCTACACACACACACACACACACACACACACACACACACATGCACAATTGAATAAATAAAAAAAAATATAAAAAAAGAAGGCATTTAAAAAAAAAAAAAAAAGAAACCGTTCCCATCCTAAGGCTTTGGGAACTTCTCGGAAGAGGGAGTGGTAAGATCATAAGAAACTAAAGATGGGAAGGTTCACCAATGTCTCCAAGACATTCCATTTAAGGCAGGACTGCTGCATTTAGGAACTCACTACAGTGAGACTTGTCCTTACCAGACCTGCATAATGACTGACATACCAACAAGCCCCATAGACTATCAAGGATCTCAAGAAAGATGGGAACATATAATGGAAACCTTGGGGACTAAAGCTGGAAATGCTCCTATCAGAGGGGGTGGTCCAAAAAGAGGCAACTTTTGTATGCCACAAGAGGCCTGAACCCCACAAGAGTAGACAAGTCAGAGGAAATCTTGGAAGAGAGGAGGAGAGTGGAGGGAAGTAGGGATATGCTTGTAAAACTAGAAAAATGAAATAATAATTAAAAAATACATAAGACAAATATAAACTAAATCTTAAAACAAACAAAAAACCCATTTCTTAAAAAAAAAAAAAGAAACAAGAATGGAGAGTCCCTGTGCAAAGGAGCATAGAGAGAGGAAAACAGGGCAAAACAAACAAAATGCCCTGAGTTTGTCCACTTGGAGCCCAGCGACAATTAAAACTATACTAGAAGTAGCAAGAATGTGACACTTCCTGATAAGTTTTTGGTCAAAGAGGTCTCAAAGCCCCCGCTCCCAATTCATAGACTTTTCCATTGCTATTAATTGCTCTCCAAAAAACTGACAGTAAGACCTTATTACTGCAGATGCAACACATATGGATCACAGGACATGGGCAAAATATATCAACTGGAACTGGCCAGTGAGCTTCCTCCTTGCTGGACAGTTTACACAGCACCGAGGAATACTGTAGAAGCTACTGGGGGAGATAAATAATCAAAAGCCTCATCAACCTGTGAGGTCTGTAAGTTGCAATGAAAATCACCATGGCAACAGGTCACCATCTGATTGGACTCCAGAACCACTTGTCAGAATGCAACATATTCCTGTTACTGTTAACTAGAACAAAAACCTATAAAAGGGAAGGAAATAGATCACTGGAGTAGTATTACTAGAGATAGCAAGAATGTGCCAATACCTGTTATTATACGGACAGATTGGAAGAGCACTCAGCACTCAACCCAGAAGTCTTCTACAACAGAGGTAGAGGATCTCAATATCCTGACAGGATGAGGCCTAAGGCAGTGGAAGAGCAAAAGTGGGCAACAATGGTCAGTCAGAATGCAGAGTACCAGTGACCTGCAATGCTCACTGGAAATCACCCCAACATAACCTCTTCCCATCCTAGACTCCAGGAACCTTGCAGAAGAGGCGATGGTAAGATTTTAAAGGCTTAAAGATGGGAAAGTCCACTGTTGGACAAGACACTCCATTCAAATCGGGGTTCCTCCATCCAGGAAGTCACTGCAATGAGACTTGTCCTGACCAGATCTGCATTATGACTGACATACCAACATGTCCTCATAGACTAAGGAGAATCTAAAGAGCTAATTACATGCAGGGTTGGATGGGTGAAAGGGAATGCCCTATCAGTGAAGTGGCCCAAGGAGGGACCACTTGATATGCAACAGAAGCCTGAATCCCCACAAGAATAGACATAGAAGCAGACAAGCAGGAGGGCGAGAGGGAGTGGAATGGAGTGATAAAGGAAGGGGAGGGAAGATGGAGGAGAGGAGGGGAAGGAAGGAGGGATAAAGGAGGGGGCAGAGATAAGTACTAAATATGCTTGTAAAACTAGGAAAAATTTTAAAAAATTATTAAACAAACAAGCAAAATCCTTAAAAAAAAATCTGTCATGCTGTAGCAGTTAGCCACAGATGCCAACTTGACAATTGTTCCCATCTTAATTGTAGTTAAGATGTGTTCTGAGGAAGCCTATGGGATATTATCTAATTGATGAGGGAAGACCAGACAACAGCGGCTGGGACCATTCCGTGGGCAGACAGATGAGATGGAGACAATTGGTTCAGTACTTGGGCATCCTTAGTCATATTGGCATGTGGGCATTCTGCCAAGAGAGAATGGGTATCCCTATCTCAGTTTTCTGTGATACAGTATGGTCAGTTTCCTCGGCTCCTGATGTTGGTATGAACTTACCTGCCTTTTTGGACTGTGGACTGTATACAGAACTGTAGGAAAGAACAAAACCCCTTGTTCCCTTAACTTGCTTGGTCGAGTATTTATTGGCAACATGGAGAGAGACTGGAGCACATATTCATTAAAATAACATAACTAACAAAACAGTGCAGTGTTGCATATGCATGGGACTCTGTGAATGGACGTAATTAGACTATATCCGGGAGGCAACCAGCTTTTACAGCACAGGGAATCAGAGGGCCAGGAAGGAAAATATGACCACATGTAAGCCAATGCCAAAAGTGTACAGAGCCTATATTTTGACTCTTAATCCCCCCAGTGGGTTGTCTCTCTGGAAGCAATCCCCAGGAGCTTTACACTGTAAGAATTCCCTTAATGGGTGTGGCACTAAACTATCACGCCATGGGGATAAAAGACTCTTTCCCAGAACTGCTCTCTGAGACATCTGGAAGTGCTGGAAGGAATTGTGTGGTGAGCCAGGGCACAGCCCCATAGGCAGGCTTTCTCTGAAATATCAGATCATCACCAATCTGCAGGCAAACGGTGTCCCTGGGCAGACAGGCTGTGCTTTCCTGGGAGGAAAATGAATGAGAACAGGGTCTCAAAGAAGGGGCTCCACACGTAGTCAGTGTCCAGTGGCTCCCCCTGCAGGCACGGCCCACAAGCTGCTGTCTCCAGATGTGAACTTCAGGGGACACCCTGCAGGATTCTGCCCTGCACATATAACTCTATGAGCCAGCCTAGCGTTTGATAAACACTCTGTGTTCTGTCCTTTGCCCCAGGTGCCAGAGTCAAGGAATCTCAAGCAAATGCGCTGTTTCGGACCTGTAATCCCATCACTGAGGAGGCGGAAGCAAGAGGATCATGAATTTGAGACAAGTCTGGGTTACATGGCCGGACTTTGTCACGAACAAGCAAACCAACAAAAATATGAAGTCTCCAAACAATGTTGTTTGCAGAGAGACATCCTTCACTAGAAATACATTTTAGAATTTGAAATGCAAAAGAGAAGACAAGAAGACAAGGCAAAGTCTGCCTTCCTGTAGAAATTCAAATGGTAATGTGACAACAGATGGAGGAGAGCTAAGGGCGCTGGTTAGAGGAGAATTACTCAAAGCCACCGCTGTGCTCTGAATGGCTCATAAGCGACAACTTTTCACTTTGGGGATTTGAACAATGAACAATTTTTACAGGCTTTTGTATTTTGGCGTCTCTAATTGTGAGGTAATTAAACGCCTAATTCATTACATGTCTACTTTTCCAAACATTTCAAGATTTCCTCCGATCCATGTTGCTGCTTATTCTGAAGGAGCCTGTTAACTCAGATACTTGGATACATACAGATGCATTCTTGTGCTTTACATGTGTCCCTTCTTAGGATGGAAAGATGATTCTGAAAATTCATCTTGTAAAACAGTGAGAGGCTGAGTTCATATATGTGAAGCTCACAGACCTGTGGAGGATGAAGAAGAGGAACCAGAGACGTCCATCTCCCCTCATGCCTTCCTCATGTTACCAGTGATGCCAAAGGTATAGGATTATATTTACTTAAGTGATTTTTTTTTCTTTTGTAGTGCTACATATTGAATCCAGGGCCTTCTACCCATTAGGTAAGTACTCTGCACTGAGATATACCATCAACTATAACTGTAAAATCAAAAATAAAAAGGTGTTTGTCTGTGTGTGCATTCACGTGTATGCATGTGTATTTGTATGTATGTATCTATATGAACATGTGTGCATGCACGCTTGTCAACATGTTCATCTTCGTGTTTGCATGTGTGTTTTAAGATTCCAAGGTAAATGATCGATGTAACAGAGCTTTTTCTTTTTCTTTTTTTTCAAAACTATGGATTGAGGGGCTGGAGAGGTGGCTCAGGGGTTAAGCCTCCTGAGTTCGGATCCTAGACCCCATGTATGGACACCAGGTGGAAGGGGGGGGCGGCCTGCGTTTCTGGTCCTGGTAGGGCGGAGCCTGTGAATCCCAGGCAGAGTAAACAAGGAGGAGGTGGAGTTGGTCTATGGTGGTTCCCGAATTCGCCCGTGGTTCTACACACACACACACACACACACACACACACACACACACACGCAGGCCTCACACAAGCACACACGCACACATGCACACACTGCACGCACACACACACAATTGAATAAATAATTTTAAAAAAGACTTTAAAAAATTGTGGATTGAGTGTAAGGCTTCATGTATGCTAGGTAAGTACTCAGCCACTGAACTATGTTATATTGCTAATCCTCTCTTCACTTTTTTGAGTCAGCCCAGGCTGACTTTGAATTCACTCAGTAATCCAGGCAGAACTTGAACTGCCAGTGCTCCTGCCTCAACCTCAGAGTAGCTGGGATTACAGATCTGCACACCAGTTCTGGTTCCTAATAGGACTTCTGAATCACAACGGAGGCGAAGCATACCACATGCTGATGTACTGTGAGCTGACCTCTGCCCTCTCATTCCATGCACCCCACAGGGACAGGGTCCACTTCTGCCTCACTGACTTTTACCACTTGGATTTTCCTCAACCTGACATGTCTCCAAGAACTTCCTCAACAGCTCCCTGTGCTCCGAACACAAAGCCTCACTTCCTTTCTCTGACCTGACATGCCTCCTGCCATCCTTATTGACCTTATTCACCTGGCCCCACTTGCCACAAGGTTCTGAACTGAGAGTGGCTTGGTGCTGTCCACCACCAGGAATATTCTCTCCCAATGACTAACCTACTACAGGAAATGCGCCCGGGAGAGCATCCCTCATCACGCTTCTGTGAGTTTGACAAGCGATGATGAAGGATCAGAAAGAAGTAAGTCCCCAGGAAGCATGCTGAATGTGATGGAATGACCCTAGCTCAGAGAATCACAGATGTCCGGCACTCAGTGCTTACACATCCTCAAGCAGATATCTGTCCAGGATCCCATAGTGTCACAGACACAGGTGTCGACAGGACCACTCGGAGCTCTGAAAGCATTTGCTAAAAATTATGGTTAAGCTCCAAGCAAGCCTGAAGGAGATTGTCTGACTGATTGGGAGACCTAGCCAATTGTGAGTTGGGCTAGTCCCTGGGTAGGTGAACAAGATGGAGAGAGCTAGTTGAGGAAGTTAGCATTCTTCTGTCCCTCTCAGCAATCCTATGGATTTGGTGTGATCACTTTCCGTGGCCCTTGGCGTTGGTGGGGGCTCTCTTGCCAAGTTGGATATGGAACTATAACCAAATCATAAGCTGTCTCTATATATAGTAAGTATATATAATAAAATAAGTAACTCTCTATAATATATAATATATAAAATTTATTTATATATTTTTATATTTATATATTACATATAATATATTAATATTATAAATTTATTTAAATATAAAATATATTATAAATATATATAATATATAAGTATTTTATATGTATAATAAGTAATAGGAACCTGGAACTGGTCTGAGAGCTCTCTCCTTGCTGGATAGCTTACATAGTACCAAGGAATATTGTAGAGGCTGTTGAGGGAAAAGAATAATCAAAGGTCTCATCAACTTACGAGATCTGCAAGTTGCAATAAATATCACCCTGGCAACAGGTAACCATTGGTGTAATAATGGCATAAGTATCAAGGAGACAACCAACAGCTTTCAGATTGGACTCAAGACCTATTTGTCAGAATGGAACATGTTCCTGTTGCTGATAACTAGAACAAGAACCTATAAAAGAGAAGGAAATAGATCACTAGGGAAGAAGAACCTATGAATATATAGGTAGGAAGACAGCACACTAAACTGCTCTGTAAATACCTGTTATTATACCCATAGATTGGAAGAGCACTCAGCCTAGAAGTCTTCTCTACAAGAGGTGGAGGATCTGTTGCACTCTGACAGACACAGACAAGAGCAATGGAAGAACAGTAAAGTGGACAACAATGGCCACCAGAATGCAGTACCAGCAACCCTGTAATACTGACCCAGAATCAGGCCAACCTAACCTCTCCCATCCTAAGGCTGCAGAAATCTTGCAAAAGAGACAATGGTAAGATTTTAAGAGCCTAAAGATGAGAAGGTCCACTGTTGGACAAGATACTGCATTCAAATCAGGGCTGTTCCATCGGGAACTCACTGCAATGAGACTTATCCTTACCAGACCTTCATAAAGACTGTCCTGCAAGCTGGACAATGTAAGCCAAAATAAAACCCCCGTTTCCTCCAAGCAGCTTAAGCTCCTTGGTCGCAAAGTTCTCTGTAACAATGCAGAGTAACTTCAACAACAACACCTGAGAGAAACTGTATGACACAAACAAAATCACATGAGATCTAGGGCATACCAGCATGTGCCCATAGACTAACAAGGATCTCAGGAGAGGTGATTACAGCAGTGGAAACCTTGGGGATTAGGGCTGGATATGTTAAGCCCATGGAGGGGCCACTTGGTATGCCATAGAGACCTGAACTCCCACAAGAGTAGACAAACCAGAGGGAACCCTGAAGCTCATAGAAATGGACAGGCAGGAGGGTGGGAAGGAGTGGGATGGATTGATGAAAGGAGGGAAGGGAAGATGGGAAGGAGGGAGGAAGTAGGGAAGCAGGGATAAGTACTCAATATTCTTGGGAAATTAAATTTAAAAACAACCTTTTTACCTAAGCCATTTGGTCATAAATCTATTGGCAAAAATGAAGGCTAACTACTACATGTGCCAATCCCACTGACTGAGAAACTAGGTTAAAACTGGGAGGGAGGGGCTGGCAAAATAGCTGTTCAGGAGCTTGCTTATCAACCTGGCAACATGACTTTAATCCCCTAAAGCCCACATGGTAGGAGACAACTAACTTCCAAAAGTTCTCCTTTGACTTGCCATCTGTACACCATGGCACGCATGTTCTTGCTCTCTCTCTCTCTCTCTCTCATAAATAAACTTATGCATGTATGAAGGGCTAGGCATGTTGGAGTATGCCTATAGTCCCAGCCCTAAGGAGGCGGGAACAGAAGGATTAGCATGGGGGTTGGAGGCCAGCCCGGGAACAGAGAACCTGGTCAGCAGCACCAACCATGTAACTTGGCACAGAAAGATCTCCTGTGGCCCACACGAGGTGGCCCGCAACTGTGTTTGCCTTATGTCAAAGTTAGATACTGGTGTTAACTTGACAACCGATGGCTCTAAGCTCTGAGCACAGTTGAGAGAAATTAGTAGATGAGTTAAGCCCTGAGTAAACCCGAAGGAGATTGTCTAATTATAGGGAAGACTCAGCCCATGGAGGTTGGGACTAGTCCCTGGGGAGGTGAATAAGATGGAGGGAACTGGCTGGGGAAGTTGGCATCCTTCTGTATACATGGTCAGACATACCGGTCTAACAAGTGAGGATCGTCCCTCTCAGCAGTCCTGTGGAGATGGCCAGTTCCCTTGACTCTTGGTGTTGGCGTGGGCGCTCCTGACAAGCTGGACAATGTAGCCAAAATAAAACCCTTCGTTTCCTTAAGCTGCTTGGTCACAAAGTTCTCTGTAATAATACAGAGTGATGTCAACACCTTAGCAATACCTGAGGGAAACATGTGACACAAACAAAATCCCATGAGATCTAGGGAAAACTAACAGGGTGGAGGGGAGCGGAATGTTATAGGCTCCACCATACTTTTTTTTTTGTCCTCCTCTAACATACTTTTGAAAACTTAGGGTAGAGTCTGGTACCCTCTCTTCTGGAAGGTTACTTCTTCAAATTTATTCTAATTCAGTGAAAAGCACATTTAATAGTGCCTTGATGTTCAGAAGGAGAGCATTCCGTGGTTGGAGGCTAGGATGACACAGGACACTGGTCTGTCCTGATCACGTCGCTGTCCCAAAGACAGTGAGCTACTCACTCTGACCCATGTTTTTCCAGTGTATTTCCTGCTGGCTTTCGTTGAGTCTTGAGACAAGTCAGGTTTTTTTTTTTTTTTTTTAACTTAGCTGACAGCTGTACTCGTCAAATTGAGCAATTTCTGTCTGGTTCCCCCAACAGCAGGGTGCCTAGTCATCTTTGCAGTTGAGGAGAGTTACGAATTCTTAAAGGCTTAGCTGGAAGTGAAGTGGTTTCAGTTGTCCTGCTGAGCACCATCCTACAAAACTATGCCGACCCTTGGAGGGCTTCAGAGTGACTTCAGGTGCGCAGCTGTGGCAGTGCTGTCCAATGGCTCTGACCATTCTAGGGCCCTGCCTTGGACTGGCAGAGGAGGTAGCAGCATCTTTCCAACTTCTTGCTCCAGTATCCCAGTGCGTAGCACCCCCACTTCAATGCCCCCATCTCTGTTGACGCCTGCGCAGAACCACCCCATCGCTCTTCCAGCAACTCTTCAAGACCATCTTCTGGAAATGGACCTATCACGAAACCCCAGGGAAACCCGCAGTATCTTCTAACGATGACATCCATGTAGCAGAAATATATTTTTTTTTGTTTTTTGAGAGTGCGTACATCACTCCCGTGCATGTACCCGTGAAGGCTCAAAGGTGATTTCATGTATCATCAAGGATTGCTCTGTCTCCTCTTGACTATGTTCTGGTGTTCCCCGAGTTCTGCCTTCCTCAGTTGGAAATATAGGCTGTCACCATTTTCAAATGACACTTTTATGTGGGACTTGAATCCAAACTTGGGTTCTTCTGCTTGTGAGGCAGAGGTTTAACCACTGAGCCATCTCTCCAGCCCCGAAAACTTCTTGATCTCACAAAATGAGTCAGGGCCTCAATTCTAGAGGTAAAGATTCTTTGATTTCATTTTGTTTTCTTAGAGTGCTTTTAAAGATGAATGGCAAATGGCATGATGAGATAGTTCAGAGAGAAAGAGCACTTGCTATGCATCTCTAGGTTCAATTCTCAGAAACCCACATAAAATTGGAAGGATAGAACCAAGTTCATAAATTTTCCCTCTAATTTCTGCACATACTGTGACACATGTACACCCATATACATGCACAGCCACACAAATGATAATAATAGCAACAAATAAATAAATCTCCTTTAAGCCTCAAAAAAAAAAAAAAAAAAAAAAAAAAAAGATTGAGGACCTAGGCTGTGGGTAGAGCTGGGGTGGCAATGCTTGCCTAGCATACCAGAGCTCTGGGTCTGGTCCCCAGAAGTGCATAAACCCTGTGTGGATGCGTGAGGTCCCCTGAGTTTGAGATTACCCTGGGATGGATACATTGGACTCTGTCTCAAAAACAAATAAATAAAGGACCAATGGTTTGAGAAGTCTGTGTAAATTACCTTCTTTTTGTCCCGTCCTCTGTGGTGTACCCTGGATTTTGGCATGGGGGGAGGGAAGACAGAGATCCTTTGAATGTCCTGTTTGTGGTCAGATAGTCCCTGTTTGCTTACTTCGGCCCTCAGCTCAGTCGTGGTTCTCTTTATTGATCAATTTCGACTGAGAAAAGTTTTCAGGGATACAAGCTGAGAGACGGAATCATTTTTTTTTTTTTTTTTTTGACAGGGTCTTGCTCCGTTTGCTCAGGCTGGCCTTGACCTCTGGATCCTCCCGCCACAGTCTTACGAGTTGATGGGTCACAGGTGTACATCAAGACAACAAAATGAGTATTGACACAAGACAGCAAAGAGATCCTGGTCCCACTCAAGGAGGGCTGAGGGACAGGCTGGGGATGGTGCGGCTGGAGAATACTTGCCTCAAGTGTGTAAGGTCCCAGCACGTACACTGCATTCCTACCTGAGTGCTCACTCACAGCCGCATTTGACTTCGACCTTCAGGTTCAACACCTCTCAGAGCCTGTAGAATGGAAGCGTTACTGTTTCTCAAGATTATTGCTATCCTTAAGTGATGTCATATCAACATCTGTATTTTCTTCCTAGCATCTGTCACTGTATGGAATTCCTCAAATATTTGCTTATTTGGGGGCAGTGATCATCCTCTCCCTAGGAGCCTCCGGAGAGCTGGCATCTGGAAGACTGCCTTTGCTCAAGCCTAGAACATGTTTGCATGTAACAGTGGATTCAGTAGGTATTTACTGAGGAGTGAAGGTGGGGTGAAAGCATGTGTAAGACCCGCGATGAAGGCTCAGGGATGGGAAGTTTTCTCGGGAGGAAACAGTGTGTGCTACTGGATTGTGAAGACCATGAGATCCAGCTGGGTTCTCTCTGTTTCGGCTAAGAAACCCTTCCTAGACTCTTTAGCATCTAGTAAAGGCATCCATAAGGGATATCATCATTGGGTGGTCCAAATGAGAATTTAGATCTCAGGTTATTTGCAGGTAGGTGGGCTAGTTTGTTCTAGCCTACCTCTGATGTTGTAGTGCCCTCTCCCAGGCTGTCCTCCATGCACTTCTCCAGCTGTGGTGACGGTCACTCAGTAGGTGGCAGTCTCTGCTAGAACACAGTCCCCAATAACCCAGATTATGGTATGGCTGGTAAATCACTGGCCGTGGCTAGGGTAGGTATAATAACTGCAGCACAGTCATGCTGGTAATTTTGCAACATGCATTTCTTTCTTTCTCATACATCACACCCTATTTCCTTCTCTTGTTTGCTTTCTCTCTTTAGGACTTTAACCAATGTTCTACTGTTTTCAATTTATGTATGACATATTGACTTCTCCTAAGACAATCAGGGAACAGAAAGGAGAACTCTCGGCTAATTCTGTGCTTAAAATTTCATTTTTTGGGCTGGAGAGATGGCTCAGAGATTAAGACTGTGCCTCAAAAGCAGAAGGTTCCGAGTTCGGGAAACGGCGGTGGCCTGTACTTCCAGCGCTAGTGGACAGAGTCTGGGAAAAGCAAAGCAAGAAGGAGGTAGAAGCAATCCAAGATGATTTCCAAAGTCACCCTTGGTCCTCCATGGAGACATACAGTGCGTGCGCTCTCTCTTTCTCTCATCTCTCTTTGTCTCTCTCTCTCTCTCTCTCTCTCTCTCTCTCTCTCACACACACACACACACACACACACACACAGAAACAGGGGATAGGCTTGCCAAGAAGATTGCCAAGTGAGAAAAGAGGGGATGGGAGAGAGTAATAAGGAATGAAAATGACATAATTCATTTTATTTATGCATGACTATAAAATAATAAAATAAAATACATAAAACACTACAAAAATCTAATTTTGATTTTTTTCTTCTATTCACTCAGTTATTCACCACATTTTTACTGTGGGTCAACAAATATCTTAATGAAAAAGACAGATGTGATCAAGGATAATGTTGGGAAGCAGTTTGACTTTGCTATTTATTAACTGAAAAACTCGTTCACTAATCAACATCCTAATTTCCGTTGCGGCACAATAGGAATGACAGTAACACTCCTCACAGACAGCTTCAGGAATTTAATGCCTGGTTATCTGTGCAGTATGACAACATGAAGAGTTTATCTGATATTCAGCTATGACCTGTTTGCATTTTCTAATGGAAATGGTAAATTTTTCTATGGACCGTATTGCCTATTTCTCCCCATTTTAACATCCCTGAGACCCCAAGGAGACATTAAAATTTGGCAGCATTTTTTTCCTTTTTTGCATGTGGTAGGTGTTTGTGTGTGTGTGTGTGTGTGTAAGAGGGCACTGTGTGTGCCTGTGGAGTCCCAAGAAAGGGTGACTTTGGAAATCATCCTGAATTGCTCTAGCCTTTCCTTTATTGGTTTGCTCAGGGGTCTCTCAGACTCCACCCTTTGGAAATACAGGCCACTGCCAATACTGGGAGCCACATGAAAAAAAAAGGAACCTGGAATCTGAACTCAGGTCCTTATGCTTGTCAGGCAAAGACTTAACCCCTGAGCCATTCTCCAGTCTAATTTTTTTCTTTCTTAATGCTGCTGAAAATAATCACTCATCATAAAACTGAGCGTGTACTAGGTTTAATGAAATATAAAAGCTATTGTGGAACTTGAGATCCTTCTGGCCAGGCAGAATATATAATATAGCCCATAGAAAAATCTATCATTCTCAATAAAATACTATCATTCCCAATATAAAAGCCACAGGTCATAGTCAAGTATCAGATAGCCTGACCAGGCAGAAATGTTGGGAATATAGACATGAGTGGCTATGCAAGCCTCCATATCTGCTCAAATAGTTACTGGTTCAAAAAGAAGAGGCTGTGTAGGAAGAAATGTCATGTGCCTGGACAGAGCACAGAAGTGGTATAAAAAAGGACTTCTAAAAGCTCTGAACCAGGAAGGACTCAGTTTGTGTTCAGTTCCATCCCTCCTAGAACTCACACACTTGCTGTATGTGTGGGAAAGGAAGGAGGTTTTTATGACAGAGCTTGGCCAATCCTGCCACGGAGCAGCAATGAGGCATGTGTGGTCTTCAGGAAGGTGGCCTCTCAAGCCTTGGGCTGAGTCAGGGTGGGAGGGACTGAGTCCAGTACTCACAGGCCTGGCCAAGTCACTACTGCAGAGGGAAGGCTCAGTCCCACGACATCCGGGGCTCATACAATACTGTACTGAATGTGACGTTTTGGCACTTGTGTGTGTGTGTGTGTGTGTGTGTGTGTGTGTGTGTGTGTGTTCTGCCACCTTCAACTTGGACTCTTCCTCCTATGTGCCTAGCCACTCCTCCCCACTGGAATTCTCTGAAGGTCCTTCCCACTTTGAAGATGTCCATCGGGCTGGCTGGACCATTCGAGAAGCCAAGGTGGCCTATCTTCTTGCACTCTCAAAATGCCCACGCTTGTTTGGAATGTTTGTCATGCTTCTCCAGCTACTTATTTGACCACCTCCTCCAAGCCTGCGCCCTACTCCAAGCCTGCTCCCCCACTCCAAGCCTGCTCCCCACTCCAAGCCTGCTCCCCACTCCAAGCCTGCTCCCCCTGGTTTCTCTGACCCTTCTTCATCTCCTTCGTCATGCCTTCATTGAGCGCTCGCTGTGTTCCTCCATACATTCTGTGCAGATGGAAATCAGACCTTGCTTCAGGAACACACTTTCTTCTGGCTCATTTACCAGACACTTCCACTCGCGCTTTCTGACATATGCCTCCAAACAGCCTAGGAGGTGGACCTTGACCCTTTGTGTTTTTCGGATGAAGACAGCGAGGGAGAGAGGAGCTAAAGCACTTCCTCCAGGAAAACTTGGAGACTCATAAGCTTCGGGTCACCTAGTGGGAAGTGTCCTGGGGTCGCCCAGTCTCCAGCCCCTCCGCCAGGTGTTTCACATCCTCCCATTTTCTCTGAGGCTTTCATCCAGTGCAAAGAGTTTGGAGATTTGGTACACCCCATACCTTAGCCGCCTCTTGAGGGGTGAGACCCTCGCTCGCACATACTCATGAGTTGAATGCAAGGCTTACTTCATCTCCAGACATAGCATCTTCGGTCTTAGCCATAGGATCGGGGTGGGCAGTCAGCAAACCCTCGCTAAGCAGCTGCCACTGGACAAGATCCTGGGAAGTCACTTTGGACTCACTTTATGGTAGAGTGAGGAGGACAGCGGCACAGATATCGGCACGAGACTGTGTGCGCGTGCGCACGGTCTCATTGCGAAGTCCTGGCTGGGCTTCAGGCTCATCACAGAGCCCGAGCTGACCTCTCGCTGATGCTAATCTTTCTGCCTCCATCTTCTGATTTCAGGCATGTGCCATCACGTCTGGACCCAAAATTCTTTGAGCCAACTCAGATGCTAAGGCGCACCTGTTCCAGCGCTGGGAAGGTGGAAGCAAGGAAATTACCAAGTTCTAGTCTCCGCAGTGAGACCTTAACTAAAAACCAAATATTTGAGCAAAAACTTACAATACGGGCTCCTAGTTGGTAGAACGCTTATCTAGCATGCAAGAGACTCTAGCTTTATCCCTAGGACCACACCCAGAAAAGACAGAAAGCGAACCCGAAGGATGAACTTGTATTTTTAACAGACTAACAGACTGAGCAGTATTAGTTATATTTGTCCTTCTATTTTTAATTGCTGTATTTTTATAATTGGGATTCTGTCCAGCTTGAGGTGTATGTGGAAGCCCCTTGGGAGACCACAGCTGAAACCCCAATTCACTGCTCTAGGGCGGAGGGGACTTGTGTAACCTCAGACAAACACCCACCCCGCTGAGGTGCTTCTCACCCCCAGGAGTCTGCTGAGTCACGTCCAGCCTGCTCTCCCTCTGGGGGGTGGGTTAAGGTGCTCTTTAAGGAAATTGTGGTCTGCACCAGCAAAAACCGTCTGTTCTCTGGAAAAAACAGAGAAGGTGCCACTCTCCTAGAACTGGTTCTCAGCACAACAATAGGGATCACGATCTAAAAATCTATTGTTCTTCCTTTGTTTTCTTTCTTTGGAAAAATATTTTATTTATGCCTTTACTTGAGAGAGAAGTCACAAGTATGCCACACTTATGGAGGTCAAAGGGCAACTTTCAGAAGAAGTTGGTTCTCGGCTCTACCATGTGGGATCTGGGAATCGAACTGAGATGGACAAGTTTGCCTGCAGGTGATTTTTACCCACTGAGCCATCTTGCTGGCCTCTTTCCTTCGTTTTCTAATCTCCAGAGGAAGCTGTAGAAAAGAGAAAGCCATTAGGTGATTGTATCACACGCCAACCTACCTGTCCAAGAATGGGTTCCACAACTAGTCCTATCCTCCTCTGCCTCCACATCACCTCGAGTAGGGTTACCTCTGAAAGCCGTGGCTTGCTCAACTCAAAGGGCCAGCTGGCAGAATGAAGTCACTCACCTGCTTGTGCAATGGAAAGAACCTCAGCAAAGGACAATGGCCCTTCCTGTTAGTTCTGTATTCTTCAGGACAACTCTTTCAAACTGTCCCCACTCTGGTTCCAACGGCTCAGGCTGTCTTCCCTGGGCAGAGTTCATGCCTGAGCAGCCTGGCGGGGGGGGGGGGGGGGGCGCAAAGCTGACACCAACACCCTGCTAGCTATTTGGGATCAGCCTGCAGCAACACTGGATTCTTTCACAGAGAAAGCAAGTGGGGGAGGAGATCCCCTTCTAAATGGTTCCTCCTCTCCGCACCCCACCCTGAAGTATTCCCTCATTCTCAGCCTGCTTCCCGCTCCTCCCCACCCCTGGTCTCAGGTCTCAAACCCTCAAGATAACATACCTCAAAATCACATGGTGAGATAGCAAGAGATGATAGGACCAGTGCTGTAAACTGAGAGTGCCATACTCGACCCTGGGTAAAAATCATGTGTGTGCGTGTGTGACTTCATGCACCACGGGATATGGGGTCCTGTGTGATCTCTAACAAGATATGACATTTTTAAACAAACAACTTTAAATGACATGACCCCGAATCTGGAACTGGGTGTCTTCAGGAGACTGTGGGATGGGGTGGTGTCCTTCCCTGTCCCCAGCTGCACCCCCATCTGATCTTATCAGGAGAGGTGTGGAGGCTCATGGAAATGGAATTCTCGGAGCCTTCATCTCTTTCCACCCCTTTTCAAGCAGACCGCATGGCTTTCAAGTTTAAACAATAAAGATAATCCAGTCCAAAGAGAGGTGGAATTCTCCCACCCAGTTGCCCCCAGAGTGGGGAAAACATCTGGAATCTCCAAGATTCGCTTTGTTCCAGGATGATTGGCTCTGGAGCCTTCTCCCCTGTTTTGGGCCATCTTGGTGGCTTTGCTGCTGGCTTCCACACCTCCTCCATGTGCCCTAACCTACTCCACTGGGGCCCCTTTGAAGCCAGGCCAGGGGATTCTGGGTACTTAAAGTTCACCGTAGGTACCTGATTCAGCCCTGTGAGTAGCTGAGCTAGGTGGAGCGGTGGCCCACGAGGTCCCACTTAACACTGAGGAAGCTTTATAGAAACCAAAGTCAGGCCTGTGAACTCTGGTGCTCAGGAGACTGAGGCAGGAGGACTGCCAAGAATTTGAGACCAAGCTAACTGCATAGAAAGAATCTCTCCTCTGCCCCCTGCCCCACATCTATAGGAAAAACACTCCCAGAACAGAAGCAGAGAAGCAGCCTTCTCTCTCTCTCTCTCTCTCTCTCTCTCTCTCTCTCTCTCTCTCTCTCTCTCTCAGCTGTCTCCCAAGACAGCACCTGCCTCAAAGCCACCATGGCTGTCCATCTTAGTCACTCTTGGGACGCCTTCCCCGTTCCCTTCCTCCAGACCCAAGGGACAACGTAGCCGAACACCTCAGAAGCCAGGTGTCCTTCCCACCTTTCCAGAAAGAATGGGGAAACTACTCTCCTGTGTGTGATCTGCCTGGGGGGGAGATCTGGCATCTGAGGTAACTCACTAGTGTTTGGAAAGGGGATACAGGGCCCCAGGATGCAGAGGGAAGAGTGTCTCAGCGTCACAAGCTCACCCAGAAGCTTGTTGGCCTGGGGCCCCAGGTGCTCTTCTGCCTGTCACCCACATACTCTGTCAGCCTTTCCTGATCCTACGTCCTTCCTCAGCTGTGGTCAATCCCAGAGTGGAAACACGTCCCCTTTCCCCAACATTACTTGGTTCAGCTGAGGTCAAGCAAAAAGGCAGCCAGGTGTGAGGGGAGATCCAGGGGGCTGCTCAAATATGGATTCCATGCAAACGCCTGAACTGTTGGTGACTAACTCAGTCCTTTACTACTGACAAATATTTACCTGCTACATCCCAGACCTTACGCAAAACACACACACATACACACACACACACACACACACACACACACACACACACGCGCGCGCGCGCGCGCGCCATTAAATACAAATGGTGTCTGATCTCAGATTCAGCTAAATTGGGCATCATGATGCACGCTTGTAATCCAAGCACTTGGAAGTGTGGGAGTATACCAGGAGATTCTAATCTAATCGTCTGAGACTCAAACTCGGGTTACCTGGCTGCAAGCGTGCACCTTATCCACTGAGCTATCCCGCTGGTCTCAACCCCTCTTCTAAAGCAGGAAGACAAATTATATCTGTAGTAGAATTTTTTCTTTCCCTGCCTCTCTTCCCCTTCCTTCTTTCCTTTTTTCCTTCTCCTCCTCTTTTTCTTTCCTTCCACGATGTGGGCTTCTAGGGATTAGGTTGTCAGCTTTGTGACAGGTATCTTACGCACTGAACTCTCTCTCTCTCTCTCTCTCTCTCTCTCTCTCTCTCTCTCTCTCTCTCCCCTCCCTCTCTCTCTCTCTCTCTCTTTCTTGAGTCTCAGATGCTCACATGGTGTCCTCTGATCTAATTGTTCTCTTTCTCTCTCTTTCTTTTTCTCTTTCTTTCCACACACACGCACTCTCTCAAATAAATAAAATATTTAAAAATAGAGGGAGGGTTGTTGATCTTCTTTTAAACCCAGCTGATCCGAGACCAGGTACTTAACCTGCTTTCCTAAAAGCAGTGAGGAGGGTGGGGACACGGCTCAGCAGTAGAGTGCTTGTGTAACTTGCACCAAGTCCTGCGTTGCATCGCCAACACCACAAATATGAACGAGTGGACAAATGAAGAAATAAACAGAAGAAGGATGATGAGACCATCATGGGAGAGATGATGAATCCGCCCCTTCTCTAGCCACCTCGGGAGGCGGCATCTGACAGGGTCTTTAAGAACGTGACAGACTGGACAGGCAGGAACAACTAGAGTGGACATCAGGAAAAAAAATGGTACTTGAAGACTGAATAAAAGCATCTTATGTTCTCAGACAGTGTGGTGGCAGGAAGCATGGGGGGAGCCAGGTGGAAAGGGCTGCAGCCTGTGCTCTTGACCCTGAAAGGTACAGCCCGGGAAATCCCAAGCAAAGAAATAAGGAGAGAGAAGCAATTCAAGATGATTCTGATGTCACCCTTGGGCTTCCACAGGGACATACACTCAGGTGCCATGTTGTACATACACCTGTAACATATACAACCACCCACGTGCAACTCTCATACACATAATAAATAAGATTTATTTCTTTTCTGTGAATATTTCTGTGAAATATTTATTATGCTTCCGTGAAGGGTGGTGTGTGTGTGTGTGTGTGTGTGTGTGTGTGTGTGTGTAGATCATAGGATAACTTTCAGGAGCTGGTTCTCTCCTGCTACCATGTGAGTTCTGGAGATTGAACTCGGGTCATCGGTCTCAGCAGCAAGTTCCTTTACCTGCTGAGTTATCTTGGCAGCTCCTGCTTTATTTTTATTGCATTTTGGGCTGGAGAGATGGTTCAGGGGTTAAGACTGTCCCTTGTAAGTAGAAGATCCTGAGTTCAAGTCCTAGGTCTCACATAAAAATGCCAGGCGGAAACAGCAGCCTGCACTTTTGTCCCTGATGGGGAGAGCCTGGGCAATCCCAGAATGAAGCAAAAAGGAAGTAGAAACAATCCAGGATGATTCCCAAAAATCATTCTTGGTCCTCCACAGGGATACACAGTGCCCTTTGATACACACACAGACACACACACACACACACACACACACACACACACACACACAAAATACATATTTTTATTGCATTTTATTTATGTGAGAAATTGGGAGAGGCATAGACATGCACGCCATGGCACACAGGTGGAGGTCAGAGAGCAACTTTCCGAAGTCAGTTCTCTCCTACTTCATGGGCTTCCAGGGATTGAACTCAGGTGGCCAGGTTTGCTAGCTCATGCCTTTACCTGTTGCGCCGTCTCTCCAGTCCACTGCTTGCTTTTATTAAACAATATAGTATAAAATGTAAAATACTGGGCTGGAGAGATGGCTCAGGGGTTAAGACTCTGCCTCCCAAGCAGAAGGTCCTGAGTTCAGATCCCAGGTCCCATGTAAAAACGCCAAGTAGAAATGGCAGTGGCTTGCACTTCCAGCTCCTGATGAATGGAATCTGGAAAATCCTAGAGTGAAGCAAAAAGGATATAGAAGCAATCCAGGATGATTCCTGAAGTCACCGTTGGTCCTCCACAGGGACAGACACAGACACACACAATAAATAAATAAGTTTTCACACACACACACACACACACACAAATAAATAAATAAATAATAAATAAATAAATAAATAAATAAATAAAAAATGTTTTAAAAAAATGTAAAATACTATATCACCTGACTTATAGTCCTTCTAGCCCCAACCCCCCATCACCATATAGTCTCTGAGGAGAGATTTTGTCTGTTTTCTCCACTGGCTTTTCTGCTACAAAATGAGACATGGAAGAGCGCATTTAATTCCTTTACTACATATCTGTTTAGTGCCCACAAAGCACAAGTCAGGGGGGCTTTGCTGTTGACTAACAAGGGGGGCTTCTCTACTTGTGCTGTGTAGAGGTGTGCAGAAGCTTCTTGACCTTTCTTTGAAGAGACACCTCTCAGGAATTTTCGGTTTTCCTTGTCTTTCTCTGTCCACACCCGAAAGACTCTCCAGGTGGGGGCTGAGCCCACTTTTGGCAAATCTCTTCCCTTTGTGAAACTATCTTGAATGGCTGGGAGAGGTGACTTTGAGAATCCTGTGACTGTCAGTGCCTGGGGGGGCAGCAGATGTTGAAAGACAGGTGGGGGTTCAGGAATGGAGGCGCCCGGAGACACGTAGCCTCTTTCACAATCTGGCCCCAGGCTGATCCTGTGATTGGGTGTCTCAGCCAAGAATGTCCCCAGAATTCCAAGTCCTTTTTAGATGTTGCTTCCCTGTCCTGTGTTCAAATGTCACTTGGTAAAGTGGGTTTAAGGGCAGAAAAAAAGGGCAGCTCAAAAAGCACCTGTGCCAGGGCTGGGGGCAGGGGGAGGACTGGACCTCTCCTTGACCTTTTGGTTTGGTGGGTTCATTAATATTATTTCTGAAGGCAGAGTCGGGCTATGCAGCTACGCCTGCCCATGAACTTTTGATCCTCTAGCCTCCTGGGTGTGGCAATCACAAGCCAGAGCCACCATGTCTAATAGTTTTCGATTTTTTGTTTCGAGAAATGTCATGAAACACAGCATGGGGTGATTATACTTGATAGCATAGAGTATGCCCATTTGCCAGCTAATTCATGTACTAGTGTGGTTCCTGTTGTTTGTCAGTTCAATTTTTTTTTTTTTTTTTTTGAGATGGGGTTTCATAGAGAGCCCAGGCTGGCTTTGAACACTAGACATACTCAAGGATGACCTTGAATTTCTGATCCTCCTGCCCCTGTCTACAAGTACTAGGCTTACAATTATGGGCCAAATTGTCTAGTTTAATCTAGTTTTTCGTCATTATTTTTGTTTAATATTACTATTGTACCCTCCCCTTTTGCTGTTTTTGAGTCAGAGTTTCTCTCGATGAACCAGGCTGGCCTCAAAGTCTCTGGCCCTTCTGCTGAACTGTCGTGAGTGCTAAGTTGCCACATCTTTTTAACTTTTAGAGCAATACTTCATCATATGTAGCTGGGCGTAATGGCTCACACCTTCAATCCCAGCAATCCTGGGGCCCAGGCTAGAGGATCCCCAAAAGTTTGAGGCCAGCGTGGTCTATGGACTGAACTCCAGGTTCAACCAGGACTATATGCTGATCCTTTCTCATAAAAAAATTATTCATCAGTTTAACCACAAGTGACAGCAATTGTAAAATTAAAAAATAAGCTACAAACAAGATTTTTGCATGTTGATAAAAGGTGAAATAAATTATTTGCAGTATGTAAATAGCTCTACAAATCAGCTCTACAAATAAGAAAGATAAATGGTGTATTAATGAGGGCTATTATTTATTTATTTATTTTTAAGGAAGAAAGGGTTATTTTGGTTCAGAGTCCAAGGGGCTGGGTACTTTGTCGTAACCACACCTTAGGAGGAACCCCACCTTAGGAGAATATCCACAAGCCTTCCCCTTTCCCTCCTGTTCGCTCACACGTTCACAGCAAAAGTTCAAGGTTAGGATAAGGAATATGCTCAGAGCAAAGAGGTCAAGAAGCAAAACTCGCCAATTTCGGCTCTCCTGCCTTCTGAGGAGAACTCCAATAAGATGAGACAAATTTTCATACATGTTTTCAATGCCTTGATGTTCACTCTTTCCCCAAGTTTTTGGGAACAGAAAAAAGAATGCTTGGTGTCCCCCCCATGTGACCATGTAAAAGAGGAAAGGGTCATCATATTTATTACAAGAATCTTCTCTCCTAGATCCAATGTGTCCCTCAGTATTCCCAGCTGATGTGAAACTCTACATGGCCTCAGACTGTAACCCTTCTGCCTCAGCCCTTCAAGAACAGGAATTACAGGGGTAAATCACAACGCCTGGCTAATATATTTAATTTAGCCACTTTATAAGATAGACCTCAGTCTGTTCCTCTTACAGAAGCAAAAAGCATGTCTGAAAGGAATAGAGACTTCGTCATTGCTAGTGTGTACTAGGGGTGGGGTGTCGAGAACAATGCTGTAAAGTTGCTTCTGTCCTTCACTTCTGTTGGGTTCTAGGATCCAAGTCAGGTCATCGGGCTTGTGGAGCAAGCACCTTCACCTGCTGAGCCATCTTGCTGACCCAGGAATAAATAACTTCTGAAGGCTGCGCTATTGACACTGCAGTATTAACAGGCTCTCTGTGTTCCCCATTTCCACCACCCCAGATGGAAAAATGTTCAGAAAACATCTACAAACGCTTTTCCTTGTTGAGATTCTCTACGAGTAGAGTATGGCCGCGGTTTACACACCATTTGCATTCTTCCAGGTACAAACTTGCTTGTAATCTCATCGCTGGGGAGGAAGAGGCCGGAGGATCAGAAGTTCAAACTCATCCTTGGCTACATAATGGATGTGAAGTCAGTCTGGGCTATGTAAGGCCCTGCCTCTAAAACAAATAATTAGGAAGGAGAGAGAGAGAAGAGAATCCACATCTCTGTCAAGCCCTGAGTTCACCCAGGATCTCGTGACTCGCAGTGGGGATTGGACAGGATTGGACTGTGTGTCTCTTCTTAGGACAATGCCTAAGAATGGAAGGAGAGCTAGTGGCAGGCGATGGGGTTGATTGTTGGTCTTGGAGAGACCAGCGATTCTAACTGGAATCTGGCGGCCTGTTCCCCATTTGGTGTTATCTAGATGACCTTCCCATTTGTTGGTGCAGGTGCTTAACGAGAGGCCTGGAAATTTACCAAATCCGAACTCAAGTCTTTCTCTGCTCCATCGGCTATGCGATCTTAAGCAGTTAACCCTTTCCAAGTCTCCCTTTCCTCTTATCTGCAAAGTGGGACTAATTCCGGGGTCATGGGGTTGCTGAACAGCTCACGTGTGACAGACAAGTGCCGAGCCCTCCCGTCCACAGTTAGCATCACCAGCGGGCAGAGGGGGGCAGTTGAGATGCACAAATGGTGATTGACCTGCAGTCCCAGGTATCCTGGAATCTACACCTTGGACCCAACCTTCCCGTGCTCTCCTGGGCAGCAGTTCAGACTGTGGAAGCAGAAGCTACAGAAATGAGTGAACCATGTAGTGTGTGAGTTATAATATGTGTCCTGGAGGGAAAAGGCATGCGTGACTGCCCAAGTGACACATTTAACTGTAGATGCTCTTCTGATCTGAACACCAGCAAAAGCTGATGGATTGTGTTGGAAGCCTGGAATGTCCTCAGATTGATTTTTTTTTCTTTTACTTACTTGCTTTATTTAGATGAATCTCATTGTGTTGCCTGGGCTGGTCTTTAGCCCCTGGGATCAAAAGATCCTCCAAGCCTCAAGCCTCCCAACTAGCTGGGATTGCACTGCATGTAACGGGCCTTTAAAAAATACTGTATTGTACTCTCTCTAATCTCATGGTGGCATCTCAAGCCACCTCCTCTGAAAGTGCGCTTCGAAAGCTGGGCATGCTGCTACACCTGCCATCTCTACCTCAAGAGGTGGAGCCAGAAGGATCAGGAGTTCTAGGTTATACAGTGAGTTTGAAGCCAGCCTAGGCTGTGTGAGACCCTTCAAGAATAAACAAACAACAACAAAAAAAAGATTTCTCCTAGAAAGTCACGTGTGGGGCTGGAGAGATGGCTCAGAAATTAAGACTCTGCCTTGTAAGCAGAAGGTCCTGAGTTCGAATCCCTGGTCCCATGGAAATGGCAGCAGCTTGCACTTTGGGTTCTGCTAGGCAGAACCTGGGAGATTCCAGAGCAAAGCAAAAAAGAGGTAGATTGCAAGGTGATTCCTGAAGTCACCCTTGGTCCTCTACACACAGTGCCCTGTGATATAAATACACACACACACTAAATAAATAAAGCTTTTTTTTTTTTTTGTAAAAAAGAACAAAAAAAGAAAGTCAAGTGTGGTGGAGAATGTCTGTAGCCCCTGTATTTAGAAGGCTGAGACAGGAGGATTGAAGTCCCGGGTTACTCTGAGATATGTGTTAGGGTGTCACACCAGTGTAGAAAACTGAGACCTTGGTTTTTTGTTTGTTTTTGTTTTGGGGGATGCTTCTATAATTCCAGCCTATAACATCCAGGTAAATTGTTTCATTTTCCACTATGATGTCTACAGTAAGAGTAATACCCAGTGGGCCAGTGGCAGAGAAAGAGAGAGAGAGAGAGAGAGAGAGAGAGAGAGAGAGAGAGAGAGAGAGAGAGAGAGAGAGAAGCAAGCCAGGTGTGACTGCACCACTTTGCCATCTTAGCAACTCAGTAGACTGAAGGAGGAGAAAGCATGAATTTGAGGCTAACCTTAGCTACCTAGTAATACCTCTTTCAAAATAAAATAGAGCTAGCCACAATAACTTCTGCTCGTAAAGGGTCTTTAAGAGCATGCTGAAGAGGCTGGAGAGGTGGTTCAGGGGTTAAGCCTCTGCCTTGCAGGCGGAAGGTCCTGAGTTGGATCTTAGACCCCACATCTAGACGCTGGGCGGAAGCGTGGGCGGCCTGCGTTTCTGGTCCTGGTAGGGCGGAGCCTGTGAATCCCCGGGCAGAGTAAACAAGGAGGAGGTGGAGGCCGTCCATGGTGGTTCCCAAATTCGTCCGTGGTTCTACACACACACACACACATACACACACACATACACTCACAATTGAATAAATAATTTTAAAAAAATAAAAAAAAAAAAAGAACACGCTCAAGAAGTTCCACAGTGTGAGATGGCTCGAACATCTATGTGGCCACGAACCCTGGTGAATAGGAGGTACGCTTCCTGGGAATTGAGTCTGATAGAAGCTGATATTTAGGAAAGGGAAGGTGTGTGTGGTTAACAGTAGCTTTTCTTCAGAACAATCACTCCTTTCCCATGATGCTACCGAGAGCTCTGGAGAGACAGGAGTTAACTTTCCTGTTAAATTCTTCAAGGCAGACAGAGTCAGGGACACCCACGTCAAGGCAACCTCAAGAATTGACATCTGTCTCCATCTCCTTCTTGCAGGTGACAGAAAACATCTGCCTCAACTCTAATTTAAATCTCAATAACTTTCCTTCTTTTCCCCGATCTCTATTTAATATAAGTAATCAAAGGTTCTAGATATGACCAATACTCCTTCTGGACTTTTTCCAGTATTATTTCTCCTTGCAAAAACCACAGCGATCCTGAAATTATAGGTATTTTTTTTTATCTATGTGACTTACTCTAAAATGAAAATAGCATAGCATTTATAGTTTGAGAATTTACATAGCTTGCATTATATCAGTGTGAGTTTTTTTGTTGGGTTCCGAGACAAAGTCTTGTGTACTACAGGCCAGCCAAGGATGAACTTGAACATCTAGTTTCCTGCTTTCACCTTGCAGGTAGGGATCACCACACCTGGTTTATGTGTCGTTGAGGATCGGACCCAGGTTTTTCGGACGCTTGGCAAGAGCCACAGTCCCCTACTCCCACCCTGCGCGTCCCTTACCCAAAGTGTTTTATTGTCATTGGAAGACATTGTTAGTTATGCATCTGCTTTACAACTCTCTTTCTAGAAAAAAACGATCCCTGGATTTCCAACCCTGGGACACAAACAGAACATTCCCAAGGTATGTGATTTCAAGACACATTTCTCTGATGGATGCCCTAGGTTATTAGTCAAACTGCCAAGTCTCTGAGACCAAAATGTTAACACATAAAGTATATTTGCTGAGACAAAGAACAAGAGCCACTTGCAAAGACTGGCCGAACAGCGAACTAAACTAAGTGTGAGGAGAGTTTCTGCTTCTCATCCCTGCAGAACCAAGCACATTTTCCAGTCTTTCTACCACATGTAAACAAACTTGATCTACTTAAAAAAAAAAAATCACAAAAGAAACATTAACAGCCCTTGGTTTGTGTTACACAGTTTACAATACTTCTTATTTTACACTTATTATCCATTGTGTGTGCTCCTGTGTGTCATGGCACGCGGAGGTCGGAGGACAACTTGGGGATGTCCATCTTCTTTCTTTCTATCATGTTGACTCTGAGAATTGATTTCAGGTCCTCAGACTTAATGGCAAGCATTTTACCCACAGAGTCATTTTATCAGCCCCATATTTTGCTTTCTTTATCACTCCACCTAATGCTTTTTGAGCTTCATGCATGTTGCTAAATATGTCTTAGTCTAATCCCGCCCCCCCCCCTTTAGATCCTCTATGCAACCCAGGAGATCCTTGAACATTTTATTTTTCTGCTTCAAACTGTAGATGGCTGGGAAGGCACGCATGTTCTACTACGCTCAGCTTTGCCTACGCTGCTTAACATCCTGTTCAATGACTATACAACATTTTATTCCTCTGTTTGATGGGCCCTTGGATTGTTTCTGCTTTGGGGCATGGGTTTGTGTATGGACATATGTCCTTCCTTGGGTGATGACCTGGGAGTGGGGATGCTCCTATGTGAGATGTGTGTTTGATTTCAAAGGTATTCCATACTGTTTTTCAATCCATGCTCCCATTAGCAATAAGTCCCACATCCCTATCAGCAATTCACATTATCAAGCTTTAAAAAAAATTGACTGTTCTTGTGGGTGAAGAGTAATAACTCATTGACTTTTTTTTCCCACAAAATCCTTTTAACTAGTTAAAACTGATTATATGTATTGCTAAGTATGATGGTGTAATTCCAGCATGTGAAGGCTAAAGCAGAAGGATTTCAAATCTGAGTTAAGCCTATATTACGCAGCAGATTTCAAACTATTACTGGGTTACATAATGAGCCTGTATCAAAAAAGAGAGAGAGTAGGGAGGAAGGAAGGAAGGAAGGAAGGAAGGAAGGAAGGAAGGAAGGAAGGAAGGAAGGAAGGAAGGAAGGAAGGAAGGAGAGAGGGAGGGAGGGAGGGAGGGAGGGAGGGAGGGAGGGAGGGAGGGAGGGAGGGAGGGAGGGAGGGAAAGAAGGAAGATGTCCTAATTTCTTCTTTACAGCTGAGGAAGATTTCTCATAAATGAACCACATTTGCCTTATTCATCTGTGATTGCTACCTAAGTGGTTCCATATCTTGGCAACTGTGACCAATGCACAAGTGTCTCTGTGGTGTGCTGAGTGAGTGTCCTTCAAACTTGTCCCCAGGAGTGGACTGGTTGGGTCACATGGGAGCTCTGCTTTTCCTAGTGTCTGTACAAGTTTCCACTGGGGTCAGCTCCTCATCTCTCGTAACTGGGTTATCATCATTTCTTGACGATAATCCTTCTGACTGAGGTAAAATGAACTTCGAAGACAATTTTCATTCATATTTCCCTGATGTATAAAGATGCTGAACACTTGTTCAAATGCTTATCAGCCGTTCTGGTATCTTCCTTTAAGAACTATCAATTTGATCCTTTGCAAATTTACTGATTAGATTATTTGTTTGTTGTTTGTTTGCTTGCTTGCTTGTTTGTTTGAAAAAGAGAGAAATGGCATTAGGTTAGAAACACCCCACTCAGTATTTTCCACTGAATTACCCATCTTGATACCTTTGTTGAGAATTAATTGGTCTTTATAACTGTGAGCCTACTTTTAGAAAATCGTCTATATCAGATACTATTTAGTTTTTCCTCTTCTTTTCATTTTTGATAGAGTGCACTGCTTTATTAGTTAGGCTTGTATGTCAATTTATTTATAGTGCTGGGGATTGCACGCAGGGTCTCATACAGGTTAGGCAAGTGTACCACCACTAGCTACATCCCCAGTCCTTGCACTATTGAAAGAGCTCTCTGTTCACATTTGTTTGATAAGCATTTCCTTGCCCACATCACATCTGTGGCAAAAGGAAGACTCAGGCCTGATTGCTAAGTTTTCTCCCGCTCCCTGCCAGTACCTTTACATTTGAGTCGGTGTCTGTGACTTTAAGCTACCTAAAAGTCGTCCAGTTGTCATATTTTCTGTTAACAGATCATGAAGCTTCCATGGACACAGATACCAGGGTATCAGCCAGCACTTCTGTTACTATGCTGTCACCGATGGAAGCACTTTAGTTAAATTTCTCAATTATCTCAATGACCCTGTGAAGCCAGGATTACCATCTCCATTTTACACAACGGGAATCTGACGTCTAGGGGGCTATGTCTTTGCCAAGATGAAGCGCTGAGTAAGTGACTAAGCTGAGAGGTATGCTCATCTACCCCCAGAACCTGGAGATTTGCTGAAATGCTACAAAATGGCATAGGAGTAAGAGAATAGCGCTCTCCAAATAACATTGGCAGTTACTACCCGTTAGACCACCAAAATGTTTTTGAATGGGACGAAATTTACACACATAGCTAACCTTCAGTATTTTCTTTATTCCTCCTTTGGCATTTATTTTCCTTCATAGGTGAGGTAAGTGTATTTATTTATTTATTTATGTTCAATATTATTGCATTATGGTAAAGAGAAAAGAACATTTCTTTGGTCAGAGATCTTGTCTAGATCTCGTTGTCTTTGGCCCGTGTCTGTTGGGTGACCTTCATCAAAGATTCTTTAACCTCTCTGACCCTCTTTACTAATCCATGAAGAGAGAATAATAATAGTGCCACTTTGGGTTGTCTGGCAATCAGTCAAAAAAGATAACGAAGTGCTTTGAACATTCTAATCTTTTTGAGAGCTGTTGCTCAGAGTCAGAAGAGCTGGATTCCTGGCTTTCATGAACGTGTGGTCAAGTTATAGTGATAAGTAAATCTTGAGGACCAGGGATGGAAGAAGGTTGGGGAGTTCTCCCCCCACACCCAAGGAGCCCAGAGCCCAGAGTCTTGATCCTGCCATGGTCCACCCAGGCTTCCTGCAACATTCTTTCTTCAACAAAATCACAAGTTATTACAAGTCCTGGAGCCTCTTGAATAATCAGATCAAAATCACATTTCAGAGACTAACACAGGAGAACTTGACTGGCAGAAAGAGACATTCTCAGAGAGCATGGTCAGAGACAGATCTCTGCATTCACTGGACAGCCAACTTTCACCTCTAGTGAGCCCTGGAGGTGACAGTGCTAGTGCGGCTCTATTTTATTCATCCCATTTTTAAAAGTTATGGAGAATCATCCCATATTTTTATTTATGTGAGGGGGAGATAGAGATAGAGAGAGAGAGAGAGAGAGAGAGAGAAAATGTATTACATGGCACATGGGAGGAGAAGGTCATAGGTCGCCTTTTTTGGAAGTCAGTTCTCTCCTTCCAGCATGTGGGCCTCTGGGAATCAAACCCAGGTCACCAGGTTTGCAAACAGGTGTTCATCCGCTCCCCTCCCCTCCCCAGGCCTGAGCTATCTCACCAACCCAGGACATTCCATTTTGAAACTCCATAGGTCTAATGTCATCTCTGCATTCCTGTTGTACACTATGTTTGAGAGTCTGTGCCACTGTGGCTTCAACAAATATGCATCATATCCCAAGACCTCAAGGTTTCATATTTCAAAGTCACTGTGCTCTGTGGTCATACCACCCTGAATATGCCCCACCTTGTCGAAGTCACTCTAATTAGAGTGCAGCTCTAAGCGGTCAAGGCTGTGATGCATATGACATATTAAGCCATATTTGATTATTACAAATTTATTATTAATGCTATTGTGTATATGCATGTACCATGCTGTGTGTGTAGTTGTAAGAGGATGTGCCAGAATTGGTTCTCTCTTTCTACTGTGTGGACTCTGGGGGCAAACTCAAGTGACCAGGTTTACGTGCAGGCACCTTTACCTACTGAGCCATTTGATGGCCTCTTGTTCTTCTTTATTTATTTTAAATTTAAGAATATGTTGCTTATTTTTAGAAGTCGGTTCTCTCCTTTCATCGGCTGGGGATCAAACTCAGATTACCAGGTTTGCGCGCAGCATCTCTACCCACCAGCTCATCTTGCCAGTCCTTGCTTTATTTATTGATTTGTTTTGCTTTTATTTTATTATAGGGTCTCACAACTTGGACTTCAACTTGCTGTATGCCTGAAGATGTCCTTGAGCTCCTGATCCTCCTGCTTCTGCCTCCCACGGGCTGGGTTTGCAGGTGTGCGCCACCATACCTAACTCTGGGTTTTTTACTTGTGCTTTACTGAGTGCTTTTCCTTTCTCTTTGCTTTCTTTTCGACCCTTATCAGAAATATAAGTAGCTTATGCAACTTAGGTAATAGATGATTTCATTTGGTGTTAAAGCTGTTAAAAACTAAAAACGTTAGCACTTAGTAAAATCCAACGGCTGACACTATCTGGAAAGTTTTTTTTTTTTTAACGCTGAAACACAACTCATCATGTGTGAGCCTATTCTTTCTCCTCCAAATGCTGGTGTTTTAGACATAAAACACTCTGTGGACTCTTTTCAGCAGTGTATGTTGGAGATTTGGAATTCATTGATGAGACTAAGAAGGACGATTTTTGATAAGGGTGTGTTCATTTAATAAACTCTGATTCCCAATCATTTACTACTTAAAGATCACCTCGGTTTTGAGAAACGTGTCCTTGGGCAATTTTCCCATGGCGTGAACATCAGAGAGCAGGCACACTTACACAAGTCTGGTCAGCGTGGATCGTTCCTAGCGTGGCTTCTTGGTGCAATCCTGGTGCAAGGTGGGCTGAGCATGTCTGGTGCACACTGCAATCCTGGCTTCATGAGAACGATGGTCGGATGATCACAAGTTCAGACCAACCTGGGCAATTTAGCAGGGCCAAGAAGGCTTGGGAAGCTATGTTCTTCATGCTTAGCTAGCATGTAGGAGGCCCAGGCTCAATCCCCAGCACTGAACAAAAAGAGGATCCAAGACTGTGTGTAGGCTTCTGTGTGTAGTCTCAGCATTTAGGAGGCTGTGTGTGTGTGTGTGTGTGTGCGCGCGCGCATACAAGTGCAATATAATATAGTAAATACATAAATACAATCATTATCAAATAGTGTTTATATGTGATTATATGTAATATACTTTTTAGGACTTTCTTTTAAAAAAGCAATTGTATTATATCTTATTTATTTGCGAGCGAGAAAGAAAGAAACAGAGAGTAGGGGACGAGGGATGTGCTTGCGCCATGGTGCACATGTGGAATTCGGAGGACAGCTTTTGGTTCTCTGCCCCCACCATGTGTGCTCTCACGAGATGGCACTCTGATCACCAGGTTTGCATGCTGGCACCTCACCCTCTGATCCACAGCTCAGGCTCAGGACTTCATGTAAGCTCAGAGCTTCGCGAATGCTAAGCAACTGTTCTGCCACTGAGCTATACCCTACCTCACTGTGTCACACTCTTATTTGTTATTATTTTTATTTCTCAATTTTTAAAATATGTATTTATATTTATTTCTGTGTCTGTGTCATGTGCACATGTCACGGGTGCCGGAAGAAGGTGCCAGGTATCATCTTCCATCACTCTCCGCCGATTCCTCTGAGGCAGGAGCTTTCCCTGAACCTGACTCACATCTGGGCTCCCTAGTGCTTCTCCTGTCTGCCTGGGCTGGGTTTACGGGTGTTTGTTTGTTACATTGGTGCTGGGATCAGAACACAAGGCCTCATGATTACAAAGTGTTCTTAACAGCCGAGTCACCTCTTGGGCCCTGTATTGTATTGTATTGTATTGTATTTTTTAAAATTTTATTATTTATTCAATTGTGTGTATATGTGTGTGTGCACGTGTGTGTATTGTATGTGTCTGTGTTTAGAACCAGGACGAATTCGGGAACCATGGACTGCTTCCACCTCCTCCTTGTTTACTCTGCCTGGGGATTCACAGGCTCTGCCCCACCAGGACCAGAAACGCAGGCTGCCGCCACTTCCCACCTGGCGTCTTTACGTGGGGTCTAGGATCTGAACTCAGGACCTTCCGCCTGCAAGGCAGAGGCTTAACCCATGAGCCACCTCTCCAGCCCCTGTATTGTATTGTATTGTATTGTATTGTATTGTATTGTATTGTATTGTATTGTATCATATCGTATTTATTTATTTATTTATTTATTTATTTATTTAATTTTGAAGCAGGCTCCCATCATCATATATCCTAGATTGTCCTTGCGCTCACTCAGTAGCCCAGGCTGGCCTTGAGCTTGAAGCAATCGATCCTCCTGCCTCCACCTCCTCCGCGTTGAGATTAAGGACATCTGCTTTGGGCATAGTACATGCCTTTTTCCTTTGTCTTTTTTTGTTTTGTTTTGTTTTAATGTGGGACCTGGGATCCGAACTCAGAACCTTCTGCTTGTGAGACAGAGTCACAACCCCTGAGCCATCTCTCCAGGCCCTTTCCTTTGTCTTTTTGTCTCTTGAGATAGGGTCTTTTTATGAAGCTTAGGCTAGCTGTAGGCTAGACACCTTCCTGCCTCTACCCTGACTGCTCTGAGATTCCAGGCTTGTGTCACCACAGCAGGCCCTTGACAGTGTAAGATTTTCCTAATTCCAAATTAGTTTATCCACACTTTTAGATTAACAACAAAGTTTTTCACTGTACTTCACTCAGATCATCCATCCGGTGTTTGCCACGTGGTTGGGAGCACCCATCACTCATTACCTTGTGATTTCCCTTTCATTGTTTGTCTACCTCTCTTTGTAGTCTTTATAATTTGTAGGTACTCACATCTCACATCCGTGATACGATAAGAGAATACCGTGTATTCCTTGACCGTCGTTAAGCTGTGTTAGAGGAGGCCGAGGTGGGCTGAAGGAAAAGGATTGCAAAAGGCATTTTGTCAACAGGGCTTGTCCTTCTCTGTGTGCTCAGGTCTGTGTACACATTTCCATGTTTGAAAGTACAGTCCATCATGGTAGAGAAAGAACAGGAGCGGCTCGGTGGCTATAGCAGGTGGAGGCTGTTTGCTCACATCTGGGAGAATCAGGAAGCAGATCTCTGTCTCTGTCTCTGTCCCTGTCTGTCTGTCTGTCTCCTTCAGTATTCAAACACAGGTTCTCACACAGTAGCCCAGACTGACCTGGATTCCAGTGGTAGGGTTGCACACGTACATCGCTGAGCCTAGTTAGAAATGTGTTTTTAAATTGACTGTGGTGTTGGCCTTTGTGCTGGAGTTAGGACCCTGTGTCTGTTGCGTTCACAGAGCTCTCAGCGGATGTGAGAGAAAGCCACTCATTAGACAGTTCCACAAAGCAGCAGAGGGGCTGGCGACAGCCCAGCTCAGTGGCGAGGCATGTGCTCAGTATGTACACTGCCCCAGGTTCAGCTTGCAGCAACACACCAACAAACAAACATAAAGCCATCAGCAAAGAAGTGGGTGGGCCGTGGTCGCCCCAGCCTATAATCCCAGCATGTGGGGGATAAGGCAGGAGGATCAGGAGTAGTTGAGCTGTCTTAAGCTACAGGAGATTCTATTTCAGAAAAATAAGAACGAGGGGCTGGAGAGGTGGCTCAGGGGTTAAGCCTCTGCCTTGCAGGCAGAAGGTCCTGAGTTCGGATCCCAGATCCCACGTATAGACGCCAGGCGGAAGCGGGGACGGCCTGCGCTTCTGGTCCTGGTAGGGCGGAGCCTGTGAATCCCGGGGCAGAAGGAGGTGGAGGCGTCCATGGAGGTTCACGAATTCGTCCATGGTTCTACACATACACAGACACACACACACACACACACACACACACACACACACACACACACGCGCGCGCGCGCGCGTGCGCACATACATATGCATATGCACACAGTTGATTAAATAATAATAATAAAAAAATTTAAAAAAAAAGAAAAATAAGAACAAAACAAGCAAGCAAACAAACAAAACGCAAAATGAGCAAAGAACAAAACAGACAAAGCTGAGCCAGAGGTGGTGCTTCATGCCTGTAATCCCAGCACCTGGGAGGTGAGGCAGGAGGATTGTCATGGGTTAGAGGCTGGGCTACAGAGGAAGACCTGGTGTCAATTGGAAAAAAATTAAATAATTGTAAGGAAATGTCTAGAAAATTGTGCCTAACTATAGACTGTAGCAGGCAGGAGGATTGTCATGGGTTAGAGGCTAGCCTAGGCTAAAGAGGAAGACCTGGTGTCAATTGAAAAAAAAAAATTGTGGGCTGGAGAGGTGGCTCAGGGGTTAAGCCTCCGCCTTGCAGGCAGAAGGTCCTGAGTTCGGATCCCAGATCCCACATATAGACGCCAGGCGGAAGCGGGGGCGGCCTGCGCTTCTGGTCCTGGTAGGGCAGAGCCTGTGAATCCCGGGGCAGAAGGAGGTGGAGGCGTCCATGGTGGTTCGCAAATTTGTCCGTGGTTCTATAAATAATAATAATAATAATAAAAAATAAAAAAAATTGTAAGGAAATGTCTAGAAAATTGTGCCTAACTACTACTAACCTAGCAGGCAGGGAAGTGGGCATGTGTGGCATGCGTGTTTGCAGTCTAGCACCCAGGAGGTTACAGGTTGGAGGCCAGCCTGGACTATGTGCAGTCAGCCTTAACCACAGAGTGGGACCCTGTCTCAAAAGATTAAAGCCAAAGGAATCATCCTCAGGGACACGAAGCTTCCAGCTCAGGTTTTCTTCAGGATTGCTTTGGCTGTTCTGTGATTCCTTATAAATTTAAGGATTTTTTTTTAAGTGTATGAAAATTGCCAAAAGCATTTTGTTGTTGCTGTTTGTTGAAATAGGGTCTCATTCTGTGGCTCAGGCTGATCTGGACGTTGCAGTGTAGTCCAGGTTGTCCTCAAAGATGTTGACAGTTTGCCCCAGCCTCCAATACTAGGATTATAAGCATGAGCCATTATGCTTAGAACTTAACCTGCTTTAAAAAAATACAATTTTGAAGCACCTTATGCCCACTAGGCAGAATAGAAATAGTGTTTTCTGGGCATCTGCTTCATGGAAGGGTCCATGTATATGTTCCTCGTAGTCCTCCAAATCTGAGAGATTGGCCTTAAGATCCAGTTAGGAAGAGAAGCTATAGGAAAAGGGGGAGAGTCAGGGCACTGTGTTTAGGCTTCCACAGCAAAGCTGCTGAGGCGTCTCAGCAGGTTGTGGCACGAAGAAAGGTGAGCGGAGAAAGAAAGGTGTAATCTGTTGATAGTCTCTGGGCCTGCATGGACCAGGAGTAATACACCGCACATCCCAGCACTGGATACAGGAGGCCGTCTACATTTAGACTTACCCACTGACAACTTGAAGGACAGAAAAGGGGACCAATGTGTGGGGTGCTAGCTTTCCTGTGGCTGTTTCCTGATCCTCCCAAATATGAGCAAGTGGCCTCTCGCTTCTACAGCCATGGCAGGGAGCTGCTGTCCTTCCTCTGCCATGACAGAATGTACTATCAACCCGGGAAATGTGGACAGAGACTTGAACACGTGAAGAATGACATATGAGGTGAAGGCAGAGCCCAGGTGTGCGCTCTGACATATCCAGGTGCATCAGATTGCCAGGAAACTACCTGAAATCCACAAGGTTCATGAAACAATTTTCCCTCCACCTCATAGACATCTTGATATGGACTTGTAGCCTCTAGAACAATGGAATCATCAATTTCCTTTGTTTAAACCACCAACTTAGATTTTTTTTTGTAGCTGCTGTAGCAGACTAATATGATATATCTATATGCATGCCATGTTAGATGGTTTGCAATTGACAGTGATGCATATTACCAAAGAACACTCCACTTAAAGTTTGCTTTTTATTTTGGATTTTATAAATTGCTGTAAGACATATGGAATACTAATGAAATTCTCCAGTCTAACAGGTAATAAAGGAACGCAACGCTACTGATCCTGACTTAACTGAAAAATTGTAGCTTGTGAATTCAAAATATTTAATATTTGATGTTAGAAACATAATTGTAGTCAAATATAGATAAGAACCTGGACAAGTTAAAGAGGCACCAGTTGTTGTTTACTCAAGGTTAGAGGCCGTCAATCAACTTAACTCCTGTGTCTCACAATTGATGGGCTCTGTTTTTACCTGCTTGACTTTGGGCCCTCCCTTGATGATGCTCACTCCTTAGCTCACCAGCTGAGGAAAGACTCTCTAGCTGGGTTTGGTGGTACAATCTGTGAACCTGTCACTGGGGAAGTGAAGGGTAAGGGTCAGGAGTTCAAGGTCAGCCTGGAATAATGTCTCAAAACAAACAAATGAACATTAACAATTAAAAAAAAAGAAAGGCAAGTAGGTCTGGAGATGACTCTGTGGAGAAAGTGTTTGCTGTGAATGCATGAGAACTAGAATTTGGGTCCCCAGAAGCCACATAAAAGGTTGGCAGGTGTGGTAACTGCTTGTAATCGTAGCATTTGGCAGATGAAGCCAGGAAAGCCCCAAAGCAAGCTGATTTTCAGGCTCTGGGTTCAAAGGAGAGACCCTGCACTTAATAATAGAAGTGGAGAAGAGCTGGTGAGATAGCTCAGTGGGTAAGGTACCTGCTCACAAACCTGGACACCCCAGCTTGATCCTCTAAAGCCCACATAGTGGAAGAAGAGAACCGACTCCCAAAACCTATTGGAAACCCTTTGACTTCTACCCTTATTCCATGACAGGCATGTGTTCACCTCTCTCCTTCTCTTTGGGCCTTCACACATGTGACATCCACCCACATGCAAACACTCACACATGAACATTCCCCATCCCCATATACACGCAAAATTTAAAAAAAAGCAAACAAAAATTAGAAATGATCACATGATGATAGTCATTCTGACAACCAGGTGGGGGGAGGGAAGTGGGGAGAGAGTGACAGCCTTGGGGAGGGGTCTAGACTGCCTGCTGATCCCCCCACTCCTTCCTGTGCCTGGTGAAGAAGGGGTTAAGCATTATCTCAACCCTGCTCCTTGGGGTTGAAAAATCACTCAAGGAGTCTGTGTAGCTTGTTGCCCTGGGGTTGGGGGAAGAATGTCCGCCTTCTCACAGCCCTCCTCACCTAAGGGTTTTAACGTAGTTCCTGAGCTATTTCCTGGCCACCGGCAGCTGGAACAGCGTAAAGCCAGTGTGAACGCCATCTTCCTCTGGTTTCCCCAAGCGTTCAGTGAACTAAGGGAGGGTATAATATTTGGTGGTCCAGGCTGCCCTCTACCAAGCCCAGAAATGAGAAAGGTAGACAGTCAAGGATTAGCTTTGCCTTACTAGAAAAAACCGCCCAGCTAGTTGCAGAGTATCAAGCTAATCATCCCAAATGTGCACAGTCGAAAGCCACAAAGAAGCTGATTCCTTTGGGGGAAAAATGATTTTTTTCTCTCTCTCTTTCTCTCTCTCTCTCTCTCCCTCCTACCTCAGATCTTCTGGATCTGAATCTATACTTGAACCCCCCCCCTTAGTCCCTACCTCAGATCTTTTGGATCTGAATCTACACTTGGGGACCCCCCCCCTACTACATAGCACAATGAAGTCAGGGCTCACCAGGATCAGTTACAATTACTTCCCTTTCCTGCCTAGCCAAAAGCCCAAGGTTCCTAAAACAACCATTGAGTGTTGATTATCTGTTGTGGGGTCCATCAGACTTTCAAAGAAGTGAGGTTCTAAGCCACAAAGTTAGCTTGGAACCGGGCAGCAGGGGACAGAGAAAGGATTATAGTCTGAAGAGCACTTAATTGAGGGTATTTAACAGAAAACAAAACACTGCTGGGGGACACATGCCCAGCCCCAGGCAAGTTGGGCCTCAAAACCTCTTTGCTGTTGGAAAAAATGTGCGAATAATCTTAAGGGGTACTCTGACTTTTGCACAGAGAGAGTTTGAGAAGTTGGAAAACAACTGTTAGAAAAATAAAATTTACGAAAAGAGAAAAAAGGAGGAGGGGGATTGGTTTTGTTCCTGTTTTCTTCCAAGTAAGCATAACATTTAAGATCGTTCTTTGGCCTGCTCTGTGGTCCTTAATCTTGGGCGCCGACATTTCGAGCTTCCCGACTACCAATGAGATCCCACGACAAGATCTCTGCTAGGTTCGGTGTGATTTGGGTTGATCGAAACAGGGTCTCACTGGGCAGCCAGGTCGGTCGGTCTCGAATTCCTGATTCTCCTGGCTCTGCCTTCCAAGCATGCTGGGATGATAGGCCTGAGCCACTGAGGCCGGAGGCTGACAGGTTTCTAGATCTGGCCTGTTTCTCTTGCCTGGTAGGGGTGACAAAGCTACCTCAGGGCGGGGCTCTTCTCGGCCTGGGCGCACAGTGAGGAGAGGCGGCGCGTGCCATCGGATTTGGTTTGTGAACCGAGCAGCAGATCAGCTCCAGCCTTCACGCTCCCACACAGCGCCTGGAGCCGCCCATGGACCTGGAAGGACTGTCTGGGCAGCTCATCCCTGCGGCTGAGCTCTCTGGGATGCAGATGTGTGACTGAGGACATGTTCCCAATCAACCTGACAACCTCTTCCCAGATCTCTCCAGGGACCTTAAGTCCTTCAGACCCCTCCCAACCCAGACCTTGGAAAGGCCTTTTTTTTTTTTGAGGGAACCCTTCACCGTGACACCCCCCTTCCCCCCCCCACAGGAGCTGCTTGCTGTCTCTTTCTCTTTCCTCCTCAGCAATTTTCATCTGAAATGATTTCGCGGCTACTTATTTCTGAGGACTTGGTTTCTGACTCGCCCTCTGTGAGGGCAGGAGCCCCAAGAGCGAAGATCTTGTGCTCCATTTCCCAAGGCCTATGCCAGGACCAGGCTCATGCAAGAACCTTTTTAGATTTGTTTAGTTTCTTCCGGGACAGGATCTTACTGTTGAAGCCTGGCTGGGCTTGTACTTCAGGCTAGTAGCATTCCTGGTACTTGACTTACAGGTGTGTACTACCACGTCTGGGAGAGAATATTGACTAAATGAGTGCATGAGTAAGGGGCAGAGTACATAAGAGAAAAACACAAAGAAGAGGAACCGTCTCAGGAAATATTCCTAAGGGGAAAGATAAGTTTTGCTGCCTTTTTGTTTTCATACGTGAGCATACGTGTGCATTCGTGTATGTGAGTGTGTGTGTCTTGCATGTGGGTGGGCATACATGTGTATATGGGTATAGGACGGTGCTTGAGTGTATGTGACTGTGAAGACCCAAGGGTGACATGGGAAATGAGCCTGGATTACTCCTCTCTTGCTTTGCTCTGGGGTTTCCTAGGCTTCACTTTCCAGGACTGTCCACTACCAGGCATTTTACACAGGGGGGGGGGTTAAACTCCAGACCTTTTGCTTACAAGCAAAGGGTTTTGCCATTGATCCCCAGCCCACTGTCTTTATCTGAAACCATGGAGTGGAAAGGGTTGATCGGGACACAACTTTTCACAAGCGTGCTGGAAACCCCTTTGAGACTGACTTCACTGCTCCCACCAGCAGCCGTGGTACCTTGAACTTTGCCCTGAAGGTGATGATGATGATTTTGCCTGGTGCTGGGAACTGAACCCCATGCTTTGCTTTGTGCACATCAAACAAGAACTCTTCCACTGAACTATAGCCTCAGCCTTTGCACTTGAGGATTCATATGCTTGGACTTGTCTGTCTTTCCAACAGGACTTACTGCTCCTTCAGACAGAAGCTTCATCTTGTTCTGCTTGTGTCTACAAAGCAGACTATCATAGACCATAGATCCTAGGTACTCAATAAAAGCATTTAGCACAGCAAGCATATAGAGTATGCATTATATAACATACCTCTGCTATTACATCATTGTGTATCATACATATGTATGAATACATACATTTCCAATTCATACTAAAAATGATTTTTGATGCTCATCTTTGGAAAATCCTGGATTTTTTGATCATGAAGGTCTGCTTCAACCTCTTGGGGGTGTCTTTAAAATCAGGCATGAATGTACGTGAGGTGTGCCTTGGTGCCTGCAGGGTAGAGTAGGGCTGGGGGACCAAGACTCAGGGCACGAAGTCAAAGTTTGAGCTTCCTTATTGCAAGAGAATGGGATTGAGCAGGAGCTAGGCAGGTGAGGGACGGCTGGAATTTCCTGCAGGGAGGTAAGAGTCACCCCACCCTCCCCTTGCCTTGGAGCTGAGATTTGGGAACAGGCCCAGCAGGGATACTCTAGGGTGCGATGGGTGGGAGGTGGGATGGGTGGAGGGCTGGGGAGTCAGCAAACTGGTGCTGCAGTACCTTCTATAGATAAATGCCTGTGGAGAAAGAGGGAGCTACACCTCCCCAGAGAGAACAGAGGAAGTCTGGTGAAATACCACTCTGGTGACCCCTAAGAATTCCAGGTTTCCACCCAGCCCTTTGGGAAGGCCAATTGTTCTTCTATCTTTAGGGCAGTTTGGACTGTGGCCTTATCTAAATCTAGTCTTGGGGATCAGGGGTGGGGAAGGGGTTTCTCCCTTTGAAGAGGGGGCAGGGGTGGAGACCAATGAAGCAACTCACATGTTTCATTTAAATTCTTCAGAAGCAAATTACTCACAAAGTAAAAGAAATTTGATTTTTCTTTTTGAAAGCTTCCTCCTCCCCCCAAAAAAGTTTCCTTCCTTGCCTTCATCTTTATGTGTCCCCGCTATCTTCTCTTCTTTAAAAACTACTTTTCCCCCAGGTTTTTGAGGGGCACGTAGCTCAGTGCTACAGCCTCTGTCTAGCTAGTCGCAGGAGTTATTAGTATTCTGCTGAGAGGGACGCAAGTAGGATTACGCTTTTTCTGCCCCTGATTTCTGCTCATACATTTGTCTGGATACATTTCTCTGATACATTTGTACTTGTTTTCCAAACATGTACACTCAGTGCTGGAGAGATATACAAAGATGTGCGAGTAGGGAGTTTCCATCCCTACCTAAATCCAGACTAAAAAGTCAGCCTACTTGTTGATCTCAAGAAATAGACAATATCTTCCTGTTTCTTCACCTGGAGAATGGTGGTAGCAATATCTACTTTATCCACTGCAAAGATTAAATGAGATAATGGGGGGATTTAGATTTCATGACTTTTTACTAGTGCTAGCGCACATTAGAATTTAGGTCTCAGGAATGGTGGGTTTTGCTTGCTTGGGTGTGTGTTTGTTTATGACTGAGGATTGAACTGCAGGCCTAGCACACGTTAGGAGAGGACTTCACCACTGAGCTATACTCTGACTCTTTAATTTTAATTTTGTTTTGTTTTGAGACAGAGTCTTGCTGCATAGTCCAGACAGGCCTTGAACTTTCTATCTTCCCTTCTCATCCTCCCAAGTTGCCGGATGTACAGGCCGCTAGGTCCCGGTGTATGTATCGTGCGTGCTTCTAGGGATGGGATATCTAGGTTCTCCTTCATGTCAGACAATCTTTTTCATTGAGCCACATCCTCAGCTCCATATTGGGGAGAAGCCCTCAAAGTTACTTCCAACCCACAGCCTTACGTTGAAATATAAGGAGGAAGAAAGTATCTGTGTGTGCCTTCAGGGAGCTTGGTCTGGAGCAAGGACAGACGTAAAGTCAGACGCACCTCAAGGAATGAGCGAGCAACGCCCCAGGGACTGAGCGAAGCTGCTGAGTATCTACTATCTCCCCGAGGTCTGATCTTAGTGTGGCAAATGAAAAGCCACCTTTTCACGTAGTTTATGCTATATACTTGTTCCAGCGCCCAGCACAGGCCTGCCATATGGAATTTGTTGAATAGATCCTTGCTGAATGAACACATGACACCAATTCAGACCTCCCCTTTATCAGTTTAAATAGATGGGGAGCTGGAGAGATGGCTTAGAGATTAAAACACAATCTTGCAAGTAGAAGGACCTGATTTCAGATCCTGGGTCCCACGTAAAAAATGCCAAGTGGAAATGGCAGTGGCCTGTACTTCTGGTTCTAGAAGGTATAGCCCAGGAAATTCCAAAGGGAAGCTAAAAGGAGGTAGAAGCAATCCAGGATGATTCTCGAAGTCACCCTTGGTCTTCCACGGGGACACACATTGGCCTCTCTCTCTATCTCTCTGTCTCTCTCTCCCTCTCTCTCTCTCACACACACACACACACACACACACACACACACACACACACGAATATATAGTGGTAGGTGGGTGATAGAAAGAGACAGGTAAGAAAAAATGGACAGTATCGCCACTTAGCAAAATCACCTTGGACTTCTTTGTATGTCAAGGATGTGGCTTTTGGAATAGACCGCAGACATATGTTAACAGGTGTGTTGCTATTAAGCATACTATTTCCTCATGCCTGTGGTGACTGAGGAAGGTGCTTTTCAAGTGTGGTATGGTAGATTATGGCAAACATTTAAGTACACATTTATCCCAGGGGATTTTCTTAGGTCAATATTGTGACTATTCCACAGGAAAAACGGAAGATCTCCTAAATCATCTATTTTTCAAGCATTTGGCTGACTCGCCTCATAAATATAGAGACTTCTTGATGAAGTTTGGAAGTGAAAGGGAATTAATCATTTCACTAGACGACCTGTTATTTTTACATAATGATATTTATGTAAGATAATTTCTTTTTTTATTTTTTTGAGATAAGGTATCCTTTAGCCCAAACTGGCCTTGAACGCCATATGTAGCTGAGGAGATCTTTGAGTTTTCAATCCTCCTGCCTCCACATTCCAGGTCTGCGATGAGATTATAGGTGTGTGTCACTGCTCCTTTACTCCCGGTTTATGCTGCATGAGGCTCAAACCCGGGGCATTGTTCATGCCAGGCGAGCAACCTGACCCACTCAGCCACTTTCTTCATCTCATTAAAACACCTACCCTCGGTTAAATATTGATATACCACGGAATACAGAAGGGATTCAAGGTGGGTTAGAAAAAGCAAATCCGGGCCAGTGGTCATGTGCAGCATTGTTTTGTCACTGCAGAGGTGACTGACCCTTGTCATCTCAGCGCTTGGAATGTCGCAGCAGGAGGATCACCTCAAGGTCAAGGCTGGTCTGGGCTAAAGAGTAAGATCCCGGCTCAAAACAAGCAAGGACGATCCCCCCCCATTACTGTGGTGTGTCACCTGGGGGGGTCAGGCAAACAGCGGCCTTTGCTCCTGTGATCATGATAGGACTGCTGGCTCAGAACCTGGAGGAGCAACTGAAGGCTGACCCGCAGCATCACAAGGGAAACGTCTGGGCAGGACTAGGAGCTGGACAGTCCAGCCGCAGGGCCTCCCCTCTGCTTGAGAAGTCCTAGGAGAGGGAGCCAGAAGCTCCATGGGTACCACCAGGTTTCTCCAAGCACACCTGGAAAATGGCCACAGCTTTCCTAGCAGAGTGGCCATGAAGTTTAGTTTGGTTTTATTTTTTCTTTCCTTCCTCTCTTTCTTTCTTTCTTCCTTCCCTTTCTCTCTCTCTCTCTCTTTCTCTCTCTCTTTCTCTCTTTCTCTCTCTCTCTTTCCTTGGAGGGTGTTAAGATTTGGTCTCATGCAATTCAAGTTGGCTTCACACTCGTATAGCTGAAGCCATTCTTGAATTCCTGATCCTCCTGCCTGCACCTCCTGAGCGCTGGGAGGGAGCATAAGAATATATCATCATCACACACAGCCTTTCATTCTCAAAGAATCTGCTTGCTCACTCCCCCAGGTTGGGGTGAAGGTCAGCAGTGTACACCTGGAGCCAGGGAGCCCCACCCAGTCCCAGAGCAAGGGAGCCCCACCCAGTCCTGTTCCTGTTCCTCAATTTTCCAACTGCGTCATGTTTGATTGCTTTGAAAACTAAGTTAGCCCAGAGCTTGGCAAAGTGCTGGTCACACTTGAGCTGCTGACCCCTTACTTGGACGAGTCATTGTCATTGGTCACAATGAGAGTGCTCCTGCGTTGACCCCCTCCCCTTTACCTCCTGGGCTTTAGGAATAGCTATTTTAGTATAGCTAGAGTTGAGGACTAGGAGTAGGGGTGTGGTTCAGTGGTAGAACACTTGCCTATTTTGTGTGAGGACGAGAGTTTGAGACTTAATCCTATATAAAGAAAAGAAAAGGGATAAAAAGAAGATCAAGTTGAGGCCTAAGTGGTCATACTTGAATTATTTATATATATTTTTTAATGTGGGACCTGGGACCCGAACTCAAGACCTTCTGCTTGCAAGCAGGGTCTTAACCTGAGCTATCTCTCCAGCCCCCTATTTTTTTTTTTTAAACACCAAGTCACACTGCATGTCTGTGTTTTAGGGAGGAGTAGATTTAAAGGAGAAGGACTCGGCTCCGTTGGCAGAGAGCTTGCGTAGTGTGCATAAAACGCTGGGTCCCATCTCCAGCTCTGCAGAAAGCAGGTGTGGGGGCACTTTCCTGGACCCAGCACTAGGAGGTGGAAGCAGAAGGATCCGTAGTCTTCGCTCATCCTCAGCTACATAGGCCAGCCTGGATATGTGAGAGCCTGTCTCAAAAACAATGTAAAAGACTGGGGGAAGTCAGAAGCACTAGAGCAGACTGATCCCAAGACGTGTGAGGGAAGAGCAGAAATACTGAAGGTAACATGGCCATGGTTTAGTGGGTGGCTAGAAGTGGGCAGCAAGGGGCTCGGGAGATGGCTCAAAAGACAGTTAACTGAGCAAATGAGAGGACCCGAGTTCAGATCCCCAGAACCCACTGTAGTCTCTGCATTCCAAGGGAAAGAGAGGACCTGAGACAGGAAATTCCAGAACTTCCTAACCAGCTCGCTTGTATATGTCGGGAGACCCTGACTCAAAGTGGAAGGCAAAGACCAACGCCAGGCTGTCTAACCTCAGACCTCCACACTCAGGCATCAGTACTCTCTCACGCTCTCTAGTGCACTCTCTCTTACACACACACACACACACACACACACACACACACACACACACACACAGAGGAGGCAGTAAGAGTGGAGGTTTCAGCTGAGATGAAGGACATAGAGAAGGTATCTTTGAGAATCATAGTGGTGACTTCCATTCCCTGCTCATGTCCATGTAATTGCCAAGATCCCCTGAGCATACCAATCCCTGCTCTTGGCTCATGAATGAATCACTAGAGCGGTTAGGTAAATGGACAACTGAGTCTAATCATACTTCCTTCATAAGTGTGCCGTAACCATCAGTGAACACCAGCCGAGTGCTTGCCACACACCAAGCCGGTGTAATCAGTACTATGTGTTTGCTGTTATAATTATGATTCCGTAATTAGTGTAACTCTCAAGGTCTTCTGCCATCTGTCTTCTGTCCACATGGACACATTCATCTCTCGCATTACGTCTCCTCCAGTACAGTGACGACATTGGCCTTCCTTCCACTTTCCCATCCACCCCTTGTGTTCCCTTCAGGTCTCAGCTGAGATGTTTTCTTGAGCTCTCCAAGCAAGGGGGCTCCTCCAATACATCTGAGAGCACTTATCCCACAATGTAGCAGCTTCAGCTCTGTGCCCCAAAGTCTCTGTGCCGTAGAGGAATGACTATGGCCATGTAAATGTGATCTGCTCAGGTGAACAAACGGAAGCCTGAAATTTACAAGAGACACCTGGATGGGAGGTGGAGACTTGGGCAGACTTTACCTTTCACCTTTTGACCACTTGCTTTTCCCAGAAACTAGTTTCTGGGGTTCTAGGAATTCCATCCTAGTCTGCTTTTAACTGCTTCCTTGACGGATCCTTTGTGGTCTCTTTCATTGATTTCTTTGAAACTAGTCACTTGTTTGTTTGTTCTATGATAGAGTCTCTTGGAGCCCGGGCTGACTTCAAACTCAGTGTGAAGGCCAAGATGACCTGAACCCTTGGTCCCCCTGCCTCCGCCTCCTGAGAGCTGGATCACAGGCCTAACGTACTGGTCAGCTCCTGGATCCCATCACTTCAGTGCTCTCTTAGAGAGCTGTACCTCCATGCCCAGCCTCAGCGTTGCTTCTAAACTCCTGACGAGGATGTCCAACCGCTCCCAGTTAGGCGGGCTGGAGAGTTCCTAGGCAGCCAGACAGACTGCACCATTATTTCTCCCCTCCTTCCTATGCTGAACACTGACTCTCTCCCCCACTTCCGGCCTGGTGAATAAGATCACCATGTATAGTCACCCAAATTAGGTTGTAGAAATTTCCATTGTTCCTCTGAATCTTTAAGTATTTTGTTTACTCATTTATGAGAGAGAAAGAGAGATGCATGCCATGGCACACAGGTAGAAGCCAAAGAACAACCCTTAGAAGTCGTTTCTCTCCTTCCACCATGTGGACTCACAGGGATCCCACTCAGGTGTCAGCTTTGAGTAGGCACCTTACCCACTGACACATCTCCCCAGACCCTCTTCTCTTTCCCCTACATTCCTTCTCTTTCTGAATCATCATTTCTGCCTCTGAATGTTTTTACTTTGTTTTCCAGTGCTGGAGACCAAACTCAGGACCTCAAGTTCGTTCAGCAAGTATTCTACACTGGGATAAGCCCCCTAAACTCTCCTGAAGGATTTAAGTCATTTTCATTGCTTTTTCCTAAATTCTGATTCGTTTTGTGAGTGTGTGTGTGTGTGTGTGTGTGTGTGTGTGTGTGTGTGTGTATGTGTGGCAGTCAGAGAGCAACTTTTAGGAGTTGGTTCTTTCCTTCTACCTCGTGGGTTCCTGAAATTGAACTCAGCTCTTCAGGCTCTTGCAAAAACACTGAGCCATCTCTCTGGCCCTTGATTTCAATTTCACTATCAGGTTCCTGGCTCCGACCTTCATTACTTATTGCTTGGGCTATCCTAACAGCTTCTTAGTTGGCTTGCTTGTCTCCAGGTAACTTCTCTGGTACAAACCTGGTCATGCAGGGTTTTCACCTGAGACCTTCGGAGGCCTTAGAGCTCACAGAACGAGGATCAGCACTTTTCCACAGCATTCAACACCTTCACAATTTGGCCCCAGCCAATTTTTTCTTTCTTTTTTTTTTTTTTCCAGTGTGTAAATTTTTTTCTCCCACATTTTTCCCCCTAATCATACAAGCTCAATAGGTACCCCGTCCTCTCTTTCCCTCCTCCCCTCCCCAGGCATTTCCCCTTGCACTCTCCACCCTTTCCCCCTTCATTTCACCCCCCTCCCTCTCTCCCTCTCTCCCTCTCTCCCTCTCTCACTCCCAGTGCCCTCCCCTTCCTCCCTCCCATGCCCTGGAGTATCCTTTTGTATGAGCACCAAACCTCCCTCTGAATTCTCTACTCTAGTGAGGGTTGAGGACTCAGTGGCATAGCCTGGAGCCCCTTCTTGGGCTCCCGGTTAGTATAGGAACTCTATTATGACTGTTAATCCACAGCCTCTAAGGATCCTACTGTCTGAAGCCTTCTCCTCTGTGATCCATGCTAGACTTTGGGGGGATTGTTGACATGTCAGTCATTGTGCAGGTCAGGCAAAGTCCAATTCTGGTTGCTGCAGCCCTAACTTGTGTGGAGTATCTTGCATATCATTAGTCCTCCCCAGCCAGTTTTTCTATCTGTGTATCTCACTGGTCCATGTTTCAAGAGCTATTGGTGAGTATCTCTGCATGATATTACATTAGTGATTAAATATCTCTCTACATTCCCAGCATCTTCTTACCATCAGGTCCATCCCACATTAGTTCATTAATTGACTTCTTAATTATTTTTACTGTGCTAGGGATGAAATTGTTACTTAGTTATAGCCCAATCTCTTATTTATCTATTTACTTATTTCATTTATTTATTGAAACGTCTCAGACTCTCAGTGTAACTGCAGATGGTTTTCTTTCTTTTGTCTTTCTTTCTTTTTCTTTCTTTCTTTCTTTCCTTCCTTTCTTCCTCTCTTCCTGTCTTCCTGTCTTCCTCTCTTCCTCTCTTCCTTTCTTTCTCCCTCCCTCCCTCCCTCCCTCCCTTCCTTTTTCTTTCTTTCCTTTCTGTCTGTGTACATCAGAGGGCACTATATGTGCCTGTGAAGCCCCAAGGATGATTTGGGGTGTCGTCCTGGATTGCTCTACCTCTTCTTGGCTTTGCTCTGGAGTTCCCCATGTTTTGACTTCCAGGACCAGAAGTTCAGGTCGCTGCCATTTTTGCCCAGCATTTCGTATGGGATCTGGGATCTGAGGCAGAGGCTTAACCTCTGGCCCTCTCTCTAGCCCAGGGTGAACTTGCTTGACTTTTTTCAGAGACAAGGTCTCTGTGTAGCTCAGGTTAGCCTTGAGCTGGTGATCCTTTTGCTTCTACCTATTGAGTGCTGGGATGACAGGTGGATCACTATGTCTGGTGTGTGTGTGTGTGTGCATATGTGTGTGTGTGTACATGTGTGTACTGGGACAGGGTCTTCCTATGTAGACCAAGCTGTCCTCAAATTCATTATTCTCTTCCTTCCAGCTCTAGAGTGCTGGGCTCAAAGGTGTGAATCACCATGCCTAATTTTTTTTTAAATTAGTTCTTTTTAAATTGGCATACAAAGTAATGGGTTTCATTGGGGGCATTTTCAAATATACTTTGCTTTTGTTGATCCTTCTCTCCCACTTCCTGTCTCCATCATCTTACTTCCCTCTTTCCTCTTCCCCAATCCTTCCTTAAGAGCTTCTTTTCTACCTGCCACATCCCATTGTGTGTGTGTGTGTGTGTGTGTGTTTGTGTGTGTGTGTGTGTGTGTGTGTGTGTATGGATATAACACTAACAGATAATTTGTCTGATTATCTGTCTATCTATCTATCTATCTATCTATCTATCTATCTATCTATCTATCTATATATCTATCTATCTATCATCTCCTATATTAAAACCCAGGGTCTGCACATGATACAAAATATATGGTATTTTTCATTCTGCATGTGGAATACGTTGCTTAACCTAATTATTTCTAGTTCCATCCATTTTCCTGAAAATGTCATTTCATTTCTCTTGATACCACATCCAGCTTTTAAAGAGTATTTCTTCTCTTTTTTTTTTTTATATTTTCCTTTTTTATTTTTAAGGGGAAAACCCAGGTTTGCATGCAGGCATCTGAAGCACTGAGCTATCAAGACAGCCCAAAGGGGTTTGTTTTAGATCAGAGTTCAAGGTACAGTCAGTTCATCATGACAGGGGAGGCATTATAGCAGCAGCCACTAGTCACGATACCTCCATAGTCAAGAAACAGGCAGCAATCAGTATGTACTCTAAAGAGTATTTCTTATTATCATTTTAAAAATATTTATTTATTTATTTATTTATTTAAGAGAGAGAAAGACAGAGAGAGAGAGAGAGAGAGAAAGAGAGAGAGAAGACACTTACATGTGAGTTCCCTGGGAACCGGGTTCACAAACAGGCTCCTTCCCCACCGAGCTGTCTCACGATCTACATAGTACATGTAATGAATGAATGAATGGCCATTGCCTTGTTATCACTATTTACATGACTCAGGGATCCCCTGCAGCCCTGCCACTCCACTTTCATTTCGGGTTTTATTTCTGGTAGTACGTGGCAAGCTGGCAGGGAAGCGTGATGTTATAGCTACATCCTCTTCGCTGAGGTTCTGAACGCTGGGCACAGTCAGATCCGCTTCCCCCATCCCGCCTCCATGCCCAGGGAAGTCGCCTTGGGCTCACAGCAGTGTTTGCAATTGAGTAGGCGTGACAGGGAAAGGGCAAGCTAAAATTACCCTGATGTTGCTTTGAATTTCATCTCATTAACATGAGCTTCTCAGAGCCAGCTATGTCTTCAGAAACAGACAATAGGACAGTTTCTTTTCTCTCCTGTGCTAAGGCTTGCATTAGAAATACAAAAAATAAATCAAATATGAGAGGGAACTTGTACTGATCCCTGTTCCAGGGCTTTACTTGTTTATACCACAAGATGCTCAGTGTTTCTCATTCGATCACCCCAAATTCAAGATGCACCCTAAGGAGAGTAGATTTCTGGACCTCACCTCAAATTAACCGTCTGTATTTCTGGTGCAGCCCTGGCTGGCCTGGAACCTGACATGCCTCTCTAGTGATCTTTCTGCCTCAGCTGAGCGCTGTGATTACAGGCATGAGCCGGCGTGCCTGGCTCTTTTTAGTGTAACTGATCACTTCATGTAGCTAAAATTTTCCAGCATGACTTTATTTTTTTTTTCTTTTTACATTGATTGATTGAGTGTGTGTGTGTGCGTGCGCGCGCATGACACCCGTGGGTTCTAGAGTTCAAGCTCAGGTCATCAGAGTTGGCAGCAAGCACCTTGCCCGCCTGAGCCACTCATTCTGCTGCGGTTTCTGCAGCTTCAAGCACACTGCTACCACTGCCCTGGGGACAGATCCTTTCTGCTCTCTGTCTTTGTGGACTTCTCTTTCCTTCATCCCTTTAGCAAATCCCCCACAGTTCCACCTGCTAGGGACTGTAGACTGCTCTTCGCTGCTTCTCTCTCATGAACTTCCAGAGCCTTTGGTGGGGCCACTGCAGTCACCAGGTGCCAGATGACTTTTCTGTGCTGTCTAGAGTTCAAGAACTGATGATTTCTCCTATTCATTGCAGCCAATTTAGTAGCCCATGTATTTCAGTATCTGAGAGGTCCAGGAAGCCCACTCACTAAAACACAGAACACAGTGTTCATTCATGAATAGATATGACCCAGCTTTTCTCTTTTCTTTTTTCCAACACTAACTACCCAATCCGAATGGTGTAGTTATTATTGATTTCTTTCTTGCGATATTATTTATGTGATTTATTTGGCATGGTTGTTTTCTTTATTAGAATTTTAGCTTCCTTTCTTTTATTTCTTTCTCTTTCTTTCTTTCTTTTTATCTTTTTCTCTTTCTCTTCTCTTCTTCCTTTCCTTTCTCTTTCTTTTTTTTTTTTTTTCTTTCTTTTTTTATCTTTCTCTCTTCTCTTTCTCCCTTCCTTCCTTCTTCCTTTCTCTTTCTTTCTTTTTCTTCTTTTCTTTCTTTCTTTCTTCTTTCCTTCTCTTCTTTCTTTTTCTTTTTTCTTCTTTCTTTCTTTCTTTCTTTCTCCTTTCTTCTTTTTTTCTTCTTTCTTTCTCTCTCTTCTTTCTTCTTTTTCTCTTTTTCTCCTTCTCTTCTTTTCTTTCTTCTTCCTCTCTTTCTTTTTCTCTTTCTTTCTCTTTCTTCTTTCTTCTCTTTTCTCTTCTTCTTTCTTCTTCTCCTCTCTTCTCTCTCTTCTCTTTCTTTTCTTCTCTCTTCGTTCTTCTTTTTCTTTTCTTCTCTTCTCTCTCTCTCTTTCTTTTTCTTTTCTTCTTTCATTCTCTATTCTTTCTTTCTTCTTCCTCGCCTTCTCTCTCTCTCTTCTTCTTTAATGTGCATACTTTGCATGTGTTTATACGTGCGTTCTAGAGGGCAGTTGAATGTATGTGCCTCTGGAGGTCAAAGGTGACCTCAGAAATTATCCAGGACTGTTCTGCCTCCTTATTGCTTTGCTCTGAGACTTCCCAGGCTCTGCCTTCCAGGACTGGAATTACAGGCCACTGTCATATCTACCTGATATTTTTTTATGTGGGGACCTGGCATCTGAACTCAGGTTTGTTTGTGAAGTAGAGGCTTTAACCCCTGAGCATCTCTCCAGCTAGATTGACCACATTTCTACCCAGCAGTGGGTAAGGGCAATATTGGCCTCGCAATCACTACACGATTTGGGTCACATGCAGGTGGGCTAAGGGGTCTACCCGGGTGATTTTTGCAAGAAACTGAAATCTGTGTGGGAGGTTTGCTGTGTAAAGATTGTGTCTTACACGACTGAGGACCCTCGGGTGGGGTGATACGCTTGCTGGCAGTCAGTGTCTCTATTGAGAAGAAGGAAGGCGGGTGTGTCAATCAGAATGGATGAGGGGGCCTCTCCTTGGCTTGACGTTTCTCCGTCTCTGTGTTCTGTCTTTGTGTCAGGCGTGAATGATGGTGTGCGCTGAGGACCCGGATCTGTTGTTCAGGTGGGCTTGTCTGTGATTAAGGGCTGCCAACGCATCTCCGGGATTCATGTCCTTCCTGCTCTGGCAGCATACCTGGGGAGTAGGGATGATTTGTATCCCCACAGCTCCTCCTCAGTACCCCACTTGTCAAAACACGAAGATGAAACTCGGGTTTCACTTGGGAGCATCCAGCTCCTCCTGGTTGCAGGCAGAAACATCTGGCGACTCTGCTGTGGTTGTTGGTGGTCTCTCAGAGATGGTCCGGAAAAGGCAGAGAGTTGATCTGGCTCTGTCACGGACAGAGTCACTGTTGTGACTGCGAATCTTCCCTCCTGGCCTCGGTTGCTCAGAGCCTGCATCCCCCCCCACTCCTTCCAGTCTGATTGGTGCGCTGGGGGTCAGTGGATAGCTTCTCTCTTGGGCTTGGGGGTGCAGCCTGGCACATGTCCTGCTCAGCAGGCACAGTCCCTGGGTTCCCTCTGCAGCCCACAAATAATAATAAAATAAAATAACGGTCCTAATAACAAAGGCCCCACGACGGTCTTCTAACGGGTCAATAAAGACAAAGACGTTTCACTTGGGATTAAAAATTGGTTTTCGCAGTCAAGTCCAGGAGTATGTGATAACGTTCAAGCATTTGCTTCCCCACCGTTGTTCCTAGAGGTAGGTTTGAGGCCTCATTTGCATACTGAAAAAAACGCCTTCTGGTGCGGGGAGAGATTTGGGGAAAGAGCTCACAGGCCAGTACAAGGAACTGAGTTTGAACTCGAACTCACATTAAAGCAGGCAGGGTGGTGCATGTCTGCATATACTCTTAGGCATGGTAGAAGCATAACACTTCTAAGGTGAGGCACGAAGTAGAGGCAGGGGAGGCCTAGAGGCCGATAGGCCTGCTTGCCCCGTGTCTGCAGCCGAGAGCAACAGAGAGGTCCATCCCACGCGAGGTGGAAGCCGAGGACCAGCACTCGAGTTGTCCCCTGTTGTCTGTGTTCTCAGCATGGCATGTGCCCACCCATCTGAGCCACACTTATAAACATGTGCACACAGACATACTACACATGCTATATATACCATACATATGCTACATTGTACAAATCAACACACACATGCATATACATACAACACATACATACAGTGCACATAATCTACACATATCCCCCCACACCATATACACACACATTACACATACTACACACATTCAACCCCCCCCATATATACACATTATACACATATCACACATATATGCTATATACACATACATATACTCACAACATTACATTCACACATCAACACACTACACACTTTACACATACTATACATACATTACACACATGCTGCATATATATGCCACTACACACACATGCATTATATACATATGGCACACAGTACATCCATGTTATATACACTTACACATTATACATAGAGGCATGCCACTACACACACACACACACACACACACACACGTGTGCGCCGCGCACACACACACACACACACACACACACACACACACACTCTGCCTGCTGTAACATTGAGAATAGTTCTCTCTACTTAAAGGTTCTCACACTGGACTTCCCTGTTCAGAGGTTTTCATGGACTCGCCCCTGTGTGATACAGTCTGACTTGTCAGTTTTGACCACATTCATTCATGAACACTGAGCACTGCGAGTGATATTTTTTTTCTTAGAATGTTCATTTTTGCCT